>CM032063.1:3400629-4000629 GCA_018831715.1 Matsumurasca onukii | reverse complement strand
TTATCACTGCGCCCAGGAATCAAACCCTGGCTGATTTACCATGCGAAGCGCGCACCATTTCACTGAGCTATGGCCACTGCCATGGCCTGAATAATAATTTTCTGCGTTTCAATAAAAGGTTTGTTAGATAAAAAATTGGAGCCTATAATAGTCAGGTTGGAATGACTTTTTACTTGGTGTATTATAAACATTTATTCCTGCTTGTGTAAAAAACATAGCACTGTAAACCGAACGTAAAGTGATCATTGGACGAGCGAATTTAATGAGTGAAGCGAGAGACCCGGGTTCAAATCCCGGTTCAGTCCAAACTTTTTTTGTCTTCATATTTCTTTAGTCATATAATGAGTCAATGCGCAAAAATGGTTTTATCCGTGTTTTTCTATGTTTAAAATATTCTACACCACCAATACTTTGGTTAATACTACGCTTTAACATTTTCACTGCCGATAATTTTCAAAAATTCATAGTTTCCAAACTAATGAACTAAAATATAAAGTTCGTGTGATTTTTAACTCTATTTATGCTCTTTATAACGATATAGGTACTTTAGAACGAAACACCTCAATAACTTTCACTGAACATAAACATAATTTGATATTAAATTTTCAAATTTGCATAAAAGTTATAAGTGTTAGGGAATCGAAAATAACAATAACACAGGATTTCATTGACAACATTGTACAAAAGCGGAGTTTAGAGTGCTCTCTACCACTTAACCTTAATACTAACATACAGTACAATACATAGATATTTTCAAACATTTCAGTTAAGAGAACAAAAAATCAAAGTAACAACAGAAAAAAACAAATTAGTATTTGAACAGAAAGTTGAACACAAAAATTTGTCCTAACCTATGGAAATGAGGGTAAAAAAAAACATTAGATCTTACTTACACAACAGAGTAAAATTCGAATGGGTTTGTACATATTTACATTTTTGTTTTGAAGTAGGGTGTTTTGTACGTTGGGAGTTTGCATGCACTGCATTGGTATGACTAGGACTCGTAGCGTGGTCCTGTAATCCAGCTTCATGGAGGTCAGGTTTTGAGGACGATATAGGTCTAAAGCGGCTCAGATAGTCTCAGTGATCATCTGATGATACCCGCATCAACTCCCACCAACGTTTAGACATATCAGACCATCACCTGCGTGGTTTGGAAGTCACGTTAAGCCGTCGGTCCGTGTATTTCAATTGGTCATTGGGCTATTAATTAATCACCCATTCTAAGGAAGAGTCGGCCTTAGTTTGTAACAAGACTACACCTCATAACTCATTACTACCACTCATCCTTCACCACATATTTGCCTTAAAATACCCTCATGAGAGTGGTCGGCATCTCAAATAGTGATTTAGTGATTGATTCGTCGGACATACTCGCACACTGCTTTGTCAAGTCCACACCACAGTTGGTTAAGCAGGCCGGTTTTGTCAGGGGTCCTTTCCAGCTCTGTTCCTGAAAGTAACCATGTCCGCCTGGTGTCTTGTACTTAGCATGTACACTGGCTTTTTATCATGCCAGCAAATAGCTAACATATTGTCTTTTCCAGGACATGTCTGTTCCTCTTTCTTGAGATTGGCATTTTTCTCAGCCTTAAATAGTCCAACTCTATTTGGCAAAACAGTAACCAACTATGACCAGCTCCAGATGAACTTCTAGTATGGTAGTAGCAGCTTCCATCATTGGCGCCTCAGCAGACTCATCTGAAAACCCAAAACACATTAGTCTATGGCCAAGGTTTATATTTGGTAAGGAATTTGTTGAAAAGGTAAAAGCTTGCAAATGAATCTCACAAAGTACAAAATTATGGAAAATACCTGTTACCTGGTACCCCAATGCAAAACAAAATTATTATGTTTATTTTTGGTGTCATAATGACTTTAGTTGACAACTCGTCCAAAACTGAAAGAATTCTCGTATTCCTTGTTCAGTACGACTAAGTCGCCATCCGCTTCCAACAACAGCATTTCATCATCATCATCTGAAAACCAATAACACATTAGCTTTTGTTCTAAGGGTCATCCGGAAAGTAAAGAACGTTTTGGCATGGTCAAATTTTTAAAAAAGATATCAAAACAACGCTTTATTTACAAATGCGTAGAACCTTTCTCTACTTTTCTACATAGTCGCCATTGATTTCCAGACACATGTTGTAACGTGGGACCAGTTTGTCCATACCCATGTTGTACTCATTTGCCGCCAAACACTTGAGCAAAGATTTCACACCTTCTTGGAGTTCCTCATCGTTGGCAAACTGTTTTTTTACCCAAAAAATCCTTAAGCTTTGGGAATAAGTGATAATCACTTGGCGCCAAATCAGGGCTGTAAGGTGGATGACTCAAAATTTCCCAACGTAGACGTTGAAGTTCGTGACGTGTTCTTGCAGATGCATGAGGCCGAGCATTGTCATGGATCAGCAACACTTTTTCTGAAAGCATTCTCCGTCTCTTGTTCTGGATGGATTGGCGCCTTGAATGACTTCAGAGGGTTTCACAGTAGGCTTCTGAGTTCTGAGTTAATCGTTTCTCCTCTAAGAACACTCTTTATTTGCCTATAAATTTCAATAGGTTTAACGTTTTGTGTGTTTTGAAAACGAACGACACTTTGCACTTCACATTTAGCGGCGTTTTCAATTGTCGATGCCATAATTAATCACTGTGGAAACGAGACGCGTAATCACACAGCAACGAACCTACACTCAAACTGAAGACGAAGGATATACCTAGCAGCTCAGTGAAGCGGTGAGGGGTTCTGCGGGCGCGTGATGCACAATCGTTTCTTAGTTTCTGGATGACCCTCGTATATGATTTTGTAATGGAAAATATGTACCTTAAAGGCCTTACTTTTCGAAATGCCTAGAAGTTTCACAATTGAATATTCATGAATTATTGTGTATGTATGTTTGATATAGTAATACATACACTTTGAAAATCCAGACGTAAGCCAACCCTACTAGGCCAGGTTGTTCAATTACAACGTCATTGTCTCCATTTTCTACGTCAAGCATCTAAAAATACAAGTAGTAATTAGGCATATTTATATTTTTTTATCATAGTAGGCCCATAATGCAATGTGTATAAACTAACCTGAATTGTCAAAAAGATCTTGAACATCTTCATTGAAAAGCCAACGTCTCTATATTGCTCAGGTTTCTTTGCAGGATTTGCTTGTACAAGTGTCAGTATCTTCATCACCTAAAATAAAACATCATTGTTAGTTAGAGGCCAACACAAAATAAGTAAAACATCTGTAATTTCACTGTAATTATTACATACCTGAGTCATTTGAAAATTCTTCGGAGTTCTTTTGAATCTGGATTGTCATCCAAATCATAATTGCCAAAAAAGTTACAAAGTACTGAAAAACATTTACAATTACCGACTGCTAATACTTTATCGACAACTGAAGAGATATTGTTCAATACTGCAAATTGAATGTAACATTTATCTTCACAATTTGTTTACCGTTTTCATAAAAATATTAGACTCCGGCAATAAACTCCATACATGCACTCTATGACTTAGAACCACGAAACCATGCGAAAATTTTAATAAAATTACTACATTACAATGCAAGGAAAATCACAACACAAATTTTGCTACAAACGTCTTTTATCATATTTTTAAAATTTGACACATATCCTTAAGTTTACCACTTTTCATAGTTACAAACATTCAACTATAATTAAATCACAGATACATATTGAATAGCAACGATACAAAATGAAACCTTACAACAATAACTTACTATCGAACAATTAGTCTCAAAACTTAGGTTTCTCTACCAGTCTGCTTTTCTGTGTCTTACTAAAGAATAGATCTAACAATAACTCGTACTGGGGCCATTTCTATCAAGTCTTTGTGCTGATTCTAAAAGGAGCTTGCATTTCTAGAGTGTATCATTTATTAGACATAAATACAGCTAGGTTAGAGGGCCAGGATTGTCTTTAAAAAGGGAAAGGTCCCAAACTTTGTAATTTACAACCCATCTTGAAGGTAGTGAAATAGGAAATTGTCTTGGGCTAATCTTATTTGAAGTGGAAAGGTTTGTCTTTTTACGATGATTGGAAAAAACAAAGCAATATTTTCAATCTTAACAAACCTGTTCTACAGATTTCTGTTACGATGTTATTTTATCAAATAGGTGCTATTAGGTACAAATAAATGTTCCAGACTTAGGTCTGCACTTGCTTTTACTTTTTTGTGGGGACGGATTGGATTCCTCATGGAATCGGGCGAGAAACATTTTTCTTGCTAGATATTGGGAAATTTTGGGTGGGATTAAAAGCTTATTTCAGTAACTATAAATTCAAAATAAAAGATTAGAAAGTTTTAAAAAAATTGTTTACAGTAAAAAAGTATATTTACCTTTAAATGTCCGTTTTTGCAAAAAATCCTACTTGCTCGTAAAATCTCACAAAAATTCCCTCCCGTTTCAAAAATTCCCTCCCACCAAATTCTGTTTTTAGAAAATGTTCGCTTAATTTTTAGAATTTTAATTCTTTTGGGAATTTTCTGATTTTTGGATCTTGTCCACCCACACTTTATTACAATATGCTTTAAAGAACACCAATGTGTATAGACAATTATAT
Source organism: Matsumurasca onukii (assembly GCA_018831715.1). Classification (NCBI taxonomy): domain Eukaryota; kingdom Metazoa; phylum Arthropoda; class Insecta; order Hemiptera; family Cicadellidae; genus Matsumurasca; species Matsumurasca onukii. The sequence continues at coordinate 3,996,040 of CM032063.1, read as the reverse complement.
GGCAGTAGGTGAAATGCTTTGGTAATATTTTCCAAACCTGGACACGTTTCATAAACGTGATAAACGATAAATGTCAGACTGTTTAACAAAACAGCTGTAGTTTTTCATAGACTACAATGATGAAAAAGGTAAAACTACTACTAATAAATTAAAGCTGACTATATTATGTGTAATGTATGAGCTGCCAAATTCTACAAGGGTGGTAAAGAAAGTGTTGTTTTTGCCTGAAGAACAGTAAAACCTCTTTTAACCAAAATTTAAACCCTAGTTAAACCGCAAAAGAAAACGTTTGGTATTTGAGGTTTGGTTGTTAAAAGCAAAAAATGTTATATTTATACCACATTACTGCCACACCCAAATTTTGGCTATCCGAAATGATATTATTATCCTTTACTTTGGTTAAGAGAAGTTCTACTGCAATATACTCAAGAGTTTGGCCGGGAAACTCATTGCCAGTACTAGGCGGCTCTTTTACACTTTTAGCACGCTAAGAGAGACAATTTCAGATTAGTAACAAGTGACGACTATAACGTATAACTAACTTTAAACTACCTATTATTTTATTAGCTTTCAGAAGACTTTTAAAGTGTTAATGCTTTCCACTCAGATGTTGTACTTGATGCTATCTCACCGTTTTTGCGGCCATTAGTATAAACAATTAAAATATATTTTAAAAAGAGTATATTTTGGAAATTGTTAGTTTTGTTTTTTAGTTTGTTGTGTAATATTTTGTATATATACATATAGATTTAATGTAAAAATAGTTTGGTTTAGAAATAAATTCCAGTGGAAAGGGTTCATTTACACTCATGCTTTGGGGGAGCAAACTTTATAACTTTTAACTTGGGTTGACACTTTGTGAAGGGAAAATATATATTTTGTAGCATAAACTGCTACAATTTCCCAAGCTAGCCCTGATTATTTTCTTTTGCAATTTTCATAGGCTGGAAAAAATGATAACATATTTCATCACTAGGCCCTAAAGTGACACCTTTTGACACTAGGTCAAGTTAATGACCAACGCTAAATGACCGAGGGTCAAAAAGGCAATTTTGGGACGAGTGATGAACGATTCTTTTTGTCATGATGCAAATACTAATGCGAAATAAATGTCAATTTACGTTTTAATATTATAAAGAGACATAAGTTAACATTGTTTTAAAATCATCAGTCTGAATTATTTGGTTGTGAAGAAACAGCTGTTACACTGATTTACTATAAAAACAAACCCGTTCAACCAGCTGATGTCCATGCCACAAAAAGATTATCAAAACAATTCTTTATTTACCTGGATTTAAAAGTGACACTTTAGCATGTCAATACATGTGTCTAAAGCAGATGTTTTTAGAGCAAAATGACAAGCGTTTCCTTACAACTAACTTAGAAACGCTTCTCAGTTATAAAAAAATGTTAGGGTTTTTTAAAAGTTGTGGAACTTTTATTTATTTTCACATGATAAAAGTTTGAACTTTCCTAAGCTCATTATAATAGCAGTCAGCCAGTCACCATAATTCACACCAACAGTAGACTCTCGCCTATCCACCCAGCTGTATAAATGTATACAGGGCGTTTCACAATTCTCGCTACAAACTTTGAGATATCGTTTCTTGGGTCCAAACAAACAAGAGTCTACTGTCCTTTGAACAACTAAATTGTGCGTGACAAATTTATGATCATAATACCTAAAAGTTTAGTTAACAAATACAACCCATTTTTAATAAATAGTGCAAAAAATTACAGTACCTAAACTAAAAAAAAAAATAAAACTACTGAGATGCAAAAATGTAACTTACAATGTGTATTTGAGCACTTATTTTTTTTAGAACAACAAAATCTCTATTTCACGGAGAGTTAAACTCTATGACTAAAACTAAAAATGCAATTTCAAAATGTTCCACTTAAAACTTTTTATTTAAAAGAACATTAAAAAAGCAACAAATTATGAATCAACTAAAAATATTTCTCGGACAAATTATTATGAAAACTTCTGTCAGCGTAAATTGTGAGCTATCAAAGTGGTTTCCGTTTAGGAAGACGTTATACAGGTTTAAAACACTTTAAAGTACAATAAAAAAACAAATCCGTTAAATATGAATAAATTGAATGGCTTGATATGGGTTTAGTCAAACATTTTTTTAAAGAGGAAGACAAATATTAAAGTATTGACAAACTAAATTATAGTTAACATTTGGACAGGAGCACATATTGTAGATAAAGATTATGGTGTAACAATAGAAACCTTATTTTTTAAACACGTTCACAACATCAAAAGACACTTCTTTCCAGTAAAAAAACTTTTAAGATTCATTCAAACAAAGTCTGATAATGGTATAAACCACACTTAAACCTAACCTACGCTAACACACATAGATTTTGTGTGACATTTCAACCAGTGCTCGGGGATTTCAGTTCCCAAATCTATGATAATGTTTGACAAGTTGATTGAAACAGTTAAAAACACTGATAAGAAATTTGATAGAGAATTATCTGTAATACTTCTTCGGAAGACCAAATATGTTTAAGTAGTAAGGGGTACAAGTACTAAATAGTTATTTTAGGCCACTAATATCAAGGGTAAATTAAAACTATAACAAAGACTTTTTGATAAAAAGTCATATTATGGTATTACACATCAATAAATGCAAACAAAACTGGAAACCTAAACTACGTTTTATGTTTTCAACGTAATCTTTCAATAGCAAAATTGGAAACAAAATCTCCAACTTGACGAAACTAAATACTTTGCCAAATACAGGCTCAAAATATCCATCTACAACTAAAACTAAAGCACTTCTTAAAGCTCAAATAAAGGTGGTATGTATATTATACTTACTGACATTAAAACACTATGTGATAATATTCTGGGTTTGACCCAGAAAACCCTACAACTAGGCTTGAAAGCTGAAAAACAAATGGCAAACAATCATAATGCATGCTTCCTATAAAATAAGATAAATATCTACAAAATTCACTAGATAACATAAATAAACTTGATTGCACAGTAATAACGTTTGAAAGGTAGAGTAGATTTAAAGATTATGTTATAGTACGTAGACGGCACATAGATGCCGAATGGCTGAGGTGAGAAAATCAACATAGTTGCGGCAGCCAGAGCACAGATTTCGCCGTCTTTCTCCGAGTTTGTCTGTTGTCAATGACTTAAATGAGACCAAATTGTGCGATTTTCGAGAATTAATGAACTTTCCCTGTGCTCTGGCTGCCGCAACTAAGTTATTTTCCTGCCTCAGCCGTTAGCCAACTATGCGCCATCTACCTATTACCACATGATCTCTGGTAGAGGAGAGTAGAAGAGAATAAGTAACTTAAGAGTAATGAGAAGAGAAGAGATGAGAGAGAGTTCAGATCTGGAGGGTGGGAGATTGGGAGAGCGTGACGATCTCGCTGGGAGAGATGACGCTCACTCGCAGTCCGGCGGTGTTCGCTCTTTTCCAAGCACTGTCCGTGTACTGCCACAAGCACCTGCAAGCCGAGTTCCCCGTTTACTTACAAGTTCTACACTATTTGGTGAAATTTAAATTTGTTTCTAATATTCCAAATATTGCCCTACTCAGTTACTGATGATGGCTTATTATGGACTAATCTACCCACACCTGGCCTACGGACTAATGTTGTGGGGAGGCTGCTCAAGCACAAACTTTTCCAGAGTGTTCATTCTTCAAAAGAAGCAGTGCGAACAATCGCAAAACTGCAATGGAGAGAGTCGTGCAGACCAGCATTCAAAAGATTAAAACTGTTGACTTTACCCTGACTCTACATTTTAGAAACGTGTCTTTTTTTCAAATGTAAATGCGACCTTGTAAGAGGAATTGATGTACTCTTACGAAACCAGAGACAGGGAGAACTATCGAACTGGGAGACACAGAATGATGGTTCATGAACGTTTGCCCTCACAGGCAGGAGTTCAGTTCGTTAATAGACTTCCAAATTCGATCAAAAGTGCTACAGAGCCAAAGGCTTTCAAAGCTTGTCAAAACCAGTGTTGGTCGCAGAAGCATTTTACAGTTCAAATGAGTTTTTGGCACACAATTGGGATATTGGAGAACCAGACTAACAGGGTAGGACTGGAAAATTAGAGTAAATGGGAATAGTATGAATGTAAGTTATGTATGTTTGAAAGGGATCTAGATGTGGATGAATGCAAAATTGTATATCAAATAGTGGACGATTGAGATACATGCTTGTAAACATGTCAATTCAATAAAATATTTATTTATTTATTTAATAACCTCGGTATTTAATTTGTTTTGAATATACCAAGGCAGAGCTGAAAGCTAATGTGTTTTGATAAAAAACTGGTATTAATTAATAAAATGTAAAATTAAGAAAAGAAAAACTTGAATTGGAATCCCAAATTCGTCTTAAAAGCTTAGCGGCCCGTCCAGCTAAACACTTGAAAACACTTGCTTTGGGTGGATGTAAAATAAAAGAAATTTTGAAACAAATGTTGAAGGAAGCACTAAATGCGTTATATCTTCTTTGGGTCAAAGGAAAGATCATTTTAAAGCTGGTGAGGAAAACGAACGTTGTGGCATGGTAAAGATGTTTTAACTTTTAAACATCCATTATCTGTCGTAACTCCGGGGCCAGCCCAATTCCTGACCATTCATGTGAGCCTGCCCAACAGCGATACCATATTTTTCTGCTTACTCCTATTATGATCTTCATTACAGACATGACTCTCTTTAGCCCTCTGCTTTACAGTGCCTCGCACAATTCTCGACCAGCCAGCTGTTCCTCCCAATTCCATCAATATTGCTTTTTCACCTCTACTATGACTTAAGTTATATAATTTAACCCTCTTTGAAACAAGCGCATCCCTTTTGAACGCTTTGGATGTTGCAGTATAGGGAGACGCTTGAAAAGTCTCGATATGCGAGGGACTACGCAACACTAACGGCTTCAGTAGAGCACCTGAAACTACCACTATTCACTCCTAGCAACTCAAGTGCGAGTTTGGAGAACCCAATACAAACAGCCCGGTGGTTTAGTGGTTATGCAGTGAATGGACAGATGGATCCCTGTCTGTCACAGCTGGTTCAATCCACCCTTCGGTCTGGTACGGTTCAATGCTAGATGTTGGATCATTCGTGCTGGGCCACAATGACCCTGGAGGGACCACCAGCAGAAATGGGCTCATCAAATCCAGTTAGGTGAGAGTGGCACTTTCTTGAGCTAGGGAGGCGCCAAACCAGCTTAGAGGTGGTTCATGACTGGTAATGCATGGCACTTAGGAGTGGGTTTTACTGAAATTTCGCTTTGCTGGGATCGTGTCCCACATTTATTTTACTAAAATTTAAAAATAAAATGAGACCTAAAGGGTTAATAGTTTGCAACAATCATTGTTAGATATTATTCTCCAATTCCAAAAAGCTCTTTGTAAATTAATTTTAAAATATTATGTCATACAGATAATTTACAATGATTCCCATCATTTGGTTGTGTTATAAATTAAGGGAAAATTGTGGGATGGGAATTAAGATGGTAGTATTAATTAATGACCCATTCTACAAAGAGTCAACCTAGTTTTAAAAGACCATAATTCATTACTACCACTCATACACTCATCATTACCACATATATGACTTTAAAATACCCCATGAGAGTGGTCTTGCATCTCAAATAGTGATTTAGTGATGTACGTTGATTACCTTGACACACAGTCGCCAAGAAACAGTTTCGTATGCTGTGAGCAGCAGCGGCAGATGTACAGTCCACAAGTCCTTGCAGATGAAACACACAGACGAATCTACACTTGTTGAGTCCTCTCCTGAACACAAGGTAAATGATTATAGAACAAGTATAGCTTCAAGTTTCCGGGCATGGTACGTTATGGCGCTAGGCAATTAAGTCCTGGCCTGTTTAAAAATACACAATAATTTTATGAGCATATAAAAACATACATGTGACCGTCATTAGGGTCTGTGATTAGCGTGAATGCAACGGTCATTTTGCTTCCAAGGACGATGGCTGTATCAACTCATCCCCTCACATCCGACACAAAAGATGTACTGTCAAGCAAATCATGATTTGGTGGGTCATCATAAATTCATGTAAATACAAACGCAAACCTGATTGTCCACCCATGCCACTCTTGGTATCCAACTGGTAGATATCAAAATCCAAAGTCTTGATTATCTTCTTTGGGTTCAGTATCCACAACTGCTCTGGGCTGAAACACGTAGTGCAAATACATAAAAAACACATTATTTTAAAGAAAAGTCCTTAAAAATTTGTCCTGTTTTAAGACAACTAGACAGTAATTCAAATTTACCAGTTCAAATATTTTACTTAAGTACAATTATGAGCATCATAGCATCACTTATGCTTCCCATTTCAGCTCTTCATATTATCAGCCTAACTTTTCTTTCATCTTAGTTTTAGTAGTGTAACTAATTCAACAGCACATAACCTGCTGTTCGTATTATTTTAAAGTGCACACTAGTTTGAAGACAGTGGCTATAGCAAATTTAGTTTTTCATTCAAAGGAAAACAGAAAGAATTTTGATAATACTAAATTTTGGTAAAGTGTTTTGAGTGATTTATTTCAGCCATGTGTATTTAACTTATTTGTTGAAGGTATATAATTATTTGTACTTATTTCGATCACACTGTAGGTTATTTTTATCAACTTAAGTATTGCACAAAAACCTAGGTTTAAGATTCAAATTTTGGCAAAATTTAGAAGCGAAATTGCACTTAACCTAAATTGGCATGATACTCTAAATTTGACATTGAACACTTGGAACGTTAAACATCGACAATATCATACTCGGAAACCTCTAGCAAAGATAATGTTATGGTTAGTAGATTGCGCATAGATGCCACATGGTTGAAGCAGCAAAATCAACACAGTTGCGGCAGCCCGAGGACAAACGGTTGCGGCATTTATGTGCAATCTACTTACCATAACATTATCTGTTCCTCTAGTTCCTAGAGTGCACCAACGCAGAAAGCTTACCTCATGCAGTTCCAGAGCACACAAGGGAACCAGAGAGCGACTCCAATCTCGACCGTGCGGAACAACACGTCATGCCAGTTCCGACTGTGCAGCGGCACCCTGCGACGGAAACAGTAAGTAAGTAGAAGTCAAGTGAAATCAGTAGTGGCTTGTTTTTATGAAAAGGTCTGAAGGACAACAACATCGGTGGGGGGAGTTTGGGGATACATCATCACAACACCGAACCAATAAAACAATTTAATAGTTGCTTAGGCCTTCTGGAGAACAAAGTTCTCATCACAAACCACATCAACTGAAGTTGTTTTAAAACTATAAGTCAAAAACAGCTGACTTTGCTTTTTTGGCTGACTCAAGGCAAGAACATGGCCTAATCCCCAGGACACCCCCACCAGAGCGATACCATTGGTTTAATCAAGTCAAAACAATTGTTTTAAAATCTTCAAAGTGACAAAAAAACATTCAAACATCAAGTAGAATCCTTTTAGAACCCTTAAAATTAAAAAACTAGGAAATTTCTGCATACAAGGTGAGCTCTCACACTCATTACAAATTATAGTGGATTTTTCTTTCACCAATTCTAGTTCACTCCAGACAACATCATATGACCGAAAATGGTAGAACGGGTTCAAATCATGTCCTTGAGTCTGCCCCTCATGCCACTATGAAAATAATGTTTCCGAAAATTCACTAGACACATTATTTTAAAGAAAAGTCCTTAAAAGTTGTCCTGTTTTAAGACAACTAGACAGTAATTCAAATTTACGCTCAGTTCAAATATTTTACTTAAGTACAATTATGAGCAATTGCGCACGCCTATGCTTCCCATTTCAGCCTTTCATATTATCAGCCTAACTTTTCTTTCATCTTAGTTTTCAGTAGTGTAATTAATTCAAACAGCACATAACCTGCAGTTCGTATTATTTTAAAGTGCACACTAGTTTGAAGACAGTGGCTTTAGCAAATTTAGTTTTTCATTCAAAGGAAAACAGAAAGAATTTTGATAATACTAAATTTTGGTAAAGTGTTTTGAGTGATTTATTTCAGCCATGTGTATTTAACTTATTTGTTGAAGGTATATAATTATTTGTACTTATTTCGTCACACTGTAGGTTATTTTATAAATTTAAGTATTGCACAAAACCTAGGTTTAAGATTCAATTTTTGGCAAAATTTAGAAGCGAAATTGCACTTAACCTAAATTGGCATGATACTCTAAATTTGACATTGGCACTTGGAACGTTAAACATCGACAATATCATACTCGAAACCTCTAGCAAAGATAATGTTATGGTTAGTAGATTAGCATAGATGCCACATGGTTGAAGCAGCAAAATCCACAGTTACAGCAGCCGAGGACAAGCGGTTCGCGACGTCTTTACCATAACATTATCTGTTCCTCTGGATTCCTAGAGTGCACCAGCATGAAAGCCTCATGCAGTTCCAGAGCACACAAGGGAACCAGAGGCGACTCAATCTCGACGTCTTGAACAACACGTCATGCCAGTTCCGACTGTGCAGCGGCACCCTGCGTGACGGAAACAGTAAGTAAGTAGAAGTCAAGTGAAATCAGTAGTGGCTTGTTTTTATGAAAAGGTCTGAAGGACAACAACACGGGTGGGGAGTTCGGGGATACATCATCATAACAAGGGGTCCAAGAAAATTGTGGAAATTCGAAATCACGACACCTATAACAAAGCTTTAAATTTTGTAACATCTACATCTAGGAGAGCTCCTTATTGGATTAACAACTTAAGTTGATGGAAAACACAATCGATCCAATAAAACAATTTAATAGCTGGTTAGGCCTTCCGAGAACAAAGTTCTCATCGACAAACCAACATCAACTGAAGGTTGTTTTTAAAAAACTATAAGTCAAAAACAGCTGACTTTTGCTATTTTTGGCTGACTCAGTGCAAGAACATCGCCTAATCTCCAGGACAACCTCACCAGAGCGATACCGTTTGGTTTAATCACAAACAAGAATTTGTTTTAAAAATCTTCAAAGTGAAATAAAAACATTCAAACGTCAAGTAGAATCCTTTTAGAACCCTTAAAATAAAAAAACTGAAGGAAATTTCTGCATATAAGGTGAGCTCACACTCATTACAAATTATAGTGTAGATTTTTCTTTTCACCACCTCTAGTTCACTCCAGACAACATTATATGACGAAAATGGTAGAACGGGGTTCAAATCATGGTCCTTGAGTCTGGGCCTTATGTGCTGACGACATGAATAAATAATGTTTCCCGAGAAAATTCACTAGATTCAATTATACTACTTAATTTGGTTTTCAACACTATGCACTGTTCTGGAGTCCAAATATGTTTGAACCTTTCTAGAACTTTTGGGTAACAATATTTTTCCTGCTAAAAACACTCCGAGTCAATCATCCAAGTTGAATTTCCTCTTCCTGTATACTGGGGTTTGTGGAGGCTATGTACAGGGCGGCTCGAACATGCCTGCGCCCTTGGGCAGACTCAACGGCAGCGCCCTAGAGGTGATCTCCTGGGGGTGATACCCCCAGCTCAAAGTAGGGTCCGGCCACCCCCGGAAAATTTTAAAATTACAATGCAACAAACGTGTTTTAAAGTGGGCCTAATGTTAACTCGCTATAACAAAAACAAAAAAAAACTTACTTACATTACTAGTAATATGAATAGAAAGTATTATTTTTTAATATCGAATGTTTATGAAAACCTTTTGACTAGCACTAGGCAATTTTAAAAAACCCAGTTATTTTGTGGACTTTTTTAAGAACGGCCTCCTCACGTTGCTTTTCAGCAGCCCTTTTCTGAAATTGTTCCCTACTTGGTTTAGAAAAGCTCATGTTACAGTATTGCCTGCCCTATACACTCAGGCATAACACATTCACAAATCAATCACAATTACTCAACTCAAACGAATAATCCTAGCTAAACTCTTGAAATAGAAAGGAACATGTCACAAACAAAATGATGAATTGAAGTCAAATGTACTGTGCATTGCTGCAGTCCACTACTTTAAGCACAGTTAATTAATGAAATATAGTTCCCTTTTTGTTCTGGGTGTTCGTTAATTCTCTAAAAGTCTCTTCTCTTTTTGTAAGAATTCCCTTTTTAGCTACATGCACCCAGCTGAAAATGCTCCTGAGTGCCGGGGTTGGCTCACGATACTTGGTTTCCAGAACTCGACAGTGTCTCTCCGAGCAGAGGAAAGCCAAAGTGACAGCATGAGGGTCAGGACAACAGACCGGTCTGAGGACTGCTGCAGCTGGGAAGTGTCTATCAGGCTCTGCAACACAAATTCATATTCAATTCAAATTTATTTATTTTTTTACAAATATTACAAGTTTGTTAAAACAATAAAATTTCTAGAAAGGTGACTTGCCAAGTACATTTTAAAACTAATACAGTACACTTTAGACTTCACTCGAATCCAACCGTTACTATTGACTACATTTTGTAAAAAATAAAACATTTCAGCCACAAGTTAAAATTGACTATGGGCTTTGAACGCCTTCAGATTATTAGCAACTACTAATTATCATACTTTGCAAGAAAGGTCAAATAGAGGCAACTTTCTAATGAGAGGTTTTTCAAAAAGAAATTTCAGTTTTTGTCTTGTTTTAGATTGTAACTACTGTTTTATTTTCCAATGAATGATTATGACATTACAGTATGATAACTTATAGTTGTACTGAAGTTTTTTAGAAATACAGTTGGTGCATGAGAAACTGTAACTTAGGGTGCACTTTTTTTTCCTTACACCCACACTGCAAGTTGAAGGATATATTAGTCAAAACTGATGCCGAATTTGATACGAGTTGTATAACAGATAAAAGTATCAGCGTGATACACGAAATCAGTCTAGATAGGCCAGAGTCAAGTTCAATGATGCCTGTAGGGCTTTGATTACCGGTCTCCGTTCAGAAAAACCGGATTCAGATCTACTGTATTTACAATTTTTCACAAAAATAACATACAACAACAACAATAAACAATAACAATAAAATAATAACACATAAAATAACATAACTATAATTATACAATACATCACTGCTACAAACTAATATACATAAATTGAGAAAATTTAGGGCCTCTAAGGCAAATGCCTGATTAGAGGTTCCGTTTAATTCAACTTAAATTCATTCTTCAGAGGTCAGAAGTTTTTAAAAATATATATAATTCTTTAACGGTCTTTCAAAAGTAGTGCTGTATGATTTTTTAGTAAAAGGAAACAGACTTTTCCTGCCACTCCGGAGAAAAACTACGCCTAACGTTTCGGGTAGTTAAAAACTCTATGATTTTATTAATGAATAGTGCACTTTTATTCCTACAACTAAAACCCAATCTAAGAAACATGAAAATCCTGGATGATTTCACATTTTTTCCACACTCCCCCCCCTGGACCAAGGCATCCACGTGTTCCTGGGCTGGACACCAACACAGCACTGCCTTCGTATAAAACAAAGACAGCCGGCTTTTCGCCAGCCCGAACTAGACATGAATAACCAAGGAAGCGAGAGAGAGCACAACCACTCGTCTTCAATTGCATCCTCCACACAGTAGGTTTTTTCAGTACAGGTCGAACGGGATCCAAGGGATCGGGAAATTTCTAACAAAAATTAAAATCCAGAAATTTGGGCAAGAATTTCCTAAAGATAAAATTTTTTGGCCAAGAGGTATTTTAAGGGAACTTTTGGAAAATAAGGTCATTTGCAGGGATTTTTTAAGGAGAAAGGGAAATTAGATGGAAATTTTTTAATCTGGTTATTAAGGAGGATTTCAAAGCAATATGTCATTTTTTGATCATTCTTCTCTCATCGCTGATCAGTTTTCTAGGCAAAATCCTATTAAAATAACCCTAATCACAAAACCAATCCAAATAAAATTTTTTAATTATTTTTAATGTTTACATAACTTTTTTAGAAGTAAACGAGATAAGGGTTGAAATATTTGAAGTAAGGGAAAGTAATTTGCAAATTTGAAGTATACAGGATGTTTTGAAACCCCAAGGTCATGGGTTTGAATATTGAAATTTTCAGGAGTAAAGGGGTTTATCATGCTGTACACAATTTTAAAGCCCTTCAAAATATGAAAAGATGGATAAAAGTATCAATCGGCGCTCACTCATTTCAAAATGTGAGCCAAAATTTTAAAAACATATTTCTGGAACGCCTTAAAATTAATCTACAACTGTGCAGAAATCAAATATAATCCAAGACTCTTGTCCACAAATGTTAGTCTTCAAATTCCTTTAGTAGGCCTAATAAATTAGCTACACAACCTTTAAACCCATTTTATACAACCCTTACAAATTCATGGATCGTCACAAATTCTTAAATACATTTGTAACTTGTCCATTTACTTACCTAGATAAGTTGCTAGAAGAAAATACACACTAGCTAGGTTGAATTCAATGTGGTCGATTGAATTGAAGGTAATCTATCAAGCTTTTGCTACCAATATGCAAACATAAGCCAGAGTTAAGTATTTGGTGGAACAATAGAAATAACTTGAAACATTCAAGTGTTAATTTCAAAGATCAAGGTGTCAAGTTGACAAAACAACACTTGAACACAAATACTGAACAATTATTTTACTAATATGTTTGCACTACTGTATTTAGTTAGATGTAAAACAAGGTCTACACTAAAATTTAATTTTAAATGAAACAAAATAAAGAATTTGCCAGTTACCTCTTGAGATTGGAATAGTTGTCTATACTGAGTACTCTTGTTTGAGATTTCTAGCTCCAGCAAAATTCCCCCACGAACCTGAAACAGTTATGTAGTTTTTATTATGTATGGAAAGTCACCACATATTTTATAATTAGTAAAATGACAGAAACAGAAATCATTTCCTTTCAATATCTTGTTAATTGGTTTCATGGTTTTGTAAAGCAATGACTGACTTAATTTTAGAACAATCTTTCTGATAGTGAATAGTTTATATTTCAATTACTTTAGATAATTGGTAATAGCGGTTCTTAGTGGTGATTAATAGTATGACAATATTAAATATGACTAACATGATAGAAACTTGTAGTAGCTTGATTTTCCTATCAAGCTGTTACACAATTTGTTCAAATTGAGTTTAAGAACAACATATTTTACAAATTATCTTATAATTATTACTGAAGAAAAATTATCTGTTAGAATTATCTTATAACATAAATTTGTGTTGCCGAAGATGCTATCCTTGCTAGTGAAAGGCCTGTTAAGTTAAATTCTTAAAAGTATTGGCTTTTTTTTCATTTTGCCTAGCTATAAATTTATTTTAAAACTATGTTCTCAATTTCTCCAACATATCTTAGTTTGGAGAGAGATGAAGTCTTCTTATTAAATTTATATAGTTTAGAATACTTCATATTGTCTAATACAGTACAGTCTCTATAATCCATTATTGTTAAGCCACTCGACCGTCCAGTAATCGGCTGTGACGCATCATTTAGGTCCTGTTTCAAGTCTCTACTTGTCTGTAAAGTATGCATTTTTTGTGCTAATCGGTGCTTCCGTTCAGTAAAGGCGTGAGATAATAGCAAAAAAACTTAATCATGTTACTTTCATGAATTAAACGCGTGATTTTAAAATACTGATTAGAAGGTGATTATAAGTTAACATCGCCAGATCAAAATTCATGAACATAAGGGGAAAGAATAAGAATGAACTTGAAACATTCAAGTGTTAATTTCAAAGATCAAGGTGTCAAGTTGACAAAACAACACTTGAACACAAATACTGAACAATTATTTTACTAATATGTTTGCACTACTGTATTTAGTTAGATGTAAAACAAGGTCTACACTAAAATTTAATTTTAAATGAAACAAAATAAAGAATTTGCCAGTTACCTCTTGAGATTGGAATAGTTGTCTATACTGAGTACTCTTGTTTGAGATTTCTAGCTCCAGCAAAATTCCCCCACGAACCTGAAACAGTTATGTAGTTTTATTATGTATGGAAAGTCACCACATATTTTATAATTAGTAAAATGACAGAAACAGAAATCATTTCCTTTCAATATCTTGTTAATTGGTTTCATGGTTTTGTAAAGCAATGACTAACTTAATTTTAGAACAATCTTTCTGATAGTGAATAGTTTATATTTCAATTACTTTTAGATAATTGGTAATAGCGGTTCTTAGTGGTGATTAATAGTATGACTTAAATATTAATTAATATGACTAACAGTAGAAACTTGTAGGAGCTTGATTTTCCTATCAAGCTGGTTACACAATTTGTTCAAATTGAGTTTAAGAACAACATATTTTACAAATTATCTTATAATTATTACTGAAGAAAAATTATCTGTTAAGAATTATCTTATAACATAAATTTGTGTTGCCCGAAGATGCTATCCTTGCTAGTGAAAGGCCTCGCAAGTTAAATTCTTAAAAGTATTGGCTTTTGTTTTTCATTTTGCCGAGCTATAAATTTATTTTAAAACTATGTTCTCAATTTCTCCAACATATCTTAGTTAGGAGAGATGAAGCTCTTCTTATTAAATTTATATAGTTTAGAAATTACTTCATATTGTCTAATAATAATTGTTTTTATTGCTCTGAGGCCTCTCAAATACAATGTACTTGTTTTTAGAGATGCATACAAACTGAAGGACTGGGACTCGTGGCGTGGTCCTGTAATCATCGTTTAGACATATCAGACCATCACCTGCGTGGCTCGAAGTCACGTTAAGCCGCTGGTCCTTGTATTTCCATTGGTCATTGGGCTATGAATTAATGACCCATTCTAAGGAAGAGTCGGCCTTAGTTTGTAACAAGACTACACCTCATAACTCATTACTACTACCTATTACACTCATCCTTTCACCACATATTTGCCTTAAAATAAAACCTTCATGAAAGTGGTCGAAATCTCAAATAGTGATTAAGTGATTTTAAACATGGTTTAGGTGTTCTTTCAAATGTTTTGAGTTTTTCTTAGTCTGTACAATGTATTTTGTCACAGGCTTCAAAAATGTTGTACATTCCTGATTTTTCTCTTCACTAATAATTTCTGTCATGTTGGTGGGAATGAGGGTTACAATGTATTTGAAAGGCCCCAGAGCAATAAAACAATTATTAGACAATATGAAGTAATTTCTAAATTATACCTTACCTTGAAGAAAACCTGAACTCCGTAGATGAGGAAAAATACCAGCACGATGAACAGCAACACTGCGTAGCAGCCATTGAAAACGGATGTAGAAATTCTGGAATCAAATTTCAAGAAATATAGGTTTTGAATAACTTATTCTTTGATGAGAATTGTAACCCAAGTGAACTTTAAGTCGCCACTGTTCAGTGAAGAACGTGAACAGAACTGCAAACATTTGGTTACTACAAAGGTTGACAATTTTAACTCACGGAACATTAATTTTTATCAGGAAGCTTCATGCACGTCTTCACAAGAGATAACACAAAAGATGCACAACTAACAGAACTTAACATAGTTTCAAGCTGTCTTATTACATATGTAATTTTTATATTATACAGGAGATTATCAGCCTCTTCGGGCTTTAATCAAGCTGTGTGTATTTTTAAGAAAATTGCAAATTTAAATAAAACGTTCTTTATATCCTCAGAAATCTTTTAAATTACCTTTAGTTCATCTTCTCTCCTTATAAGTGCTGGCTACCTTTGAGAAGTCATGCAAATTTTCCGTTCAATTTTTACTCCGCTTTGGTTTTTTTGCAATTTATTTTGAGGATGGCCATGGCTTCAAACGAAGCTAAACAATAGTGGATAAGTTTAACTCAAAACAAGTTTCATTGCTATAGTTTCAGACTTTTTGACTTATAAGCGTCCAAAATGTTTAAAACATTTAAATCTATTTAGTCCATTAAATATTTGCCATTTATTTTGTGGATGTTGTATTGTACAAAACCTATTAAAACACTGTTAACAAGGCATACCTTTAAAGCCACCACAGTTTCAGCCGACTTGGGTTATAAGCGTCCATGCTCAAACCAAACAAGCTACAGACAGACAGACAGGAACTTTTTGACGCAGTTTGGTCTTGCAAAGTATATAAAACCAGATACAAAAACTGCTGGATTCATTGTATGTACAGAAAAGTCTTATTTTATTTAAATAGACTTTTACAATTTATAAAGAATTTCAAGATTCATTTTTTATATATTAGTAAGGATGTAGCATAATTATATATTTTCTTAAGGTGCCAAATTATTTCATAGAATACACTTGTGTTAATAAAAGTATAAAAATTAAAAGACAAAGAAAATCTAGAAATTTTTAAAATATGTTTTTAACTGGAGTTACTGAAAAGAAAGTGACCAAAAACAGACTTTCTTTTCCGCAACTCTAGTTGAAAACGTTTTTAAGCAACAGTTTCTAAATTCTTCCTTTTCCTTTATTTTTTTCTAACACAAGCGAATTATGTAGCACCGACTTCTAAAAGAGATAATACTTGTAAAACGTGAGGTTTCATTGTTTTAACCTCACAGCAAACTCCTTATGAGAGGCGGTATGGGTCGCTTTAAAACACAAAGTAAAAACTGCCAACAACGTTAAAAATCGTTTAATATACTTAAATGTGAAAAATTGTACTCCCAAAACATAGAGCTACTGAGGCTGCTGCATAAAACACAAAAACTTGTACTTTCGCCTACTGCTAAATTTTTTATTTTGAATTTTAAAACTTGCCTCCATTTTAATTGGATAACAACGGCATTTACAGCCTTTCTGCTGAATTGATTTTTGTAAGGTACTGTAATCCAGCTCATGGAAGTCAGGTTTTGAGGATGATATAGGTCTAAAGCTGTCAGATAGTCTCAGTGATCATCTGATGATACCCGCATCAACCTCACCATCGCTTAGACATATCAGACCATCACCTGTGTGGTTCGAAGTCACGCTAAGCCATTGGTCCTTGTATTTCCATTGGTCATTGGCTATTAATTAATGACCCATTCTAAGGAAGAGTCGGCCTTAGTTTGTAACAAGACTACACCTCATAACTTACTACTACCACTCATCACACTCATCCTTCACCACATATTTGCCTTAAAAATACCCTCATGAGAGTGGTCGCATCTCAAATAGTGATTTAGTTATTTAAAATTGAACGCACATCTACATATCTAATGAATTTTGCCTCGTGGTACGCTGGAGTGTAACTGTTTTATGAAACTGCTAACTCAACTAAAACTCGTCTTTTTTCTTGACGATAGCACAGTTGTTAAATCATGAAACTTTGAAATGATTGCCACACCAGGAGAAATTCCATGTGGATGAACGATTTCCTGTAACCATCAGAATACTCCAACCATCATTTTGTGTTATTAAGACAAAATTACTGGTAAGAACACCTTTCAAATCTTTTAACCCCTTAAAAAATTTTGCTTCTTTAGTGTCTTGTCTCTTTGCTCTAGCAGACTTAACGCCTCCCAGAAGACAACTAGCACTCTATCATAAGCAGGGCCATCGCATGAGTAAGTTGGTTCTCTCTCAACCCTCCAGCCCCATAGCATCAAATCTGCTCCACCTCAAAAGGGACAAACTGCAGCTGATAATTGGACTCATCACTGGTCACTGCAGCCTTAGGCACTTACAGAGGTGGGGAGTCTTCGACGGTCCCAGCATGCAGGAAGTGTAGCCTGAGTGATGAACCAACACACATTCTCTCGAATGTCATGGTCTGGAGCAAGAACGCTACTTTTGGTGAGATGACTAAGGGTGGTAAGTAGCGGAAGAGGGACTTAGAGAAGAATTTCGAGTTCTTAGAGCTCAAATCTTTTGAGTAGCATCTCTCTACACCAACACAAGGGGAGCATAATAAGTCCCTAGGGCTGACGTGCATCAGGATCAGACCGCCCCTTCTCAATGTAATCTAATCATGAGCAGAGCTCACTCTTGCAACACTTACTAACTCACACTACCGAACTCACTTTTAAGTCCTGAGTGGTGTCCAGATAGTGGATAGTGTAGAACTCGGCGACCAGCAGCGAGTAGGTGATGAGGTTGAACGACGCAAACGCCAGAAACGACTTGGACAAGAACTGACTCTTCTCCCAGCGGAAGTCTCTCAGGTGGAACACCTGAAACAGCACAAGGCGAGTGATTAGTTTGTCAGCTGAAGCAAAGGGGCCGGAGGAAGTTGGAAATTCATCTCACTCACAGCGAAGTATATCACTAAATCAATATTTGAGATGCCGGCCACTCTCATGAGGGTATTTTAAGGCAAATATGTGTTGAGGGATGAGTGTGATGAGTGGTATAATGAGTATGAGGTGTGGGGTCTTGTTAAAACTAAGGCCGATCTCCATAGAATGGGTTCACACTAATAGCCCAAGACCAATGGAAATATAAGGACCAACGGCTTAACGTACTCCGAACCACGCAGGTGATGGTCTGATGTCTAAAATGGTGGGAGTTGAGCGTATATCAGTGATCACTGAACTATCTGAGCCGAGCATAGGGCTATACATCCTCAAACCTTTCCATGAAGCTGGATTACTGGACCAACAGTGGTGGTATGTTCCACCCCCTCAAGAGACTGTCAGTTTGCCCCTCCAGCCTCCTCACACCTCAACCAGGGCCCACTATGTTTCAAATATTAAAATTCATTGTCAAGTAGTAGACATTAACTAAATTTCAGTTGAGACTTACTTTCATTACCCCTTGACGATGAATTTTAATATTTGAAACATGTTGTACTAACACACAGTTTTTTATTGCTCATTCTGGAATTTTACTTTCAAATCTTCACACAATTATATATTAGCAATCAGTGGTCACCATGAATAATTATTGATAGTCAATTTATAATATTTTAAAAGACTTTATAAAGCCAATGTTAGTTTTTTATTTGGTCAACAATATTAATTTTCTTATTGGCTTTATGAAGTGTTTTAAATTTAATTAATTTATTATAAACCTTCCAATAATGAAGCTGGTAGCCCTTGTCATACTTATTAAAGTTTTCAATTTTAGGGAAACCGACGGCATCTTTACATTCATATTACAGTCGCCTTAAACCACCAATACTTCCAGAGCTTTTGAGATAGCAAAACTACAAAGATTTGCAAACCGTTTTTGTTAAGAACCTTCGCCCTAAGCCAACCATTCCACGATTCTAACTTATCACCCAACAATACGTGATTAAAGCAGCCTTGGTAATCAAGTTGAAAATTTTTTATTAATTGGCTTACATAAGATAAGTCTGTCCTGGGAATTAAATACATCTTTATAATTAAACTCCTGAGGCTGCCAAGTATTCTTTCAAGCAACATAATATGTATACACTTTGGGAAAAGTCATAGGACCAAAAAGTTAGGCGTCTAAAACCTGACCGTAGCGATTAACTGCTTTTAGCAACAATTTGCTCACCCACTAAATGGTTTTTAGAAACTTGTTTTTGTTCTTTGGTTTTATTTTTAGGGTGTGGTTAAAATTTAAAGATGGGTTTTGCAATTTTTCCATCGTGAGTTAGTAAAATGTATTTCAAGTTTCTAGCTTATCTAGAAGTGTTGCTGTCATCAGCTTCATTCACCGGTCTTGCAAATAAATTATTTTAACTGAATAATTTGACAATGGAAATTGTAAGTGGTTAATAAATAAACAGATAATAAAACACTTGGTAAAACAGGATCATGGCCCTTGATATTTACTGTGAACATAGTTTGAGAATTTCAAAATGTTAGTAACATTTTCTTCTTAAAATATTTTTTTACCAATGGTGTTTTTGTTACCTATTTATTAATGACATTAAACTGATATTCTAAAAGTCTTCTAGAACAAAACAAGTTCAACTGCTCAGTTAATAAAATGATTTACTACACAATTCAAAATAAAAATAGTTAAAACCAATCAAAAAAAACAAACTTTATTTAATATCTCATAGCGTTTCAATGGAGTCTCAAATATATTTTTTAACTGTGATATTTATTATTTTTTTTTAACACTATATATGGTTTTTTGTAATTTAAAATATTTGTAAAGTTTGCTGTCCGCGAGAAGCAACAAACATCTCGTGGGCGTGAAAAATAAACATCATCAAGAGCAAAGCGCACAGAGAAAAATACAACAGAGGCAAACAGTAGAAAAACACAATGTAACCGAGAAAAAGAAACATTATCCCATCAAACCTATTCAACAGACAATTAAACGAAAAGATAAGACTTGATTACTCTTGACGTTTATGTGCGAACACACCGAGTGCGACACGGTGACGCGGAACTAACGAAGACGCACGAAACTGCCTACTACCAGCCACAAATAGTTTACAACTGACTATTCCCAGAGAAATCTAAGTGTATGTTTGCCAGGTGACGGAAATACACGACAGTCTGAGCCACATGTGAAAAGCGACATCATCGCATCGTCAGCATGACCTCGAGATATTCTCGTGCAGCGAGATAATCCCTACGAATCTGATTAGTTTGTGGATTTTGCTGATAAACTGTTCAAGACGTGTGTGAAAATCGGGCAATTACAAATAATTTATATTTACATACACATAGATTACAGTATTGTCTCAATTTAAAATTACAATAAAAAGGTTTCGTCGTCTTCTTCCTTCAAGTCTAAGACCAGCTGAGGAACTCTGACAATGATCATTGGCTAAAGTTAGGAGTTAGGACACACTTCAATATTTTTTTTAAATAAGAAAAATCATTTCAAAGTTTTTTACAAAATGACCTAAATAAGAGTAGAGTTTTTACGCCATCAATTAAAATTTTACAGAAAACAGTACGAAAGATTTTTAAACCCTTTATTTGAAGTTTATTGTTGATGATGGTAGCATTTCTAGGGTAAAAATATTATTACAGGCGTTTTCCATCATTTTTTGTGAACAAAAAGAACCTTGTTGGGTTTTGAAATATTTTAGTTAGTTCATTTCCTAATGTTTTGACTTTTGTGTTATGCTTAAGGTTACTTTTCACCTGAAGACATATCAGATTACAGATCCCGAAACGTTGGGTTTTTTTGTTCACTGAAAAACAATAAAAATGTCCGTAACAATATTTCCGTAACCCTCAGCTTTATGTCAAACTTCAAAACCTACAATTTCAAGTGAATAGTAGTTGTTAAATGTTTAATGTCGGAGGCTTGTGTAATGTCTTTTTCTGTATATTATTTATTTACTGTAGTTGCTAATTAAACCGATTGTAGTCAACAAGTAAACTAAAAGTATTGAAAAAATCATTATTTCAGAAGTTTAACAGGAGTTCTGATTTTTAAAACCATTGTAAAAAAAGAGCACAGGAAAATTAATACTTTGTACATGAAAAAATATAGGTCCATTAAACAATTTTCAGAATTTGACTATCCAGTCAATCTGATGACAAAAATTAACGATCTAGAAATCCAAAAAGAGGATCACAACACAAAATTCCAGTAAAATACAGTATAACCAGAATGGCTCATTAACATCCGGTAGTCTTCCAGGATATTGTGGATATCCGGGATTATTAGTCACCTTTACTTCATTTTCTGTACGAGCTAACAACTTACACCATGAAATATCCGTAATTGTTGTGTTTTACCGAAGCACACTCTGTTACAGTTCCGTTCACATGACAATCACTCGCCTGCGGACGACGGCAGCTGCAGATCATCACACAGATAAGTACCGAATGTGACAAACACAATGATTATGCATGTGGCTATCTCTGTGGACAACTCACATCGTTACGCCCGGACAATAGTAGACCTTGTCTACAGATTTAGCACAACCTTTTTTTAGCAAAGCGCTAAAGTTTAATAATCTAAAATGTTTTTTTCATAACTTGCTATGTAAACTGTAATGGTTTGTAAAATTTTAAATTAATTTGGTGTTTCAGTATTTACCAATAATATTTAGCATACGTGGTACCACAATGAGTCAGGCTATCCCCGACGTATAATTTGCATATGCAGGGTGAGTTTTATATGTCCCCTCACCTTAACTTTTGAAAAAAAAGAAAAAACTTTCAAACCCTTTGGGAATGTTTACAGGATTTTGAAAGCTTTTGTGCGTGCTGCGTCACCCACCCCTTATCTAAAACTTCTGGGAGGGCTCAAAATTTTAAATGCATTTGTGGTACCTCAAAAGAAAGGGAATTTTAAAACTTAAACTTAAAGGGAACAAACTGTAAACTTAAAGATGACAAGAAATCAGGTTTAAAATGCTAAATATCACGTAAAAATTTTGTTACAACAAATTTTTTTCAAAATACCCTATGGGACTATGGGATTTTCCCTCAAATAATTTTTGAGAAAATGGGCCATTTTAAAAAAGTTGTATGCGAAATGTGGCGTTTTAAAGCTGATTTCTTGCAATCTTTAAACAGGTATTACAAAAAGTGAGTAAAGATAAAAATTTGTTCTTTGGGTCGTTGAATTTGTATTAAAATTCCTTTTCTTTAAGGTGCCACAAAAGGGGTTGCAATTAAAATTTTGGAGGGCCCGTCCCCGTTTTGGTGGGGTGGGTGACATAAATACGTCAAAACAAACTTCAGAATCCTGTAAAAACATTCCCCAAAGGATTCCAAAAACTAGTTCTTTTTCAAAAGTTAAGGTGGGGGTGGGAGACATATAAAACTCACCCTGTATAGTATTATCCGTCTATAGCTTTAAAAACAACAAAAGTTAAATTCTGAACAGTCCTCGCATGTAACAGAAATCGACAATTCCAAAATTCAACAACAACAAAGAATTATTTTTCCACGTTTATTTACATTTTGTGAAACAGTGACACGAATGATGACGAGATAAGTTGAGATCACCTGTTTAACGCGCGAGTGATGACAGAGTGTGCACTGCATACTCTATGCGTGAGTCTGATTGTTTACACCATGCGGGGCGTTAGCAAAGGAAACACATTAGCATGACAAGAGCAAGAGACTTCCTGGGGCCACCCCACACCCACTCACATCTATATGCAACATACACACGTACCGGGTCCCGGTCAAGCTTTTAATTCGTAACTGTTTTTCTGATTTCCGGATACCGGGGTTCTAAGTTAGTAAAACCAGCTGAGTTAAACAACTGCTTTAAACACATTTATCGAGAGATAAAGTTGCAATGTTATTCCAGAGGAAATAAAGTTTTGTTTTCAAGAGTGCAACAGACCGTTCGCCATTTTCTATTTGTACTGTAAGAATAATTTACTAAAAAAGCATTTTCTTCCACACCTTACACTTAAAATTTTCATCAGATTTTTCTAGATAAGTTTTATTTGAAAGACTAAATCACTATTTGATATGCCGACCACTCTCATGAGGGTATTTTAAGGCAAATATGTGGTGAAGGATGAGTGTGATGAGTGGTAGTAATGAGTTATGAGGTGTAGTCTTGTTACAAACTAAGGCGACTCTTCTTAGAGAATGGGTCATTAATTTAGCCCAATGACCAATGGAAATACAAGGACCAACGCTTAGTGGACTTCCAACCCGCAGGTGATGGTCTGATATGTCTAAACGATGGTGGGAGTTGATGCGGGTATCATCAGATGATCACTGAGACTATCTGAGCAGCTTTAGACATCTGATATATCATCTCAAAACCTGACCTCCATGAAGCTGGATTACAGGACCGTGCAGTCTTGGACTTAAGACAGGGTTTTAGATTAGAAAATGGACATTTAGCTCAGTGTAGTCACTAAACCATTTAAAATACACTTCGAGAAAGTTTTGATCATAAAAATCCAATTAAAGTTGTAGGCGTGAGGTGTCCCAAGAAATTGCATGTTTTAACATTGCTCTTATGGGACAAAATTCAAGGCCGTAGCCACTACTGCACACTCTTAGGTGCATGGAAGTCCGTTGAAGCCCATCCAATTTTGTAAAAAACTAATCAAGTTACGTTCAATTTCAAAAAAATTGTAGTTCATATGCAGCTTGAATAAAATATTTGTAGGAAGTATTTAGCAATGTTTCAGTTAACTTTGTACAATTTAAAGCAAAAAATATTTCCTGTTATTGGGACTGTCGTTTGGCGGGAAAAGATTTGCATTCTGCCGGTCAAAACAGGTTTTCGTGATCTGTGGTCAATGATCTCACTCCTACTCAGCTGATATAACCGGGTTAACAGTGCTAGAGAAACAGCTGGTCCAGCCAAGGCACATGTTGACATAGCTGGAGGCTTGTAGTTCCCTCTCGCACACACACACACTCACACATCTTCTGTCAAGTGAATACTACCATTGACTGACTAAAATATCAACTTCAGTAAAGCGTTAAAACTTCATGGTTACCAGTAGTATTTTATTCTGTTGATGATTTTGTTGAACATGTCCAATAACCACTTCCTCAATCATAAATCCCCAACCCATTGTGTAAAATATGGTCTGATGGAAGATTGGGAATGTTTGATATGATTGTGAACTGATTGTAAGTCTGTGTGTGTGTGTCTTTTTTATATGTATATATTTGTACATGTAGGCTGCTCTACCAGGCAGGCATAGCGTCATCGGCGAGAGGGTTGCTGAGTGCTTCCCTTCACAAGCGTTGCTACAAAGTTAGCCAAGTCCCAAAAGTAGTCTCATTAGTAAAAGTAGAGCATAAACATGTGTTACCAAAACACTTTGGGACTCATGTTCAAAGGAATAATTTTGTATTTTTTTTATAAAACCACTTACTCAGGAGGTCGAGCGATCGAGAGTAAGCAAAATAAAATAATTATAAAAACTATATGTATATATTACAAATGTATATATTTATATCTGTATGTAACATTGTTGTTGTCTTTTTTTGGTATGCAATTGTATTATTTTATTGTTACGCAAATAAATTGTTACACTAATATCCACCACTTTTTTGTTGATAAAAGAATTTATTCTATGGTGATACCTTAATGTCGTTATAAAAAAATCATTATTTGCCCATAAAATATTCAGCTTTATCGAAAGAACCAATAACAAAAGTATGTTTACGTTTGGTGGGTGTTAAATTTGGCACTAACTAAAACGTTGCAGAACTATGATTGTTGTACAACAACAAAACTCTGCACTAACTGAGCCAAGGGTGTAGTTACCAGGGAATATGCAATCATAATAATAGGGCATTGGCTCTGGCCCAAAGAAAAACGTTTCTTACTTTATGAATGACCATGTAAACTGTTAAATAGAGTTTGAGACAATAAAAACCGCGAAAGCTGAAGCAAGGCTGAGAGTGTTGTGGGCAGCCTTGTAACGTCCATGTTATAGAGCCTGCTCATAGTCTTGTGGTAATGGACCATCTTAATCTGGGTCACTAAATCACTATTTGAGATGCCGACCACTCATGAGGGTATTTTAAGGCAAATATGTGGTGAGGATGAGTGGTAGTAATGAGTTATGAGATGTAGTCTTGTTACAAACTAAGGCCGACTCTTCCTTAGAATGGGTCATTAATTAATAGCCCAATGACCAATGGAAATACAAGGACCAACATTGCGTGACTTCGAACCATGCGGGTGATGGTCTGATATGTCTAAACGATGGTGGGAGTTGATGCGGGTATCATCAGATGATCACTGAGACTATCTGAGCAGCTTTAGACATACGAGTATATCATCCTCAAAACCTGACCTCCATGAAGCTGGATTACAGGACCCGTCCACGAGTCCCAGTCTTGGACTTATGACAGGGTTTTTAGATTAGAAAATGGACATTTGGCTCAGTGTAGTCACTAAACCATTTAAAATACACTTCAAGAAAGTTTTGATCATAAAAATCCAATTAAAGTTGTAGGCGTGAGGTGTCCCAAGAAATTGCATGTTTTAACATTGCTCTTATGGGACAAAATTCAAGGCAGTAGCCACTACTGCACACTCTTGGGTGCATGGAAGTCCGTTGAAGCCCATCCAATTTTGAAAAAACTAATCAAGTTACGTTCAATTTCAAAAAATTGTAGTTCATATGCAGCTTGAATAAAATATTTGTAGGAAGTATTTAGCAATGTTTCAGTTAACTTTGTACAATTTAAAGCAAAAATATTTCCTGTTATTGGGACTGTCGTTTGGCGGGAAAGATTTGCATTCTGCCGGTCAAAACAGGTTTTCGTGATCTGTGGTCAATGATCTCACTCCTACTCAGCTGATATAACCGGGTTAACAGTGCTAGAGAAACAGCTGGTCCAGCCAAGGCACATGTTGACATAGCTGGAGGCTTGTAGTTCCCTCTCGCACACACACACTCTCACACATCTTCTCAAGTGAATACTACCATTGACTGACTAAAATATCAACTTCAGTAAAGCGTTAAAACTTCATGGTTACCAGTAGTATTTTATTCTGTTGATGATTTTGTTGAACATGTCCAATAACCACTTCCTCAATCATAAATCCCCAACCCATTGTGTAAAATATGGTCTGATGGAAGATTGGGAATGTTTGATATGATTGTGAACTGATTGTAAGTCTGTGTGTGTGTGTCTTTTTTATATGTATATATTTGTACATGTAGGCTGCTCTACCAGGCAGGCGCAAGCGTCATCGGCCGAGAGGGTTGCTGAGTGCTTCCCTTCACAAGCGTTGCTACAAAGTTAGCGCCAAGTCCCAAAAGTAGTCTCATTCGTAAAGTAGAGCATAAACATGTGTTACCAAAACACTTTGGGACTCATGTTCAAAGGAATAATTTTGTATTGTTTTAGTATAAACCACTCAGGAGGTCGAACGATCGAGAGTAAGCAAAATAAAATAATTATAAAAACTATATGTATATATTACAAATGTATATATTTATATCTGTATGTAACATTGTTGTTGTCTTTTTTTGGTATGCAATTGTATTATTTTATTGTTACGCAAATAAATTGTTACACTAATATCCACCACTTTTTTTTGTTGATAAAAGAATTTATTCTATGGTGATACCCTAATGTCGTTATAAAAAAATCATTATTTGCCCATAAAATATTCAGCTTTATCGAAAGAACCAATAACGCAAGTATGTTTACGTTTGGAGGGTGTTAAATTTGGTACTAACTAAAAACGTTGCAGAACTATGACGCGTATTTGTACAACAACAAAACTCTGCACAAACTGAGCCAAGGGGTGTAGTTACCAGGGGAATATGCAATCATAATAATAGGGCATTCGCTCTGGCCCCAAAGCAAAAACGTTCCTTACTTTATGAATGACCCTTGTAAAAACTGTTAAATAGAGTTTGAGACAATAAAGCACGAAAAGCTGAAGCAAGGCTGAGAGTGTTGTGGGCAGCCTTGTAACGTCCATGTTATAGAGCCTGCTCATAGTCTTGTGGTAATGGACCATCTTAATCTGGGTCACTAAATCACTATTTGAGATGCCGACCACTCTCATGAGGGTATTTTAAGGCAAATATGTCTAAACGATGGTGGGAGTTGATGCGGTATCATCAGATGATCACTGAGACTATCTGAGCCGCTTTAGACCTATATCATCCTCAAAACCTGACCTCCATGAAGCTGGATTACAGAACCATGCCACGAGTCCCAGTCAATTTCGGTCCAAATGCCGAAGCAGCTGTCACATTCAGAGTAACAAATAGCTGAAGAAAGTTGCTTCACTCACACCAAGCACCGAGAGATGGTCTAGCTTCTATGTTGATTTACGTTGCAGAAATTAATAATGCAAATTAATTAACTCAATTTTATTTTTGAAGGATATCAAAATTTTTTGCTCAGCTTAACCTAGCAGAGCGTAGACCGAGTACTACTAGACAAAATCAACGAATAAAAAAATATTTTCTCTCAGAGAACTTTCTACGTGATCTCTGTTACATATTACATGTTCAGACTCTACTAGTTGACTGGGACTCGTGGCGTGGTCCTGTAATCCAGCTTCATGGAGGTCAGGTTTTGAGGATGATATAGGTCTAAAGCGGCTCAGATAGTCTCAGTGATCATCTGATGATATCGCTCCTCCCATCGTTGACATATCAGACCATCACCTGGTAATTGAAAGCCGCCCCTTGTATTTCCATTGGTCATTGGCTATTAATTAATGACCCATTCTAGAGAGTGGAAGCCTTAGTTAACAAGACTACACCTCATAACTCATTACTACCACTCATCACACTCATCCTTCACCACATATTTTCCTTAAAATACCCTCATGAGAGTGGTCGGCATCCCAAATAGTGATATAGTGATTTAGTTCTGAACACTGTAATCTCCCATCACCTCAAATTAATTTACATAATAAAACGCAAAGTTTTGAATGCATACAAAGTGGGATGACAACTCCAAGTACAACACAGCGGTCTATTAGAGAACATTTCGCTGTTTGATCCGCAAATACCCGAGTTGTCAAGAGTGCAGATACGTAAGTGGTCTCTTCCTCATTGGGCTCAATGGTGTCACAGCGACTGACGGCTGGATAGGTACGTCTTGCACATTGTCCGAGACATCTCGTATTCCTCGAGTCACTCGACCTAGCCATGACTTAGTGCTACCTCTCCTTCTAGGCACTTGAAGGTCGTCAAACATTGCCTTTTTTTGAGTTGTTCGAAACGTATGGAATGTATCGTATTTAGTCGTGGTGGCAACTTTAAACGTGATTTACTCAATGACTAATAAAGATAGAAAACTGCTCAAAATGAAAAAAAAGTAGGTAATTTCATCCCGCACAAACGTTTTAATCTGATTCAAGATACAAACACTTATTCACATGCTAAAACCAAAAATGTCAATCAAATACTAATTCAATGCTCAATTAATCTTTTTGCACAATTATGTTTTTGGAAGGGGTTACAATAAAAAAAATTAAAAGATTAAGAAAGACTACTTTTGTACAAAATTTCCAGTTCATTCATTACTTCAAAGCAGTTTGTTTAGAAATTATTAAAATTTAACATGTAAAACGCTATATTCAGTAATTAGTGTGTCACCCAATATATGATAATTAATTTACTTTTTGGGAAATTTATCAACCTAAAACGAGTCACTGTTAACATTTAATAATATATATCAAAACATATATCAATATAACATATTTATTGTGTATCATATTAATACCTTCACTTTTTATAGAGAATGAAATTTGATATCTAGCCTCCTCAAAACTAATCATAGCAGAGTAGTTTCTTCATGAAAGTTTTATATATGCATATATGCAGTTGAGATGGTGGTTTTTGAAGTAGAAGTTATCCAATTTACTTTGACACTATGATTTGAGACACAAACCACTCCTAGAGGGTATTTTAAGATGAATATGAGATGAAGGATGAGTTTGATGAAAGTTTTTGAAGAATGATGAGACGTAGTCTTGTTACGAACTAAAACCGACTGCTCCCTAGATTGAGTCATTAATTAATAGACCAACGACCAATAGAATGGTCCAACGGCTTAATGTAACTTCCAAACCACGGAAATGGCCAACGTGGAAAGTTGTTACCGCAGTGCCAGGAATTGAAACCGAGTTTATTTAATGCGAAGGCCATCCCCAAAAGTATTGCACCCAAATTGATTTATAGTCAAAGTCAAAATACTTTGACTACAATTTCTTCAAGAAATCTACAGGAGTCAAAATTTTACAGAGTATTTTTAGTAAGTTATATTAGGTCTTCGTTTCTGCAGTCTCCGTGAAGAAAATCTTCCAGCGTGTAGAATGGTCTAGCCACCAGCCAGTTCTTCAGAGTGGTCTTCAAGTTCTTCCCTCCAAGAGCCTTGATCTTGGGAGGCAGCCTGTTAACAGTCTGCGCCCCATGCACGACACTTTCTCTGGAAGAGAGTGAGACGATGTGCTGGCAGGATGTAGTTGTCAGCATGTTGAGTATTATGGTGCGTGTCTGCTGCTCCAGGGAGTTCATTCCTATCAGCAAACAGAATTGCTTCTCGGATGTACAGAGCCACAGCAGTTAAGATGTGGAGCTCTTTGAATCCTTCACGGCAGCTATCTCTGGATCCTAGCCCTTTCAGTGCTTTTATAACTTTCTTCTGAGTCAGGAGAATTCTTTGCAAGTTAGTAGCTACACCGAAATTGATTTATGGCCAGTACATTGGGTTCAGTTGTTTTATGAGTCATTACGACATCTGCTCACTAGAGGACCGTGATAACGAACGACACACGGCATCCTCTCTCTTGTTGTTGTGTGTTATCACACTATCAGCTGTAGTTTGTTTTGTGTCCGTGTTTGTTGTCACTGATAAGAGTCAACTCCACAGATCCTCAAGGGCAGATAAATACTATCAGCTGGTGGAATATTGAGCCAGTATTTTTAAAAATGTAGAGAAGCTAAAGTTATTGTTGGAAACTTAAAATTTATTTTATTAATGGCTTAAGTTAAAGATTTTTTAATATTTTAACCAGTAAACTGGGTTATAACACTATAAAACCACATTCAGTTACAGATTTTACTTAAAAAAGATAAACAGCAAATGTTATAACAAGAATTAAACTGACAAAGAATATTTTAATTAAAGCGTTTCCATATTATTAAGTAGAAGTTGAATCTAGATTAATTTTCAATTTTTTAATAAATAAATAAATAATGAAAAATTTATTAATTTTGCAAACAGTTTGTCCTTGTTATAGCTTCAGTCTTAATTTAAAATGTTTCTTTCGGTAAAGGACTAGGGTTTCCCAGTTTAAATACTGTGCTTTGTTTGTAAAACGTGTCCTTTTTTATTTATTAGAAGAAGAGTTTGCCAACAAACAAATTAAGAATAATACTCGATTTGTGAAAGAATTTTATGCTTTTCCTTAGTTTGTGTACTGTAACTGTATAAATCCTTAGTAAATTTTTGTACTACCGTTGTTGTCAATCGTGTACGTTTAGAACTTTACAACATTAAAGAAAAGTTCAGCAAAATCACACAATCATTACTCGATTACTGCTCCATCTCTTCTGACGACCTCTTCTTGATTCTATCGGAAAACTACGGTGTCGTTGGTTTTATAAAACTATCCAGTTAATTAATAAATTTTAATCCTAAAGATGTGCGAAAAGTTCAAACTGCCCATAAGATACTCATATTTATTTGAAGCTGAGTAAATTTAATTTGAAGCTAAATTTGAAGCTAAGTATGCTATTTAACCTAAAAAAGTAGATATATATGAAAATGCCAATGCTATGTTATAAAGAACAATAAAGATATTTGATTTGATTTTGATGCTAAATGAATACTTAGAAAGGTCAAAGTTGCGACTGCCTGACTGGCTATTGGCGTGAGAGGTGAAGAGGACATGATACCATTTAAAATTCCAGTTAAACCCAGTTGAAGATCCAGTTTAACTGTAGTTTAACTGGTGCAGACAAATGGGTCTGTGTAATTGTCACAAACTCTAAATTAAGTTGACCAATTAAAAGTGTAACTGATCTTGTCCAGACCTATAAATATTTTTGTTGTTATAACGATCCTGATTATTACGTTACGTGTAATACAAATATTCATAGTTTCTTTTTTGCCTTAGTGATTAAAACAATATTACATGCTTAGAAGATAACTGCTATTGTTATAAAGCTAGTAGACGAGTAAAACCATAAATGCAAATTATACGTTGTGGATGGCCTGACTCATTGTGAATTCGAAAGTATGCTCAACATTTTGTTGTGACATTTGTGTGTTATTTAACCCTTTTTTTTAAAATTACTTAACGTGCGCATTTTAATATTTTAAAAAGGACTTAATTTAAAAATTGTTTTCCTTCTTATTCATTTTTACAGTGTAATTTTTACTTTACACTTTTTTATCACAGTGTGATGACTCTCACAACGTCCATTTGACCAAACCTGACCAGTAAACTTCTCTTTTTTTTAGCCTTACAGACACATTGTTTTGGCAATGCAATTGAATTTACAATAACAATATAAGACAAGCCTACCCATTGAAAAAACTAATTTTATTTTTATTTTTTTTTATTAAACCTTTACAAAAAAACTTTGTTTTAGGTAACACGACAATTCAAAAATCTACACGTTGGAAATAAATGTTAAAATATGGTGTATTTGGTTTAAACTATATAAAATTTTGAACTAAGAATAAGGAGCCACCAGTAACAACACTGTAGTCATGGATCAAATAAGAGTATTGCTAATTTTTCCAGGAACCATCAATAAATTCTCTACGCTATAAAACACTTTTGAAAGAAAAAGTTTTTTAATTTTGTTTTAAACATGTTGAAATTTTCATAATTTTGTATTTCAATTGGGAGTTTATTAAATAGCATGGCACCCTATTTAAAATTTATAAAGTAATTTACATCAATTTACTAAACGCCACCGGTAGCGAATAACTAATAATTAATAAGGCATCTCGATAAATTCGTCTACGCTATAGAATGATTTCGAAAGTAAATAACTTAACTTGGCGCTATATTGTCACTGGACACCTCCAGTTGGTCTACCTATCACAGACGCCACGCATCCAGGATTTGGTTCTAGCAGGGGACCAGACTAATAAAGGGGTTGGAACACAGAGGGTGTGTGGTAAAATTCTCGTACTTTCATGTTCATAAAATTGGTTTTTATTTTTCCAAGTTATAAATATTGGTACATAACAAGATTTTTGTTTGAATATGATTCTAAATTATCCAGTGGGAAGTTGTTGTTCAAAATGGAGAACTCAGCCCTCAACCAAGCATTTTTAGAGGGGCATATAATCTTTCTTGCACATACCAATCCACATTCCTCAAGGTTTTCTATAATTTTAGAACTACATCTAAAAATTCTATAATCCAAAACTCTCTTTTCTTTTTTACCAAGTTATCATGTTTACAGTATCTTTATTTTTCTGTGGTCTGATAAGGTACCCACAGAGTGACTCCAATGACCTTAATCCACATCTAGATTGATAATTTGATGGTATAAAACAAAAATACAGTGAGGCTTTCCATACTTATAGTTTGTATTTGTAAGATTGAGTCACTGTTTTATTTTGGATAGTTCAAATATCATTCAGGAATATTTTGATCATAAGCATATTTATATTAAAATAACAAGCTTAACAACTCATCTTTTTCTTAAATGTAAATAAAAGAGTGCGCTCAGGAAAACTTATATTTCTCCGTTATTATTTATCACAGCACAATAAACTTGGTCTTAGAATGTTTGTAAAAGCATTTGCCACTTTTTGTTATACTTGTGTTTTTACTACAAAGTTTAATACTTTTGAGTTATTAAGCTTAGAAAACTTAGTAGGGCTGCCATTTTAAAACCAGAAGGGATAATAAATCAAATTTATTTTTTCAATATTGGTTTTAACGACACTAACAAGTGTTCAGAGTTTTAAGTTTATAACTTAATCTACCTTGGAGATAAAAATTATTTAGTGAAAAACACAGACAGACGGAAAACTAGGCAAGATAGGTATCTGTTATTAAACATTTGTTGTTTATTTTTTCTTATAAAGTCACCTGGTGAAGTTTGATCCCCTAATTACTAGACACCCTGTATATCACAACTCAAATTTCTCAACAAATAAAACATTGTAAATTACTTTTCAACCAACTTAGATAAAAATTATTTAATTTTTTCCAAAATTGTATAAAAACTAAAACTAATTGACTCCAAAAATAATAAATTAAGTATCAAGACAACTATTCAAGTAATTAAATATTCTATTGAAATAATGTTTTGTAGTTTTTAATTTGAGTTATTAGTATAGTATTGTATATATTATATTGTATGAATATACTTAAATTGTTTGTATATAATTAAATTGTATGTATATATTTTGAATTGTTTGTATAATTATGAAATTGCTATATTTTGTACTGTGGTTGCAAAGAGAGAACTTTAAAGTCCTAACCACCAATAAAGACATTTCACTATTTCCATTTTAAGATTGATTACTCATTAACAGAGACGAAAACAGACAAACCTTAACCACAACCCAAAAAACCTCACGTTAAAGAAGAAAAGCAGCCAAACAACAAATAATACAACTAAACTAACCTCAAACAAAGACAAGAACAGAAGAAAAGCGTTGATCCATGAGAGAGGAGGAGAGGATTGTGGAATGAAGGTTATCAACACAGAACACACAGACAGACAGACAGATGGCACTTGGTAGGCAGATCAGCTGTAAACAAAGCCGCCAGCTGATAGAAGCAGTGCTACCAACCTGACAGCACAACATTACCCTCTAATCTCCCACATGTGGTAACACTGCTCACTAACCATTGTCCATGATAATGTCTGCTGTTGGTTTTATTTGTTGTGTTGAATTGTTTGAAACAATGTTAAGAACTTAAAACTATTTTTCTTTGCTCGAAAAACAGCTGATATGGTGGGCTAAAGTTGTATTTTTAGAAAAATTAAGATTAGTTATGGACTTTTTACTTTTTATGGAGAAAAATATTATTTTTATGATCTTATGTTGCAGGGATAGCAGCTATTTTAATGAATTTGCTTTTAAACTCAACCCTGACTAGAAGTTAGCCAGTGACCAGTGTAGCTCTTTGTCTCAAACCATTTAAATCCTGGTATACTGTATGTTTTATAATATAAATATTTGATAAAAATGTTAGTCATACTACTGAGTTTTAAAAATACATGGTTTATTTTGAGTTTCTTTAAATATTAAAACTTAAATTGGAATTAATGTCTCAAAGGAATTAATTTCTACAAAAAGTAATTTTCATCACTAGTCCCAAAAGTGTCTTTTTGATTCTTGCTCATTTATCACCTTCGCTGCACCATCGACTTAAAACTTTGGCTCGCATAAAAAAGTTTCATTTTACAACCTAGTAGAAATATACTATTTATAATTTTTTGACCGATGATTTGCAGAGTTTATTGGTTGTTGCTTTAGTGTTAACTTCCCTGAGTTTTGATTTCTCCCTTCTATACAAAAAGCACATCAACATTATTCAATATTTATTTGTTGGCATTGACTTTCGAATACCGGCTGGCAAAGATTTTTAATATTTACTGGAAGAATTTTTAAATTTATACAACTAAACTAATTTATTCATAAATTAGTAAAACAAGTTGTAGTACAATATTTAAAACTCAATCAAGTACAAATATGATATGTCTTGATTTTTTACTCCTTCTGCATTCTTGTACTTTCCGCAATGAAAGGTTATATCATCTGTATGAATTATTCAGTCTAATACATGTAAAAATGATTGTTCTGCAACTCAAAAGAGACAGACTTAATGATATTCAAGGCCGAACTGTGAAAATAAATTAAATTCAACCAGTTTGGCCCACTTCTTGGGAGGATAATCAAATATTCAATGAAATTACATAACTTTAAAGCATTGATGCGCCCAAAAACTAGCAATTTTTATGATTATCAGGATAGTAGTAGGGTTAATATCTTTACCACTTTTGAAAGACCTTTTAAAGAATTTTATTTTTACAAACCGCTGAAAAGTAAACTTACGTTAAATTTAAAGGAACCTCTAATCCGGCATTTGCCTTAGAGGCCCTAAGTTTTCTCCTTTTTATGTTTCAGAGTTTGTAGCGGTGCTATATACAGTTATCTTATTACTTATGTTAATTATTATTTATGTATGTAAAATTTGTAAATAATAGTTTTAAATGTACTTGGCAAGTCACCATCTGAATAGTGTTTTTTTGTCAAGAAACTTTGCACTATGTTTAAAGGTAAAGTTTGTCTTGTCTAACGAGGCGAAGTTAGGACTACAAAGTCCTCTCTACCATTCAACCTCGACTTTTACCTAGCGTCACCGTATTAGTCACATTACAAATTGTAAGTGGTGACTGCGGGGATCGAACCAGCGCCAGCCGGTGAGAGCTCAGAGTTGCGTCTTTGAATCTATTTTAAAACTTATTATTTAAAAAACTTTGTTTGAGAAAATAAATGAATTTGAATTGAATTGAGTTACCATTCTCTTGGGGACAGCCTTGAATAATAAAATGCTAAAGTGTTAAAATAATTTAATTTCAATGACAATTTTTCACTTTTTGACTATTTTACACTAGATACTGAATTTTAGTTTCAACTGCTGAAATGAATACAGTAAAATACAAGAACCAATGCTTCTGATCCCTGCAACAAGAGAATCAAGTCTGAAACCTGAGAACATTCACCAAAGTCGTCCGGTCGTATTTACTTTGCCGGTTAACGCTTCAAGGTCGGTGAGTTTTTCCGATCCGTCAGGATGTACGGAGATAATTAACCCGCAAAACCTTTTACTCAGGTAATTACGAGCATCGTGAAATTTAACGATTAGCAGTAGAAGTGAACTTTATAATAATTGGCCGACTATTACGGTCTTCGGGGGAGGGGGGCCTATTTTACCAACAATTTTTAGGAAACTTTGTTTGAGTGGTTTTTGTCCTTCGATTATTAATAAATAAATAAATAAAATACCTTTATTTTAAGCATTTCAGGATTACAACTGTTTACAGAACAACTCACGTAATAATTATTCTTAATGCCTATAAACTTAAATAACTTAAACATCAATGTTTACAAACTAACACTATCTATACAATGACCTTAAGCTGTTTCCTAAAAGTATTTGAATTAAGTATATTTTGAGTTTATCAAGTCATTGTACATTTTGGCCTGAAATTTACTTATTGAAACTTTTAATCAAATTATTGACCAACTATTATCGGTCTTTGGTGGGGGAGGGAGACTATTTCACTCACATTTTGCTGAGGATACTTTGAGTGGTTTTTGTCGCTGTAGTATCACACAGTAATTTTGTTCAAATAAAAAAAAAGGAGATTTGGCCCGGTACTAACATAGAATAAAAATGAATTTATTTTCTCAAAATATGTACAAAATAGTTGTTTACAATATTAATCCAAAATGAACATTCTTGTTACACATATTCATAATTAATACAATTTAAAATATACATATAACATAGTTCTAAAATACATATAATAATCAAAAAACATAGTTATTTGAGAAAATATTAGGGCCTCAGTGGGCAAAAGCCCGTGTAGAGGTTCCTTCCTTCAAAACATGCTCTTGCAACAGTTTGTAATCTTGTTGCTGCAATCTGTTATCAATGCAAACAACACACGACTGATAAGCACGAGGTAGACTAATGAAGCACCTTTTCACTACCTACTTGGTAGTTTTGAAATCTGCGGCTATCTACAATTAGTT
The DNA here is from genome assembly GCA_018831715.1 of Matsumurasca onukii. Taxonomy (NCBI): domain Eukaryota; kingdom Metazoa; phylum Arthropoda; class Insecta; order Hemiptera; family Cicadellidae; genus Matsumurasca; species Matsumurasca onukii. Next base: position 3,959,132 of record CM032063.1, on the reverse strand, counting down.
GTCAAGTGATTGTAGCACTTTATGATAGGCTGTACTTTTAGCATACTTTTTACAAACTCAATCTGACAAATCTGTTTGTGAATTTACACTTTTATATGTAACCCATCTTTTGACTTATCCTCCAATTTGTCATTTTGGAATTTGGGGAAAATTTTGGTTTCATCTAAAAACTGCTGTTTGTTGATCTAGTAGTTTTGTTTATTTGCTTTTAAACAAACAAAAAAATTAGGAGTGAACGGGATTAGACTTTTTTTTCAAGAGGGAATCAAAAACACTTTTTTGCTTGATTATGGGAAATTTCCAGGTGGGATTTAGAGCTAACATTAATCATTACAAACTATAAAAAAACTGCTAAAATTTTGTTGGCATAATTCGTAAAATATGTACATGTACCCTAAAATTTGCAAATTTCTTTCCGTTTGTGATTTTTAAACAAATGTGTATGGTACAGCATGATTGTCCTTTGAGTTGATTTTCATATCTATCAAACTACTATGTAATAAAACTTTTCAATAATTACAGTCAATTAGAAAAGGTTTAAATAATAATAAAAATTTACTCCTTTGAAAAAAGTAAAAATGTAAACACTATTTTGAATTTTGAAGGGTGAGCCATACCATTCTAATATTGGAATGGTAAAAGAATAAATTTAAAAATCAAATAATCCAATATTGAAAACTTTATATTGGTTTATACAAAAAATATATTGGTTTATTAGATTTTTTAATTTATTCTTTTATTATTTTAAAATTGTATTTAGATTTGTTTAGTTATTTAGTTTTTTCCTTAGAATTAAGTTTTTATTAGAAATTTACCTAAAAATTGTTAACAATCAGAGTAAATTCTCCAAAAATGACAAATTGTTTTGACCCTTAGTTATTTTTCTGTTGTAAACCCCAAAATTACCTATTTTCCAAAAATTCCTCCCGCCTAAAATAATACATTTTTAGAAAATTCCTGCCTAATTTTTGGGATTTAAATTTTTGTCAGGAATTTACCAATCCCTTAAGATTTGTTAACCAAATTAAAAACTTTCAAACAGTAAATTTACCATTACTATTCATCACGAGCAAGCGTAGAACACACCCAAACCACACTCGGCTAACTAATAAATCCAACAAACAAACAGCAAATAAACCCACCAAAACAAAGCAAACTGGATCAACAAACAAAACGTCCAACGACTGATCGTAGAATTGTCTATTCACACGATTCAGTGAATTCAACAAGCCAAGTCGAGAGAATGAGAGAGAGCCGCACACAAGTGCTAAATATAAACACTCCCCACCACTAACTGACGCAATAAATCAGGGTAACATTAATTATAATCACGTTCATCAATTACAAATATCAACTCACTTTAAAAAACTATACAAAAAAGTATCATTTTATTCTTGCCCTTTCAAAGGCTTTCAGGAACAAAAAAGCACATTTTGGGGGAATAGTTCTGAGGCTAAAAGAATTTTCCCGCTTCAAAAAAGAATTGTGAGAAATATAGGTGGTGTTGCTTTTCTTGCCAACTGCAGACCAATATTTACCAAGCTTAAGGTGCTCACTCTTATTTCTTTGTATATCTTAGGAACTAGTATGATTGTTAGGCGGAAGCCGGGAAGTTTTGTACTTAACTCGCATATTCATGATCATGACACCCGTCAGGCTTCAAAAATCCACCTGCCTAGAGTGAAATCAACATTGACTAAAAGCACCAGATTTTTTGGGAGCAAAAATCTTCAACAAATTGCCTGAAGAAATCTGCAAACAGCAAAATAGACTCTTTCAAGGGGAGAAGCTTCACTGAGAAGGCCTATTATTCTCTCCAGGAATATTTAGATGAGGCCTAAACAAAAAACATGACGACCACAGCACTTGTGCTACCAGTGGGATTACATCAAGTATCAAGTAAGTATCAAGTACATAACCAATCTTAAAATTGTGTTATTCAAGAAACAGGACCTGTCAAATTTGCAAACCAAATAAGTTGCCAAAAGATCTAAGTAAAGCAAAACTCAGACATTGCAAAGCTGTAATAAAACCAGATTTACTGTATCAAGCAGAAACCTCAGTTCTTAATAGAAAGTTCGATTAAATCAAAGCCAAAACAGAGACAGGAAACTCGTTAGAAAAATATTAGACCCAAACACCACTGAGCCACAAACATTCAGACTTCAAAGTAAATAAGGAAATAGAGAAATTTATTAGCGTACATTTAGACTGGGACTCGTGTCGTGGTCCTGTAATCCAACTTCATGGAGGTCAGGTTTTGAGGATGATATAGGTCTCTAAACTCAGATAGTCTCAGTGATCATCTGATGATACCCGCATCAACTCCCACCATCGTTTAGACATATCAGACCATCACCTGCATGTTCGGAAGTCACGTTAAGCCGTTGGTCCTTGTATTTCCATTGGTCATTGGGCTATTAACTAATGACCCATTCTAAGGAAGAGTCAACCTTAGTTTGTAACAAGACTACACCTCATAACTCATTACTACCACTCATCACAGTCATCCTTCACCACATATTTGCCTTAAGATATCCTCATGAGAGTGGTCGGAATCTCAAATAGTGATTTAGTGATTTAGACATTAAGAAACAAAGATTGAAATTCTACAGCTATAAAAAAAATGCAGCCTTCTAGACAAACAAAGGCAACTTTATGAAACTCAAGTAAGGCGAAAGTAGACACAATTTGGTGGATCGCGGCAGTTAATAAAGACTAAATTAAATTCAGCAAGCGCTACTGTGAATCCTTGCGAATTTCTTATAGCAGGGTTTAAATTACACCCGAAGTTCCCTTTTGGGGTGGCGTTTTCCCCCCGAAAATGAGTTTTATGTTATAAAACCGTATTTATCATGCGACTTTTATTAAACTTAGTATAAACATTTATGATACAGGACCTAACAAGTGTATCAACAAAATCCAATCAACCAGACCAAGATGAGGGCGAAAAACATCTCATGAGTCATGTTAAAGTTTGACGGCACTAACCTCCGCCCAGAAGCAGACGATGAGGGAAGAGCCGGAGAGCAGCAGAGGATAGTAAGCACTCATCAGGCTGCTTGGCCTATTCTCCGTGAAGGCAGTCTGAAACCACAACCACCAATCAGAGCTAGCTGTATCTTTCGTGTGACAGCCTACAGGCAGTAGCTTAGGCCTAAGGCTCAACGTAACCTCTAGATCAACGTTACGCGATGTTTTGTCATTACCTCTATAATAATGATTTTTTGTGTACTATTCATACAATTCTATTCATATTTTCATCTGGTATAATAGCCTATATGTAAACTTAGTGCAAACTGGCTTTTGTCATTAATAAATAAATGAAATCCACCGTTTATTTTCCATTTAACTATTAAAAATTGGTTTAGTTTCTTAAAACTGATTCGTATTGTAATGGCAACAACTAGGTATTTTAGTAATTGTATTGGTTATTTTATATGAACCCATTTCAAACCGTCTGAATTTTTATCGGTGCTTATTTTTTATGAAAGAAAAACCCTGTTAAAGACTACATACTATCTAGGGAATAAAGATTTACAGGTGTTACTTTGCTAAAATATGCGGATGATAGAAAAAAAACCAATGTAAGCCTCATTCAAATTTTTTTAATACAATTTTTACAACAGTTGGAATTGACACTGGTTACAATTGACTGTTTTACAAGGGAAATTCACGAACTAGTGGAAGTAATATTTTATTTTGGAACCATTTTTTAACCTTTAATTATCGTATTAAAAATCTCAACAGCAATTTCATTACATTCTAGCTTGGATGTTGGCACTATTTATGAACAGTAATAAACATCACTGTCCACAATTAGGACTTTTAACTATCATTACTCATTTTTTTAAACAAGTTTCATATATTTTTTTTAAATGAGTAATGATTTAAATCCTCTAAAGTTTCATCAAGAACCCAACGAAGAAAATTTTAACTATCAGTTTATCAAGGACTTTTTAAGAATCAATTTATTAGAAACAAAATGGTTCTTTGTTTGTCACTTGTTGAATATTACATAAGCCACTGAAAATTTATGTTTTTAAACTGTTGGAAATCTTCTTACACAAGGCAGTACTACAAAATACTACATTCAGCTTTCGCCACTTGTCAAGGCATTCTAACTCTATGGTTCTTACCGGAGAAGTGAAGTAGGCGCCGCGCAGTGTCGAAGCCAAGAACACGACCAGGTAGAGGAGTTTCTGCGTGGTGACGCGGCAAGCGTGGAGCAGCGAAGGCGCTTTCATGCGCTGCCACTCGGCCAACACGCACGTCACCAGCTGCACCAGGCATACCAACGCGAACGTGAAGAACACACTGGCGAACCCGACAAAGTAGCTGTGGTTCGTGCCGCGACACTCTACCCCTTCGAACTGGATCTGTTAACAAGAGTTCGACAATTTTAGATCAAATGTACTTTTTAAAGTAGCTGAAATTAATTTTCTCCTGACTGTGAATCATATGCAGTAGTTTGAGTCATTATTGTTTATTTGTTATTATTAGCCATTCACTAAATCACTATTTGAGATGCCGACCACTCTCATGAGGGTATTTTAAGGCAAATAGGTGTGGTGAAGGATGAGTGTGATGAGTGGTAGTAATGAGTTATGAGGTGTAGTCTTGTTACAAACTAAGGCCGACTCTTCCTTAGAATGGGTCATTAATTAATAGCCCAATGACCAATGGAAATACAAGGACCAACGGCTTAACGTGACTTCCGAACCAGGCAGGTGATGGTCTGATATGTCTAAACAATGGTGGGAGTTGATGCGGGTATCATCAGATGATCACTGAGACTATCTGAGCCGCTTTGGACCTATATCATCCTCAAAACCCAACCTCCATGAAGCTGGATTAACGGACTGATTACAGTAGAACGGACTGATGTGGCGTAAGGGTTGTCTGGAATTGGAAAAATCCGGATGAGGTGAGTTTAATTATTTAAATTGTGACAAATGTACTGTAATACACGTCTATGCTTTTGACCATTCACCTAAGTATAGAAAACATATATATTATTAAAGATGTCAACATTAAAAAAATTTAACGTGTTTGTTGTTTTAATTATTATGTAGAATAAATATTTTAGTGTTAACATTTTTAAAACTTAAACTTATCTACGTAAAATACTAAAATTATTGACAAAAACTATTTACTTGTATCTTAATTGTTTAAATATGTATTCTCAAAACTTCAAATTCATGTAAAACAAATAATTGTTAAATATAATTTTAAGTTAACATTATTATTATGTGTTTATTTTGTTTGTCTATTCCCATTTCGTACAAACAATCAAAGGTCATTTTTATTATATCATCTCTGAGAGTGACTCAATCAAAAAGCCAGTTTCTGAACCAGACTTCAATTTTGTTATAACAATATAATTTATACCATGTGAAAGGCTTCCACGGTCACTATCACTAACACTTCACTTGGCTTCGGGTGAAGATTGTGTCAAAAAGTAGGTGATTCTTACCTTTTCAGAAATATATTTTTCACCTATTTTAACGCAGTCTTGACTTAAAGCCAAGTGTAGTGTTAAGATTTATACACAACTATCTACAATTTCGATATCAAAATGTTCAGAACTTTTCAGCGATAAGTTAATTAATATTAACTTTTAACAGCGATTTTCCACATTGCTATTAATACTTCAGTTCGGCAACAGAATGTGTTAGATTGAGAAGAGAGCACTGGATGTTTGGGACCTTGTTGGAATTGATGAAGAGAGCTTGCAATCTGGCAACTTGATTGAATCAAGGCCAGGTGATTAACGGATCAATGACTCATCCACTCGACTTTACACTACCTTTACGCTATCTCGTCTTGTGATTACTTTCCAACTGCGTAGTGATTCGCTTTTGAAATCAAAACAATAACTGGGTTGAAATTTTGAGGTTCTTTACCGCCATAATTTTTTTACAACAAGAATAAAATAAAAATTTGACTTGTTATCAAGTGAAATTTATACTTGTTATCGGCTGGTTATTTATAAAATAAATGTCCAACCCAATTCAAATTATTTTTATTCAAGTTTTTCAAAGGTTTGTATTACTTCTTACAACTTTACAGCTACATTCACTTTAAACACCTTTTTTAGAACTGTAATACATCTATACTATGTTGGTTTTAGTTTATACCTAACATACACATACATCTAAAAATAGTTTTGAAAGATTGAAACAAATTGTCAATCACAACGTATTTAATTGCTGTCAACAATTTCACTGTAGTGAATTTGCACAACTGACAGCACTGAACAAAACTATCAAAAGCCAGTCCAACCGGTTTTTTATTTTTTTAGTTTATAGTTTTTTATTTTCTTAATTCCTGCATTGTCACAGATTCAAATGCTCAATTTTCTTTTTTCACTGGCAACACCAAAATATAAATTAAATAAAACTAGATTGTGAGGTCAAGAAGTAGAAGTTCAACTTGTCAACCAGTTACAAAATTCTATAGGTGCCCCAATGCCAAAGGCATTCAAAAGTTGTTGAAAACTTGTCGGTAGGCATGTAAAAAGAAACTTAATTGCAATCACTTTTTATAATGTGGACGTGTTTACCTGAGAGACTGACAAGGGCAAGAAAGGTAAAGTTGATTTTGTTCAACGAGGCAAAGTTAGGACTACAAAGTCCTCTCTACCGCTCAACCTCGACCTTTACCTAGCGTTATCACAGTCCCATAACAACTGTTGGTGGCGACTGCCGGGATCACAGCGCCACCAGAGTAATGAGCTCTAGGGGAGTGGAACAAGGCCACAGGGACAAAGAATTAGAGTGGAACAACCCGAATCAGTAAGAAGGAGTGAATCTTGAAAAGTGAGCTCTAATATTGGATCATTGACCCTTTAAGGTACGCTTATAAACGGTCTATAGCTGCTTTCTTTGGACACTGTTGCTTTTGAGTTACGGTTGAAACAGTCAGTATATGCAGGACTATCTGATAGCACCTGGCTCACTAGCAACTACACTATGCGAACACCCAGTCACACCTGACCTCCTACCCGAACGACCAACTCCAGCGAGTCGACACCGAAACAAACAGCCGTGGTTTAGTGGTTATAGTGACGGACAGTTGGCCCCTGTCTGTCACAGCTTGGGTTTGAATCCCACCGGTGCGCTCTGGTACGGTGCAATGCTAATCATTGATCATTCCGCGCGGCCACAATGACCAGCTGAAGAGAAAATGGCTCATCAAATCCAGTGAGGCGGCAAGTGGCACTTTTGAGCTTAGGAGGCGCTAAATCCCCGCGTTAGAGGAGTGGTTCAATGACTGGTAATGCACCATCCTTACCAGAGCGGTTTTGCTGAAATTTTGCTTACAGGGACTAGAGAAACCCATACGGGAGGCTTTTTAACAAAATTTAAAATAAAATGAGACCGCAAAGGGTTAAGAAAATACTAATTTAAAATCAAAAACCAATATTAATAATTTTATTATAAAGGACCTTGCTTATTATCAAGCCTTGCTGTTGAAAGGCGCCTCATAATAAAATTATGAATAATGGGTTTTTATTTCAAATTCATTTTTTCTTAACAAGGAGTGAATTAACAAAATTGTAAATTTGAAAGGGAGATCGATGTCGGAATGTATGAAAATTATCAAATGGAGTTTCGGCCTACCTAACTAAACATTGACGATTGCATAGCGAGATTTTTCACAGTAAGATATTGATTTATTTAGATGGAAAGGAGATTCACCTCGCAGATGCATACTCCGTTGGTGCACTCGCCGTGTCCGGAGCAGTTGTTGACACAGGAGGAGTTGGCCCAGAGATCAATGTCGGAACTGAGGTCGAGGAAGGGTGTGGAACTCACGTCCACCAGCCGCTCCATACTCTGCAACAGAACAAGTCCATCAGACACGTAAAGAAAAAGAGGTAACTGGACCGTAGGAAATAGAACTGTTCAATTTTCTTGCCAAAGAGAACAAACCGATTTGTAGTTTTGAGCTACCCAGCATCTCCCAAGTAAACTTTATACAGGGTGTTCCATAAGTAAAGTGCCAGACTCTAGGAAAAGGTTATATGGGTCAATAAAGAGAAAATTGAAGATAACAGTTTTTCCAAAAATGCTTAGTTAACATAGATATTTATTTTTTATTTTTTTCACTATTTATTATCTCCACACCACTTATCGGATTTGACTCAAACATAGCATAAATTTGTATCTAGGTAAGACCATTTATGGAAAAAATTACCAGCATGATCTAACTTATCATTTTAAAACAGTGGCTATTTAATGGTATTTTTAGGGGTTTTTTGGTGTTATTTAAATAATTAATAACCGGTGAGGTTAACCATGAAATGTAAAGACTAATGTTTTGTAGCGAATTTCATTACCTATCTATTGACATCAAGGTCAAAAAGATCGGTTAAGAATCAACAAAGTTACAGTGGAGACCGTGGCAAACATCAAGATAATAAGGTGGAAAGTTGTCTGTTTTCAGCCAGAGTTTCCTCTAAAAGCATCGCTTTTCCAATAGATTTTTATGATCTTGATGTTAATAGATAGGTAATGAAATTCACTTATGTTATGCTATACATTTTATCGTTAAACTCACCGTTTATCCGCTATTAAAGGTATAACGCTAAAATTCCCTAAAAATTACCATAAAATAGCCACCAATTTAAAATGATAAGTTAGATCATCTTGGTAATGTTTTCCATTAATGGGTCTTACACAAATACAAATTTATGTTAAGTTTGAGTCAAACCGATAAATAGTGTGGGAGATAATAATAATTAGTGAAAAATATAAAATGGCAAATATTTGGTTAACTAAGCGTTTTTGGAAAAATCTTCATTATTGATTTTCTCCTTATTTTGACCCATACCATAACCTTTTCCCAGAGTCTGGCACTTTACTTAATGGGACACCCTGTATGTGTATATAAAATCAGTGAGTCCTAAGTAACCCTTGATTAAGGCAAGAACAACCAAATGTTCATTTAAGTCTGTGTAGATGATAGCATTTGAACATCTTAACAAATGTGTTAAAATTTTACAGGATCGTTTATATTTGAAAGAGAAAGGATAAGTTCAAATTCAAAGCATATCAAGTAACTAATTACAAATGGCAGTCATTTTTGTGATTTTTCAGATTGAATGTTTCTTTTGTACCAATGATCATTTTTCAGTTATTTTAAGACAAAATTATTCATCAATATAGCGAAAAAATGGCTTGTCCATTTGACTATTAGTGTTTGAGTAAATGATGTTTTATGATAGGATGAAATACAAGGCAAAGGAAAAAAATATGGAAATATGGACTTAAAAATTCCAAGGTTGAAGGCAAGGAAAAGCCCAATAATTTGAAAATATGGGTGATGTACCAGAGGACAAGGGAAAAGACTGTAATTACTAACAGAAGCCGAATATTCGGTCAAGGCCGAGGGAAAAGTAACAATTTGTTAAAGGGTGAAGACTCCTTGGATTATTGCTAAGAGGGAGAGCATTACTGGGACTGGGACTCGTAGCGTGGTCCAGTAATCCAGCTTCATGGAGGTCAAGTTTTGAGGATGATATAGGTCTTAAGCTGCTCAGATAGCCTTAGTGATCATCTGATGATACCCTCATCAATTAATTAATAACCCATTATAAGGAAGAGTCGGCCTTAGTTTGTAACTACACCTCATAACTCATTACTACCACTCATCACAGTCATCCTTCACCACATATTTGCCTTAAAACACCCTCATGAGAGTGGTCGGCATCTCAAATAGTGATAGTGATTAATCTGTAAATACTATAATTATGAAGATATACTATAAATAGCCTAGTACTCATGACCTCAGCATCTGCAAATCTATACTACATTGGATTGTTGCATAGACACTGAGACACGAGCAAGTTAACTCTTAACAGCTTGGGTCAAATGGGGTCAAGCCTACACTTAAGTATTGGGTTGTATAACAAACGCTGAGGTCTTTAGCACGAGGATATGGCTGCTATAACTCGTCGCCCCAGATGCATATTTTGTGTACACCACCCTAGTAAATTTCGTATCACATGCGCGGCACTTTGTTTTTGACTGTTTCAGCATAAAAAGTAACGGAAGGGATCGGAAAGATTTATCTGGATAAGGGCTTTGATTCAAACCTGCCGATGGTAAAACTAATAGGAGAAATAACACGCCTACTTTTTAAACTAAAAAACTTTAGCAGATCCGCGGCGGATTGGTATCGCTCGCGGCTCTGGAGCTCATCACTCTGGTGGCGCGGGTTCGATCCCCGCAGTCACCACTTACATTTGTAATGTGACTATACGGTGACGCTAGGTAAAGGTCGAGGTTGAGTAGAGAGGACTTTGTAGTCCTAACTTCACTGTTAAACAAGACAAACTTTACCTTTTTTTTAAAGTAGCATGTTGAAGTAGTGCACTTTTTAGCACCCAACATTGAAAATCAGCTTAACTTGTTCTATTTTATTTTAAAAACAATAGAATGTATATAACTAAGAAACCCATATAAAATACAACACAAATGTAAGTACGAAACATTTATTCAAAAAACTTCTTCAGTAAATTAAACGAAGATGTCGAAACAGTCCATATTCCCAATAAAGTTGGAAGGAAGGCCGGAGTTCAAATAGTAATAAAAACAGCTAATTTTCTATGAAAACAAGTTCCAGCATAATTACTCTGAATCTGTTTGGCCGTTTATCATATCCAAGGGTGGGTAAGCCATTTGACCGAGAAACTCTATCAACGTCCGGGTCGGACGACCAGACATCCCTCTCCTCAGGTAAGTTGAACTTCCGTCTTCATACATAGTTCCCAGGATGTCGATATGAGCCCAGTTGGGTTGACAGATAAACTGCTTCAACAAAGCAGCATTGCAGCATGCCATCCCCTTCTGGTACTTGGTTAGCGTTGAGAGATCGGCACAACTAAAATCCACAACTTCCCTTTCGTACGCGTGCCACAGAGGAAGTTTCCATAGGCGGTCTCCCGAGTGGACGGAGGCTGTTTTTAAAAGTTGCCACAATTTCTCATTCGCTGTGAAGACACCTGAAGCCTTCAGACCGAAAGATTTCTTGACCTCTTTACTCATTGTGGTCATACTGATGACATATTTCGGTTTGAATCTTTGAGCGTAACAGAGAGTGTCCGCCAACAGCAAATTTCCGTCAAAGTCTTCACTATTGACAAGAATTGTTTTCCCACTTGTGGTTTTCACTATGTCTCTCGGTCTTGCTGCGCTGCCTCCCGGCATATTTTCTCCGAGGGGAATCAGTCCCTTGACGTTGATGGGTAGACCGAGATTTGCCAGAGCTTTGAAGGTTGAAATGACCACTGCAGCGCCGGCCATATCACCTCTCATGTATTTCATGTCTTCACAGGTTTTCAAAGCTAAGCCGCCACTGTTGAACGTCAGTCCTTTTCCGATAAGAACCACCGGTGGGATGGCCGGATCACAGCCATTGTACTCCATCTCCAATAAAAAGGGAGGCTGAGGTGATCCTTTCGTGTTGGAAATGAAAGCAGTCATGTTGTTTTCTTTCAACCAATTCTCGCCTCGCAATGTCACGTTGACACTCGTCTTGCACAATGAACTGACCACTTCGTAAGCTAAAGCTCTAGGTGTCATTAGATTTGCCGGAGTCTCCATCAATCTCCTCGCAAAGTTTTGAGCTTCTGCTTTCTCAAGGCCTATTCGCCATTTCTTGAAATCACAGTTCTGATACATAAAAAGGTCTGGGACCTTGATGTGCCTTTTTTTAGGAGTCACCAGCTGTTGATTAGCCCACAAAGCCAAGGTGGCACCCTCCGCAGCCGCTTCAGGATCATCAAAGCCTTCGACGTAAACTTTATCTACAAAATATCCTTGGAGGGTTCTACAAGCCGCTCCGACTGCTTTCCTTATGTTTTCTTTGTGCTCGTCTCTCTTTTCCTTCGTACTGTATCCGGCGTTGTTGTCTCCCAAACCGACCACAGTGATCAGATTGTAAGCCGGATCAATTTGAGACAAAACCCTTACGTCACCCAATTTCGGTAGTGGTCCGTAGCTCTTCAAAAGTCCGACCAATTTTCCTTTGATGTTGTGATTGAACAACGCTGCAGCTTTAGTCAGACAAATTGCTTGATAATCCGTCTCGTCGTAATAGGCCCCAAGAATGAGTCCGGCACCGTCAGTAACACCATCCCCCAGACACGACAAGGAACCTTTGTCCTCGTCCCAGACTTCATGCGCTGGAAAGCCACAAGGATCTTCGCCGCAGAGGGGAGAATAGAGTCTTCTCAACATCAAACACACGTTCCCACTTCTCAATTTAGCACTGGATATTCTCTGGCTGGTAATCATCTTGAGGATCAACAATTTAAACCACAAATAATTACGGATGTACTGAAACTTAAAGAATTTTGTGGATATAAAAATAAGACTGACTAGAAGATTTGAAGCGATTAAAATGAGTTAGGTAACTATGGCAATAAAATGTTAGTTTTATTTTGATTGTTTGGAAACTAAATAGCCAATTTCCTGGTTTCATTTAGTGTATAAATAAAGTATTTTAAGAAATATTTAAAATTAGAGTTTTAAGACAAATTGTTAAATAGGTTATTTGCTACAATTACCTGAGGATGAGCTCAGCTCAAAACCGGTTGTAAAACAATAAAATGTCAAGGGTGTTTTAATTTTTACACCTTTGTTTCAGTACAGTATACTTAATTTCATTGACTGGATGTACAGTTTAAATCTCAGTAACTCAACCACACTCATGTTAAAAAGATTCAACTTGTAAAGAGATAAGTGTAAATTAAAATCATGTATAAACACTTGAAGAGAAGATCAAACGATACAAATCTACAGATAGCCAATTTATTGCCCTAATAACTACGTTGCAATAGTATTTTTACACTACCACTTACAATGCTTTATCTTTTCAGATAAACTGTCGTAAATTTTAACATTCAAAGTCTACCTTATTCAGCTTAAAAACATAAAATGTGAAAAACTCTTAAAATATACAAAAATTATATCATATACTTTTGATCACTTAAGAAATCCACTCTCAGTGGCCTAGAAAAAGTCAGAAATAGAATTAGTGAATTTCATTTGGAAAAATCAGATATTCATGACGCCAGTGGTAAGATTTTAGGTCTGATTATGAAATGAATAACCACCATCCTGACCCTCAGAACTCAGATGAGGCATTTGCTCAAAACTTTATAAATAAAGATGTAACTTATACAAGTAAATTTGGTACTCATGTTCCTTTTGTTATTTAAAGCAGTTAGCCAGATAGCAAGGTGTTAGCCGGCAAAATTAGATTTACCAAAACCCTCTTGTGTGGGGAGAGTGTTCATACTTAAAAAAGGTTTTAATGATCTCAAAACAGTAAATTGCATCCAATTTTGATTTAATTTAAAAGACGTGTATTTTGATGTTATTTATCAAAATACTAAATAAACATTATGAAAACCAATTAAGTTTATTACAAATTAGCGACCAACAACGTCTGAAGGTAAGTAGTCTGAAATAAGTAGTCAGATTTTAATGAAATTTAAAATTTATTTTCTCTGTATGATATGAAATAAAACTTGCACAAAATACCAGGCCAGAGTGTAGCGAATTAGAGTTATAAATTGCAAAGGGCATTCGTTCCCAATCAAGCCAGCTGCGCTTTAGTGCTTAGCTGCTTGTTGCTCTGGTTTTTTTAATTATTGATCCCTGCCACTTATGAACATTAGATCTACCACTCTTGAAATTGTATTATTTTTATTACTGTAATGATCAAAATGTAAATACTACAGATTTAAAGTTTTCTTGTTTAACAATGCAACGTTAGGACTAGTACTTAAGTCCTCTCTGCCACCCCCCGACCTTTACCTAGTTTCATCGTATGGTCACTTTACAAAAGTGGTGACTGCGAGGATCGAACTTGCACCAGCGAGCGGAGTGATGAGCTCCAGTCTCAAGCGATACCCAACTGCCACAAATCCGATCTGATCAGAAAGAAATGTCACGTCACTGGTGAATTGTGATAAGGAGCTCCGAGCCAACCATAGATAATCGGCACAACTAACTGCAGATTATTGGACCTCAGGCAGGCCGACGGGCAAGCGTAACAGATCTGTCACTTTCACTGACCACCATTACATAACCTCTTTGTTTGTTATGTTATGTACGGCCCAGTACATGCTGTACAATGTGAGTGTACATTGTTCCCCGCCGGATAGGACACCTGTAACCCCTGGTGAAAGTATCAACCAATTCATTCACTGGCGGCCTTATAGTATTACCAGTGGACCCGGTGGTACAGCCTAGTGATGCACGGGGGATTTAGTGATGAAAAACTTTATGTGGAACGATGAGTTTTAAAGGCATCCAAGCTATAATTTCATAACAGCCAAATTAAGCATTAGCTATATTGGTTGTTTTACTAAAATTGGTTCGCTTATAGTTGGGGAAAAAGAGGAAGAATATAGTCTACAGAAAATCAGCAGCACCTAACAAAACTCCCGTAGAGTGATATCTAGGCAGTTGAGGGGATCTGCATAAACAAAACTCCCGTATAATGATATCTAGGCAGTAGGCGAGGGATCTAGTAGACAAAATCCTGCATAATGATATCTGAGCAGTAGGCGAAGGATCTGCGTGAAACAAAACTCCCGCAATAATATTATATAGGCAGTAGGCGAGAGAAGATCTGCGTAAACAAAACTCCCCATGGGAAACTAGCACGGATACCTCCAGGTGGTGTTTCCTGGGTCATTCTAAAAACCGTGTAAATTTCAGTGTTGGTAACTGAAAAATTACAAGAATATTGTAATCTGATTGATCACTGCAGTCAAGATACTTGAACTTATCTTGTCCCTGGCGAAGCACGGGTACACAGCTAGTAAAATATAAAACATAGTCGACACGTAGCCTCAAAGCTACCGTGAACACTAGCGAATTTCTTATGACAAGTTTTTATTCCGAAAGTGCCCTTTGGTGAGGGGTGCATTTAATAAAGTCCTTACAGTGTCAAGTTGATGTACTTATATGACTGTTCTCTTGTTCTCTGTGTTGTAAATCAAGTTGTATTAATTGTCACTCCTATATTATGACAATTTTAAAACTTTAAAATGCCAATTAACAACGTAATTTGAAATATTTTGAAAACACCTGTATTAATGGAGAGAAACGGTTTGATTAATCTATAACTTACTAATATATAAAAATGAGATGGTGTGTGTCTGTTCCTCAATCACGCAAATAACACTGGACCAATTTTAATGCAATTTTACAGGAATGTAGCTTATATACCTGGCCAACACATAGGCTATTGACAATTTTGATAATTTTATTATTTTTAAGATGGCGGTCATTGATAAGATCTCATTATGTAAACATTTAAAAGCCCAATACTATAACGTAAAATTCTAAAACCCGTAAAAGATTTTAAGTTTTAACAGCCCATACAAGCTTTCAAATTTAATCCTTTACAAAAATGGTTCTGAGCATTTTTGTCTTATCTTCAACCGTTTTCAAAAGCTTGCTTCAGTATGGAGAAACATGCTCATGATGCGCCAACAGATATGTTAACAAAGCCCCGAGGTGAAGCGTGGGTACTCTCAGCTAGGAAGTAATGAAATTGAGAACAAATCTGTTGAATTAGTTAGTAAAAGATTCTGAAGATTTTGCATTTTAAATACAAAGTGTTTTTATTAAAGAGCTGGTTTGGTGGACAATATCTAACCAGTCATAGATATTTTAAAGTTTTAAGCATAGCTTCTAATTATCATGTGTTTTTTCTATAACTTGTTTTCTATTCCTTAAAAACAAGATTTTTTGAATCAAAATTTAACTGAGCACAGCTTGGTTTTTGTTATCTAGGAAACCAATAGTACAAACTTCCTATGATCCCCATTTTTAATTTCTTTTAAACACTTTGTATGTTGACACCTGTCACCATTACTAGCTTAGGACTTCAAAAAATACAGGAAAAATATGCACACTTTTATTTAAGCTAAACCACGAAACCTAAGTTAATTAAACTAATCAAATTGATTAGCGGCATAAAAGCTGCATATTTCAACCTTGCCAACCACTCATTCTTATTCTTTGAGCTAAACCACTAAATGTTAAAAAGCTAAGCAATAAAACTACATAAAAACAACCAATCATAACAGAAAATGTACTATGCAAAATGCTGCGTAGTGAGGGAAGAGGTGCCACGACTAGAGCTCGTGAGACTTCTCAAATGTCCCTCAAGAATGCACAAAATAGACTACTGTTTTCGGCCAATTGTTATAGAAACACCAAGGTAGCTGCCATTGTTATTATTTGTCTTTAGTTGTCTCAGTCATTTAGTAGATTGTTAAACTGGTGTTCACTTTCAACATTTAAATTAAGCCTAAATAGTTGTTTGGTACATTGGCAGATACTTTGATACTTTACTTTGCTTTGAGACACTGGCCACTCTTAGAGGGGATTTTAAGGTGAATATGGGATGATGGTGAGTGTGATGAGTGCTTTGATGGATGGTGAGATGTAGTCTAATTACAATCTAGGGCAGACTGTTCCCCAGAATGGATCAATAATTAATAGCCCAACGACCAATATTTGTAGGTTACAGCTGTGAAATTGCACACAGATATTTTCATTCCCTTCAACTCATACAGGCAGGGCTAGGGATTTTCAGGCCTCCGGACAGATTGTGCTGCTTGGGCCCATAGGCATTTAACCAGGATGGTGTTATAGAATACTCTTAGCCAGAGTTTGTCTCTCAATTAAATCTGGTCATGTTGATGCAAAATTACGCACTTTGGAGCCCTTTTCGAGGCTAGGTCACACACAACCACAATAATACTAGTTACACCACTGCCTACCTTAATTTAACTTGGACTAATCCTACCCTAACACTACCCCACCCAAAACCAATCTAGCCTGCTATAAAACAGACTTTGTTACTCTGTAAGGTTTTTTGACAAACAAGTTATTAACTTGAATTAAGGATTTTTCCCATTTTCAACAAAATTAATTAGAGAAGTAGGAAAAGTAAACATTAATTGAGTCAAGCCTTTTTTAGAAGAAGATCCTTTTTATTCATGTAAGAATATTTCCTGTGATGCATGGAATGAAGGATCCTGGCCTAGGCTAATACTTTGAGAACTAAATTACTCTTTAAAAGGTGACTGTCATTTTCAAATTTAGACTGGAGGTTCAAGAAAACAGCTATCCTAATTATAAGAAACTGTGTGAGTGACTGATTGTCAAACAATACAGAAGATAAAATTCAAAACTTACCATTCATTGGAAGTATCTTCTGATGTATGACCACAACTACCCATTCCAAGATGAAACACTCAGAAATGACAAAGGTTTCTTTCAGTTTCTCCGATCGCCAATGAATAAAAACGTTCACTCTCCCGAAAGTTAAACTAAATTGATAAAATGTCCTACCCCTCACAGGATCGATTATTACTTTAGTAAAAGTGGATCACATTACAGTAACTGATCTACGTGTGTGCAGCTAAGATTACTAAAACATTGATGCCAAACAATCGGAACTGATTACGGACTGCCAGCCATTGACACTTGACAGCAGATTACCATTTGACTTTGTCAGATGTTTTAGTGACAGCCAGCAAACGGGAAATATACTATACACTCCCAATCGGTAGAGTCGATAGTTATTGTTTTTCACAAGCGGAAACTCCCATAATCGACTATTCGTACGCTACTGCCACTACGAAAATATTAAATATCATTCATGACTAGCAAAGATTGCAAATATTTTTATATAAAGTTTTGTTTTTATATATAAAGTCGAACGTCAGTTTTTGGATTTAACATATATAAATATATATTAAATCTTAATATGTATAAACGCTAAAAAGCTATTTTATTAGTAAAGAAATTTGAAGACAAAAATGTTCGGACCGAACCTTTTGTGTTCAAATTTCTTTAGTAATAAATAAATATATATATATTATTTTAGCTTAAGCATTCTACTGTATATATTATCTATTGTATCATCACAATCATTCATTCATTTATGTTCTACCTCAATGTATAAATGGTGTGATCCGTTGGAATTAATAAATAATTATGACACCCGCCGCGAAAGCCTAAAAGTTAAGACCAACTCATATTTGTTAAGCAAAAAACGTGCCCAAATCTATGCGGAGAATTCATTTATTATAATACCTAATAGTTTCAATCATAAATGGCAAATTACATGAGCATGACATAGATAATATTTGATGGTGATAATATAAGGTACCTACGCTATGCACATAAAGATAAATAGATAACGGTATTATAAAATATAAACATTAATACAATAATAATAATAAACTGTAGTTAATGTCTCAATTATGCTATTCTCAGAATGATATTTATAACTTCATGCTTTAAAAACATAAATATGTAAAGATAATTATAATATGTAAAGATATCATTTTAATCTATAGTAAACATACATTTATCATTGCATATAGTACTTCAAAGCAGTCATAAGGATTTATTACTCTATGTGATTCGGTCAACGTTATGAGTTGATCAATTTTGTACTTCAAATTTTCTGCTCAAGCTCAATTTAATATTCATGCTATTGTTTGTTTGTCAAAAAGTGCATTGCAAAATAATTTAAAAGTGCATTGCCCTACTATCTAGCGGAGAAATCCAAAACTAGAGTTTAATCTAGGATACTAATGACAGGACTCCAAAAGTGCATTGGCACGCCATCTAACGGGAGAATCTAAAACTAGACTTAAATCCGTTTGAAATGACAGGAGTCATAATAATAATTATTATTTCAAAAAGTGCATCCCTCTGCTATCTAGCGGAATAATTCCGCAACAGAAGCCAAATAGGGTTTCTCACCAAACAAATAACAATCCCATGAATGACAATCCTCTCTAATAGTTTGTCCGTCCAGTGCTGCTGCCAGCTGCTGACGCATGTGGCCAACTGGAGAACTAAGTATAGAGACAGTCCGTGTCTCTGCTTTGTGCTGCGGCCTGGTGAGGAATTAGTGAACTATTTGAACTGGGCCGTTTAAATATATAACCTTACTTGTCTACTATTTCTAAAAGCTTATTATTTTGAAGAAAAGAGATCAGTGCATTGACATATAAGTATATATTTTGAGTAAATGTAATATTTAAATAAACTTGCTACTAATTTATAAAGAGTCAGCAATATGCCATCGGCCTGACTCGTCGCACGATTGTGAGTGAGGTAGGCTAGGCCTACTTTGTAAGGCTCTCGGTAGCTTGTAGAATTAAAATATGTAAACTATTAGGATTTCTATTAACTAGTTTAGATTTAATGTCGTATTTAATATTATTCACTTGCCTAGGCTTATAGGCTACTTGCGTATAAGTGCACACGATATGTAGCAGAATCGTTTTGTAATTTTCGGTCAGAGGCTAGGACTACTCAAAGTTTTACTAGTAACATATTATTATAACCCGTAAGTTAAACTTGAAAAGGTAAATGTAATTGGCCTTGAAAAAGAAGACTTTAAGAAGAAATAGAAAGAATAAACTTTAATTATTATCGAGTTCTGATCTTATCCTTTGAATTGGACGATCCACTTTTTACTTGGTTCAAAGAACAACTTAGAATTATACAACTTTCATTTTTTAGTAGAGATTCTAAAAATATGGAGTAGAACATTTGTTATTGAACTAATAAGAACCGTTCCTAGAACTGTGTATTGGAATCAAACTTGTTTTATACTAGGAATTATGTTAAACCCTAGTTTATTCTTAACGTTTCCATTTGTTTCAGAATGTAAGAACAACAAAATTGAAATCTTGTCATCAAGTACCGTTTCTGTGTTAGTTATCAAGTTCTATTTGAAAATATAGTTTTTATTTATGGAGTGATATTTTTCTTCTTATTGTACATTTGGATATCATTCACATTTGTTTAAGAATCCAAAAACAAGTTTTATCTTATTGGCCAAACGTGTGAACCGAACCGGGACTCAAAACCGGATCTCTCACTTGCCAAGTGATTATGCTAACAACAATTTGTAACAAATTGTGTACTGACACCGTAACAAATTCTTGAAGTTTTGTAAATAAAGATCTATGATTAAATTATTCCACCAAGATTTAAGGACATTTTCATAAGACACCTGGCAATGTATAGGAACAATATTCTGTAATGATATGGAAAGCTTCCGAGACCAAAGGTCTAGCAGTTTAATTTTGGTTTGTTACTTCCCAACACTGACTATAGTGCTTGTATATGCTAAAAACGAGACCACACCCAATTTTGTTTACCAATATAATGAACATATTATTGTAATACAGAAGTTTTGAATCAAGGTTGAAATAAATTTAAGCATCGCTGATTTCCAAATGCTACTATTTACTTTCAATGTTATTCTTTGAAGTACTAAAATACAAATAACCCTAAATAAATCGAATATATTGTGAATTCTTATTTTCAAATTACAATATCTGTACAGACAAATTATACAACTATATTCATTTTACTTTGTTCAAAAGAAAAAATTCATTACTAAGGAAAGGCTAGGAAGTGGCTATGTACATAAAAATTTATATACACTACAACAGTGCTATCTTTATATATTTATAATGCAACTCTTATACATATATTAAATTATGTTATACACTATAGTTCTTTTAATATACATCCAAATCATAGTCAACTTAAAATGTACACTAACAACTATCTGAGTTAACAACGAACACCCACTTCGTGTTTAGAACACGTTTCTTTATATTGTTACTTCTTTACAATCAACACAAAATACCGGTTGGCCACAAAATATCGCTTTCGATTACAATACAGGGTTTTGACTGTCAGAAATTTGGAATGGGGAAAACTTCATGCTTCTGACGAGAAGCAGCTACGGACTTAACTTACGGTGCTGGTCCAAGTCAAACCTAAAGCCTCCTATTTGATCAAGCCAATTCAAGTCTAACCAACTACAAATTCAAGATATAGGTGTGTTCATCATTAGAATATGTACTGACAATAATTTTCTCACGCTTCATGACTTGAACTATGACTGGAGGCCGTAATCAATTGATAGGTCGAGACAGACGTAAATCCAGACAATTAGCCAATGTAACCCATTTGAAAAATCGGTGGAAATTAGCTGCCTTGAAATATTTTTAAATGTGATATACTGTACTTGGAGTTAGTTACCATACTAGAAAATGGACAGGACCTCGAAATACATGCAACGAGGGTTCGTTGTATCAATCAAAGTAATTAATACAATTTTTTCCGTTTCAATTAATAGTAATAAATGATCTTGAGTTGATTTTGAACCTCGACCTTTACTTAGCGTAACCGTGTAGTCACTTTACAAAATGTAAGCCGAAATTGCGGGGGTCAAACCCGCGCAACCACGAGATGAGCTCCGGAGTTGCGAACGATACCAAAGTCTGGGATTACTTGTGTTGATAAAGATAGCTCAAATTCAAGATTATTTTAAAACTACCTAATAATTTTACAATTTACCTAAACATTTTGTACTTGAATGTAACAGTTACATAAAACTAGACACAATTAAAACAAAGCGCTTTCTTCAAGGTAAACAATAGTCCAAAGCGTTGTATTTCATGATCTGCATTATATTGTAATCGCAGCATTTTCTTTTGTGGACAACCCATTCTACTTGGTAATTACTCTCTGAAAACAAGTAAATAATAAAAAAAAGAAAACTAGAAACAACTTGAAATGCACTTGACCCCTTCACCTTGGTGACAGAAAACAAAGTCTCCCTAACAGAACTAGGCTTGGAAACGAAAATAAGATAGAACTAAGTCAGAACCTTGTAGACATACAAGATCTAGAGCGAACAACTCTGAGGCATAACTCAACCATTTTGAGAAAATAGGTGGCTTCTATTCAAATATATTTATGCTAAATCGGTTTTAAATACTCCTGTGATCCAAAAGTGAGCTGTATTCTAGAGGATTGTTGTTAATTTAAACATATATCTAGTTTTCAAACAAAAAACGTAAATCGTCACTACGCTGTGAAATTCCATACTACTTTACTTATGTTGCATCCCTAAAATTCTTAATGCCAAAAAATATACAATATAAGTAAGTTAACAAAGGCATCGGAACAAAAGTGAAAATCGCCTGTTTACAAAGTTGGTACAGTGTATAGTTTTGACTTGCACAAAATAAACTTAATTAATCTTTTAAGACATTTTGTATTGACTTCTTTATTACTTTTTAGTTTCAAGTCAACCATAAAATACTCCAGGTACAAGAAACAAATACAGTAGACTCTCACTTGAATGGACTAATTTAACGAAAGAGTAGTCTGGATTTTGAAAAATCCAAACGAATGCAAGTTTAATGATTACTTCCTTCTTGTCCCACTAGAAATGATAAAAATAGACTCAAGATATCAAAATTGACATCTATAATCTAGTTCTTCCGGTTCACTCGGTGTCAAAACATCAATAATTAGCTTGAAATATTTCGGTCTCGCTGTGGAGTACAATCTTCAGTTACTGATTGACCAGTTTCAGCCAATCGGTGACTGAAGATGGCACTCCACAGCGGACAATATTCAAGCAATAAAAGAGGTTTTGACGCAATGTGAACAGGATAAACTAGATCATAGTTGCATGTATATCCGCTGTGTTGGATGTGTTTGCGGAACCAGCCTGCCCAGTCAGTTGGGGGTATTGATTTTGTTGTCACGGCACATATTGGCATCAGAGTGCAGACACCGGCCTCAAATAGAGATGCAGTTTGTAGCTCTGGTTATGTTGACATATTGTATTGTTTGTGGCGATGATTTAAACCCTGGCTGATAAATGTACGGTATAATATGTCTACGCTTTTAACCATACAGCAAAACATAGAACGTTGTATTTATTACAGATGTCAACATAAAAAATTTGACATATTGTTCATCGATTCAATTTCTTTTGTCAATTGGTCCGGATTAGCCAGTATCTAAATTCATCACGATTCACTCTAGCGGAAGTCTACTGTACAAAGAGAATTAATTTACTAAAATAGTTCAAAAATAAACTTGGATCAACAGACTACCAAATGTCGGTGCTTTACTCTTATTCCAATCTAAAATCGAGAGTACCACCTAACAAAAAAGTATTCTAGTGTAGGTTTAAGTATTGTTGACTAGGTCACATTAATTTTTAATAAATTAAAATAACGTCAGTTGATGTATAAAAATTTGATTGCCAACCTCAGAAGAGAAAACTACGAGGAGGATCAGAAGCCGCAGCTAGAGCAAACGACACTGTACATATACAGGGTGTGGTGTGACGCAGTGGTACATAACAAGGCTGATACCCCGTATACATTAACTAGTATTTACATCATGGTCCCTCAAGGCAACATTTTATTTCTTATGTAACATCACCTCATTCATTATTATGTTATTGGAATTGTTTAGCTATTTTATTATGTTTGTTTTATCTTATAAAATGTTATTATTGAAATTTATAGTTTAGTTGGTTTATTATGTAAAGTATCTACCAGTTTTGGGTTCTTGAAAGATTGAACTTTTGAAGTACATTACTTATACGCTCATTTTAAAATGCAGCGTGAATTAGTTGGAAAAACAGAATTTCATTATTTTTGAATTTAAGAGTTATAAAAATTAGTTTTGAACCAAATTGATGAAAATATGTGGCCTTAGATAGATTTAAATTCTTAATATTAAACCTTTATAAAGTTTAAACTTATGGAGTGAACAAATTGTAAAAATATTATTACAGAAGCAAGCCAAAAACTGGATCGGTAGACACAACAAACAACGGTAACTATCCTTTTCTCGTGAACTATTACACTACTTCGATTTATTGCTGACCAAAACTGGCTTTAAATAGTAAAATTTGTATTTGACAAACAGACTTCGTCACCGAACTACACAATATATTTTAAAACTCACTACTCGAAAGCAAACGTACGACACTAACTCTAATCAATGTTATTATGTGCGTCAACACAATGTAAGGCATGGGTATTCCTAGCTAAGAGTTTAGCTACGGCTTCTGACTTCGGGGGCTAGAACTAACATCAACGACAGTGTAAAAATAGAGGCAACAGTCCAACAATGTGATAAGCTTTATTTTACTAAATATATATCATTCATATCATTGCTATTATCATACAGTGAAGAAGAGGAGACGTTTAAGTTATCAAAGATAAATGTATAAATAGATTTACTCATACAAAACCAGATGCAATTTACAATATTTTGTACTTAAGGTCTACTAAGATGGCCTCTTCTAATTATGGAAGTAATAAAGCCCAATTTTCATCTCCGTTTCGAACAACCACAATTCAACGTCGACTAACTTTTAAAGCTTAAACAAACTAACAGCGCTTCTTTGCTTTAAAGAACTTTGTTTTTATAACTACGCAAATTAGCCTAAAGAATATTGGTAGTAACTTAACTTGTGGAGCTTATTTAAGAGTGATAATAATTTAATAGTGTTAACTATTGATATTTTATTTGCAAATTAAAAGGTAACTTAAAATATTATAAAAGTTTTATTTCAAGAAATTGTTTAATCACAAAAGGAATTCTAATAATTTATATTTTATACTACTCCTTAATCCTTTTTAAAGTTTAAATTAGTACATTACAAGTACAAGATGTTTTTATTAATTTAAACTGTAGGTCTAAAATTAACTAAGATAACCAATTTAATCTGTGGAAAAGTATATGACGGTAATACAGTTTGACAAAATAAACTTAACTTGAAATATTCCTAATCCTGCCATCTAAATTTGAACTCACAAGAAAGAGTCAGTTAAATACTGCAAATTTTATTTACGTGCATTAATTCTGAGTTTAAAACACCTTCTCTTTAATCTTTAGAATGTAAAACTGTAGTGAACAGTTAATAATGCTGGTTTACAAGAAAAAAATTAATTTATTATAAGCCACTTAAAAAAGCTCCACAAAATGAAAAAAATAAAACCCTTTAATTAAAAGAACTTTATTACGTTATTTTAAGACACAAGCATTACCTTATACATATAACTTTATATTTTCTTGCAAAGGTGGAAATGTCTTGACCTTTGAGAATTGACTTTTTCCCAAATATATAACACACTTTAAACATGTTTACGATATAGCGAAGCAATTCGGCACGAAATCAATAACTGGAACTTAAAATGGTAATCATCACTTGCAGGAATATCAAGTATTAAGTTACGATGGCAAAAATCAATCCTCGAATAAAGTTCATTCATTTACTAGCCTTAACTAAAACAGAATACCGATACTCTATATCAATTGATTTATGTACATTTCAACATAATAATAATTTGTAACAAAAGTTGGTTCTAACAACAATATACAGACAAATATACACAAAAAAACACAAATTGTACAGACAATGTATTTACATTACCCCGTATAAATATTTACAATACGATTTATACAACAAGTTTAATACACAAGACAAACTTTTTTAGGTTTTTTTCTTTATTTAAAATAATTAAAAACAAAAATATATGGTATAATCTATATTGGCTAAATATATTTTGCAGCCTCTGTGTTTTGTACAATATTACAAAATTTACATTGTGTGAAAACCTAAGGCTTTTTGTGAATAAGGGAGCGATCATCGAGAACAACAGCTGTTCGGATCACTTTCGTCAACTGCACGGGCTACGATAGTGCGAACCGTGACTACCGACCGAGTCTGAAACGTAGTATAGTGCATGCGATAGTGCGACGAAATGAAACCATAAGTCTAGTACATGCGGGTGATATGAAAATAAATACCTGATGAAATGGAAAACGGAAATCATTCGCTTGGGAAAAATGGAGGGAAGATGCAAAAAACCACTTTGTGCACTATAAATTAATTTCACAAAAGTATATAGTTAATATCACAAAAATATAAATCAGCGTAAAGCATAAAAGTCAACAAAACCTTGAGTCACCTTAACTAAGAAAGTTGTCAAAATTTTACAGAGGTAAAATAAAAAATACAGGAGGCCTAATATAAGATAAAGTTTGCCCTAAATAAGTACAACCAATAACCATAAAATTTAAAAAAATAAAATTCAAATGATCAACAATGAAAACAAAAATAAAGCATAACAAATAGACGGTGGTTTGAAGGTATGGGCTCGGCTCCAACTCCAACTAGTCACTTGCCGTCGCGAGAAGCTCGTCTCCGCTTCACCGCTTCCACGTCTGCTCCTGCACAGGACAAAACACCCGAAATCAAACTCGGTCACTGAGTAGACGACTAAAATTAACTTTTAATCCTGCCCAAAAATTTCCCAAAATAAAGAAAAGTAAGCAAAAAAAGTCTTGCCCAATCCCCACAAAAAAAAAATTCAAACGCATCCACCCCTAGAATTCACACACCATCTGTACTGTACACTCGTGAGGTGGTTTTTTTACAAAGCCGTTGTAGCCTACTTGGTTAATTCAAAAAATAATTTTCTTGAAATCTTCCAGTTAATTTTAACATGTCAATAAATTAAATCAAGACTTTCTATTCTGGTTTTGAAAATAAATCAAAAGAACACAAAAAAATGCCAAAACAAATTTAACCTATTCTCAAACTTTAAATGGGTGAGATCTCTGGCATGCTTGACCCGGACCTGATGCCAGAGTCTTGGATCCCGAGTACCAAGTGGGCCAATTTTGTACGCAGAACTGATGCTGTGGATGAGCCAAACACAAAAAAATAACATCGTTGTTATTTGGATAGTTTATGTAAATAATTATATTAACCCTATAAATCTACAATTTTTGTTGAATTTGTGAGTTTTATAAAAAAGTGTATGGTACAGCATGATTGCCCTTTGAATAGTATAATTATCCATCAAATTACCATATTATAAAAACGTTTGTATTAACTACAGGCATTTTTTATTCTGTCAAAAAGAGTTAAAATAATAACTGGCATTTACTCCTTAAAATAAACAAATTTAAACATAATTCAACACAAATTGAGTAGGGTAATTTTTAATAGGAATTTGCCTTCAAAACTAGTTAGTAATCAGAGTAAAATTATTAAAAAGTTCAAATAGATTGAAAGTTTCTCTAAATCATTATATTTGCTGAACGCTCCTTTAAATTCCCTTTCTACCAAAACACGCAATATCCCTAAAACTCCCCCGCCTAAAAATACCTGTTTAAGAGTTCTTGCCCGATTTTTAGGATTCAAATTTTCTCGATCCCTCCGGACCCGCCGACCACTACTTTAACCTAACGTCACTCACCACTAACGGCAGCTCCACTCCTGGTCTTGCGGCGGGTGTTGATCTCGTCGCCGCCGGGCGCCGGGGCCACCGGCGACATCGTCTGATTGGTCGGCGCCGCCTTGCACTTGGCCACGCCGTTGCCGCTCTTGATGTTCACAGTCGCTCCTACAGTCACGCTTTTCCCACTATCACTAATATTCACACTATTACTACTAGCACTGGTCTTTACGCTCACTGAGATCACTTTATCACTGTGTTTCTTGTCCTCGGGGTTCTGGGATGGAGGGCGCCGTCGTCGTCGCCGGTGGCGCTCACCGCTTTTCGCGCTTTCGGCTGCAGCTTGTGGTTCGGTTTCGGAGCGCCGCCGCCGCTGCTAGCGCTGATGTTTGGTCTGCAACAGTTACGTCGTTATTGAAATCTACTGAAAGTAGTTCGAATAAATCGACTGTAGCGTCTTGTAGAATCGGCCGGTTAGAGTTCGGTAACGAGTGCTGATTTTAACATCTAAAAATAAAACAAAAACATACAAATAGAGGGCCGATAATACATAAGCTCCTGAAAAAATTTAATCTTTTACACCAAAACATAGAAATCCAAGCAAGTTTAAAAGGCAAAACTGGGATCACATTTATTTACAACGACTTATTATGAATGAATTTAAATTAGTGGTCATTTGAGAACTTTTAGCAAAGATAAATTTGAGTTTGTAGCAATATTGGTTAATAACTCAGACAAGCTTTGTCACAGTGCTTGTCAAACTTAACACTTAGACCTATATGTTGAAGTAAGCCAGAAAATAATTTGATTGGGATACAATTTAAAACCTTATATGTTTATCATTGTAGTAATTTACAGTTCGTTAGGTATGCATGGCCGGTGGCCTTGAGATTTTCTGTTGGCCGCTTATGGCCCTATAGCCCATCTCACCGGCCATGCTAAACCTGAAGAACTGTATGTATTGTTAACTGTTGTTTCTGGTTGAAATAATTGCAAAAGTAACATATGAAAGACAACGTTTCTTAAATATTATGAGGAAAGAAAAATTAGTTTCAACTCCCTACATAATTTGAGAGACATAATTGATTTTTTGTTCTTGAAGTTTTTTTGTTGTTGTTGTTATAACATTCATAAAGTTTATTTTTATATTGCGAGAAGAAAATGATACTTTTCCTTGTTTTGATACCTTAGGATTTACATTTGAAAGGGTTTAACACAAGTAAGCTTAGTCGCAATCAGACAAACTCTTTGTTAATTTTGAAAAGATTTAGAAAACAAATTAAAGGAAAACTAACGGTTTCAGAGATGTCCAGTCTTTCTTACAAACTAAGTCCAGTGTCCAATCAAGTTAAAAGTAAATGAGTGTTTATCTCTTCATTAGTATATAACCTGACGTTTGAGAGAAAAGTTCAGCATCCTCAATTTTTATCAATATTTATAATTCTTTCTAAAGACAGCAAATAAATTCAGGTTAAGGTTAATCAATTAGGTTAGGTTAACCAGGCAGAATAAATCAGCAATCACACAACGTTAATGTTCGAGGGTTGCGCCTGCCGCTGGCTCCGTACATGTTTACCAATCAACTCCCGTAAGACTCATCACTGCCCAGCCCCGCTTTCGGCCCTGACAAGCGACTGGCTCTCCGTTTATTTTCAAAAATTCTGTCATCGTCCAAATCATCTACTGATAAGCCCTAGCAATCCGCAACTAGCACTTTGCTCTTTTTAGTGCCAAAAAATGCTTTTTATCATTTGCATTTTTTACATAAAGATAGAGTCTACGGGCAAAATCTTACTTACTAGAGAAATTTGTGATTAAAAAACATTGTAGTTAACTAAGAAAATATTTTAGAAAAATACAAAGGCTCAACATTATTTTTTCCATAATTTGAAAGCAGCAAAATTACCAACTATCTACCATGCTTAAAAAAAGCTACTCACACACATGCTTAGGTTAAGTTTCAACTTGAAATTTTACACGTTTAAAACCTGATTTTCTTGGTTAAATAGAAGAGAACTACACTGGAAATAGTATTAGGGTATCTGTGTAAATTGTCAAAAATATTATGTTTAATTTTTATTTTGAAAGGGAAAGACATTTAGTTTATTTCAAAACCGGCTTAGCATTATTAATAATTAACTAAATATTGCACACTCATACAGATACAAGACGACTATAAACACAAATTACTTCCTAAAAGCACATAGACTAAAGCGATATAACTTGAATAAGCATGCAAATTCTAACCAACTTAAAACATCTTATTAAAAACTAAGTACATAATTTTTTATTTGTAATTTGTCTTGGCCTTTCAATATTTAAAACGTTTACTGTATGTTAAAGCTTTGAATACAAATGTTTCAATGCCAATAAACTCAAACGACCACTAATTTATTTTCAGTTATAAACAGATCAATAATGACCTAGCTGACAAAAATGGATGAGAATGGCAACATTTTTAAGTTTCTATTAACATTTGGGTTTGTGATTTTGATGACAGGACTATTTTTCTGCAAGTTACTTTTGGAAAAACTAATAAATAGGCTACATTGTAAATTTAAGGTCTTTATTATACCTTTGTATTAAATTGTTAGATGCGACACAAAAAACAACCGGAAAATAAATGCCAACGGTATATTGAAATTAAACTTTTCAACTGTGAAAATTTCAGATGAATGCCTCAAGAGCCCTTTTGCTCTCTAGATGTAAATAAAACATTTGTTTTTTTACGGAATAATAAAGACCTTGTGTAAACACAACAACAATCGATCCACACAGAGCACGGAATGAGAACAATACCTGTAACCAAAGAGATAACATAAAGAACAGACAAATCGGTAGCCCAAGGTGCAGACATTGATAAGCTTGTGAGATATCGTGCGTTGGTCAACGCTTACCTGGTCTACGGAAGGCACACAATCACAAACACACGGACCGCGCACCCGACTCCAGCAAGCTAGAACCAACAGCCACATTACTGGAACCCACACACACTCACACACATACACAGGCTGCTTCGTAAGTATCACTATCATCACTATTTGAGATGCCGACCACTCTCATGAGGGTATTTTAAGGCAAATATGTGGTGAAGGATGAGTTTGATGAGTGGTAGTAATGAGTTATGAGGTGTAGTCTTGTTACAAACTAAGGCCGACTCTTCCTTAGAATGGGTCATTAATTAATATCCCAATGACCAATGGAAATACAAGGACCAACGGCTTAACGTGACTTCCGAACCACGCAGGTGATGGTCTGATATGTCTAAACGATGGTGGGAGTTGATGCGGGTATCATCAGATGTTCAGTGAGAATATCTGAGCAGCTTTAGACCTATATCATCCTCAAAATCTGACCTCCATGAAGCTGGATTACAGGACCACGAAAAGGAAGAGGTGAAATGGGCCTAAAATTTTCAGGACTTTTTGAGAATTTTTTTTGGTGGTTGTGCAAGAAAAAAATTATTTTGGAAATATTGAGGATAGGAAACTTGTCTGCAAAACACGTCTTAAACGAATGTGAGTTTCTTGGGGACAGGAGAAGGAGACTTTTGGGGGCTCGCAAGTTGTAGGAATTCGCGATGGCAGCGCAACCCTTGAGCTATGTAAGCAAAACCCCGACCCCGTGAAGGTAGGGTCGCCTACGAAGGAGAGCAGGTAGTCAGCCCAATAAACCAAAGTGTTGGGCTCAAACTATAATACAGGACAATCTAATCTTAGCGAGTCGTAGTAAATCTCCCCCGACGGATGAGTTGCTTCTCATCAGGACTTGATGTTGGGTTCAGCATTGTAAGGTTAGTAATAAAACGCATTAATCTGCTTTGAAAAAAGCTAAATCATAGGTTACAAAATTGTCTTTCAGTTTTGAGAGAAAAGTAGTAGTTATTGAAAATGAGTCATGTTTGAGTAGAGTTCATGCTACTCACACAAGCTAATTTTTTGTTAGAAAAACTTATCTAGGATTTTGTACAGCTGAAAAATAAGAATAACTGCTTTAAAGTGAATACATAATAATTTCTAGTCAAATTATAACTTAAGAGGGGGTAGAGCCCAACAGCGTTCAAATGGGATAGGGAATTTAACATTGGAAAATTTGCAAACTGTGTTTTACGTAGGTTAATGAACTAAAACGTGGAAGGTTTTTTTCAGGAAGCATAGTCATTAGTGCTGCTGCATATAAAAAAATGAGTTTGGTTAAAAAATTAAATTTTAATGACTGAATTTCGAGTGCTATGTTCTTATGGAAAAAGCCAGTTTTTAGTTCAGAAGTACAGAATTAATTTGATGACAAAAGTAAAAGTTTTAGTGTTTATATGAAGCAGCATCAATAGATCTATGCTTCCCGAGAAAACATTTTCACGTTTAAGTAAATTAACTTGCCTTAAACGTAGTTTGCAGTTTTTTATTGCATGTTATAAGCGGTACTCTCAGTTGGACTCTGAAGTTGTCTATCCGGCCCCCTCTTAATAAAGAGCTTTTAAAGTATTTTACCTAAGAAATAAACACTCCCCCTTAAAACAACTTTAAATTAAAACATTGACTCGCAAATATCAACACAAGAAAATAATAAACCAAACAAACCATCGGGCTCTCCAATTTGTCTGACTTCAAGAAACCACATACACCAAGAAAATTGAAAATAACAAACAAGTAATGAAGAAGTAGGATATAATACATCATAATGAACAAACAGATGACAAATAAGAGCTATTACTATATGCATTTCAATCATTATTATGATGGATAATGTAACTAATGTTAGTACGCTGTAAAAGATAGTACTCTGTAGCCGCCTTCACGGCAAAAAATACTGCAATACACGGAGAGTCACCTGGACAGGTGAGCTCTCTTAACCTTAAGCGAGCCACCTTCACGGAACCCTTATAACCATGATTCCCTAAAACTCCCTTCCGGATGTTTGGGATTTTAATGTTTGTCAGACCATTGGATTGACCATCCCTACTTTTGTTCTGTATTTTTCTGGACTACCCAGATTTTGGTTATCCGAAACATGTTCGGTCCTAGTTGGTCCGGTCAACCGTGTTCTATACCCTCCCTGTTCCAGTTTCATACCTCCACTTGGTCTTTCTAGTGTGCAGGGGTGAAATCGTCGAGGGGTGTTAGCGTCAAAAAGTAAGCAGCACAGTCAACACCCCAAATTAACGTACCTGATATTTTACAACTGAAATTGCATTAGTATGATGAATATAGATTTACATGGTTGTCTTATTAATTAAGATTTCCATGGCAAAGGTCAGATTGTCAAGTTAAATAAGCACATTATGTTAATGGTTACACCAAATAGGTTCACGATGGACAAAATTTGATTTCTTAATTTTGACCTGGTAGCATTGTCATCTGCTTGGTATCAAGAAATTGTGGTCGAGATTTTGAGTTTATTCTCTATAAACCATCAAATATCAACTTTTTTCAGTTTCTAATAAGTGTACACCAATAATTTTGAAATAAACCAATCATATTTTTATGGTAAAACAAATTTGAGCCCACAATCAATCAATCAGAGTGTTCAGCATTCAGAAAAACCAAATCTCCCGGTTAGAGTCCACTTGTCTTGTATATGAAAATTCCTGGTTCTCCCAGAATGGTCGTATGTTGGACACCCTGTAAATTATTATTTCAAAACGCAAACATCTCTTAGACCACACCACGTCCACCCCTACTATGCCCGATGACTCACTTGCTCTCCTCCTCCTTGTTCGGCCGCGCTCGTGGACTCGGACTCGGCTGGGTGGGCTCCTCGCTCACTGAGTTCGCCTTGGTCCGTGTCTTGCCGAGCATCTCGATAAGTGGCTCATCGTCCGACGACTCCACACCACCTTCCCCGCCAGCCGAGTTTCCTGCGTGCAAACAATCATTCCGATGTCAAGTGACCTTTGATACTTGTCGTGTCTAGAG
This sequence comes from Matsumurasca onukii, assembly GCA_018831715.1. Lineage (NCBI taxonomy): Eukaryota > Metazoa > Arthropoda > Insecta > Hemiptera > Cicadellidae > Matsumurasca > Matsumurasca onukii. Next base: position 3,926,066 of record CM032063.1, on the reverse strand, counting down.
TACAGTAGGAACCCTCACGGAACCAATAATGGTTGGACTATCTAAAATGGGAGAAAAAGACGTTTGGGGGCTCTTTAGAGCTCCAAAACTAACGTAGCTTAGCTTTAGGCCTACGTAAAGTGACTTAATATGGTCAAAATTGCAAATACCATTTAACAATACCTTAAGATTTGGGTCTAATTCCAAAATAAACCGCTCAAATAATATGCACTTGCCAAAACATTGTAGGTGTAACCTATGTTTAGGCTTTGGGTGGCTTGGGCCTAAATGACAAAACCAAGCAAGGCTGAACGAGAGAGTCTACTGTACTTAATTCATGATAGATTAAAACTACCTAACTGTTGTTATTTATTATTACTGACTTCAACTGGAACTTAGGACAGTTAGGTAATTTTCAAAGTTGGATTGTTTATTGAATAACAACAAAAAATATTTTACTGGCTCTCAATGCCATGTGTTACAAAGGAAATGACAATTCTGACATTTTAAACTTTTCAAAAATTTAAAACCAATCTATCAGAGTGTTCAGCATTGGAAAGCCAAATAACAGACCAAATTTCATTACAATTTGGGAAAGTTTATGTCAAATTTTATTACCCCATCCACTTTCACCAAGCATACACAGAAGAAGGAAATGACGTTTGTACACCTATTGGCAAACTTGGTAACAAGGAGATCTATACCTAACCCACCCTTTTGAGTTTTACGCCGTCACCAGCCACCGGCACTTCAGAGCCCGGTTTCTTGCCCTGATGCTCATCCAGGCCCATGCACACCTTGATCATCTCCGCCGCATTCTCTGAACACTTTCGCTTGCTTGGCCTGCAATCAAACAAAACCAGTACGTCAGAAGGTTTCAGTTTCTACGACATATTTAAACGCACGAGGAATTAAATACATACGAGTCTGAATTAATAACAATTACATCTGTAGAAAGCTTGGTTAAATTGTCCAAAAACATAATTATGTCCGAAACTATTTTCTCTCTGGCAGCTTACAAGTCAAAGACAAAATACTTTATTTCATAATTCATCAAGAATAATAATGAGTATAATTGTATGACTAAAAGTATATCTCGATGACATGGATCATAGTACATTTTACCATAAGGCTAAAAAACTCTTCCTATTCATTATTGCCAGTATGAACTGTGAAGATTCTTAAAAGTAATTTTGTTCAGCCTCTTTGTTTTATTTAATTAAATGCAAAGTTCAGCAGTGAGGGTTTGCTTTTTCTCAATAAATCCAAAACTTAAATTATAAAAGCCTAAAGACGATGTTTAGTAAAAACCAGAGTGTAACAGTATTTCACCAAATGCCATGTCATTAAAGACAAGCCTCCTACCTAGATTCAAATTCTCGACTGGTGAAATTGTTCAGAAAACCGTCAATATTCAAGAAGACCAACGAGACCTTAGGATTTCTTATTGTTCAGAGTTTGTTAAAATTCAATTTTGCTAATTTCAACACACAGATCCAAATTTTTTATAAGGAGATTGTTCTTTCATCGTGATTAATGAGCCATCTTAGTGCTAGTTTTTGGCCAATACACATGACCACCCTTCTATACCCATACCGGCAAATCTTGTCCCAGCTGACGCTTTTATGTTCATAATGAAAAATTACAAAAAATCACCAAGTATGACGGTAAAAATGAAGGATGAAAAGCAAACAGGTTGAACTTTGGTAGGCATTCGCTAATATGAGTGTCTCATAGCATCAAAATGAACAAATGCATCACACTAAATAGTATACTGAAGGTATACATGTAAATTAGTTAAAAAAAAATAATAAAATATGTTTTTATAACGAAATTCTATATTGGGTACCTCAGATGTTTTCAAGTATTCCTATGGATCTTGTATGCCATGGATTAAATCATTTCTTTCTTTCCTTCAAATACAACAATCTTAAAAAAAATAAAATTTTTAATTTATTTAAAAACAGATGAAGTTATATTTTATCCCTGCACCCTTCAGACAGGGTTTCTAGTTTCTACTTAATATCAAAATAAAATAAAATGGGGGGTACCAGCCTACAAGACTATTTTTCAAGGTTGAAATTATAAATTGTGTTACATATAAATAGCCTAGTTACTCCCATTAGGGCCTAAATACATTTTGAGTATCATTTCACTATAAATTTTATTACTGCCTTACATTCCAAGCTTAGTTACTTCATTTGTATTTGATATGAGCCGCCGCTCAAAAAATTTTTTCCCATAAGCAGTTTTGCTTGAGTGGTACGTTAAAATAATTATAAAGGAAAGTTGGAAGTACACTGACAATAAATTCAATAAAAATGGAATGGTATAGTATATTGGTATGGACTTAGTGGTCACAACAAAAGTTTCAAAGTTCATGACAGACACAGAGATTCATTAAAAACATACCTCAGACTATTGCAGCCACTTGAGGAGAAAATACTCCAGAGTTTACTTCTGACTGTTAAGTTTTCATTTCAAACGGTCAGAAATGTCTCAAATATAATTGTGTAAACTGTAACAACAGTTTGTGACGTGAATATCTAGAAATGTCTACCTTGGTGTCGAGGTAGGGAGATCGTCGTGAGAGGCGCCCGCCTCTCCTCGCACGCTTGGAAGGCTGTCGTGTTGCGGGTGGAGTCATAGAGTTGGGGCTCACTTTCGGAGTGCGGGATCCACTCGACCCCACATCTGGACTCGGCTGACTCATCCTGGAACATTCACCTCTTTCCTCAACCGATCTGCGAGAAATTACGCTCAACATACATTTTCAGACGTGGGCCTAAGGACCAACAATTTTCATAGCTTTGTTCCGTTGGATTATAGTCAAACATTTTAAATTGGAATTATGAAAATGTTTAGCTGTCTGATAATAAAAGGTTTTTTCTGAGTTCTTTCAAATACTTAGTGGCATTTATTGTTAGAGACTTAAAGTTGTTAGAGTATCTGACGATAAAATCCACTAAAGACCTGAGAGCCCTCAGAAAAAAAAAAACTGTTACTATAAGACTGTTTGAAATTTTCATAATTATAAATTATCTAATATGAACCAATTACAAGATGTTTATTTTTAAAATTATCTACAAATCACACAAAAGAAAAAAGAAAAATGGTTCAGCTTTGGGACAAGGAATTTTTATGACAGTAAATTTGTTAACTATAACTTGTTAATACATTTTATAACCAATAAAATTAGTAATTTGTAGTGTTGACTTTTTGTTTAAATCATACAAGACAACTAAAGGCCGTATTTTCAATTGCCTGCTAACCAGCTGGTTAACTAACCGCCGGTTAAGTTGTTTACAGTCTGCAATGTTTACATTTTCACTCAACGTCAAAACACTTAAATGAATTATTGAAGAACATTCATGCAATAAAGGAATTCTTTTACCATTTTTTATTGAACTTAAAATGTATACATTATGCTAATATTGTTTAACTACAAACTGTAACACCAAAATGCAAAATCAAAACAGTCAAAGTAAAACTTAACATCAAAAATATCCAGCTTTCCTATTGGTTGGCTGCCAGTCCTAATTTTAACCGCCGGTTAAGGCTGAATTGAGAAAACGACCCTAAGTATATTATGGTCCTAACAATATAAAAAACAAAGATTTTTCATTTAATTAATTTTTTATTTAAGTTTAGCTGACTTACCGGTTAGAGTGGGATCGTGTGTTCCGAGTTCTTCTCTGGTCCAGGCTCTGCTCTGCCGGGATCTCTATCAGCAGTTGCTCCAGCAAGGACTTTCCTCCTCCTATTGCTCTCGTCGTTCTTGTCTCTACTGGCAAACAAAGGAAACTCTCAGGACTGTACAGTGGAACTTGGATAATTGAAGCTCACAAAAACAATCGTAAAAATTCTAACCATCCAAAACTTTGAATCACATAAGTTACACCCGACAAAATTTTGGACAGTTACGTGTACTATTTTTTAAACTGAAACAAAGTTATTCTCGCTGTACATAGTACGGTATACTGGACGTTAAATATGCACTTACCGTCTTGCAAAAGGTTTGAAATGTCTGCTTCATTGAGTTTAATTTAATTTTTGTAGAAATTCCTCTAGTGTTAAGAAAAAACTAATTTGAAAACGATAACCAATATTTATAATTTTATTATGAGGCGCCTTTCAACAGCAAAGCTGCCTACATCAGATAACCTCAAAATTAAATACAAAAAATAGTTGTCAACATAACAATTTGAACTTCAAATTATCCATGCTTTTTTTACATTGATAACATTGGAAATTCAAGGGACCAGCGCAAAACTTTGAATGAACGGTGATTTTGAAAAAAAGATGTTCAAACTATCTAAGTTCTACTGTACAACCCTTTCAAGAATACAAACAATGATCTAGAATTTAGCATTTTCACGTGTAAAGATTAGAAACCGTTTTCAAAACACAAAAAAAACTGAAGGCCTGTTTAACTTTTTTAAACTAAACTGGAAGGACATTCAGGATAAAAAATTTCTGTAAGTGAAGCAAGCTATCACTTAGGCGTAAGGAGACTGGGCACAAAACATATGACTCGTGGTCTTGTATTTTGAAACGATGTCTAACTGTGAGTCAGTTTACGTCAAAATCCACCCCTCATTGTTTTCACCTACACAGTTGGTCGTAACATTTTCAATACCTTGTATCTGATTGCTTTGTACGGTATGTTTGCTGTTTAAGAGGAAGCAAATCACTACGCAGATCCCCTGCCAAATACATTGATAACTCTTGAATTTTCCAACAAAGTTTTGAATAATTGTAAAAATTAAGTGCAATTTGCCACTTAAGTGTTGAAGCAACATAAATAACCTACCTGTAGTGGATTTGGATTTTTCTTGATTGACTTCAGGCACAGGGGTCTCAACAGTGGGTTTTATTTCCTCAGTTTTCTCTTCAATGTCCTGTTTCCGTTTTCTCTTGGCTCGTGCGGGAGGCACGACTGTCGGGGGAGGTTGTGCCGTGGGGGTCGGACTCTCCAGCACAGGTGTGGTCGGCTCCTCGTCCGCAGGTGTCGGCGACGGTGTGTCCTCCCGATGTTTCTCCGGGTTCGAGTACGTGTACAAAGCGGGAGTTATCCTTATCGGTTGTGGATCTTCTAACGTCGGGGAATTTAAAGTAGAAGGTTCCGACACAGGTTTACTTTCCAAACTCGGTCCTTCTTCTTTAGTACTATTATCACTACTGGTCTTTTCCACTGTACAAGATTCACTATTTTTACTTACAGATGTATCAACAACGGGTTTATTATGACTATCGGTTACGCTTTTGTCCGTGACACTGTTACTATCACTCGCGCTTTCCTCTTTAACAACACTAGGCGTAGGTTCTCCCTCGTTACTTTTAGTCCTTTCTATTTTTTCCGAAGGGTTAGAATTAGAAGCAGGTACTATTACGCTAGGATCCTTTTCATCTTTCCGACAAGGTGACTCCCCTTGGTTTGGAGACTTTTCCGAGAGCGCGTCCATGGACTCGATCCCCGAGTCTTCTCCTTGAGTGTTTCCTTGTTCCCCCCCTCCCGCCGGACTTTCCCCTCCCCCACTTACTCTAGCTGTTATTTCTGCTAGAACAGGTTTAACTACACAACACTCTTGTTCACTTTTAACTTCCGTTTGCACCGATTCACTCTCTTCCACTTTTTTCACTGTATCATCTTCTAGAAGCCTCTGTTTTACTTTCTTTTCAGAAACGTCCAGCTCACTGACAGGCAGAGTGGTTGTTTGCTTGATTTCTTGAGCTATCCTCGGTAACAAAGGCTCGACTACTTGGACTCTGTTGACGGTGAGAATGTTCGGTTTTCTCTCCTGGTCGACGCCAGAGAGTTTCTTGGTAAAGGGACTCCTCTTGTCCAAATCTCGAGGTCTCTTGCTGCTCTTGCCTTCTAGTTTGTAGTCCTTAGACGGAAGCTTCCGTATTGTCAGGTCACTCGGTGTCTTTTTCAACAATTCCGACACGCAGTTGTGACGAAACGGCACGACGCTTGGTGACGATTGGCTACCTGAGCTTTTCAGTCCTGAGCTCATACTCTGAGAAGCTGGAAAAAAGAAAACATCAAGATCAACTCATCTGTTTTGTAATGTTTTGTTATTTCAACAGGAAAATGCCAATTATAATTATCAATTTCAACTTAATATTGATTCTCTAAAAAAATTACATTAGTGACACATTATGAGCTGGAAAAATTTAATTACCTTTCAAAATGCTGTTAAAGTGCACAGTTTTCTACTTAGTTTATTTTCCTGTTTTTATTCTCTCATCACTATTTGAAAACATAGTTGATTAAGTAAAACTACAAGTACAATTTTTGGTTATTGACAGAGGTAATTAAAACTAATTAAAAGAACAACAATTAATTTTTATACTGTAGATTAATTGAATTTTCATTTTATATAGATTCTTTAACAGATTAATATACCTGTGAAACTGACGTCTTTGTTGTCAGAACCGGAGTTGGAAGGTCTTCTCTGCACGACTCCGTTGCCCAGGCCAGAGTTGGCACTGGTTATCCTCTGACGCTCACTGTTGGACATCCTAGCAGCGGCCATTATCCTTGCTTCTTTTGATGCAGATTTCACTACACTCATTTTTAGCAATGATACTGATCCACTTTTACCCGCTTTTCTTTGCACACTACTAGATTTCACCCCACTACTACTCGACGACCCCTCTTCCGCCACTTTTCCTCCTGTTAACAAACCCCTTTCTCTAGGATACAATTTCTTTTTAGAGTCTCGTTTTTTAACTTTACCGCTTAAACTCATTTTATGATGTCCGACAGTAGGAGGCATCGATCTTAAAATAGAGGCAACTTCTTCCTGAGTGGGAAATGTTCTGACCGGAGTTGTTATTTGACTACAAGGTAAAACTATTTCGCCTGGTTCTACGAGCCTCGAGCTCGGTAACTCTTCTCCGTCATCGTGATCACATGTCGTCCTTCCTTTATACTTTGTTCGCACTTTCACTTCACCCGGTTCGAACACACTCGACTTAAGCACAGTTTTCGAAGAAATTTTACTACTCGGATGACACTTTTTTACTAATGAAGGATTTACTCCGTCTTCTAGTAGAGCTTTCGTTTTCAGTTTACTACTAGACTTCTTTCCTTCTTTTGGTTCTTTGGAGGAATATTTCTTCTCTTTCCTGGAGCTGACCACAACGGCCGAATTCCTCCCTCGGAGTGATATATGTAAAGGTGGCACTCTCGGCTCTTCCCCGGTAGATGACGTCCCAGGAGCTCCTACGCTAGAGAATATTCTCGGCACCCCCTTTTCGGCTTTTCGTACCTGTGGTACATTGACAAAGTCTACTTTGTAGGCAGGAGTCACAGGTTCGCTCTTCTCTAGTTTTAACCTCAACTTTATCTTCTCACCAGGCGCAGGACTAGAGGTAGCTTTCACGCGATGTCTTACGACAGAAGAAGCTTCACTGTTGGTGGACCTGTTTGTAGCCTCTGAATCAGACTGGTCAGTGGTGGTGTCCGCCCTGCGAGACACTGTGGAGCTTACATCGTCGTCATCGTCCGAATACACGAGTTGGATCTGTCATTCAACGGTGACGGAAATGTGAAGAAAGGGTCTTCTAAGTTTGACTGGGATGTCGAATTAGGCACATTTTCGTCAGGCTCACTATCGGAACTACTCTCACTCGGCATGGGTTCCAAGTGTCCTGTCAGTGGATTTATTAAAAACTGCCTCTTCTTTCCATTCGACGTTAACTGCGGAGATCCGGGAGGTGTCGGTGGTTTCTCCTCCTTGACAGGTTCTACGACTTTTTCTTCACTTCCGGTAACTTTCTCGTCCTGAGTCACCTGGCTTTCCTGAGTGGGAAACCTCAGCACAGGGTTGGGCATCCTCGGATAGGGTGGAGGGTTAGAACTTATAGTCGCAGGTGTAGGCGAAGGCGGGGGAAAATTGCCGACAGGGGTTTGGTTCAGCGGCTGTCTCACAGCCGACGGAACAGCGTGCTGTATCACAGGATGGTTCAGTTCTCTTTGCTCCAGAACCTGTCTTGTTTGGAATATCCTCTGTTGGGGAGGTCTGGCAATATAGCCCGGCATCTGGGAAGCTTGGTTTTGAAGAAGAGCTGGATTGGGGTTGAGTGGGGCGTTGGTGAGTGGCAACTGGTTGAGTTGAGGTGTTTGAGTGAACACTCGCTGCTGTTGTTGCTGTTGCTGTTGTTGTTGTTGAGCCATGACGGCCGCCTTCACCATGGGCTGAGGACCCCGTGGGTAAGCTGCCGGCGAAGTGGGGTAGCGGGGAGAGTTGTACTGAGGCTGGGGGGTCCCGGGGGCTGCTAGCCTCTGGGTCAGAGGTACTTGTGTTCTCTGTGGTAACACCACCGGAGGTTGGCCAGTCTGCATAGGCACCACTACTCGGTTCATCCCCTGCAACAATATCATCATTCCTATAAAGTATCTACTAAACTGTGTAAATTACATTAACAGGGTGTCTACAGGTTTTAAACTATAAAACTGGTAATCTTTACCTAGTTTTTAACATATTTCCTACTTAGAACATATAATGTGCAACATTGCACGTCCCAACTGTACAAAAACAAACAAACTGCATCATAATCAGGCAATTTTAAAATTGTGTACTAACCTGTTGAGAGTTGAAGGATTCCAAAGGCGGAGCAGGTTGTGGTTGAGACTGAGACTGAGGAGTAGATAGGGAGAGAGGAGGTGGTCTCTGGTAAACCGGACCTTGAGGTTTCGTCTGACTCACGAAACCAGCTGGCTTTTGCATCATCTGTCCCGGCATCACATTGAGACTCTCCTGAGGGAACCTCTGGCAGGGGTTCACGCTCACAAACGCCGAAGAGCTCGCCTGGTGTTGAAATAAGTCTGAAGTAGAAGTTTCAGAGTTGTGAGGAGGTGAGGGTTTCTTGTTGAGTACAGGACTCGACGAGGTTTTCACGACAGTCCGAGGCAGTTGCTTATTCGCCGGCGGAGGCATTTTAGAAGTCGAGGGGCCGGGAGCGCCGTCGTTTTGGAGCAAGTTAACCAGAAGAGGACTGGACAAGGCAACGTTGGGTGCTGAAGAGTCTGGGTACGGAGGGGGAGGAGGAGGTGGTTGTGGTGGGGGAGGGGCGGGAAGTGTGTTTCTGAACGGCTCTGAATCGCGGTGGCGGCGTGCGTCATGCTGGCAAAAGGAAAGGTAGAGGGAGGGGAAGCTTTGTTGGCTGAAGGGAACGGTGGAATGGGGTCTCCGTCAGAAGGCGCCACTACGTTCGGACTGCAGAACTGGGAAGGTCCTGCGCCGTCTGAGCTCGTGGAAGCCTCTCCTGTTCGTAACACGATCTCCTGAGCTTCCCCACCAAATCTGCCAGCCAGTCGAAGGGATATCACCTAAAAAATATGAGATAAAATTACGAATCAATAAGAAATTAAGCCACTAGTTTTTCACACATTTTACTATTTTGCTATCAAATTTTAGTTGTATTTATTCCTGAATGTTTTTCCAAACATGTGATTATCAATAGAAGACTTTAATAAAGAACAAGTAAGATATTTCAAAAAGACTAAAACACATGTTAAATAAATAATTTGCCACCAATTTAGTCTGACTAGTTAGGTTTTGCAGATTTAGGGGCCCCCCCACCACCCACATTGGTACTTCTGGTAGAAAATACAACTTTAATTTAATAACAATTAGTGGGTCGGTTTGTATGATGGTTATACATTTTCCCAGCAAGTGAGGGTTCCGGGTTCAAGTCCTGGTACTGTTCACTAATTTTGCTTTCTAATTTCAGTGAGTATATAATTGACCTTCTGATCTTATACATAAATTATGTTATACCTATAAAAGGTTTTGCCATTCGACTTAGGAGGTGCTGGGAAGCTCAAAACTGCTTCCCGTTTCTTTCTACACGGCGATAGAAACGAATAGCTCTATTTTCTCACATAACCAGCTGAAATAAATGCATTACCTGATCGCCTTCCAGCTGGACTGACAGGATGCCTAGTTGTTGCAGCGCCGCATCGCCAGCCTGGGCCAGTTGTCTCAGCCGCTGCGCTGCCTCACGCGGAATCGTGAACGTCACACGCACAGAGTTCCATGGCTCCACCTTCGCCACTCTTAATGATTCTCCGTTACCTGGACAACAATGTGGACCATATAGTCTTGCTAACGGACATTGTTACTTCACGGAGAGTAGTTACGCGAAAAATACTTTGGATTAGGCCCTACACTATATTTCCAGTCTAAATTAAGGTTAAATGCTTAAGGCTATAAGGTTAAACCAAAGGTAATGTTATGGAAAGTGCGTTGTGTATAGATGCACGTAGGAAAATCAAAATAGTTGTGGCAGCCCAAGCACAGATAGTGCTGCGAGGGAATTCCTTTAAGAATCTTAAGTAGAGCCACTGACCCATGCGCAAGTTCGTTTGTTTTTGAAAATCGCATGATTTGATCACATTTAAGTCATCGACAACGGACGAACACGAGCATGTATAGCCGAGGGGGGAAAAGACGGCGAGAGATGGCAGCTCTCGGAGCGCTATCTGTGCTTGGGCTACTGAACTGTGTTAATTTTGCTGCCTCCACAATGTGACATCTATGAACAATCTACTTACCATAACATCATCTTTGGTTTAACTAAACACCCGTCTACTATCTCTTGCGATGAAAAAACTGAGTTTTTGAAGTATTCTTACTACAGTCCCCTTTTTAAAACCCAAAGAACTCAGGAAAAATATTAACCCTCAACAAACAATAGCTTACTTTCAAAGATTTTTCAGAAATTTTCAAATGCAAATATCGGTTACGTCACACTACTTTTCAATTACCCTACATTTATAAATATTTCACAGCAAACTTAAGAGCCTGCCGGTTAGAGTGACTCCGGGTCTCTCTCTGGGTACTGCTTACAACATGGGAGTAAAAACCGCAAATGGTGTTTTAAACTGGTTAGTGTTCTTAAATTTGTTATCTTTAAGAAAAGTCTAAAACTAAGTACTTTTGTTCAAAATAGGAAATTTTCCGTAAAAACTATTCAAATTAATACAATTTTCAGACACTTGCAGCTTAGACTACTGTGTTGATATACTGTTCTGTTTACCAGGTGCGCATACTATATAAAATACACACACACAAATTTGGGAGAATGGGTAAATGCTCGTCGACGACTCACCTTCACAGAGTAAATTTCTAAGTTTTTGAACGATTTCCTTGAACTTGTGAGGAAACTGGGGGTCCTTGATGTCACCTTCACACGTAACAATAGTTTCAATCAGTAGACCTCCTCCGTCACTATCTGCGGCCATTTCTGAAACAATCGCACACTTTACAGTTAAACGCTGTTTGGTCGAGAAAAATCACTATTTAAGTCTGCAATTTTTAAACTTTTGTTTTGTTTATGCCATTATTGGAGTGAGGAAAAAATATATCTGAAATGTTTAACACCTCTTTTGAGCAAGCTATGGCACATTAAAGTGCTGATTTTTGGGAAACCGTTTGCTGCCCAACATGAAAACAGCGTTGACGAAAACAACCAGAACGCACTCAAACTTCTCTAAAACACCCCTCTAAAAGCTGACATATTTAAAATTTCATTATTTTGAAAAATAGAAAAATGTGTGTTTTTAATAAATTAATTGTGTGTTTACCTTTAGTTTATTGGGAATCACCAGCAAAAGGTAACACTCTCAACCTTATATATATTTTTTACTGCCTCACCAATGGCGGCATTTTAATTTGTTACTTAACTTAGGTGTTGTGGGCATAACAAACACTTTTAGGAAAAGCGGTCCAAACCCTTGTGCCTGCGCCCGAGGAATCGAACCAGCGACCTTGCGCTTTGCAAGCTGTGACTCTACCCACTGAGCCGCGGATGCAGGTCAATACTTTAAATATTGTTAAGTAAGAATTTGATAAAGTTAACTTTAAAGTTAAAAAACAAGACACTTACCAACAGGCCAACATTTCTCAGAAAATAAGGGTGCTACTGCATTCGAACACAGAGTCTGTAACAAATAAAACACAATATTAACTTTCAGGCATTTTTCTTATGTTTATTTCCAAAATAAAAGACTAATGCTCAATCTCTTTCGCAGTCAATCGGCTGTGAACATGCTTTGTTTCTCTGAATGTTTTAACATTTGTGTGCGTGTTGTATTGTTTTCTAACCTAGTTGTTTTAAAACTAAATAAATAAAGAGGGAGAAATTTAAAAAACCTTTGGTGGTGGGTGACTGGTGACACTGATAGCTTTTAGGCTAGCTAATTACCTAATGTTTTCTATTATGGTTTAGGTAACTTTCACCTGAAGACAGAATCAGATTTTAACTCCCAAAACGTAAGGTTTTTCAGTAAAAATTAAATGTAGTAAAAATTAATTAAATGTAGTTCCTTGATTAGTGTAGTTCTTGAAGACAAGAGCAGTTGTTAACTGCCCGAAACGTTAGGAGTAGTTTTTCTCCGGAAGTGTCAGTAAAAGTCCGTTGTTTTCTTTTTACTAAATTGCTCTCTGCCACTATTATGAACTTTCAAACTAACGTACTGTTTTTCTAGTTCACTGAAATACCATTTAACATGTCCGCTTCAATATTTCAAACCTCTGAGGTTTTGTGTTTTGACTTAATTAATTCATTTAATAAGCCTAACTCTAAACTACGTCAGTTTTGGAGTGGAAATACAGTTAAAATGGAGTTGGATCGGTGACATACTGAGACTAACAAATAAATAAGACAACCACAAGATTCAATCGCTAAACAAGCCATCGAGTGGAATCCACAGGGGGCAAGAAGAATAGGGAAGCCAAAAGTTCGTGTAGAAGGACGGTAGACAGGGAGCTGGAAAACCATGGCATGACAAGGATAAGAGCACAGGGACCAATGGAGGGAATTTGTGAAGGCCTTATGCTTCCCTTAGAAGCTTAAGGACATAAGTAAACAAAATTAAGAGCCTCTAAGTGTCTATTCCTTGTATTTTCAGATAGTCCAGCTATTTTTTAGTTTAGCCGAGAGTCCAGTCCCGAGGTGGCCTAACAACAGTGAGTCTACTGTTTATTATACTCATATATAGGCCTAAAAATCTTTATTGACCAGCTACCATCAAAGACAATATTATACACATTTTAATGCTTCTTAAAAGTATAGAGGGCTGACCAGAAAGTACGTTTTGTTGGTGTACACAAATCACAAAAAAGTATCGGGTGTAAATATTTATCGTTGTATAGTAATAAGTATCGTTGTAGGCTCTGAACTAACTGATCCCCTGTTTTTCTTCACCATAAACTTCAAAACAAAATGTAGCTACATGTAATTTTCTTGTCGCTCAAATTAGTAACCCTTTTGACTTCAAAAGACCAAAACTATTGTACAAAATCTTCTACAGCCTATTGCAATTCACATTTTAAATTGCTAAATATTGCTTTAATAACTTTAATTTGGTACTACAACTTAAGCGTATGTGTAAGTCAAGAATTTGTGGGGCTGTATAATATATATATTTTATTTTTTTAGTTCAATCAAAGATAATGTTATGGTAAATAGATTGGGCATAATTGCCACATGGCTGAGGCAGGAATATCAACATAGTTGTGGCAGCCCGAGCACATATAGCGCTGCAATTAGTTCTATTAATAATTTTGCAACACACATTTTTTTTCTTAAAGAGGTTTTACTAATCTTTATGTACAAAACAATGTTTCATTTATTTTCAACTTCACAAGTGTAATTCAGCATAGTGCAGGCTAAAGTAGGTTAAAGAACAGGTTGTCTGCGATATTTATTATGAACACTAAAGACAGCGTTTCATGCAGCATTATAGAAAAACTGTCTTCTTAGTTAGATAATTGCTTCTATTTTGGACTTATATTAAATTTTGAATTATTTTTGTTATAATGAAATTAGTCTACAATTACTGAGCCACTTTAAAATGCTTGAATGGTACATACTTTACAATGAAAGCATCGTGTACTTTTTACTAATAATTTTTAATTTAATTATGTGGTAAAAAGTACAAGATAATTTCATTGTATAGTTTCGATTACCACAAAGTAAATGGAGAGAACATCAAGGTACATACTTTCTTTAGAAGAGTTTTCTAACACACATGTATAGTGTTTTTTTTTTAATCAAGTGTTTTAAGTGTACAAAATAAAGTTGAAAAGCACTAAAACTTGAACCATTTCAAAGTTTATTTGTGAAAATATTGAACAACTTATGAGAAATCGGGCTCTATACACATGTCAGAAAACTCCTCTAGTTTCCAGATATACCATGATTATCAAGGTAAAAATGACTTTGAAAGGTGAAAAGGGCCGCTGCAAACCCATGCAAGCGCTTGGTATGACAGTTAGGCAGCATCAGTTGAAAGAAGGCCCGTGCTTAACCAGTTGTTACGTGCGCGATGTCGTGTGTTCCTTAAGCGGACAAATTCAGGCTTTCTCTGAGATGACCGCTGATGAGGCGGACCCTTAATAACACAAAAAAAGTCGGAGGGACAAACCCCACAATCTTGCGGTTAATGTCGACCTCACTGAGCCTTGACTTGCACGTACGCTTTAGTTATAAAAATAAAATATTTTCCAATAATTTAGAACAAAAATGGCAATAGCTTGAACCTTAGTTAGAAAGTTTTATTACAAATCTGACAGTGCCACATTTAATCGAAATACCATCAAGTGTAGGCCTACTTGCTCGCTTATTAAATACACACATTTAGGCCCTTAACTTCAAATTATACAGATAATAGGCCTGATTCTTTAGATAACCTATGTACATAACCTTATTTATGTGTAAGGATGTTAATTTTTTTCATAAACAAAACCCCACAACATTGTGCTGATTAGTGGATTGACTGAGACTAAAATATTTCAACAAATCAGAACAACACTAAATCACTATTTGAGATGCCGACCACTCTCATGAGGGTATTTTAAGGCAAATATATGGTGAAGGATGAGTGTGATGAGTGGTAGTAATGAGTTATAAGATTAGTCTTGTTACAAACTAAGGCAGACTCTTCCTTAGAATGGGTTATTAATTAATAGCTTAATGACCAATGGAAATACAAGGAACAACGGCTTAACGTGACTTCCGAACCACGCAGGTGATGGTCTGATTTTCTAAACGATGGTGGGAGTTGATGCGGGTATCATCAGATGATCACTGAGACTATCTGAGCCGCTTTAGACCTATATCATCCTCAAAACCTGACCTCCATGAAGCTGGATTACAGGACCACGCCACAAGTCTCAGTCACTTTGTCTATTACCATCTAAAGCTTCCGGTACAGACTGTGTTTAATATTTACACAATTTACAGTGTCAAACGTTTCGCTGAACTGAGGCAAGGCCACTGCTTGATTGAAAAATGAGCCAAACGTTTGGCACTGTAAATATTTTATCGACACGACGCAGTCTACAACAGAAGCTCTAGATAATAGTCGAGACTCCGGCTGCTTATGCTTTCGTTCTCATCTAATTTGCATATTGAAGGTTTCCTGACGAATGTCTGACACACGTCTTACTTAAGCTATACTTACTTAGGAAAATGGTGACAGTTTTTTTAACGGATATAATATTACGGTGAATCTTGTTTTAATGCAATCATAAAGCGATCTCTAGGAAAACACACCCATAAGATTACTTTGTAAACAAAAGTCCACTGTTGTATTGCAGTTTTAAAATAATGTAATTTTAATTCATTAGAAACATAAAACAAAGAAAACATGCAAATTATACTGATCTTGAAGATGATGATTTTATCTTTCACTTGCATTTTCATTTTTACTATTGTGCCTCAAGAAAAGTTTAGAAAGTGTATGTAATCGGGTAAAATGATAAAATAAGATAATGGAATTGTATAATTGGCTCCTCACAAGCACCAAGAGGATGACACCCAGTAGATAAAATAAATGCAAATTTTCTTTGTTTCCCATAAATAATGTATACAATTTTATAAGATCATTTGCAGAGAAAACTTTTTTTGCTGCCTTGTTTGGCGGTCAAAATTTTAATTAAACTATTTAGCCAACATTGTTTAACACCTAGGATTAAAAAGACGCAACCTTGAAATAAAAAAATCAGGTGATAATTATTGCAGCCGAATCTATATTACAACCAGACATATGCAAAGTAATGAACAGAAAGTTAAATATATTGTGGTTAAATATTATGTTTTCCAGTATGCCAATTAAGACTGAGAAATAATAACACTAATAGGTTTGTGAGATTAAAACTAGTTCCAAAAGAGACACGTTGTAGTAGGCTTTTATATTTTTACAGCTTGACAGAAACAAATGGGCTCTGAGTAATTTGACAATAATATTAGTCCATATTATAAAGATTCTGAAAAATTCTGCTCTGTTATTAAATAAAAGGAAGGGCCACTCAAACATTCTAGTCAGTATAACTTCCTCTCTCGTCTACGTGAGGGTTAAAACATTATAAATAAATATCATTTTGGAAAAACCCACATTTTCCCCAAGGACTTATTACCTTGTTAATTGAATTTTTGAATAGGCTTATATTTTGCTACTTGTCCAGCTTATTCATTTATTCATAGCCTAATACACATCCGTACAAATACTTTTCAAAATAAATAATTATATTATTAGAGTCGGGCAATTCAGTACAAATGTTTGCAATACAGTAGGTTTACATCGTGTTTGAAATCCAACTGCATTTTCAATAGCAAATTATTTTCAATAGCATTAAATTTTTAATTTTCAAGTCTAGAATTGCTATAAAAATTAAGGGCAATCCATCTGTTCCATATATTGTTAATTTATTTATTTATTTACAGTTCACCTCATTTTACAATACGCAAAATTAAAAATATAATCTAGATTTACATAGTATATAGGATCTTTTATATCCAGAAATCCTTAACATTACATGGTTGCAACGTAAAGGAAACCCATAATATGTTAAAAATGGAGCATGGGAATTCAGAACAATGATTTCTCAGATCATAAAAGCATTAAAACACAAAAGCTATGGCCAACACCCGGTAAAACCGAAAATCTCACGCTACTAACAATTTGGGGAACCATTCAAGGACAAATTATGTATAAGATGAGGTTTTAAACATTTATATGAAATTTGTAAAGCACAAATTTATAAAGGACCAAATAGAGTTTGTGACCATGGCACCATAGGAAGATTGGTACATATTGGAATATAATTTAGCTTGAAATAAGCCACTAGAACCACCTTGTGCATGAGGCTTTCAAACTTCAAACAAAAGTATACAAGACTAAGTGGTCTTGAAAATATAAAAAAAACATCATTTTAACTAGCATATTTATATTGAATACAATAATTAGCCATGATAAAGGTTAAGTAGAAAATAGGCTGATTCAAATAGGAACCCTGAAGGTCAGCCCAACTGGATGGTAAAAGTAAAAATAAACAAATGACACCAAGCTTCACAGACTAATTGATGGTTAGAACTACCTGTGACTGCTAATTGTAAGTAAAAGTTTAAATCCATAATCTAAGTCTTCTGAGGCCGTCTATCAAAACGGATAGTAAAAATTCCGAAAAGATTATTGAATAAAACGGTCCCTAAGTGGCCAGCTGAAACCTGCCCCTCTAATTAGTCCATGGGCTTGACTAGAAGTTGAAGTGATGTAAACTAAAATAAAATTAATGTTTTGTGTCATTAAAAAATCAAATAAATTTTACTTTACACTACTCAGCCTAAAATGTTACTAACTAGGCTAATGAGCCCATTCATAAAATGCACAGTGAATCTAACCCAATTCCTTGGCAAAGAAGTCAAAGACAATACTGTATAGGCTACAATCCTGAAAACTGAAATTGAGCTTAACTTAGATTGGATAGAGGCTATCCTTACTATAGTCCTCATAAGGCTTGCTTGCCCTGAGACTGAGGGGCTAAATAGATTCAGAACACCCTGCTTTAATTTTCAAGTTGTTGGCCTAATTACCATATTAATTGAATTGATACATTTAATTGTTTTCTATATGTAAGTAGTAAAGAATCCCTACCCCATTATAATTACTATGAACTAGTCTTCAACTTAAAAGGAATATTGTAAGAACCCTGTAAATCCTTCACTGTCATTGATAGTAAGCTACCCCACCAAGACAAACCTAACCAAGGCCTACTATTATAAAGGCAAATTTCAAGTTTAAAAATTGATTTCAAAAGTGGGGATGTAGTGAAAAAGACTTTAAAGTTACTTAGGTAAATAAATGTAATATAAAAATGCAATGAATCAAACGTGGAGTAAATATATTCCGAAAACAATTAACGGGATGTTGAAAAGGGGATTCCGACCTCCATTTTGTGACATGGGGGAGTGGAGTATCACTTCAGCATGCTCATAATAAAGCCGTCAAAACTCACAGTTTCTTGGGAACATCGATTCGATTTTATACTATTTACCTTCAAGAAAATCAGAAGGACGTTTTTAAACATACGGATAACTTCCTAGCCACAGCGTAGGCTCAACAATTTGACAATAAATAACGAAAAGTAATAGAAAAATAGATCGAATAAAATACGGAAAATCTCACCTTACCCAATTTTAGAATATCCATTAACTCGGCTTGAAAAGCAATCCATCACTACACTCCACTTTAAAACAATTCATCACACACAATAAACGTCTTATTATTTGATAACTCATGTCATCTTACCTAAAAATGTAGAAAAAGCGGACATAATAATGGACAAAGTCATAAACGCTACGGGACAATAACAAGAGCCGCCATTTGCAATGCTCGTAACTGACATGCGCAAATCAATGCTATGCATTGTGGGATTGTATATCATCGAAATTAGATACACTATCTTATATGTATAATAAGTTCTAGTTTCCTTGCCAATTTTATTGTGTTGATTTTTATAGAAATATCAAGAAAATAAAAACTTAGTTTAGCGAAATTAAAAAATGGGACGCCTTGATACTCCCATAAGGCTACCTGCAAAATCAGAAATATCCCGCAGCCAACTGCAATGCCGTAGTCAGTTGGAATTCTGTACACCTTGCCCCGCAGCTCTTCTGTCAGTTATATAGATGGATAACGCATCTAGTAAACTCTCGATTTTCGTACGATTTCTCACACGACTATTATATACTCAGCATTTGGTCTTTTGGACACTCCTGAGACCCAACCTCATCGCCCGATCTACCTTTAGCCGTACTCTCATTATTCTTATGTAACGGCATATATGTCTCCTGGAAAACGGCTAAGGGCTGACCAGTTAACTTTCCTTTCATAACTTATTGTAATATGAATTATACTGTTTCGACATTGTACAATCTCTTTATTAACTTAACAGTTCATACTAGTTTTATGAGATTGGAAACTCCCCACCATACAAAAGGCAGTTTTAACCAAATTTTGAGGCTTCTGGTGTTCTATTTACGAAGTTTTCAAGTTTATGAAAATGTCAATCCGTATGCTTTATATTAATAGAAGGCGGGACATAGGTAATAGAAATAGGAACAGTTTTAGGGAATTATAAAGGGTCGTTCATGAATTACGTTACGTGTCAGAGTGCGGGAGAAATTAGTCGGATTTGAGGGGAAGCGTTCAAAATCATTAGGTCACACTTTTGACATTTACGACACACGAAAACTCGTTTCAATGAACAGTCCAAATGAATTTAACATAGCACAGGCAATTTTAAGTAAACATCATTTTGCGTTGCGTAACGTAGGTTAACGAGATTTGACATAGCGTAGAATGATTACGACCCTCCAGGTCTCCACTATAAGGGTAACGCTGCGCCAATGGAAATCGCGGAGAATGGCCCCATCACCGTAACATCTCGTCGTCCAAGAACTCCACGGTCACTATATAATTTGACCCGTTTACACGTTGCAAGTCATTAGCATACCAGTCGGGGTAACAATAATAAAATCTAGCACTTGCATTATTAAACATTCGCAATAGTATGTTAGAAAAGCCGTCTGCCACGAGTGCGGTCCACAGTCTATTAACTTTTATACACATAGGTGTAATCTCCGTCACAAGGTTTGAGTGATTGTGGCGCAGCCTATGAATACTGCGAAACCTTAGCCAACGCTACATCTTGTTTAGGTAATGGCGGTATATTTAAATTTTGTGTTCGATTATTTTGTTAGCAGCTTAAAAACTTGTTTATAGTGTCAAACACATTTAAGTTTGTAACTCAACAAACAATTGTACTTTAGATTAATTTTAGGTGTAAAAACACAGGTGTTATTGAAACCGAAAATTCAGTAATTATTTGATTTTAATTAAAACCAGGGCTGACGCGCAGCTAAGCGCTAAAGCGCCGCTGGCATGAGGTAATCAAATTTCCTTTGCATTTTGTTACTCTAATCCGCTCCGCTCGCAGTCTCGCCATATGAGAATTTCTAAGAGGAGGTGCACAGCTCAGTGGAGTGTATGGGTGTGGTCGCTGCAATGAGATGTCCCCACAGTAAAGTCGGTTATGGTCTTCAGGCCTTGTACGATCACAATGTGGATGATTCTGGGAATGGTTACCATCCCTAAAGCAAAGAAGGGGTCTTGCGACTCAAGGCCACTCTTCACACGGGACTTTTCCACCGCAGTGTACGTCCTAGAAGATCTCCTTCTAGGAACAAAGGCAATCTCAAAAACAATGCAGCAGACGGTGCCTGAAAATTTTCTTTTTGTAATCCTCCTGTCTAAGCAGTTTAGAAAGTTCACCCCTGCGGCATATTACAGTGGAGTTAGCAACAACATATTCCTTAAAAGGCTCACCTTCGCCTTGGATGCGCTTGTGTATCTCCTTGGCTGAGGAACTGTAGTATAGCCTCTTTATTTCTTAGTAGGTCTGCCTTAAGTCCTTGGTATTGCGGTGCCAAAGCAGGGCGAGCCCATGTAGGACGTTATCGGGCAGTAAAGAGTCCCAAAATTAGGTCCTCCAATTGTTCAAGGATCCTTCTTGCCACTTACGGGCTAGGTTGCATAATGCAGGTGAATTTGTGCTATCAGTATTTGGGGAGTAACTTATAGCAAGTAACGTGGAACACTCATTAATAAAAACTCCTAATATTCGGGAGAAACTTACTTATCCAAGTATGTCAGCCGATCGGTTTCCGTAAGCCAGTGACAGGTTCTAACAACCCAGTTACTTAAGATAATTGCTAATTGGGCTAAGATAAAAGCTATTTTAACAGATAAATAAAATTCTCCAATGGTTATCTCAATAGACCTAATAACCACAGATTTAACCGCAGTTACTACATCTACAATGTGTAAATAGATTTCAGCAGAGATGGCATCACTTTAGCAACTGTCTAAGTTGAGAGCATGAACCAAAGTGGATTTTTGTACAACTCCTTCAAAGAAGGCTGCCTCCTGGTGCTCATGGTGGCGGTCAGAACAGTTAGCAAACCACCGTTTGTATGCGTAGTGTATTCCTGGCAGCCGGTCCGCCCGAACAGAAAGCAAAAACAGAACAAAATGGCAGTGTTTGTTTACAACCACAACACCACTGCCCACATTCGACACATTATTGTTTTCGCCCACACCTCTACCATCCCCCTGCGTTGCCCCTCAATGAATGTAAAGTTTGCCCCATGTAAAGTGTAAATAAACAGTGTATATAAACAATTATAGTGTTAGTTTAGTGTTGTGCTCTGAAGATGGTCTTATTAGACCGAAACGATCGTCAGCACCACATCTAGCATCTAAGTTTCATCAGGATCTCCAGGCTACAAAGAAGGTAATTGGCTTCCCTTTCCTGGTCCCCAGATAAGGTATATTACCAAAGACTACCATCAAAATACCGCACTAATAACCAAATAGAAAATCATATCAAAGTGAGATCTTTAGCCTGCTGTGTAAGAATGAAAATTAATATTCTGTAGACATTAAATATTAGTGATTTGCAATACATCAAATTATAAATCTAATAAAATACAGTCCCATTAAGCAAGAAAAAGGACTTTCACAATACTTGCAAGTCCGGTAAGCACACTAACTCTAAAGGTTACACACTAACTCTACACACTGCGGCTTAATAGTTGCCACTACCATGTGTGTGTGAAGTTTCCGGCATGTCAACATTGCTTACCATTGAAAATATCAGCTGATTCCATATTTACACGCAGAAAACTATACACACATGTCTAGAAGCAGCTACAAACTCGCAATGTGTGACAGTTCCTTAAGAAAAGGTTATGAAATAACAAACTTTGTATTGGTTTGAAGTAGAAACAAAATTTATTAAATATGAAGAGCCTTTCTCAAGAGCTACTTCATCTAGACTTGCTATGGAACATCACAATTGGAATAAATAGATGGAACTTAGAATAATTATTTACAGGATGTGAAAATACCCTTGGACTTCATTCTCTGGAACTCCTTCTCGGCATCGTAATTCCTGTAACAAATAGCAGAAATATATAGGCTTATAAACCATCAGATTAACTTATCATTGGTTGAACTGTGTACATCAAGCAATAAGGGTGCGCAGTAGTGGCTGTAACCTTGAATTTTGCCCAAAAGAACAGTGTAAAATCATGCGTTTTCTTGGGACACTTTACACTTACAGTATTCATTGGATTGTTATAAAATAAACTTTGTTTTAAAGAGCACTGAATGTTTTAGTGACTTTGCTGAGCGGAATTTTCATTCAACTATTCATCAAACCGTGATATAAATCCAAAAGTTGACGAAACTTTGAATTAAAATTTTTGTTTTACTATTAAAATAATACAATTTTCAGAAAAGTGGTCAGTAGAGACACTGTAATACATTGTCATCTTTCAAATACAATTTATTACAAACAGATCAGATAAAAATTGTGGGTGTGTAAAATTGTGTCTAAAGAAAATGCTTGTTTTTACATTGTTATTACGACACAAAACAAAATAGCCAACATGTACTGTGCACTCTTAAATGACAATAGTATACAATATGATACCGGGACAGGTAGAATTCTGATGCAGATATAATTATTTTTGGTATTTTTACGTTTAATATTATAATAGACAGTATATACATTAACTTTAGTTTATACAGGGTCAGGCAAAAGTGTGAAAACGCCTTTATAACTTTTTAACCAGTTTTTTCAACGCAACCGAAATTGGTACATTTTATTAGAGGAAACAAAAGTACCTTTTAATGCTTACTGACACTTTGCCCCTGTTTTCAAAATGGGGGATTGGGGGGTTATAATTTTTTGTTCAGCCTTAAGCTTACTTTTAAGTACAAGTTTGTAAATTGAAATAAAGAGTATGGTGGTCTCAGGCTTCCTTGTGGGCCACTCCATTGTCTGGGCCATCCTTCACTGCCATCAGTGGTGCCTTCTCTAGCCAAGAGCTCAGGCTGGTGGATAGAGTGGTACCGGGGCGTTAGTCGTCGGAGAGGAGTGGTACAGAGAGGTGGCAACTAACCATAATTTTCATAGGAAAGCCCCATCGAGTGACACCTCATTTTGAAGGTCTTAGAAGATGTTGATGAGTGCTGAAAACTAGACGTTTCTATCCTAACCCAAAAAGAAACGGCGTCAATGGGACTTTCCTATGAAAATTATGGAGCTACCTCCCCCAATACCCCATTTTGAAAACTGGGGCATGTGTCAGTATGCATTAAAAGGTACTTTTGTTCCTATAACAAAATTTACCAAGTTGGTTGCGCTGAAAAAACTGGTTAAAAAGTTATAAAGGCGTTTCCACACTTCTGCCTGACCCTGTATATTAAGTTTGGTATAAAAACTAGGCTGACGCGCAGCTAAGTGCAAAAGCGCCGCTGGCATGATTGAATCAAATTTTCTTTGCAGTTTGTTACTCCAATTCAATTCTCTCACAGCCTCACTTCAGCCTTCGGCTTCAGTTTTACCTATATTCTTACATGATGAGAAGTACGAGGCTCCTTCGGCCTCGGGTTGGCCTCCAGTATGATCACGAGGTTTAGGCCTCAGATTTACAGGTTTTTTACTAGTTAGTTATGCTACATATCATGAAAGGGAAACACATTTCAAATATCAGACTATTCATTCTGCTGTTATAACACAAAATTACTTTTTTTGGCTGCCATTTTGAAAGGGCTTGATGGATTTTCATAATTTTTAATAAATTGATGTATAGCAACAAAATACATATTTAATTAAATTTGCTTTGAAATATGATGAAATTTACTGTTTTTAGATCACTAAAACCTCTTTTTTGGTGAAAAGTCCCTCCCCAAAAGGGAGATTCCGGTGATCCCATTTTGCTGGTTAACGCTTTTATTTTTAAGTTTTCATTAAAAGCCTCCCTCCCGTATGGGTTATTTGTCCCTGTAAGCAAAATTTCCGCAAAACCACTCTCTCGTACGGTGCATTACCAGTCATAGAACCACTCCTCTAAGTGCGGGGATTTAGCGCCTCCCTAAGCTCAAAAAGTGCCACTCTCCCCTTCACTGGATTTGATGAGCCATTTTCTCTTCAGTGATCCTCAGCGGGAGATTGTGGCCCCTGCGCCCGGAATGATTCAATGACTAGCATTGCACCATATCAGAGCGCACTGGGTGTGATTCAAACCCACGCTGTGACAGACAGGGCCAACTGTCCGTCACTATAACCACTAAACCACCGGGCTGTTTGTCGTGGGCTGTCAAACTCATACATGAGTTGGCCCCGGGAGTGGTAGTTTCGGTGTTCTCTGCTAGGTGCCGTTAGTGTAGTCCTTACACATCAGAGACTGTTTCAACCGCAACCTATACTGGACATCCAAGTGTTCAAAGGGAAATAGCGTTTGTCAACCTATACTCGACACGCTACCTTAAAGGGTTAACAAACTCGACCAAGATATTTACAAAAGAAACATTTGTACCAAATTTGGTGAAATTCTGACAAAAAATGTGACCTGTAGAGATGATACACATATATTCATATGTATGTAAAGTTTTGAAAAAATGCTCAAACGTGTTCTGAGGATCAGGATTGGTGCTCATTTCATGGTCCCGGGCCTGGATCTTACCATGCTGACGGCATGAATATCTCATTTTCCCAAAGGAAATTCGATAATACATTTAGTTTTAAGCTTCCCAACACTTACTGAGCCAAAGGGAAAACTTTATATTATATAGGGTCAAAAACTATTAGACATAAGGATTAGAGATATGATGAAAAATGGTTGGTGTAGAATTCAACTATCTACAACTTCATATAAAACATATAGTTTGAAGTTAAGAATCTAGTTATAATTTACAAATGGCCTTTTAAAAATCTCCTAAATAAAGCCTTTTATATGGCCTATAAATGGCCTTTTAAAATAGAGTAGTAAAAAAAGCGTACTATCCCATTTATTAGCTAGGCTCCATTGAAGAGTCAAGATAATCCAAACACAAGCAATATAAATTTTTGTCAGATTTATATTAAAATAACCCTTTGAATGTCAAAGAAATTTTGGACACATTTTGAGACAGTGCCAAATTAGGATAAAAGAAATAACTATCTTGAAATCCTGATGCTCATTTGTCATCTTGTTCTTTAGGTGTGTATGAATAAAAAACAAACGGAAATAACGATAGGCATAAGTACAAGCATCTACACAAAATTTGCGTCTGGCAAATGCGCAGCAGTGCAGTCACCTCTCGTGATGACTTCGTTTTTTACTTGAAAGTGAAAAAAAAGTGACACAAACGAACCTTGCAATGTTGCGTATCTAGAGTTTTGAGTTTTCTGGACTTCCAGCACTTGCGATATACCCGTACAAAGCATTGGAGGTTTGAAACCCAGCCAGCGTATAAGTTATAACCTTATATGGCATTCAAAGGGTTAAGTCAAACGTTGCTGTGGGAAATATCCAGGTTGAAGTTTGTTAACCAGCAAAATCTTTCCACTGGAATTACCCTTTTGACCCATGTGGCCTATCCCCCCAAAATAAAAAGGTTTTTTGCCATAAAACTGTGTATAATTTATAATCCAATTTGGTGTACAAATTCAGCCCACATATGAACAAAAACCTACAAAATCCGTTTGGCCAGAGTAAGGAAACGTCAAAAAAGGATTTTTCTTAGTCCTGTAGATGTTAGTTACATCATTATTTCAGTTTCAGTCGATAATAGGTTAAACAATATTTGTAGTTTTTTAATGACGGTTATGCTTTTATTTATTTATTTTTTCACTTTGTATGAATCCAAAACCACCCAAAAAATATAAAATATTCAAAAATTCTATATTTATGTGTCTAAATTGCAGATCAGACCAACTACGCAGATCTGCAAATTTGTTACTGGGCTTACTTGTAAAACTCTGCGTATCTTTTCTTCCTGGGCTCACAAACCATGTACTTGTAGGCTACCCCACTGAGGCAAGCGAGAGTGATGCCGATAGTCAAGTTCTTCTTGATTTCTCTCTCCAAGAGTCCTCGCATTTGAGGCTTATTTAACGCCTTCGCAGCCATCTGCAAATGATAAGCTTCAAGTAGTACCTAATAATCAAAGTTCAATGATTTGTTTTGTCTAAATTTTAAATAAAATGTAATTGCAAGTTTGTTTACACTTTCAGTTACTGTAAGTTTTTTATCATGCTCAGCTGTTAAATACAATAATGATATAGGCTACAATTTATTAATTTTTTGAGCAATTCATCAAACAAATAACTCTTTGGATTAACATGTGCAGTATAAGAAAATGCTAGCCAAAAGAAAATATAAGCACAGTCATACATTAAAATGGACTCTAAATAGCTAGAATTTATTGAATTAAAAACCCAATTTCTTACCTAAATTTGACTACTGGAGGAATAAAATAAATAATAACACATTTTATGATTTCTACAAGTCAATGGAGTCAATAAGAACTTTTTTTGTCTTGAATGGTAGAACTGCCATAAATACTAAAGAAGAAACACTAGGACAAGATGGATGGATGAAGTGAAAAGGAATGCAGTGAAAGGAAAAGGACTTTGAGAAGATTTTGAGGAACTAGAACTATGGAATGATCTACTGCATTAACCAGGCTTAGTTAATTCCTAGGACGTGAAACAGAATGTAATGTATATGCCATGATATAAAAAAAATGAGAACACTTGTGCGAGTTTGAAATGGACGCAGGGGGCTGGCGGGGATAAAAGTGTTGTAAGTTACATGGCTGGTGGAGGAATGCTCTGGCTGCCGACGCTAGGAGGGGGCGCGGAATGGATGATGCTTTCACGGGATTGGTAGGAAAAGTCAGGAGATGCATCAGATGATGGGTGCATGAACTAGGTTAAATAACAACCTTTTAAAAAAACTAAATGACGATAACTGTAATATAAGTGTAAAAACAGGGCAATAACTGTTTAGTGATCAATAACCAAGGTGTTTTGGGCAGTACCAAACTTTTTTAAAGGAATAATCTGGGACAATTACTTGTTCCTTATTTATTGAGGGTTTATAGATCTTAGTTTATATTAACGCTGAATAGCTAATTTATTACTAAAGAAATTTAAAGACAAAATGATTGGACCAAACATGGTTGCTTATTTAGCGTTTATACAAATTAAGATCTATAATATCTCGATTCGTTTTGGTTTAGCCCTACACATTTTGTCTTCAAATCTCATTAATGTTTCAATAGTATCCCTTTAACATCAGGCCTCCTATATCAATAATACTCATGAGCCGACACTGTGTTACTAACACTCACATATCTTGATGGATACAACCCTATCACAATCAATCATTGCAAACCACTTTTTCAAAATTTTCAAATATTCACTGTGTTTAGTCAGTACATTTTTAATTCCCTTATTCATATAAAACAAAATTTACATCTGCTAGAAACTAGAAGCTCAACACACCACTACAACACCCGTACAGCTTTGGACCTAGAAGTAAGAAGATGCAGGCTTGCAAGGACCCAGAACTGTTACCCGATGGCAACAATAAAACTCTTCAATAGACTTCCCAGTGCAGTGAAGAAGATGAATCATAACAACTTTAGAAGCCACATCCGGAGGGAGTTACTGTGCTGGCCGCTGTACTCCATGAGGGAGGTTGAGGAGGCTCCCCTCTTCTCGAGTTGACATGACAGAGACAACATATGACGCAGTCAATCCCCTTGGGGCTACAGACGAAGAACTCAAGTATCAAGTAAGTACAATCGTTGGAAGAATAAACAAAGATATATGCAAGTGTAAGCTAAGGTAAGCCGAGGCTACAATAAAATACTGAGATGTGGACTGTTGTTCAGGATTGAGTAACGCATCTCTATACATCATCAAGCCCTATTTTAGAATACAAATTTGAAAGTACATTCCCTTAGGCTTTGAGGCTGCTTTCTGAATTCGCCAAGGGCTACCTTCAGCCTACCCTAGACTACAAATTGAAATGGCTTAAATAAGTTTATGTATTTATGCTGGGACTAGGTTTAACGTTGATCTACAACCATAACTTTTCCATTCATAAAATAAATTATTATGGTAAGATATACATTAGAAATACCTTAGAACGATGAAGAGAGAAAAATCCAGATGATAACCTTCGTCTTCAGTGCAGGTCAGAGAAACAGTGTTGCCACTTGCCAGCTACCGTTATATGCTACCACAGATCACTTTTTATACCACTAAAAAATTCGTACCCTGAAAGATCAACAAAAATTAATACCCAAAGGGGATCTAGGATTGCATTCAATAATCTTTATCGCCTTTGATAATTTTTATATGAAATGGTCAATGACATCGGCAAGTCACTGAATTACAAGGCGCGCGGGAATTACTACAGGAACGTGTCACCCAGTAAGGGGCATTGATGGCTCATCGCTGACAACAGATCTAGCCATCACTTATATTTATTTATATACGGCATATATGCCTTTTTACAATATAGAATGAAAATATAATAATAAAACATTAAGCTGAAAAGAGAAGTATGATACATACAGAAGAAAAATATGTAGAGAGGTCCGTTTTTCCAACCCACCCCGACTTGATGGCACTATTTTTGTACTTTAGATTTTAGTAGTTTTATATCGGTGAAGTTATGTGTAACAATAATGGGGAACTAGTTGATAATTGAAGAAATGACGTGATGCGATGCACTTATAAGGCGAAGATGGTGAGATAACAGACAAATTAAATTGTTTTTCTAAGGATATATGAAAAAAACAGGACAAATTAAAAAAATATATACCTAGCTATGTTAACAAAGCCCCGAGGCGAAGCGCGGTACTCTGATCAATAGTCGAATCGGATGATTTTACCTTTCGATAGTGTAAAACAATCGAGTTGTGACCGATAGGTTGTGTCCACAGAGTATTTGTTGTGTCCGGTACCTTTCCTGATTTTTATAGAATAAAGAAAACAAGAAACCTAACCTTCAAAATTTTCAATAAAGCCAAATCCTTTCTTCAATTACCTGATTTTCTTATCAGCCGTCTTTATTCGGCTACAACGTTGAACAATACCATAACAATTAAAAGAGAATGTCTTTTGAATCCAATACTTAGACTTTAGACACCTATCTTAACTTAGTTTTCATCTTAAGGGCTACGTCTGCTTAATAAGGCCAATTATGGCTATTTCAACTCCACAAGTATTGAAATTGTACCGAACATTATTGTGTGAAGCTTCGAAGTTTCCGCTTTATAATTTCAGGTAAGTTACAGTCAAAATATTATATCTTAAAACTAGTATCTTAAACATTTCAGGAAGTAGTCCTCTAGCTTCTTACATATCAGATCTGACATGGAAACCGAGACCTGACATCCCACTCAATAGCCTCAGTACGAAGATTCACTTGGAACAGAAAATAGATTTGAAATCCGTCATCTGACTCAATAGACTCGGTAACAACATCATAACTCAAAAACTGACTCGGCTCCGAGATTTTGTGTTAGTCCTCAGTGCTGAGTCTAACCCCCAAGACTCGGTGGTACCAAGAACTTGCACCGAGATGATGAGATCTGACCCAACGCTACATGTTATTGGTAAAACAGTATGCTCTCTGTTTGTACTCTGAAGTTAAGACAAAGGAAATATAAAATATTTTGTATAAGGGGTGAGGTTACGTTTAACCACCAAAATTTATTATACAAAATATCCTTTTCATTCATATAATCATTAACAACACACCATTCACAAAATTAATGTACAGATCAGCTTACTCTTGTTGTTTGTTTTTAGAATGCATGCTCTAAGGAGGATAAAAGACAAGTTCAAAGAAAATAAATGTTTAAATGACTCCAGCGAAATAAAGAAGGAATTCACAGAGGGAATGAAAAGTCTAGAACTTATCAAAAGACAGGTAAGTTACGTTAAATACTAATTACCAATTCGGTAGCAAATACTTGTGAAAACTTTCTTCTCCGTCAGAATTTTAATAAGAGTTTTCAATCCACAAAGTTATCATTTTGAATATTACATTAACTTTTATACACATTTAAAAAAATTAATGTGGACATGAGCTCTTTTTAACATGTAAAGAATTTGTGTATAAATATAAGTTTTTTCTATGCATTCATTGGTATTGTGGAGTCCCAGTTCTTTTGTTGGTTTATCAATAGTTACAAAGAAGAAAACTTTCATTATTTCTGAAATTAAATTGTCAGTGAGGTTAGTGATAAGCTTTTATACGAGAAACGTTTCTTACTTGGATTGCAGTGAGATAAAGAGATAAACATTTCAACCATAACGTCCAAAATCCATTCCCACTTTTTACAATCAAATAATCTTATATTAATCTGATTTTTTTATTTACAGGTCCTTATCAGCCAACTTTACAACCCTGGCAAGTTGATTATCGAAAACAAGCAGAATGTACCATAAAAGTCATTATAGTTTGAATTGTTAAAAAATACTCATTAATTTAGTCCAATAAGGAAATTCAGTCAAGTATTGTAAAATTAATTAGCTTACTACAAAAAGTATACCGGTAATTAAATTTTAGCTGAACTATTATGTTTGAGGTACTTTATTACAAAATTATTGTTTGCCAGATACAGTTTGTTGCATTTTATTTTTATTTGCACATGAAATAGCTTATAAACTATTCGTAGCTATAGAGGTTTACTTTTGTTAATAAAACAGTTTAAAAATAACAAGTTTCAATTAATCCATGATCTTGAAAATTTTTTGGGGTGTAGAGATTAAGTAGTAGTTTTATGACCAATGTTTGCAAGTCCATATCAAACTTAACCTTCCAGAGCTTGGGTTTTCAAAACGTGAGAGGGCGCTCCCGGAGGTGGGTTAAAACCTTAGTGTAAATGGCAAAACATCGTTTTTTCTCACAATATGACATTTTAATCAATATTAAAACAGAATAAAGTGCAATAGGTTAAGTGAAACACAACAAAACTACAACTACAAAAATGGTACAATGAATCCACCTGCTGCAAGCAGGGTTGCACACAGAGGTTAACTCCGGTCTGCTCCGTAACAAGAGTCGCATCACGGATGTTACCTCTGGGCTCTAATATAAACAGTTAAAAACTAACTACATACATCGAAGCTGTAAGTGGCTTAATAATATTTTATCATGTTCTAAGAAAGAAGGGCGGAAGGTACACTGATTCACAGGTTTTTGGCTCATGTGTAGGCGATTTGATTAATGAACAGAGATTCACCCGGAGGTAACCTCCGTGATGCAACCTCTGGAAGGTTAATATCATCGAAAACATTATTTAGTTTTACAATTATTGAGTTGTTAGTATGATGGTTTAAACAATTTTTTTAGTTTTACAAAGAATCGAAAAAAATAAAATTAGCTTTTGTGCAAAACCAAATTTAAGAAGCTCTGTCCATCAAGGCTCTGTCTTATATTTTCAGTTTTTACTGATTAGGTTTGGGAGAATACATCGGTGCAGTATTTCTTGCGTTCTGGGAGCAGTTGACGGACAGGAACTTCCGCCCAAAGCTGCCCTGGCGAGAGCTTCATGCATGTTACAAAACCTACAGTAGACAGGGACGGACTTAGCTGCTCCCAGGTAGAGACATTTCTCACTCCCTTTCTCAGTGCACATTTTTGATAAAGATTATTTTATTATACATAATGTGTATATAAGCAGCAATTGTGAAGCTGTAAACATTATTAATGGCAAAAATATTATCACAGAACCTTTTCAAGGCACAGGTAATACTTGTACTTTTGTAATATGGGGTCTTTCAAAACTTAAGTGTTCAGGCTTTGTACTGATTTCTCACTGAGATTCTCGGGATAACCTTGAGTTGACTTTGAGGCTTTTGGAACTATTGTCGGCAATTTCTTTTCCTTTTTAATTGCACGTTAGTGACTCAAGAGTTACGAGAAAGCATCAACAAAAATCTTGGGTTTCAAAACCCCAGCAAAAATTTAGACAATTCTGAAAGTATCAGTGGCAAATATCAGGGTTTTAAACACCTCTGCGACAATTTAAAGCATCATGTCAATTGTTAAGACGTCAGAGATTTTCACAAAACGGAATATAAGTAAGTGACTGAAGATGGTACTCCACAGCAAGGCCGAAATATCTTAACCTAGTTATAAAGTTTGGACGCAGTGTGAACCAGAAGAACTAGATTATAGTTGCGGCACCAACCGCAAAAGCCTAAGAGTTAGGAATATAAGTAAGTTTGTTTTCTAATTTCTATTAAAATTTGCTGCTCCAGGCACTTGCCTAGTCCTCCTGTTTGGAAATACAGCCCTGATGGTAGATCACTGATGGATAAATAAACAGTGGATTCTTAATCGAGGATCATCTTCGGCATGTATACAAAATGTGTATTAGGAACATGGTGTCTGCTAAACAGTGCTGTTTGCTTTCCCCTAATAAAGAATAACAGTTTAATGGCTGGTAAAGCGTCTGAGTTTAAAAAAATGCTCACCCTTCAAGCTCACAGGGTTAGGCCCTCACTCGGCCTGCAGTCATTTCATGCATTTTACACTTATTATGTTTTCCCAAATTAAAACATTTTTATTATACACACATAAATTTTATGCAAAACCAGAACGGGTGACTAACACCTTTATAATACGAGGCACAGACAAAACTTCTTGCTTGACACACATCACCTCAGTCTTTTTGGAAAAAACTTTCCTACCGTGTAGCAGCTTTCCACAACTGCATGCCACATGAATTTAAGATTCTATCGGAAAAAACCTTTAAGAAGACTGGCTTGGCTAGCTATGGTTTCTAGAAAGGTGACCGCTATATTACGGCCGTAATGTAGCAGTCAACGTAACAATGACAGTGGTCGTAACACAATATTTGAACAGATGTAGACAAAAACAACTTTTGACATGTTTATTTCAGTTGTCAAAGTTGATTTACACATATAGTAATGGGTAAGCTAGACGTTTGTTTACAAAAAAAATGAGTCACCTGGCTAGAAAAACTAGTTTTCACCGCTACTTTACGTCCACTGTTCTCTAGGAAACCACTCTCATCTGATTACATTGAAAACAAAACTCACCGTCATATCACGGACATAACGTAGCCGTCACCGCTTCCTAGGAAACCATAGCTTTATGGAGAGATCATTCTACTCCGTCCAGGAGTTCCTCAGCTTTTAGACTTGAAGAAAGGAAACAACAAAACCTTTTTATTGTAATTTCAAATTGACACAATACAGTACTCTATGTATATGTAAATAAACATTATTTGTATGTGTAGGTTTGATTTTGCATATGATCTAGTTGTTTGTCACTAGAATTTGTCAAACAAAATTGTCTAGAATTGTGTCTTTGTCTGCATCCTGTCAAGTCAGGGATCCCGTTGAAGGATGTCAATAGTTCAAATTATAGAGGTTACACCCATGAAACTTAGCGATGTAGAGGTCACAAAAAGAAACACTGAAACTCAATTCATGGGCGTAGCCAAGGGGGGTGGGGTGTTACTCCCCGACCTTTGACAAAGGCTCCAAAACGGCCCTTTTGGGATGCAATGTATAAATAGTATAGAGTTTTTTATGGAAGTTTTGTTCAAAATGAACTGTACATGCAAATAATGCTATTCCCAAATCACAAAAACTACTATTAATAATAATATTCTGTAATAATAAGCATAAAATAACAACAAATGTTCGGATGTGAAAAACACAGAATGGTGAGTAACTATGAATTTTGATAGCCAAACCCCAAAACACCGATTTGGTTTGCTTTGGTGATGGACATTAGTTGATTTACGACCAGTGATTTAGTCCTTGAGTGTCCATCAAAAGTATACAGGTAACATTTTAACGTATAAAAAAGTTTTAAGAGTATTTGTCGAATGGAATGGACAACACAATACTGAATCGAATTTAGTTATTGAAACTATGTTGGGAACATTATTTGTGGTCTACAATACCCTTGCTGAAAAGGACAAAATTGATAAATTAAACAACATGACACAAGCAAATTATAGATATATTTTACTTGTTAATTTACTCAGTTACACTGTTTTCTCATTATGGTGCTTCATAATATTAACAAACATATAAATATTAACATATAAACAAATAACTTCAAGGCAGTCATTCTGCCTTTATATGAGACGAACCTAGCGTTCGTATAATATCACGCCTTGCTGAACTGCTAGCCAGGAGAAAATAACAAAAAAATCTAGCTTGGTGTAAAATACCCTATTACAGGCTAAGGAAATACATGCACACAGTTTGTTAAAAAGGAATAACAAAATAAAACATTTAATTATTACTTAACATAAATTAAGTTTACAATCTCAAGTTTCTTTTTATTCAAGTCAACCTATTTTTGGTAGGAGTTTTAAGCAAACTTCTTAGTTCTTAAAAAATTGCAAATAACATAAAAATAAAAATTTTATTCAAACTAAACCTACAGTAAAAAATGTTAATGTATCGTACAGTAAAATATCTGTGTTTGGAGGAATTTCCAGACACTATATTAAAGTTTACCGGTTTACAGTTATTTGCTTGAATTTTAGATTGCACTTATAACAATGTACCAAATGCATAGTTAAATTATTAACAATCTTCTGGTGATGTTCTTTTCGTTTTCTCCTGAAGAACAACATTAAGTGGAAGAGTCAGTGAAGTGGTAAAACCGGTGGTGCTTGAAGTGGCAGAACCGGTGGTGCTTGAAGTGGTAGAACCGGTGGTGCTTGAAGTGGCAGAACCGGTGGTGCTTGAAGTGGTAGAACCGGTGGTGCTTGAAGTGGTAGAACCGGTGGTTTTGAAGTGGTAGAACTGGTGGTGCTTGAAGTGGTAGAACCGTGGTGCTTGAAGTGGTAGAACCGGTGCTTGAAGAGCAGAACCGTGGTGCTTGAAGTGGTGGAACCGGTGGTGCCTGAAGTGGCAGAACCGGTGGTGCTTTAAGTGGTAGAACCGGTGGTGCTTGAAGTGGCAGAACCGGTGGTGCTTGAAGTGGTAGAACCGGTGGTGCTTGAAGTGGCAAAACCGGCTGTTGCTTCATGTTTGGCAGATCATAGGTTTTAAATTAAAGAACATTTAAAGATGAGGTTAAGGAGGTTTTAAAGTTGAATGAAAATAAGTTCCATACTTTTATTTTCCTCTCACTATGGTACTAATCATTTTGTGCCTTTCATTTGAAAACTTTGAAGTCCTCAATAATAATGAAATATAAATCATCTGACATACAATTTTGTCAGAGTACTTAAGTTTTATC
The DNA here is from genome assembly GCA_018831715.1 of Matsumurasca onukii. Taxonomy (NCBI): domain Eukaryota; kingdom Metazoa; phylum Arthropoda; class Insecta; order Hemiptera; family Cicadellidae; genus Matsumurasca; species Matsumurasca onukii. The sequence continues at coordinate 3,890,627 of CM032063.1, read as the reverse complement.
AACAAATTCAAAGGTTCAATTTGATTACAATCTTTTGCCTTACAGGATCAAATATCCTACTTGAAAGCCATTTGCTTTTTCTATTTTTCTTATTCAACTCGGTTGTTGATAGGGAAAGGTGATTACTTGAACCGTCATTGTTTACAAGTTTAGATATTGATTTTTTGACTTCATTTATTAGGCTTGTTTTAGTTGATTCTTTGTTGTTTTTGTGGTTTGAGTTTTGCAAATATCCATCGTTTGAGTTTTTATTTTTTGTTATACTAAGTTTATTTAAATTCTTGGTTAGTTTATCAAAGTGAAGTCCAAAGGCAAACGTTTTTGTTTGAACTACTTGCTGGTTGACTAACAGATTGTGATGCATATGCCCTTTCTTCATTTAGCGCATTGTTGTTTTTATGTTGTAGATGCTCTTTGTATTTATTCTGAGTGGTTTCTTCTTCATCATTTTTATTCAACTTAATATTCTTACCTTTTTTATACAAGTGCAATCCAAACTCGTATGGTTTACTTCTAGCTTTTTGTGTTTTTGTCCAAGAAAACTTGGACCCTCTGCCAGTCCAATTGTTATTAATTGGTTTGGTTAACTTGTTTGAACTTCCAAGAACTTTCTCCGGGATATTTTCAGGTAACATAATATCATCAGTTATATTACTACGTTTAGGGTGTGAGTTTTCTTTTGAGTTGAATTGGATAATTCACTTCTTTCATTCAATTTGATGATACTTAGACTTGGTTTGTAGAAGTGAAGTCCAAATTGAATTTGTCTTCTTTTAGCCTTTTGTGATTGGTCAACTGGTTCAAGGACAATACTAGAATTTCTCTCATCTAAGAAATTTGTTGATACATTTTCTGTTTTGTTCACAGATATTTGACCATTTGTTGTGAATTTCAGTGTGTCTGATGGTTTATCCAGGGTCTGTTTATTCCTTGAACTCTTGAGTTGATAGAGACTTAGCTTTGGTTTGTTGAAGCGTAGTCCAAATTCATATGTCCTGTTTTTGGAAGTTATTCTGCTCTGGTGAAAATCCACTTGAGTTTAAGTAATTCAATGGGATGGACAAGTTTTCTGGTTTATCTTCAGGTATTTGAATTTCCCAAGATGTATTCACATGTGTTATTTGTGACTCCCTTGTAACTTCTTTGGACAGTTCAGTATTTTCACTTAATTTGTTGATACGTTGACTAAGTTTATAGAAATGAAGTCCAAATTGAAATGTTTTTCTTTGGGGCTTTTGGGGTCGGTTAATTAACAAGAACTGGCCACCTGACTTTTCCTCTGTTGACAGAATAGATAGTTTGTCTGTTTTGTTCTCAGGAGTTGGAATGTTTTCTCTATTTAAAGGATTAGTTCTCAATTTTGGATCCCCTTCTATTTCACTTTCATTCTTATCATTCTTTAAACCCTTGAGTTTATTTATATTTTGGTTAGGTATATAGAAGTGTATTCCAAATGCATAAGATTTTCTTTTGGACTTTTCACCTGGTTTTTGTGCGAATGATCCACTTGAGTTAAGATCAACCGACTCAACTCCCTCAGTTATGTTGATATGTGTTTTGTGGATAGTTTCATTTGGTCGGTTGATATTTTCTTGTCGCTTTTTAAAAGAAACTCCATACTGGAATGGTTTTCTTTTGGGATATTGTTGTTTTATGAATAAAAGCCTTTCAATTGACTCTTTGTCCAATGGCAAACTAGATATATCTTTCAATTCGTTCACAGGTAAACAGAGGTGCACATTTTCAGTAGTTGTCTTGTTAGTTGTTAATTTTGATTTGTCAATGGTTTCGTTTTGGGTTTGAACATTATTTGGATCACTAAGTTTATATAGAACTCTCCTTGGTTTGCCAAAGTGCAGTCCAAATTCATAAGATTTTCGTTTTGACACTTGGAACACAACTTTTACTGGTTTCTTTACAGAATCCTTTTGTGTTGCGATTCCAACAACTTTTTCATTTGAAGGTAAATCCTGCTTTGTTTTATTAACAATATTTAAATTTGGTTTATAAAAATGCAGTCCAAACCGATATTTCTTTGTAGTTGAGGATTGAGATTGCTCTAATGGCATACATTTATGATTACTGGGATCTTGTATTGACTGTTGATGTGATACTTCTGGTTTTCTGCTGTGAACTGCTTCAATTTTCTCAGTTGTCGGCTTGCCAGTTGTGGGTTTTAATTCTTCCAATATTTTGATATTCAAAGTACCATTCTTTCTTTCGGTAAATGTATTTAAGTTTACGCTAGGTTTATAGAAATGAAGTCCAAACTTGTATGTTTTTCTTTTAAGTTTTTGTGATTTTCCCGCTGGTGCTATCTTGTCTGCTTTGTGACCAGATATTTCAAAAGTCCCAGGAGTTAAGTGGTTGATTGTATCTGAAACGCTTGAAACAGCCTTATCATTTAATTTTTCATTGTTGGTTCTATTTAATTTTATTGTGGTGAAGTTTGGCTTATAAATCTGTAGTCCAAATCCATATCGTCCTTTAGATTTAGTTTTCATGCTTGGCAAATTTAAGTTAAGTCCAAAATTATACACCCTCCTTTTGGAGTTTTCAGAGCGTCTATTTTGAGGTTTAGTAGATTTATATAATTTTTCAATAGTTACTAGATTATCTCCAGAAGATGTATTGATGTATGTTGGTTTCATTTTTCTATTAGCGTTTTCCTTGGATCTTTTAACACTAGGTTTATTCAAATTATTTAAGTTGAGATTATAAAAATGAAGTCCAAATCTGTATCTTTTATTTTTAGAGTCAGGTGACTGGTTTAGTGGCTGAGATCTGTCACTTAAGATATTTTCAATAATTTTTGCAGGCACAATCTTTACCTTAGTAGTAGATATCTGGTTTCCATTCTTCGTCTTTCTTTTCATTGATAAATTTGGTTTGTTAAGACTAAAATTTGATCTGATCACAGGCAGCTTAAAGGGGTTAACATTGAGTTTTGACTTTTGTGATGTTACAGATTTTCCTAGAGGCAATTTCATTTTGGTTGGTTGAAGTTTCACAGTCTCAGTTTGGAAATCCAACTTTGAAGTATTATTTTTATTCATTTTTAAATCAAGAAGAGCTGTGCTATTTAAATATTTTTTCGGTTTTGAGGATCGGTTCAAGTGTAATCGACTTTTTGATGGTTGTCCTGTAAAACTGATAGACGTTGATTTCTCAAAGTCATTTATTCCATGTCTTACTGGTTTTAAAGAGTTATTTTTGTTGCCACCAGCAGTTTCCTTTGAAGGCTGCGTCTTGAGATCCTGTTTTTGGGTTTTGTGTTTCTTTGTTTACTTCAAGAACTTTCAAATGTTTAGATTTCTCTCGATCCATCTTAGAAGTCTGATTTTTAATCATCTGAGGTGGTTGATTTCCAGTCCTTCCAGCATTTGATGGATTAAATGTGAATGTGTAAGATAAATGTGGATTCAATTTGTCATTTGGATTGTTTGGAAGGAATTCAGTGGTTTTGTTCAATTTATTTCTTCCTATTGACGGTGGTTTGTAAGAAGAACTGGAGAAATTGGGTTTTTGGTTGAGCTTTTCACTTGGTACTTTATTATCTTGATTTGTGTATATCGTACCCGGAAAACCAACAGTTTTCAAACTCCCCGAATTATTTTTACCAAAGTCAAAGTTTACTTTGGAAGAGCTTTCTCCTCTTCCATCTTTGAAGTTTCATTCTTTATTTTCTGGTGTGGTTGATTTCCTATACTTCCAGCATTTTTCAACTTATCATTGGTATTGTGATGACTAGTTTCAACTTTGCTGCGACTTGGTCTTTCAGGTTTTTCAAAAGAAATTGGACTCTTATCTGTCGAAGTGTTTAAGTCTGTTTGCTTGTATTTAACCTCATCACTAGGCTTGGTACCATCCTGATGTTTAAAGCCGTTAAAATTGAAGCCAGGTTTTGGCAGCTGAAGTCCAAACGAGGAAGAGCTATTTTTATCTAATTTTTCTGCTGGCTTTGGTAAACGTAACTCACTGATGTTTTCATTATTGCTAGTTTGTGCAGGGAGTTTATAATTAATTCTGGAAGATTCCTGTGTTGTAGGTTTGTATTGGTCAGAAATTGTAGACCAATGATTGTTGACATAAGGTACTTTGGAGGTACTTGAATAATTACTTCTTCTAATATCTCCCGTTTGCAGTTTGTCTTTTTCTTTCGATGTTGGGTATCCGTTCAATTGTAAAGGATCGTTTTCATTATTAGTCTGTGTGGGTAAAGTTCTATTTTTGTCTTCTGTATTTCTTAGAATTTGATGGATTTAAACCGAATGTGTAATAAATGTTGATTCATTTTGTCATTTGGATGTTTTGAAGGAATTCAGTGGTTTTGTTAAATTTGTTTGTTTCTCTTGATGGTTGTTTGTAAGAAGAACTGTAGGAATTGGGTTTTGGTTGAGCTTTTCATTTTGAACTTTATTATCTTGATTTGTATTTAAAGTGCTTGCATACCAGAAATTTTCGGAAGAGCTTTCTCTCTTTCCATTTTGAAGTCTGATTATTTATTTTCTGATGTGGCTGATTTCTAATCCTTTCAGCATTTCTAAACGAATCATCGGTACCCTGATAACTAGTTTCATGTTTGCTGGGATGGTGTCTTTCAGGCTTGTCAAGTAAAGTCAACATTTTTTCTGTTGCAGTTTTTAGATTTGTCGGATTTGGGTTTACCTCGTCACTAGTCTGCGTGCTAGTGATTTGGTTAATACTATCAAGACCAATTAAATTGAAGTCAGGTTTTGGAATTTGTGGTCCAGTAAGGTGTTTATTTAGTTTATCTACTGGCTTTTTGACTCTCAATTCATTTACAATATCTTCCTTGCCAGTTTTTGTTGGAGGTTTAGAAGTATTGGCATACAAATCCTGTAAGTTGGGTTTGTTATTTTGGTTGGAAACTGAAAGACCTCGATTCTTGTTGGAATCGGGACATTTGTTAAACCTGAATGACGTCTTATGCCAAAATCTTCTGTTTCTGGCTTGACTTTTTCTTGCGGTTTGTGGTATAGGTTTGCGGGTATTCCACCTTTTGAAGGTTGTCCTGTAAAACTGATGGCCGTTGACTTCTTTAAGTCATTTATTCCAGGTCTCATTGGCTTAAAAGGGTTAATTTTACTGTCTTCAGCAGTTTTAGTTGATGCTGTGTCCTGAGTTTCTTTTTGTGGGTTTGGTGTTTCTTTTTTCACTTCAGGAACTTTAGCTTTCTCAGGTTTCTCCCCTCCCTCCTTTGAAGTCTCCTTCCTTATTTTCTGATGTGGTTTATTTCCAATTCTTTCAGCATTTTCAAACTTATCATCGGTCACCTGATAACTAGTTTTATGTTTTTCGGAATGTTGTCTTTTAGGCTTTCCAACAGAAGTATGGATATTTTCTGGTGTTTTAAGTTGGTTGGCTTGTATTTCACCTCATCACTAGGCTGGGTGTTGACGTATGGGTTGGTACCACGCTGATGTTCAAAGCTGTTAAAATTGAAGCCAGGTTTTGGCAGCTGAAGTCCAAACGAGGAAGAGGTATTTTTATTTAATTTTTCTGCTGGCTTTTGTACTTGTAAACCACTGCTGTTTTCACTATTGCTAGTTAGTGTAGGGTGTTTATAATTTATTCTGGAAGAGTCCTGAGTTGTAGGTTTGTTCTGGTTAGAAGTTGTAGACCCATGATTGTTGCCATAAGGTACTTTTGAGGTATTGAATGATTACTTTTTTTTTCTTGAGCTGTTGCGTATCTGTTCAATTTGGAAGGCTCTTCTTCTTTATTAGTCTCTATGGGTAAAGTTCTATTTTTCTGACTTCTGTATTTTTCAGGGATTGATGGATTAACTTTGAATGTGTAGGATAAATGTTGATTCAATTTGGCATTTGGATTGTTTTGAAGGAATTCAGTGGTTTTGTTAGATTTGTTTGTTCCTGCCGATGGTTGTTTGTAAGAAGAACTGTTGGAAGTGGGGTTTTGGTTGAGCTTTTCACTCGGAACTTTATTATCTTGATTTGTATTTAAAGTGCTCGGCATACCAGATTTTGGAAGAGCTTTCTCTCTTTCCATTTTTGAAGTCTGATTATTTATTTTCTGATGTGGCTGATTTCTAATCCTTCCAGCATTTCTAAACGTATCATGGGTACCCTGATAACTAGTTTCATGTTTGCTGGGATGGTGTCTTTCAGGCTTGTCAAGAGAAGTCAGAATCTTTTCTGTTGCAGTATTTAATTTTGTTGGCTTTAGTTTTACCTTATCACCAGTGTCGGTGCTAGTGTGTTGGCTAGTACTACCACCAACACCATCTAAATTAAAGCCTGGTTTAGGCATTTGTATTCCAAAGGTGTGAGAACTCTGTTTATTTAGTTTATCTACTGGCTTTTGGACTCTTAATTCATTTACAATATCTTCCTTGCCAGTTGTTGTAGGCGGTTTAGATGTAAAGGTATGAGAAACCTGTAAGGTGGGTTTGTTATTTTGGTTAGATACTGTTGATCCTTGATTGTTGTTTGAATAAGTGTAAATTGTAGAACCTGAATTCAATTTGTTATTTGGATTATTTAGAAGGAATTGACTGGTTTTGTTAAATTTGTTGGTTCCTGTTGATGGTTGTTTGTAAGAAGAATTGTGGAAAGTTAGTTTTTGGTTGAGTATTTCACTTGGAACTTTACTATTTTGATTTATATTTCCAGTACTCGGAAAACCAGAAATTTTTAAATTCCCCAAATTACTTTTACCAAAATCAAAGTTTACTTTTGAAAGAGGTTTGTCCTCTTTCAACTTTGAAGTATGATTATTTATTTTCTGATGTGGCTGATTTCCAATCCTTCCAGCATTTTTAATTTTATCACCGGTACCATGATAAGTAGTTTCCAGTCTGCCGGGACGTTGTCTTTCAGGCTTTTCAACAGAAGTCCGAATCTTTTCTGGTGCGGTTTTTAAGTTTGTTTGCTTGTATTTCACCTCATCACTAGACTGAGTGTTGGCGTATGGGTTGGTACCACGCTGATGTTCAAATCCGTTCAAATTATAGCCAGGTTTCGGCAGCTGAAGTCCAAACGAGGAAGAGGTATTTTTATTTAATTTTTCTGCTGGCTTTTGTACTTGTAATTCACTGGCGTTTTCATTATTGCTAGTTTGTGCAGGGAGTTTATAATTACCTCTGGTAGAATCTTGGGTTGCAGGTTTGTTTTGGTTAGAAATTGTAGATCCATGATCGTTATCATTAGTTACTTTAGAGGTACTTGAATGATTACTTTTCCTAAGTGGTACTTGGAAACCACTAATGTTATCAGTATTGCTATTTTTTGTAGGGAATTTATTATTAAATCTGGAAGAACCCTGTGTTGTAGGTTTGCTTTTGTTAGAAATTGTAGACCCATGATTGTTGTCATCGGGTACTTTTGAGGTACTCGAATGATTACTTTTTCTAAAATATCCCGTTTGGGGTTTATCTTTTTCTTGCATTGTTGGGAATTGGTTCAGCTCTGAAGGCTCTTTTTTGTTATTGGTCTGTTTGGGTAAAGTTCCATTTTTCTGACTTCTGTATTTGTAAGAATTTGATGGATCAAATCCAACTGAGTAAGATAAATGTTGATTCATTTTGTCATTTGGATTGTTTCGATGGAATTCAGTGGTTTTGTTAAATTGACTTGTTCCTGCCGATGGTTGTTTATAAGAAAAACTGTAGGAAGTGGGTTTTTGGTTTAACTTTTGACTTGGGACTTTATTATCTTGATTTGTATTTATGGTATTCGGAAAACCAGAAATTTTCAAACTTCCCGAATTATTTTGACCAAAATCAAAGTTGACATTCGGAAGAGCTTTCTCCTCTTTCACCCTTGAGGTCTGATTACTTGTTCCCTTATTTGGCTGATTTCCAATTCTTCCAGAATTTTTATACCTATCATCATTACCCTGATAACTAGTTTCAAGATTCATTGAGCGTTGTCTTTCAGGTTTTTCAATAGAAGTCAATATTTTTTCTGTTCCAGTTTTTAGGTTTGTCGGATTTGGTTTTACCTCATCACTACTCTGTGTACTGGTATGTTGGTTACTACTGTCATGACTAATCAAAACAAAGCCAGGTTTTGGAATTTGTAGTCCAAAGTTGTGAGAACTTTGTTTATTTAGTTTATCTACTGGCTTTTGGACTCGCAATTCATTTACAATATCTTCCTTGCCAGTTTTTGTTGTTGGTTTAGAAGTAATGGTGTATGAATCTCGTAAGGGGGGTTTGTTATTTTGGTTAGAAACTGTAGATCCTTGATTCTTGTTGGAATAAGTGACATTTGTAGAACCTGAATGATTACTTTTGTGAAAATCTTCTATTTCTGGTTTGATCTTGTCTTGTGGTTTATGGAATCGGTTTGCGGGTATTCCACCTTTTGATGGTTGTCCTGTAAAACTGACATTTGTTGATTTCTCAAAGTCATTTATTCTATTGTCACTGGCTTAAGAGAGTTATTTTTGTTGTCTTCAGCAGTTTTCTTTGAAGACCTGTCTTGAGTTTCCTTTTTTGGGTTTGGTAGTTCTTTGTTTACTGGAGTGACATTTGGATTTTCAGATATCTCGCCTTCCATCTTTGAAGTCTCATTCTTTATTTTGTGTTGTGGTTGATTTCCAATCCTTCCAGCATTTTTATATTTATCATTGGTACCATGATTAGCTTCAAGTCTACCCGGACGTTGTCTTTCAGGCTTTTCAACAAAAGTCAGAATCTTTTCTGGTGCGGTTTTTAAGTTTGTTTGCTTGTATTTCAGCTCATCACTAGACTGGGTGTTAACGTATGGGTTGGTACCACGCTGATGTTCAAAGCCGTTAAAATTGAAGCCAGGTTTTGGCAGCTGAAGTCCAAATGAAGAAGAGGTATTTTTATTTAATTTATCTGCTGGTTTTAGTACTTGTAACTCAGTGATATTGTCATTATTGCTAGTTTGTGCAGGGAGTTTATAATTACCTCTGGTAGAATCTTGTGTTGCAGGTTTGTTTTTGTTAGAAATTGTAGACCCATGATTGTTGTCATAAGGTAATTTTGAGGTAGGTTTTTGGTTTAGCTTTTGACTTGGGACTTGATTGGTACTTATAGTACTTGGAACCCCAGAAACGTTCAAACTACCCGAATTACTTTGACCAAAATCAAAGTTGACTCTCTGAAGAGCTTTCTCTTCTTCCATCTTTGAAGTCTCATTCTTTACTTTCTGATGTGGTTGATTTCCTATCCTTCCAGCATTTTTAAACTTATCATTGGTATTGTGATCACTAGTTTCAAGTTTGCCTGCTACTCGATCCTTCAGGATTTTCAAAAGAAATTTGAATCTTATCTGTCGAAGTGTTTATGTTTGGTGGCTTGTATATCGCCTTATCACTAGGTTGGGTGTTGGAGTAAGTGTTGGTACCACGCTGAGGATCAAAGCTAAAGTTATAGCCAGGTTTTGGCAGCTGAAGACCGAACGAGGAAGAGGTATTTTTATTTAATTTATCTGCTGGTTTTCTACTTGGAAACCACTAATGTTATCATTATTGCTAGTTTTTGTAGGGAATTTATTAATAAATCTGGAAGAATCCTGTGTTGTTGGTTTGTTTTGCTTAGAAATTGTAGACCCAGGATTTTTGTCATAAGGTTCTTTTAGGGTATTGGAATGATAACTTTTTCTAAAATCTCCTGTTTGGGGTTTATCTTTTTCTTTCATTGTTAGATTTTGTTTCAGTTGTAAAGGCTCTTTTTCGTTATTGGTCTGTGTGGGTAAAGTTCCATTTTTCTGACTTCTGTATTTGTCAGGAATTGATGGATTAATTCCGAATGTGTAAGACAAATGTGGATTCAATTTGTCATTTGGATGTTTTCGAAGGAATTCAGTGGTTTTGTTAACTTTGTTTGTTCCCGTAGATGGTTGTTTGTAAAAGGAACTGTAGGAAATGGGTTTTGGTTTGGCTTTTTACTTGGTACTTTATTATCTTGATTTGTACTTATAGTACTCAGAATACCAGACATTTTTGAATTTGAATTTTCTGAATTACCTTTACCAAAATCAAAGTTTTCTTTTGAAAGATCTTTATCCTCTTTCACCTTTGAGGTCTGATTATTTAATTTCTTATTTGGCTGATTTCCAATTCTTCCAGCATTTTAAACTTATCATCATTACCCTGATAATTAGTTTCAAGCTCCGTTGGACGTTGTCTTTGAGGTTTTTCAAGAGAAGTCAATATTTTTTCTGTTGCAGTTTTTAGGTTTGTCGGATTTGGTTTTACTTCATCACTACTCTGTGTATTAGTATGTTGGTTACTACTGTCAAGACTAACTAAATCAAAGCCAGGTTTTGGAATTTGTAGTCCAAAGGTGTGAGAACTTTGATTCTTAAGTTTATCCACTGGCTTTTGGACTTGGAACTCATTTGCAATATCTTCCTTGCCAGTTTTTGTTGGTGGTTTAGAAGTATTCTTATGTGAATCCTGTAAGGTGGGTTTCTTATGTTGGTTAGAAACTGTAGACCCTTGATTGTTGTTGGAATAAATTATATTTGTAGAACCTGAATTATGTCTTTTGCCAAAATCTTCTGTTTCTAGTTTGGCTTGTTCTTGAGGTTTATGGTATCGATTTGCGGGTATTCTATCTTTTGATGGTTGTCCTGTAAAACTCTGTCCTATCAGAACCTTTTCTGGTGCGTTTTTTAAGTTTGTTGCATTTGGTTTTACTTTATCATCAGTCTCGGAGTTAGTGTGTTGGTTACTACTATCAAGCCCAATTAAATTTAAGCCTAGTTTCGGACTTTGTAGTCCAAATGTGTGAGAACCTTGTTTATTCAGTTTATCTACGGGCTTTTGGACTTGCAATTCATTTACACTATCTTCCTTGCCAGTTTTTCTTGTTGGTTTAGAAGTAATGGTGTATAAATCTTGTAAGGGGGGTTTATTTTGGGTGGAATCTGTAGACCCTTGACTGTTGTTTGAATAAGTGAAATTTGTGGAATCTAAATGGTTTCTTTTGCCAAAATCTTCCGTTTCTGGTTTGACATTATCTTGCGGTTTATGGTATTGGTTTGCGGGTATTTTACTTTTTGATGGTTGTCCTGTAAAATTGATGGCCGTTGGTTTTTCAAAGCTACTTATTTCATGTCTCATTGGCTTGAAAGTGTCATTTTTGTTGAATTCAGCAGTTTTCTTTGAAGACCCGTCTTGATTTTCTCTTTTTGGGTTTGGTGATTCTTTGTTCACTTGAGTAACTTTAGGATTTTCAGATATCTCGCCTTCCATCTTTGAAGTCTCATTCTTTATTTTGTGTTGTGGCTGATTTCCAATCCTTCCAGCATTTTTAATCTTATCACCGGTACCATGATAACTAGTTTCCAGTCTCCCGGGACGTTGTCTTTCAGGCTTTTCAACAGAAGTCAGAATCTTTTCTGGTGCGGTTTTTAAGTTTGTTTGCTTGTATTTCACCTCATCACTAGGCTGGGTGTTGGCGTATGGGTTGGTACCACGCTGATGTTCAAAACCGTTAAAATTGAAGCCAGGTCTTGGCAGCTGAAGTCCAAACGAGGAAGAGATAATTTTATTTAATTTTTCTGCTGGCTTTTGTACTTCTAACTCAATAATGTTTTCATTATTGCTAGTTTGTGCAGGGAGTTTAAAATGATCATTAACTCTGGAAGAATCCTGAACTGCAGGTTTGTTTTGGTTAGGAATTGTAGATCCATGATTGTTATCATTAGGTACTTTTGAGGTACTTGAATGATTACTTTTTCTAAAATTTCCGTTTGCGGTTTGTCTTTTTCTTGCATTGTTGGGTATCTGTTCAATTGTGAGGGCTTCTTTTCCTTATTAGTCTGTGTAGGTAAAGTTCTATTTATCTGACTTCTGTATTTATAAGAGTTTGATGGATCAAGTGCAAATGTGTAAGATAACTGTTGATTCATTTTATCATTAGGATTGTTTCGATGGAATTCAGTGGTTTTGTTAAATTTATTTGTTTCTGCCAATGGTTGTTTGTAAGAAGAACTGTAGGAAGCAGGTTTTTGGTTTAGCTTTTGACTTGGGACTTGATTGGTACTTATAGTACTTGGAACCCCAGAAACGTTCAAACTTCCCGAATTACTTTGACCAAAATCAAAGTTGACTTTCTGAAGAGCTTTCTCTTCTTCCATCTTTGAAGTCTCATTCTTTCTTTTCTGATGTGGTTGATTTCCTATCCTTCCAGCATTTGTAAACTTATCATTGGTATTGTGATGACTAGTTTCAAGTTTGCTAAGATTTGGTCTATCAGGCTTTTCTAAAGAAATTTGAATTTTATCTGTCGAAGTGTTTATGTTTGGTGGCTTGTATTTCACCTTATCACTAGGTTGGTTGTTGTCGTAAGGGTTGGTACCACGCTGATGATCAAAGCTAAAATTATAGCCAGGTTTTGGCAGCTGAAGACCGAACGAGGAAGAGGTATTTTTATTTAATTTATCTGCTGGTTTTTGTACTTGGAAACCACTGATGGCATCATTATTGATAGTTGGAGCAGGGAATTTATTATTAACTCTGGAAGAATCCTGTGTTGTTGGTTTGTTTTGGTTAGAAATTGTAGACCCATGATTGTTGTCATAAGGTACTTTTAAGGTACTCGAATGATTACTTTTTCTAAAATCTCCCGTTTGCGGTTTGTTATTTTCTTGCATTGATGAGTATCTGTTCAATTGTGAGGGCTTCTTTTCCTTATTAGTCTGTGTGGGTAAAGTTCTATTCATCTGACTTCTGTATTTATAAGAATTTGATGGATCAAGTCCAAATGTGTAAGACAAATATTGATTCATTTTATCATTTGGATTGTTTCGATGGAATTCAGTGGTTTTGTTAAATTTATTTGTTCCTGCCGATGGTTGTTTATAAGAAAAACTGTAGGAAGTGGGTTTTTGGTTTAGCTTTTGACCTGGAACTTTATTATCTTGATTGGTACTTATAGTACTTGGAACCCCAGAAACGTTCAAACTACTCGAATTACTTTGACCAAAATCAAAGTTGACTTTCGGAAGAGCTTTCTCTTCTTCCATCTTAGAAGTCTCATTCTTTACTTTCTGATGTGGTTTACTTCCTATCCTTACAGCATTTGTAAACTTATCGTTATAACCGTTATGAGTAGTTTCAATTTTGCTGCGACTTGGTCTATCAGGTTTTTCAATAAAAGTCAACATTTTTTCTGTTGCAGTTTTTAGGTTTGTTGGATTTGGTTTTTCCTCATCACTACTCTGTGCACTAGTATGTTGGTTACTACTATTAAGGCTAATTAAATCAAAGCCAGGTTTTGAAACTTGTAGTCCAAAGCTGTGAGAACTTTTATTCTTAAGTTTATCCACTGGCTTTTGGACTTGGAACTCATTTGCAATATCTTCCTTGTCAATTTTTGTTGGTGGTTTAGAAGTACTCTTATGTGAATCCTGTAAGGAGGGTTTCTTATGTTGGTTAGAAACTGTAGACCCTTGATTGTTGTTGGAATAAATTAAATTTGTAGAACCTGAATTAAGTCTTTTGCCAAAATCTTCTTTTTCTGGTTTGACTTTTTCTTGCGGTTTATTGTATCGGTTTGCGGGTATTCCACCTTTTGATGGTTGTCCTGTAAAATTTATGGCCGTTGGTTTCTCAAAGTCATTTATTTCATGTCTCATTGGCTTGAAAGTGTCATTTTTGTTGCCTCCAGCAATTTTCTTTGAAGACCTGTCTTGAGTTTCTCTTTTTGGATTTGGTGATTCTTTGTTCACTTGAGTAACTTTAGGACTTTCAGATATCTCGCCTTCCACCTTTGAAGTCTCATTCTTTATTTCGAGTTTTGGTTGATTTCCAATTCTTCCAGCATTTTTAAACTTATCACCGGTACCATTATAACTAGCTCCAAATCTGCCGGGACCTTGTCTTTCAGGCTTTTCAACAGAAGTCAGAATCTTTTCTGGTGCGGTTTTTAAGTTTGTTTGCTTGTATTTCACCTCATCACTAGACTGGGTGTTGACGTATGGGTTGGTACCACGTTGATGTTCAAAGCTGTTAAAATTGTAGCCAGGTTTTGGCAGCTGAAGTCCAAACGAGGAAGAGGTATTTTTGTTTAATTTTTCTGCTGGCTTTTGTACTTTTGGAAACTCACTGATGTTTCCATCATAGCTAGTTTTTGCAGGGATTTCATAATAAACTCTGGAAGATTCCTGTGTTGCAGGTTTGTTTTGGTTTGAAACTGTAGAGCCATGATTGTTGTCGTAAGGTACTTTAGAGGTTCTTGAATGATTACTTTTTCTAAAATCTCCTGTTTGCAGTTTGTCTTTTTCTTGTGTTGTTGAGTATTGGTTCAATTGTGATGGTTCTTTTTCGTTATTGGTATGTGTGGGTAAAGTTCTATTTTTCTGGCTTCTGTATTCATCAGAATTTGATGGGTTAAGTCTGAACGTAAGATAAAGTGTTTGTTCCTGTTGATGGTTTTTTGTAAGAAGAACTGTGGGAAGGTGGTTTTCGGTTGAGCTCTTCACTTTGAAGTTTACTGTCTTGATTTGTATTTGTAGTACTCGGAAAACCAGACACTTTCAAATTCCCTGATTTACCTTTACCATGATCAAAGTTTAGTTTCGAATGAGCTTTCTCCTCTTCCATCTTTGAATCTTCTGTTTCTGGCTTTGTTGGTATTCCTTCTTTTGGTGGTGGTTGAGTAAAACTAATAGATGTTGATTTCTCAAAGTCATTTATTCCATGTCTCATTGGATTAAATGAGAAATTTGTGTTGTCTCCAGCAATTTTCTGTAAAGGCGAGTCTTGCGTTTCTATTTTTGGGTGTAGCGGTTCTTTGTTCACTTCAGGACCTAATTTTTGGTTTTTATTATCAACACTAGGCAGTTTTTGGTTGTATTCTGGAGGTTCATTGGCTTTATTAAATGTGCTTTTTAAGTCTGCTGATTTATCATCCGAATTTAAACCAGGGTTCTCTAATTGAGTTTCTAAATTGTCATCTGCTTGATCTTTTGATACATTTCTATGTATATGAATTCCTTTACTTATATTATATCCATCGGTTGTTTCTGTAAGAGAACTTTTCCTTCTGATATCTTCTACCAAATACTTATCTGTCAGTATGACTGTTTGTGGCAAACACCATACTTTGACCTGACAATGTGCAATCGATTTATTCTTACCGTCCAACTCACATTCATCCAGGTTTATTTCCCCAGCATCGATCAAACCTCTCACCATGCTTTCCAGTTCTCTGAGACACAACTCGTATTCATGATTAGTCTCGTTATTCGCTGACGGCTTCAAGTTGAGGCAAGTTTCGTATTTGCTGATCGCTTGCTTCGCTAGAGGGCTTCCAATATTGTTTACAACAAACTGTGTCCCAAAGAGTAAACTTGCTATCTGAAAAATATGATTATTAGTTAAAGTCAAAATATCATTCATGCAACATCATAAATAAAATAAATAAATATTTGATTGAATTGACATGTTTACAAACATGTATCTCAATCGTCCACTATTTCATATACAATTTTGCATTCATCCACATCTAGATCCCTTTCAAACATACATAACTTACATTCGTACTATTCCCATTTACTCGAATTTTTCCAGTCCTACCCCTGTTAGTCTGGTTCTCGAATATCCCAATTGTGTGCCAAAAACTCGTTTGAACGGTAAAATGCTTCTGCGACCAAAACTGGTTTTAGACAAGCTTTGAAAGCCTTTGGCTCTGTAGCACTTTTGATCAAATTTGGAAGTCTATTGACAAACTGAACTCCTGCCTGTGAGGGCAAACGCTCATGAACCATCGTTCTGTGTCTCCCAGTTCGATAGTTCTGTATCAAGATGAGTACTGTATTGTTTCAATAGTATTAATGTCTTAATACTACACAGTTCGGGCGTCAAAAACTACTATGTAGTCTGATTGATGACAGAAGTCTACAAGGTGTAAAAAAATTATATGTTTGCGAGCAACTAAAAACTACAAAATCTCTCGTCAACTTTTAACATGCCTCTTCTAATGGCTTCGCACGGGTTTGCGATTCAAGAAACGCTGTTCTTATGTGGTGGTTTTCTGTATGTATCATAGTTTTTAAATGATGTCAAACAGATTATCTATGAGGATTAGAGCCATAATTTTGAAATTCTGCTTTTTAATGGGGTTTTAGTGCTCTAAAAGTACTGTATTCTCATGTGTTTTAAAGTGGATTTTCCTTTAATAAAAATAAAAATTTAGAAAATCTGCTTCCAATCTGCCCTAAAAAATATATATTGATCTTCCATTTAAAAATAAAAAATTTGCTATAACATCCATTTGTTGGACTTCAACCCTCTGTATTATCAATTTTTTGCCCGTACTGCGCATACGCACTATCTTAGAACTCATCTGTTTTTTGTATACTAAGTACACAGGAAGTTATTCAGTATTTCAAAGTCACTAGCTTCTAAAAGTCATTCCTAAACTTTATTTGAGACAAGAAGTTTGTAAATTTCCAACCTTGAAAGCACCATTACTTAATTTTATTACTTTAACAAGTTCAAACAGATTCCTTTTATTACAAATTTGGGGAAGATGAATGACTTTTCCTGGATCTGCCACTGGTTACGTTACCAATAGACCAAATTTTTATTAATTATTAGAAAATTTAAAGTATTTTTATTACTACCACTCATCACACTCATCCTTCACCACATATTTGCTTTAAAATACCCCCATGCGAGTGGTCGGCATCTCAAATAGTGATTTAGTGATTACATATTAAAATCTAGCGTTTATAAACAAAAGTGGCAGCTTTCTCAAGTGAAAAAAGATCTTATAGCATATCATTTTAAATCTTTGATCACCCAAAAGCTGACTCTGTAATTTCTTTTTAAATTTGGAAAAACAATAGCTGCTCAAAAAATGAAACACATATTTTTAGGCAGATATTTCTATCAGGGGTATCATTCAAGTGTTTGGTATCAATGAATTTGTATTTTTATACCCTATTAAATAGAGGGTTAGTTTAAAATTTGTAAGGGTCTCCCCCAACTATCTATATTTGGGATGGTGCAAACCCCAAAATATATCAAAAGCACTACAATTGACACTTAGTACATATGCCAAAGTGCATTAAAAGTTTCCCTCTATAAAAACAGGGTTCATACACGTCCTGGAAAATCCTGAAATTTGAAGGGTTGTCCTGGGAAACCTGAAATGGTCCTTGATTTTTCTGTTTAGTCCTGGAAAACTTAAATTTTGTCCAATTTAATTTTGATTGGTGATTTCAATTACCTATCCTAAATCAATATAAATTCAAGCTAAACCTCCTAGTAATTTTACTAAATTGTGTTCACGATTCTTTATCCTTAAATAAAATTAAGGGGGGGTCAGACTTTTAAACACCCAGTATAGTATTTTACCCTGAACTTTTATCATCTGTAGCTGTGGAACAAGATGCCTTGTCAACAAGCAACTTGAATACTTTGAAAACATTTCTATAAAAAACTACTTTATATATTAATTATTATTTAGTCGTAAGTTTATCTGAAAGAGGTCAAAAATCTTACCATCAACAATCCACTCGCTCCTCCTAGAATTAGAGGAACCGCCATCGGGTATCACACGACATGCGAAATGAAACTTTGCAGAGAAAGTTAATTGTTGCAATAGGAAATTAAACACGGTAAACATTGGTAATTAGTGTGAACAGTTGTTAGGCGATAACCAGCTAACCGCTAAGTTGCCAGTATATTTTGGTTAAATATGATTGAAACAATATCCAATGAATGGTTTAAACAGTGTTAGGATTACTGACTTTGTGTTTCTTTGTGCTTTTATCAGCAAATTGTAGGCGAAAATTCATTAATCAAAATCTTACAACCTCACTAAAAAATAACACAATTTTCTTTAGTTATATTAACCACATAATAGTTTTGACTTTAATAGGTCGAATTTACAACTAACAAATTGATAAATGAAAGATTAAATCTATAGTACTGGGGCCAGTTGAGTTTCAGGTATTTAAATTGCCGTTAAATTTGTATTGAAATTCCTTTTCTTTTGAGGTTCCCCAAGGGGGTTTGTATTTAATGAATTTTGGGGGGCCTCCCCCCGCCGGTTTTTGGGTGGGGGTGGGTGACGCATAGTACGTCAAAACCATCTTCAGGCTATAGAAAAACATTCCCGAAAGGGTATTTCAAAACAATTACTTTTTCAAAAGTTAAGGTGGTGGGGACATTTAAAACTCACCCCGTATATGTACTGTACCAAAAATCCGTTCAGTCAGAACAAGATGGCGTAGGAACGCACCCCAAAGGGTAATTTCTTGTGGATTTATTTAGATTTTTGAGCTTAACCCAGAGGCTTACAAAAGAAATCATTTAATTTGTACCAAATTTTGTTTATTGTCGACACAAATTTCACCTGTAGAGTTGACACATTTACAAACACAGTTTTGCCATTTGACTCAGGAGGTGTTGGGAAACTCAAAACTGCAAACCGTTTAGTTCTTCGATGTTTCGTTCCCTTTGACTAGAGAAATGGATAATTTCTATTTCCTGTTGAAATTCGCAATGATAATTATACTTTTACTTTGCTTTGAGACACCGACCACTCCTAGAGGGTATTTTAAGGTGAATATGAAATGATGTTAAGTGTTATTTGATGGATGTTGAAGTGGAGTCTTGTTACAAACGAGGGCCTACTGTTCCCCAGATTGGGTCATTAATTATGACGAATGGAATGGACCAACGGCTTAATGTGACTTCCGGTAGCTATATGCTCTAGAATCAACGTGGCCAAGTAACGTGGCTTGTTACAAACTAAGGCCGACTCTTCCTTAGAATGGGTCATTAATTAATAGCATAATGACCAATGGAAATACAAGGACCAACGGCTTAACGTGACTTCCGAACCACGCAGGTGATGGTCTGACAAGTCTAAACGATGGTGGGAGTTGATGCGGGTATCATCAGATGATCACTGAGACTATCTGAGCCGCTTTAGACCTATATCATCCTCAAAACCTGACCTCCATGAAGCTGGATTACAGGACCACGCCACGAGTCCCAGTAACAAACCGAAAATATTTAACAGTAGACCCAACTGTTGTCTTCAGAATGGTGGTTAGTCTGGTTACTTATACAGTTTCGGTGTTTACCAATCCTCACAAACAAGAGCAAGAGTTGAGCCCGACGATCCAATTGTCGATCCAATTTCCAATTCCGGGAATCCAGTAAAACTGTTGATGTTGCTTAACAAGATTGGATGCAGCACCGAGCTGTGACTCATTGGAGACAATTGGACGGTAAACTCTCCTGACATGATACGAGGACGCCCATTGGATATATTCCAGGTGGGGGGACATTTCGGGAAGGGGGGTTGTGAGGGCAACATTATGAGAAATTCTCCCTGCGGAAATCTTTAAAAATATAACCCATGAAACACGTTTTTGTGCATTCTGGGAGAAGTATACCATACTTAAAGGCTACAAGTTTGGAAGTAAAATTGGTTTCCACCACAGCAATCTAAATAATGTAACCTACGGTTATCCAAATAAAAAAGTATGATTAATTTCAAACATAGATGTTAGTCTTTGGCACAGAGTCGATGTATGTCAAATTCACAAATCCAGCTTTTCCTTTCCTCGAGCTCAGGTGTTTCGAGATTCTAGCAGTTTGAAAACGTGTGTTTTACGTGTTTTTGTTTTCGGTGTTTTTGCAGCCGAGTGCGGGTACGGGCGGCAAGGGTTCAAATTGCGGGTCACAAATCTGGGGAATGCCCTACCATCAACATTACCCGGCCCGCCCCCACCCGGCCAGTCCTTCTCTGTCATTATGTCTTTATGATGTACATACTTGATTATAATTATTAGCTTCACACAGCTGATTTGTAGACCATTTCTTCTTCTTCTTTGTTTGATCCGGCAAGGTGTTTCTCTTCGGTGGAGAGACCGGTCGTGATTCGGTCGGCTCGAAAGCTGAACGCGCGCAGTGCGGGCGGTAACATCACGTGTAATCTGATCGGTCAATGTTGACCACTGGGTGAACGGTATAGTTAGGAAACCTCGCGTCAACTTTGTACGAGTCCCTTTACAAGGGTTTGCTGTTTCCAAGCTGCGTCGTTGTCAAACGTTCAATTTCAAGTCTTAAATAATAGGTCAATATTTTCCAGAAACTCGCTTGGATAATAGAGGTACAACAGTACCGTATTTTTACATACACGTATGCAATTATCAAAAACTAGAATTTATTTCAACTTAAATTTCATTTAATTTTTTTGCACTCTGATTCAAATGAGGGGTAATTGTGAGACTCAGTGGTGGTCCATTGAGGTGTAATAAAAAAGGCTTTGGATCTTCTATTCAAACCGAACTAAATATAGGTCTATGAATAAAGGTAACTATAGGCAGTTTTTATAGATTTGAAGGTCTGTCACATTATATTGGTAAACTTTTCCCTTTAAATGGTTTGATTAATTCATATAATTGAATCCCATAAGTTTGTTCATTATAATTTCAGTTTGTATCTGAATATCCTCTCTCATTTAATTTCCATTCTGTTAAACAATATGCATCAGGCAGTACCTTTATTTGCTGGATCACCTGGTAGTTACATAAGAATGTCGTAGTTTTAAACACAACATAAGAGAGTATCACAAAAAATAACTATTACATTTTAACTAATTGGAAACAAATTTTGAGATTTTTAGCATACATTGTAACGAACTGTTTCCAAATATTTGAGACTGGTAATGTTGTCCAGATTTCTTAGCTCAGCTTTTATTTAATGTTAAGTCTAGATGATTCAAATTCCCGAATTGTTAGTGCCAAACAATTCCACAGGCACTATATTAACGGACAAAATAAATAAGACCAGGAATACAGTAGATAACAAAATAATGACTATAGTTACCGTTATAAGTTATCTGTTATCAGGCTTTTGGTGAAATTAAGTAGTTTCCAAACTATAAACCACAATTCCATCATGGCAAATAATGATTACGGGTAGAAGGTAAAGTTTGTCTTGTTTAATGAGGCAAAGTTAGGACTACGAAGTCCTCTCTACCACTCAACCTCGACCTTTATCTAGCGTGACCGTTTAGTCACTTTGCAAATTGTAAGCGGTGACTGCGGGGATCGAACCCGCGCCAACGGAGTGTGAGCTCGATACCTAACCGCCACGAGTCCGTTACTCTATATTGGCATATTCCAAATTATTTTAAGATGGTTAGTCAACTAAGCAAGAACCAGGTTTACCACTGAAAGTGGAGTATTGATTATTTCTCTCCGGAGGAAGAGTGGTAGGTTGAAATTCAAGTTTATCTTCTGTTTTTAAATCATCGGCTCTAGTAGGGTTGTCTTGTCAAGCTCAGTCCTTTAAAGGGTCGCGCAGGCCGCCGACCTTGCCAGTCAAGAGAAATGGTAGTAGTGATATTCCAACTTTGCTCTGTTGACTCAAACAGTGGCAAAACATGGTTTCGTAGGTCCCTGTTTCCGACGCCGTTTATGAACTAAAACGTACAAATGTGGGTTTATACATATGGTAGAAGTGGTTCTATGAAATGAAAATCGTCTTTATTGGTGGCGAAGTTAGGACTTTAAAGTCCTCTCTTCCACTTAACCACAGGAAGTGGAAGGCCCTGTTCTGTGTTCCTTGTACACAAAAACTGCGTGTGAAAAAATACAATACACTTTTAAAATAGCCTATTTTTGGCCAACTTTGACAATATTGGCGTAAGTAAAACAATAAACCTAGAGACAACTCTTGAGAACACGGGAAACAAATTTTATAATCTCTACACACAAAAATAGCGTCCTAAACAGGGGACTACAAGAGCATGTTTTGAGCAAATTTTCTGGGGTGAACAATCCTCTTAACTAGGCTAGCCCGTAATACGACTGGGACTCGTGGCGTGGTCCTGTAATCCAGCTTCATGGAGGTCAGGTTTTGAGGATGATATAGGTCTAAAGCGGCACGGATAGTCTCAGTGATCATCTGATGATACCCGCATCAACTCCCACCATCGTTTAGACATATCAGACCATCACCTGCGTGGTTCGGAAGTCACGTTAAGCCGTTGGTCCTTGTATTTCCATTGGTCATTGGGCTATTAATTAATGACCCATTCTAAGGAAGAGTCGGCCTTAGTTTGTAACAAGACTACACCTCATAACTCATTACTACCACTCATCACACTCATCCTTCACCACATATTTGCCTTAAAATACCCTCATGAGAGTGGTCGGCATCTCAAATAGTGATTTAGTGAATATACAGGTACCCCTATTAACGCACTTTGTTATCACACATAGCAAAAAAATCCTTTATTATTCTACCCCACCCTCTGTTCTAGCCGCAGCACATAACAACTCCAGTTAGGAGTGCGGTGACCCATTATCCACCCTTAGAGTACAAAATCGATGCCGAAATTAGTGTTAAAAAGTGTGCAGAGGAGTGCTGGCGGAAGGGTGCTGGAGGCATGTCGACTCGCGGACTCCTATTGCCGCCTGCACGCGCGCACAGTTCCAGCTGATAATTGTGACAATCAGGCGGAGATAACGAGGTCGGAGTGCGTCTGGCTTTGTCTCGGGCTGCCGCTTAACCACGGCCCACTCGCTGATAAGGACACTCCTCCCCGAGAGCGCGCAACTCGTTGTGGCCAAGGGCAATAAGACATGTTTTAATGTGGGGATGTTCTTTGAGCGCAAGTTTTGGGGTTTAGATTGAATAGCCGACGTAGTCACGAGCGCTACCGGGAATTCTAGTAAGTTTCCTATAACGGAGTATGATTTACACCTAAAGTTCCCTTTCGAGGCACTCCGTCGATCCTTGTAATCCAGCTTCATGGAGGTCAGGTTTTGAGGATGACATAGGTCTAAAGTGGCTCAGATAATCTCAGTGATCATCTGATGATACCCGCACCAACTCCACCATCGTTTAGACATATCAGACCATCACCTGCGTGGTTCGGAAGTCACGTTAAGCCGTTGGTCCTTGTATTTCCATTGGTCATTGGGCTATTTATTAATTACCCATTCTAAGGAAGAGTCGGCCTTAGTTTGTAACAAGACTACACCTCATAACTCATTACTACCACTCATCACTCATCCTTCACCACATATTTGCCTTAAAATACCCTCATGAGAGTGGTCCGCATCTCAAATAGTGATTTAGTGAGCATAGGTTTTGGGAGTGTAGATAGAATTCGTAGCCACACGCTCTACCGTGAATCACAGTAAGTTTCCTACAACTGGAATGATTTGCATCAAAGGTGTCCTTTTGGGGCACCCCTCTATGCCTCCCAAAATTGGGATTACGTTTTTTTAAACCACTCTCATTAAAGGGTATATTAAAGGCAAATATGTGGTGAAGGATGAGTGTGGATGAGTGGTAATGAGTTATGAGGTGTAGTCTTGTTACAAACTAAGGTCAACTTTCCTTAAAAATGGGTCATTAATTAATAGCAATGACCAATGGAAATACAAGGACCAACCTTAACGTGACTTCTGAACACGTTGATGGTCTGATATGTTAAACGATAATTGAAGAACAACTAACATCATCAGTGTCACTAACCACTAAACTATATCATCCTCAAAACCTGACATAAATCAGTTGTCAATTTCTTTAGAGGTTACCTAACTAGTGAACATGAACAAGTTTATATCAAACTTCCCAATTCCCTTCCTGAAGTTCTGAACCTTATCAAACCCAACAAGCTGCGGTAAAGACCAATATCAAACACCAATTGGTGTGAATAGCCAGAAAAAGACCTGTCACATTTAATGAGTGTGGTAAATAATTCATAGGGTGAATTGTGCCCAAACTGGCGTGTCCCGGGGGGCTCCGCCCCACTGGCCCGGGGACCCAGTCAAAGAACCTAAGCTTATTTGTCACACGGAGCGCGCCTAACTGCATTACTCTTATCACCGGGTGTGGGTCTCTTTATCTCTGCGGTGGTAACGCAAACAGGATTTAGAAGATGAGGCAGGGTCCAGAGTTGTAATTCGGTTAGATATGTGACCATAGCTTCAATTCCTTTTTGATGGTGGTAGGTTTTGGCGTTTTAGTGAATTTCCAAAGGAATAGAGAGTTATTTTATTTCTATCGTCGTTGGAGATTTGGTGAAAAACCGGTTTGTAGTTTTGAGCTTCCCAACACCCCCTGAGGCAAATGGCAAATCTGTATCAAATCAAATCATCTTTATTATGCCATAAATACATATTTACAGTACATGAGCACTCGTCATTTCAATAAATAGTTAAAGCTTAAAATTGTTTTAAACTAGTGTAACATAATTTTAAAATAATCTTTAAATTCCTCCACACAGTAAACACCGTTTACCATTAGTAGTTTTTATAATTCAGATCTAAACCTTTGACAATTTTAAATTTGTTTTAAGCAAGCTGGGAGAGTGGTGTATAAATTTACTATTTGACTCGTCAAAGACCTCTCGAAAAAAGCTGTCTTATGATGGGGTATTGGTAAATTTGATCGGGTTCTTAGGTCATAGGTTTATTTATGCAGGTGTGTCAAAAGTCACTAACCATCATAAAGAGATGCATAGGTTCTTGCATGGGTAGTGACTTGTAGGACATTGTCCCAAATTCACGAAACTTCGTAGGAATATTCATCAATCGGTCCATGGAAGTGACCATTTGGGGGGAAAGAGGGAAACCATTTAAATCATTAAAAATGATAGTAGCTTTAACAAAGAAGACAGCATTAAGCTTTCAAGAAGCTGGCAGCCAGTCCTGAAGAAGTATTTTCGATAGTGTCACAGCCAATGAGAACATCGACAGTTGGCAGCCCTGTGACCAATAGGAAAGCAGACAACGAACATCTCAGTTTCTGCCAATCAGTGACTGAAGATGGTACTCCACAACGAAACCGAAATATTTCAACAAATTATTATGATATTTTAACGCTTTGTGAACCGCGGAAGAACTAGATTATAGTGTTGTGACACGGGCCGTATCTGATACAAAAGGAAATCATCATTCAATACTTTTATGTATGTATTACAATAGCTACCCTGTTAGTTACGATTGTATTGTAGTTGTACGATTGTATAACTCCAAATTAAAAAATAATTTGACCGCTAAGATTATTATTTTTGACTTGAGCTTGTTCTTTACAGACATTTTTTACCCACCCGAACTCACAACCAATTTGCCGTTACTGAAGGGTCTATAACATGCTTTGACATGTCGGAACACCCACTATCAAAAGTCGATGCATGATAAAAAGCCACCCCCTCCCCTTGGCCACCACACGGCCATCTGTTGGTGGGGTTGCGGCGGGCTTTTCACCCCCGTGCTAAAACAGTTCGTCACGGCGATACGGCCAATTTAACCAGTAATAGCCTCTTTGATATTTATTGTGTTTTTAAAGAGTAATAAAAGCGAGGGTGTTGGGGAAATAGAGTTGTTTGTGTCCTAGCTTCGCTGTATTGTTGTAAATAGTTAGTTATCGAGAATTGATTTGGTCGTTGGGCTATTTATTGATTGATAACCCAATAAATAAATATTTTATTGCATATTTATATTTACAATAAATGTATCGCAATCGTCAAATGTTTCAGTATCTAAAATTTTCCTTGCATTCTTACATCTAGATCTCATTCAAACATACAGTTTTTACACTCACTCTCTCCCATACATTCGAATGTAGCCACTCTAGTCCCTATTCAGTCAGCCAATCATAGGGTCTCCCAATTGAATGCCATAAACTCGTCTGTATCATAAAATGCTTGAGAAATCAGAATTGTTTTAAGACGAGCTTTGAATGCCTTAGGCTCAAGGGCATTTTTGTACTGATTTGGTAGACTGTTGACCAAATGAACTCCTGCCTGGGAAGGCGAACGTTCATGAACTACCGTTCTGTGTCTCCCAGTTCGGTAGTTGTCCCTGCCTCTATTTCCATAAGAGTGTACGTCTGTACCTCTTACGGTATCACTTTTTGATTTGAAAAAGAGACACGTCTCCAAAATGTAGTGTCAACAGTTTTAGACTTTTGAATGCCTCTCTGCACGACTCTCTTCTTCGTAATTTGGCGATTATTCTGACTGCTCGTTTTTGAAGAATAAAAATCCTAGACCAATTTGTTTTTGTGCAACCTTCCCACACAGTTAATACGTAGGATAAGTGTGGGTAAATTACTTGTAACAGGACACCTCATCATCCATCAAAACAATCATCACAATAAAAATCAACTCATATTCATCTCAAAAACCCCTCTAAAGATTGGTCGGTGTCTCAAATCAAAGTATCTAAGCATTGTAATACATTAATTAGTTTTAAGGGTACCTATAGTTTGGGCGTTAAAAATCACGAATTATAGAGTGACCGATGTATTTATTCAACGTGCGTACACAATTATAAATGAAATAACCCTTTAGTTTAAGAGTACTAAAACTAATTAATAGCTTGATTTTTAATTGCATCGTTGTGAGAGTTCTATATACAACCCTCTACATCGTCACCTTTTACCACTCTGTATACTGTGTAGCCTCAGGCATACAGAGATTACAGAAATACTTCACAAATCACTGTACCGCACAGAAAAGATCGATGATCTCGTTATTTTTTATTTTAGGATACGAGAAAGTTATAATATTACTTAACATTGATCATATTCGACCTTGAATACTTGAATTGATAAACAGACCCCTCTTGGAGGGTATTTTAGAATAAATGTGGAATGATTGATGATTAGTGTTTTGATGAGGTGTAGTCTGTTAGGCTTTCGCGGGCGGTGTCACAACTATAATCAAGTTCTTCCGGATCATACCGCGTCAAAACATCATAATAGTTAGCTTGAGATATTTCAATCTCGCTGTGGAGTACCATCTTCAGTCACCGATTGGCTAAACCTGGAACAGCACCATTGACCATCGGTTTCAGCCAATCAGTGACTGGAGATAGTACCGAAATATCTCAAGCGAGTTATTATAATGTTTTGATTCACTATTTACTATTTGAGATGCCGACCACTCTCATGAGGGTATTTTTAGGCAAATTTGTGGTGAAGGATGAGTGTGATGAGTGGTAGTAATGAGTTATGGGGTGTAGTCTTGTTATAAACTAAGGCCGACTCTTCCTTAGAATGGATCATTAATAGCCCAACGACCAATGGAAATACAAGGACCAACGGCTTATCGTGACTTCCGAACCACGCAGGTGATGGTCTGATATGTCTAAACGATGGTGGGAGTTGATGCGGGTATCATCAGATGATCACTGAGACTATCTGAGCCGCTTTAGACCTATATCATCCTCAAAACCTGACCTCCATGAAGCTGGATTACAGGACCACGCCACGAGTCCCAGTCGTGATGCAGTGAACTTTGATGCAGTGTGAACCGGAAGAACTTGATTATCGGTATAGTTTTGTAGCAAAAAATTGTTATTGCAGCGCCGGGAATCGAACTCGAGCAGTTTTCGTGCTAAGCGCGCGCACTATACCACTGAGCCAAGTCCACCCCACACCTATATAATGGCGAGATTGAAAAATTAAAAAAGTAAATTAGAGAACGACAGAGAGACAGTGGTTGATAGCATCGATATCAGCTGCTGCTGTGATCAAAGCCTCTGTGTACTCTGTGGTCGGGTTGTGGCTGGTTGAATGTTGAATCTGACTGACAATGTGTGTCAGAACTCGCTGTGCTCTCATCTGTTACCCCTTCCCCCCACGGGGTAACCACCCCTAACTGTTGGGGCACCCACAATATGCTCCACCACAGTCGGTTAACTGCGGTCCTGGCCACCCGCGCCGGTATACTAGAGAGTAACTAAAAAAATGTGTTTTTGCTAACTGACCTTATTAGCGAATTTCCATAGGAACAGAAACTCTAGGTCATAATTTCTGTCGGTAGAGATAACGAAACGTCGTGGAATTTTAATACTTATAGGTCTAAAGCGGCTCAGTGATCATCTGATGATACCCGCATCAACTCCCACCATCGTTTAGACATATCAGACCATCACCCGCGTGGTTCGGAAGTCACGTTAAGCCGTTGGTCATTGGGCTATTAATTAATGACCTATTCTAAGGAAGAGTCGGCCTTAGTTTGTAACAAGACTACACCTCATAACTCATTACTACCACTCATCACACTCATCCTTCACCACATATTTGCCTTAAAATACACTCATGAGAGTGGTCGGCATCTCAAATAGTGATTTAGTGATAACAGTTTGATTTCTTCGCCACTCTCCGACATCGAAGAAAAATGCGACTAGTAGAGTGGTTGCACGTACATGTACAAAAGACTTTTCCATTTGTCTAAGGAGGTGTTGGGAGACTCAAAACTACAAACTATACTACATATTTCGTTTCGTTCTCTGTAACAATAGAAATAAAAAGCACCATTTCCTGTAAAAATTCAAAAAATCACGGTAGCACATGACGCTACAAGTCGGCTATGTTTTCCCACGCAGTAGTGGCTGTGACCTTGAATTTTATCCCATAAGAACAATGTAAAAACATGCATTTTCTTGAGACTTCCATAACTACAGTTGCCACCAGATTTTTATTAAATAAATTTGGTTTTAAAATGTGTTTTAGTGACTCCACTGAGACGACTTTATATTATCTCACTCATAAAACCGTGACATAAATCCAAAAGTTGAAGAAACGTTGTACTTAAATTTCCTGTTTTTACTACGAAACTAATAGAGTTTCCGAACAAATAATCAGCGAAGTTACTGCAGTACATCGTCATCTTTCTAATAAAACCTATTCCAAAAAGATCTGATAAAAATTGTAGGCGTGCGGTATCTTTCAAGAAAATGCTTGTTTTTACATTATTCTTATGGACAAAAATGGCCGACAGGTACTGTGCTCTCTTAAATATTATGTTTCGCCAAAGATGATGTTATAATAGGTAGATGGCGCATAGATGCCGACTGACTGAGGCAGGAAAATCAACGTAGTTGCGGCGGCCCGAGCACAGATAGTGCTGCGAGCACTGCTATATCTTGCCGTCTTTCTCCCACTCGGCATCACATGTTCGAACGGACTTTCGCTTGCGTCAATGGCTCTACTCGAGACGTTTTTAAAATTACAGCGCAGCGCTATCTGTGCTTGGGCTGCCGTAACTATGTTTGGGCTCAGCCATTCGGCATCTATGCGCCATCTACTTGCCATAACATTATTTTTGGCGTATGGGAGCGTATGGCTCACCACTGCATCCCCTAACTGCTCACCCCTGCATAGCCTCGCTGTAGCCTCGAGCCAAAATCGATCCTCTACCCCTCATCTCTTCCTCATCCTCATCCTCTTCCCTGCCTCTCCCCGGTCTCGCCGTGTCTTCATCTTGCCGGCTGCTGGAACACTGATACATAGCCATTGTCAACTGTAACTTCCGGTTCAACCTGGGTTTGTTCTGTTTAGTTGTATTGAAAAAGGTAGTTATCATAATTTTAGAACTTGAAAGTAAATGTAAGCAGATAAAAAGTAAAATATCAAAAGTAACGTTTTTGAAGAGAAAATTGTCGTGGAAGCGTATATGGTAATATAATATAGCGTTTGGTTGATATAATATTTATTGGGTTTGGTAATAACCCAACTTGAGGTGTTTTGTAAAACTAAATAATACTGCTTTCATAATGTAAAAAAACTCACTAACTGCAGAAAACATGATTATATGTATCAAGTGTGAATTATATGTTCACAGCCATTTAGAGTATTACGTTAGGGTTTATCCAGTAGTTTGTTGTATTTGTATTATCACGTAGCTTTTCACGTTTCCTGAAAGAAGTGTTATGCTATTTAAAAATACAATTTCTCTCTATCGTTTGAGGTGGGAAGGGAGTTATAAAACACACTATAATCTAGTTCTTCCGTCCACACAGCGTAAACGAATTATACGAGTAATTAGCTTTAGATATGTCGGCCTCGCTGTAGACTAATCAGTGACTGAAGATGGTACTCCACAGCGACACCGAAATATCTCAAGCTAATTATGATGTTTTGCCGTGGTGTGAACCGGAAGAACTAGATTAGTTGTACACCGACCGCGAAAGCCTGAGTTAAGTTAAAAAAAACATGTTCGAGCTGTAAAACACACATAATTATCCAAATCAAACTTCCGTATGTCAGGATTTCATAAACGGATGAGATTGTCATGCTTGAATGATTTTAAAAAGCTACTCTAGTTTTATAAGTCAGGTTAATAAAGCTAATTATTTGATCATTAAAAGCCTATAATCGTAATTCCTGTTACAATAAACTCAAAGTAGAGTCAAAAAACGAGTGGAAATACAACAATACGGTAAATATAAAACACAAGGAAGAAGAAGAGGAAGGAATAAAAAGTAAACAAGGAGATAATTTTTGGAATCTTTAAAAATTATCTTTACATGACATTGACAAATATTTCTGGAGTCTGTACTCTTTGAACGGTTTTCTGAAGAGGCTCATTACTAAATAAGGTAAACTTTCCTGACTAACCTTTTTGGTTTAATTCCTTTGGTGATATTTTGTAGTTAGCAAATAAAACTTTATGCTGGACTTTAAACTGGATGATGTCCAGAACGGTATCATCCAAAACTGATAAAACTTAAAAGCCCAGATCAAACAACACTAAAATATTAAATAACTTTAAAATAAACCTAATTTTAAAATATTTAAACGTGAAGTATAAACAATGTCAAACCACACAGGAGCTCTAGTCTAACCTATTTACCATCAAACATGTTTTGAAAGTCCAATTTCATGACGACACACACGCGTAAAACATGTTGAACAGTGGTTAACATTGTTAAAGGTTTCAATACACTTGTAACTGACTGCTCTGCTTTGTGATGTTAATGATTCAACTATGTATTATGAATATAATAGACGCAAATATTTTGGTAACAGCGGCGCCGGCGGGCTTCTGTGGCAAGCAACAAAGGGAACATGATTCACTTCTGGGTCTGACAAGGTTAATCACAACCTGATACGTATATTTACAACTACACTACTTGCGAGGTTGTAGTATTATTTGTATAGTTTTTTAGTGGACAAGAACATGACGTTTCGGGATCTACAATTTGGAACCGTCATCAGGGAAAAGTAACAAAAATTGGGAATGAGCTAGCCCATTCAGGCTGACCAGTTTTTCACAACCTTTCTGTTTCTTTAAATTTATTTAATTTTTAACCGATTTCAGAGAAACGAGGAGGTTATACAGGGTGTCCCATAAGTAAAGTGCCAGACTCTAGGAAAAGATTACATGGGTCAAAATAAAGAGAAAATTAAGAATAAGAATTTGTCCAAAAACGCTTAGTTAACCAGCTATTCGCCAGTTTATATTTGTCACTAGTTATTTATTATCTCCCACACCACTAATTAAATTTGACTCAAACTTAGCATACATTTGTATCTAAGTAAGACCATTTGTGGAAAAAATTACCAGCATGATCTAACTTACCATTTTAAAACTGTGGCTATTTTATGGTATTTTTAGGGCATTTTTGGCGTTACACCTTAAATAGCGAATGAACTGTCAGTTTAACCATAAAGTGTAAAGAATACCGTTTTATAGCGAATTTTGTTACCTATCTATTGACATCAAGGTCAAAAATATCAATTAAGAATCAACGAAGTTACAGTGGAAACCGTGGCAAACATCAAGATACTAAGGTGGAAAGTTGTCTGTTTTCAGCCAGATTTTCCCCAAAAGCTTCGTTGTTTCCCAACAGATTTTTATGAACTTGATGTCAGAAGATAGGTAATAAAATTCACTACAAAACGTTATTCCCTACACTTTATCGTTAAACTCACCGTTTATTCGCTATTTAAAGTGTAACGTCAAAAATGCCCTAAAATTACCATAAAATAGCCACCGTTATAAAATGATAAGTTAGATCATGATGGTAATTTTTTCCAAGAATGGTCTTACTTAGATACAAATTTGTGTTAAGTTTGAGTCAAGTCCGATTGATGGTGTGGGAGATAATAAATAATTAGTGAAGAATATAAAATGGCAAATACCTGGTTAACTAAGCGTTTTTGGAAAAATATTTATTCTTGATTTCCTCTTTATTTGACCTCTCTTTTCTAGAGTCTGGCACTTTACTTATGACACCCTGTATAGCCTGAAAACAATAGAACATGTACAGACACCTTAAGAAATTAAAAACAAAACAAATATAGTACTTCATACAAGAACTGTATTCGTTGGGTTGACCTGTGTTAGTTCGGCTGCTAGCTTTGTTGTTTCATATATTGATTTAGTAGGTTTTGCAAACTAAATTAGCACATCAGTTGGTTATTGAGAAATAGTTGTTTGAAGCGAATTTTTAAAGAAACATAAGATATTCATGCCGTCAGCATGCATGGTAGGACCCAGATCCATGACCATGATCTAGTACCAATACTGACACCCAGAACACATTTTAAGAACTTTTTTCTAAACTTTATATACATGTGTACATTATATACACATTTATGTGTATATGTGTGGGTCCACTCTTCAAAATCGGGTAGGGGAGGTGTTTTCACCAAAATAGTGGTTTTAATTATCTAAAACCAGTGATATCCATTCGATTTAGATACAATTTTCAAGAAATATGAATTTTAATGTTACTTATCAATGTACCAAAAATGTTGACAGTCCTTTTAGTCGTTTCAAAATGGTGGACAAACAAGTTTAAGTTTTTGCAATCAATAATGCGTGGCTGTGAGGTAGCAAACTACAGTTAGCGAATTAGAGCAACAAATTGCAAATGAAATTCGCTTTGCTCATGCCAGCCCAGCTGCGTGTCGGCCTGGTTTACAGTCCATTGTTCAAATGAATCACTTCGAACATTCGTGATTACTTTTATAACTTTAACCAAAGATAATTTTTTGTAGGTAGATAGTGCATAAATGCCACATGGCTGAGGCAGGAAATCGTCATAGTGGCGGTAGTCCAAGCACAGATAGCGCTGCCATCTCTTGCCCCCTGGGCTCGACATGCTCGAGTTTGTCCAATGTCGATGACTTAAATGTGACCAAATCGTGCGATTTTCGAGAACGAACAAACTTGCGCGTGCGTCAATGGCTTTACGGGCTTGGGCTGCCGAATTACGTTGATTTTCCTGCCTCAACCATGTGGCATTTTGCACCATCTACCAACCACAACATTATCTTTGCTCTAACTCAGCAAAGTTGGATAAAGTGAGTACAAAGACAGTGACAGTACCACTGAAATCAGCACATGGTACACTGCAGACGACACAACAGCTGACACGGGTCGACATGTTTGGGGACACCCAGACCGTGAGCTCCTGCAAGTCTATTGTCACCATTGTCACACCCTGTAGATCTGCCGTAGTCGAGCCTCTGTAAACACTTCACGGCGGTCCTTACAGACTCTTGAGAATGTCACCAATTGGATTAGTCTTTTTGCAGTGTGTTTGTTTGTAGTTTTCAGTGAAACTGAAACCTGAAGGGAAGTAAGAGATCGCTAGAAGTAAAAAAACGACGCGTAGTCGTGAACTGTTGCGAGTTTTCTATTACGGGGTAAAAATTATACCGGAAGTGTAATTTGACCCTGTTAGCCCTATACAGGTCGGATCTTTGTCAATTTTCACGAGCTTTGGTACAACTGCTCCTTTTTTGCAAATTGCTCCTGATATAGCTTTTCTCCGCTTAAATAATAAGATAAGACTTTGGCTGTCAATGCCTTCTTTATTTTATTATTTTTATGCCAGTTTAAAACACGTAAGACATAAAATGTATACATATTAAGAAAATAAACAGAAAAAAGAAACCCAAAAATTTTTTGAATGAATCTGCGTACGGTCTACGTAATTCCGGTGAACTGGTAGTCCTGCCCCATTCCACCTCATCTGTCAAAAGCAAACTGTATACTCTCGTACAAAACATAATATGATAAACTACCAAAGCGTTTACAAGACGTATATTAGGAACTAAGAAATATAGGCACAGGCTAAAAGAGTTTTATTTGAAAAATAATACCATGGTGTAAAGGACTTTTTAGATGATAGTTTTCTTTAGAGTGAAGTAATTACTTTGATTAGTTTGTTCTTTACACTATAACCTTGTGACGTTTGTCTAGGCAGTTTATGTTTTTGGCAATAAAAATCTTGACTTTGACTTTATTCTGGCGTAAAAATAAAAACAAAGCATTAAATTTGTTAAAAATTGTTTGTTTGATATAGTTTAAACTTTAATATAAGTCTGCTGTTTCCTCAAAGTAAGGTAGTAGTAGTTGTTGGTATCTTGTCCTAGGCGAAGATAGGATTACTTTACCACTCAACCTCGACCTTTACCTAGAGTCACCGTAAAGTCACATTACAAAATGTAAGTGATGACTGCGGGGATCGAACCCGCGCCACCGGAGTGATGAGCTCCGAAGTCGCGCGCGATACCAATCCGCCACGAATCCGCTAAAAAAAGATTATCACTGTGAAGAGCATAATCAAGAGTTTTTACATGTAAACAAATAGAAGGGCAGAGTCTACATTTGACATCACCCAAACTTTGAAAATATAACCTAAAGTGAACCCTTTTACTCCAACCCTTACACTTTCCTCACTCTCTAACCCATTCTGACAACCCTATACCCACTACCTTCTTTCTTCACCCTCCGAGTGTTTCAAACTCTTTGTTCGGTGATTGATCAAATCTCTCTTTCTTCTCTGTGAAGGAACGGTGTTTGGTTAGCATCAGCCACGGTGGTCGCCCCTGACAGCGCGGATAGGGGGCCCTGATTTCACGCACGGGGGGAGGGGGTTCATCTGTGTTTTGCAGGGAACAGATTGCACCCTCGCCTTTCTTTGTGGAGGGGCGCCCTTTTCTGGCAAGCGATCCTGATAATCGTACTTTTTTGATGGTCAAAATAGGTTGAAAGGTAGGGTAGAAATTTGGTGTAAAACTAGATTTTTAATGGAAGATTGATATTGTCTTGATGATGTTATTGGAAAATATATAATTTAAAATCTGTCAAACTGTCCAATAAATAGATTATTTTTGCCTAAAGCTTTTCGTGAACCAGGCTCACATCTTCAAAGGCCTACTGGGACTCCAGTGATCCTGTAATCCAGCTTCATGGAGGTCAGGTTTTGAGGATGGCATAGGTCTAAAGCGGCTCAGATAGTCTCAGTGATCATCTGATGATACCCGCATCAACTCCCATAATCGTTTAGACATATCAGACCATCACCTGCGTGGTTCGGAAGTCACGTTAAGCCGTTGGTCCTTGCATTTCCATTGCTCATTGGGCTATTAATTAATGACCCATTCTAAGGAAGAGTCGTCGGCCTTAGTTTGTAACAAGACTACATCTCATAACTCATTACTACCACTCATCACACTCATCCTTTACCATATATTTGCCTTAAAATACCCTCATGAGAGTGGTCGGCATCTCAAATAGTGATTTAGTGATGTTATTGGAAAATATATAATTTCAAATCAGTCAAACTTGCCAATAAATAGATTTATTTTTGCCTAAAGCTTTTCGTGAACCAGGTTCACATCTTCAAAGACCCTAGACATCAATACAAATTTTCTATAAAAACATGTGTTTAAAACTAAATTATAAAAATATTCCTAAGGGGAAAATAAAAATAAATGAATACTATGGTGTATAAAAATAATTAAGGAACGGAGAATTCTAAAAAAACAAGTAGTTTTGATGTTTCTTCATAAATATAAATAAATTCGTAGGCATCTGACTGCTGTGAATGTTCAAATTCTTTTACTAAAGTTACGGTTGAAAAGTAGTGTCCTGCTCCTACAGAATGTTTTGCTATTGTCGATTTTTTTCATTGTTGTATTTGAAATTGTACATTTATACAAGTTCTTAAAGTCTTATTTTGATGTTTCTTTTGGTTTGACCAATATATTTACAATCACAGTCATCACAGGGAATTTCGTATGTACCAGGTTTATCTTCATCTTGAATTTTGCAATTTGGGTTGCTAAAGATTGATTTTAATTTGTTTTGTTTGAAAAATCTTAAAACAAACCCGAAATTCCAGAACAACAATTTTTGATTCAACCAATAATACAGCAGATACTATGTCAAGAATTTTCATCTATGGCCCCTTAGGTAATCGTACAAGAAAAAGGTTTAAAACAAACGCAAACATAAATATTTTCTCAAAACAAATTAAAATTAATTTTTGAAACCCAAAAGACAAAATTTAAGATGAAGATAAGTATAAGGTAAGGTAATAATAAGATTGTTTATTCGAATAAGATTATCAATTTACGATCATTAGTCGTTAAAACCTTATATCCAAACAAGTTAATGGGATTTTGTTTTGTATTGAATAGTTAGCCCGAATAAATTCTGAACATTGACAGACATTGTAATGTGTAAATAAATACATCGGTGATTTATGGTGTGAATCTTTTTACATTAGAAATACAATATTCGCCAATATTTTCATTCAAACATTCACTAAAAATTAAATTCACTCTAAATTAATACTATTATACAGTAGTCACTACTCAGTCAGCCAAACTACATAGTCTCCCAATTTAATGATACCAAGAACGCGCCTGGGTTATACGACGATTAAAAAATTACGTAATTTTAAATGCTTTGGGTATAACACAATTTTGAATCAAATTTAGTAGTAGTGAAATAAAATTATGTTGATGAAATAAAATCATATGAGAAGATAAACTTCATTAAAATAATACATTGTATCACAATCGTCATACTATTAAGATTATAAATGGTTCTATTAATTCTTTAGATTAATTTATTTATCAAAAACAGTTTGAAAAAGAGTACGAAATGAATAGATAAATAACACAATGGCGACTTACCATTTTGGCATCGTGGTCCCATTTAAACACACAATATTTATGTCATCAAGTAATTTTACTGTACTTTAGCTTAAAATGAATTAAAATAATAAAATATGCGTTACGACTTAAAATAATTAAAACGCAGGTGATATTAATTGTAATGATAAACAGTTATCTCATATTTCGTATTTATAGTTCAAAAACATTCTTAGAGGTTATGGTCAGTTTCTTTCCTCCCGCACTGTCGCTAGCCACTACTCTGCGGCCCGCAACTGAAAACCAGCTGATCGATCAATAATGATTCATGTCGTTACAAGTTTCGCAATGTTTACATTCATAAGTAAAATGTGCGGTTCGGTCTGTGTGTATTCGTTGTTCGGGAGTGTTTTAATTTCGTTTAAAGTGCGATTCAAGTGAAGTGGCATTGAACTATAACGTTTTATTTAAACATTGGGTAAGTGTTTATATTTGTTTGTAACTTGTAATAGAATAATGTCATCTCTAGCCTTGGTCTAAAAGTGACCAGTGATGATCGATATTCATGTGATCCGCTGTTGTCTAAACGGAACCCAAGTTTATATGTTGTCGTGAAATCTAGCCGGCGTTTGTTGTTCTACAATTAGTTATAGAGGTTAAGTAAGTTTTGCAGCATTTCGCTAAAATAACTGGTGTATACCTAAACTTTGGCTTTTATTGGGCTGGTTGACTGAACCGATACGCTTATTTTATTTTCCATTGCTAATGTAATGACTTTTCAGCCTATTTCTTTGCTGCAACCTTTAGAGTGTGTTTTGTTGTAATCGAATCCGACTTAGGCCTAAAGTTTCTGTTGTGTATTGTCCTATAGCTACTATTTGATCTGGGCTAGATAATTTGTTTAAACTAATACCGTATTAAAATATTATGGTTTGATGGTACTGTACAATCATAATCAGCACAGTGGGTTTAACACAGAGGGGTAATCTATATAAATAAAATAAGACTTTTGTCTGTACATGGTAAAGAATCCATCGGTTTTTAGTTATTTGGTGTTTTTATACTTTGCATAGACCGAAACTGGCGTCGAAAAAATTCCTGTCTGTAACGTTTTTAAGGCATCTTGGACAGCTTATAACTCAGAATTGACTGAAGCTATGGCGCTGAAACCTCGTTTAAGGCCTTAGACTATTACACAGAGTGTCTTTATCTATGTTTTGTATCAATAAAACATCCACAAAATAAATGGTTAGGGACCAAAGTGGGTTCTGACTACGTTTTTTAGGCGTTTTGGACCGCTTATAAATAAAAATTGGCTGAAACTATGGCGGTGAATTTTTGTTCAAGGGTTAAGCTCATCACGCATAACCCTTCATCTACCTTTTATGTCCATATAAAATCCTGGAAACAAATTGCAAAAAACCAAAGCGGGCTCTAAAACGGCCGGATCGGCGGAAGTAACTATGACTCTCACAAGGTAGCCAACACTTATAAGGAGAAGATGGTGAACTAACATGCAAAATAAATGGGTTTTCAAAGGATATATAGGAAAGTTTTTTGTGTTTACTTTAAATTTGAAATTTTTTAAATATACACACATCCTTGTTAACAAAGCCTTGAAGCGAAGCGCGTATTTTAATAAATAATTAGGACTCGTGTACTGTCAGAGCTTATGTTATCTAGTTCTGACGAGACAACTTTATTTCGTAGTATAGGTTCAACCAAGAAATAAACTGTGGTATAATAGCCTTTAACTTGAATACAATTCAAACAGAAAACAATTTAACAGACAATTTCGTACACTTGGGGTGCCTGTGGACGTAGTAGAGTATAACAGATTCTTCAATAAAAATGGTTCTTGATTCTTGAATATCATTTAGATCGGTGATGGTTAATTCGTAAGAACCCAGCGAATCTTGTCTCATGGACATGAAATTTTCTTCTAAGAACCACATGCCATTTAGAAAGACAGTAACAGTTTTTTCATAAATGTAGAGGGATGGTAGGGTCAACATTTTAAGGGTTTCGAAGGCATTTTTGTCTCCATTATCTATGAAACCTGAAAGTGGGGGTTTTACAAGTATGTATAGAACACATGTACATGTATGATACATATATGTACACAGTATATATATATTTACTGTACTTAATGATACTTCCTTCGCATAGCCTTTCTTCTGAAACTAAATCACCGAGAACAAATTTAACTATGTGCCAATAAAATATAATAAGGAATCATTATAAATGGCTGAATAGCTCAACGAAAGTGTCTTATTTTATTTCCAAATATTAAATATTCAAATCGTCGACCATACTCAAACTGAAGTTATATGACTACATTCTAAGTTTTATATCTGTGACGTTTTTCCATAAAAGTGCGAACACGCTTCGAGGTTGAGTGGTAGAGAGGACTTTGTAGTTCTAACTTCGCCTCGTTGAAACAAGACAAACTTTTACGCTGTACTGGCAATACAATTGATTTCTATAGTTCGTATATGGGCATCCCAAAAGTACTGGAGGGTAAAGCAGTAATAGAGAAGAGTGTACTTTTCCTCAATGCAAAACTTTAATCTAGCTACCCAATTTGTCACTCAAATTAGATATCACCTTTCATGGTCAATCTTGTATGTTTAAGTTTGTTAAAAACTAAGTGGACTAGTTTTAAAGACTCTTTGTATAACCTGAATTGTAAACTCAGAATGCAAAGTTTTGTTTATTTATTTATTGAATCCCAACGGTTTACACATTTTTTTACAGAAAGATTGATAATTGCAATACAAGAAGTTGACTTAAAACTAAGAAGTTTAAGGGGTTTGTTTTCTAAATTGTGTTCAAATAAATTTTGTAACATGTCGATGAACGTACTAACGATAGGTTCATTTATGAAAACATAGGACACAATGAATATTAGATTCCAACAGATTGATTAAAAACAAACTGGATGAAGTTGACGAAATTAATTCCGCGGATCCGGAGAGATGAATCAGCAGAACGCACCGAACACAGAGGGTCTAAAACAATCCGCAAAGAAAGAAACTTTAAACGAGATGAAATGATTCCCAGGGCGCGTTTAATCTGGAAATGAAAGAAAGAAACATCCGCGCGATTGGTTTACAAAAGAAACAAAAAGCGAGGAGAATTAATAACGGAAAACACGAGAGGGAGAGCCGAGTTTCGGTCGGAATTAACCGCAGAAATTTGCATAGGAGCGGTCGAGACAAGATGGCTGACAGTCTCCCCTATGATATTATTTCCAAAGTATATAAAAAGGTTGCGAGTGGAGGGGTATTGAATCAGTGCTGGGAGGGGACGGATCCGACCAATCAGAGGAGGGTAGAGCACGCCCCGGGCGCTAGTGCGCTACCCGCAGGGCTGCAACTGTTTAAATACGCCACCCCGACCCCCCAGCAACCCCTACAGCCGCGCCTGCAACTGGGTAAATACTGGCGGCAATACTCGGCACTTCAGCAGTCAGCAGTGCTGAGGACAGTAGATCCGCCTCAGCGGGCACCTCAGAGAAAGTCTAAATTCGTCAGCATAAGGAACACACGACACCGCCACCGCGTAACAACTTACAGTAATAAACATGTATTTGGAAACTAGAGGAGTTTTCCGATACGAGAATAGAGCGTTTTTTCGAAATCATTCGTTTTAAGTGTACAAAATGGAGTTGAAAAGACTAAATAAATAAATGTTTTATTGAATAAAGATGTTACAACACATGTATCTCAATCGTCAATAATAATTAAAATGTTGGTATCACACAAATCTAAATCACATTCAAACATACATAATTTACACTCATACAGTCTCATTCACTGGAATTTCACCCGTCTGGCCCCCGTCTGTCTGTATGTTCACACGGTCTCCCAATCGTGTGTCATAAACTCGTCTGAACTACAAAATGCTTCTGCGATCAAAAATTGCTTAAGAGGAGCTTTAAATGCCTTCGGCAGTGGGACATGCTTAATCGAATTTGGAAGTTTGTTGACGAAATGAACTCCTGCCTGTGAAGGCAAACGTTCATGAGCTACCGTTCTGTGTCTTCCAGTTCGGTAGTTCTCCCTGCCTCTAGTTTCGTGAGAGTGTACATCTATACCTCTTACGAGATCGCATTTTCCTATAAAAAAAGACAGGTTTCCAAAATATAGAGACAGGGTAGTGTCAACAGTTTTAAACTTTTGAACGCTGGTCTGCACGACTCTCTCCACTGCAGTTTTGCGGTTGTTCGCACTGCCTGTTTTGAAAATAAAAATTTGAAAAGAGCGACCTCCCACAACGATAAACCGTAGGAAAGGTGTGGGTAGAAAAAAAACTAAAACTTGGATAATTTCAAAGTTTATTTGTGAAACTGTTGAGCTTATGAAAAATTGGGAAGTGTCGGAAAACTCTTCTAGTTGCAGCATATATCATGTAATTAATGTTAAACTTATCTAGGCAGGGAACAACTTAAAGTAAAGTACACAATGGAGTTAAAAGCCCTAAGCTTGGAAAATTTCAAAGCTTAACTGTGGAACTATTGAACAATTTATGAGAAATTGGATTCTATAAATGTGTTGGAAACCCTCCAATTTCAAAATATATTCATGTTTATTCGTAAAATTATTTTGAAAGGTGAAAAGCGGGCAGCCTCCCAAACGCTTGGTTTGACAGTTAGGCCGCATCAGTTGAAAGAAGGCCCGTTGTTACGTGTGCGGTGTCGTGTGTTCCTTGGGCGGACGAATTCAGCTTTTCTCTTAAGTGACCACTGAGGCGTACCCTTAAACATTTTGTAACATTCTATACAATCGTTAACATTTAAATTTATACTATACTACTTACGTCGAGTTATCAATAAAACAAAGAATTTAATTCCTCTCGTTTCCATTAATTCGAATAACATACAATATTTCGTATTGAATTTGAACGAATTATCGGTTAGCAATATTAAATTTAATGAACAGCGAAGGTGTATCGGGGGTAAAGGTCGAATGTTTGGTTAGTGGGAACAGAAGCAACAACTGGCGGCGGAAGCAGTGATGCCAACGCATGTTTTGCTACTCAAGGCGATCTTTCGTCCATACTGTGTGAGCGAACAATATCCGTTCCAATAAACCTGTGTCCTAAATACGTGATAAAGTACCTGATGCAGTAGATATTGTAAATAGTTTAGTTCAATTTTAAGATATAAACGACTTGATGGCACACGAATGGGGATCCGCGTAAACAGACCACGGACTAGGGGCTAGATCGGAACAAATTTGAGGGAATGAAAATATTGTACGTTTGAATAGAATTACGATCTGTATGAATGCACAAATTTAGACACTCAATACTGTAATGACGGTTGCATAAAATGTTTCACGCAATAAAAGATTCATTTATTATCACCCAACCCCCATTTTTAGCAAAACTCACCACCCTTAAATTCTGACGGAAAAAATCACCAAAAAATCTCATGCAAAACAAATCAGACAAGAAGCAAATATCAAGTTCGCATCGCTCGCAGGCTTGGAGTGTGTGTTTTGACTAGTCTATTAAGCTTGTGCGCCGGCGCTTGTGTGTAGGTGGGGTGGGGGGGCAGGGGTTGCCTGGAGCGCCAGGGCGCGCACACTCACCCCTGCCCGTAGCGACCCACCCCGGGGCACCACTCGGCTGCATTGTCGCCACGTCTCTATCCGCGCCACCGTCTCGTGTCAGTGATAGTGTCCGTGGACAGTACGGTGACAGTGGGTTTGGACTTTGTGCTTGAGTTTGGACTTTGGTGCTTGATTTCGGGAGTATTCGGTGAGTGTTTTTGGCGTCTGTAGACAGTTTGCGTGTTTGGAGATTATAATTGGTGATTAGGATATGTATAAATTCGTGCTAATGCAGGGTAGACGAATAATAATGAAACGAATAGATAATGTTTAATGTTCAACAGCTAAATATTGTACTAAATGGTTGGGTATTTTATGCGATTTTACTTGAAACAAGCCATTTTTTAAACTACTACCTCCAGCAAGCTGACACTAGTTTTTCCTCTTGAAAAAGCTACTAAAAAGACTGATTTTCGCACCTTCTGAACATTTTCTAGGTGCGGACTGTTTGCACTTCCGCCGATTTTCTTTTGTGTAGTACTTCTGAATAAACAGTTTTGCGACTATGAACGTCTCCGTTTTGACTGACGTTGAAATGGGATCCAAACAATCTTTGGGGTTTAACAAAAGAATCACTTTCAAAAAGACTTGAACAGCAAAAGCACGATGGTCAGAACTCCAAAACGCAGTGGCATAACCTGTAAATTGTTTTAACGATGCTGTGAGCGCAGAGAGGTTTGTTCAGTCATTTCGTTAACTTTGGGCATTAAATAAAACTAACCTGAAGCTCCTAACTTAACTGAGGCAAAGAGCATATATTTTTCGGGTATATTTAACAACGGCTGCACAATATAAAAATAATTTTAAACAATCACACACATGTAGGTACAGTTTACAATATAATATATAGACAAATGTTTCAATGAAAGCTTCTTTCGGCAAGGAAGGTAAAAGGCAACCAGCGTTATCTTTTTGTGTGAACATACTTATTATTCTTTGTATTGAATATATAAATTGTTTTTGTTATGATCTGTGTATTTTTAAATGTGTTGTTTTAAAATATATTGGATCGCATATCTAATTTTATACGACTGTATTTAATAACAATAACCACGGCATAAACCTAAAAGTTTTAAAAGAATACAAAATTATTTGCGTTGACAAATTGAAACAATAAAAAGCCAATTAAAAATTACTAAACACAAAATTTTAACAACAGCAAAAACTAATATACTGAAATAAAGCCACTGTTAACAAATAAAGGCATCTTGAGTATAATAACCTTTATGCAAAGTGTTACTTAGAAGAAGAAATGATTAATTACTTTTACAAGTTTAGTCCGATACCTAATTGATTACAAAGTATTTGGTAATTTGTTAATTGATTATTTGTACTGAGAAAATCTGTATTGTATTAAATAACATTACAATTTGCTCGAAACATAGCTTATTACTAATATATTATATTTATGTGAAAAGAAACTAGTTTAATGAACATTGAGATGGATGGGTGCATTATTCTGAACTGAATTGATACATTTTGTTATGTGAACTATAATTAACAACTGGCCGCTTAGTTGTACAAGGAATAATTATTTGTGATTTTGTCGAGGTCGAATTATGACTACAAATTTCATTAGCGGATTCGATATCCACTCTTACCAGAACTAGGTATGAAACTACCGACTGGGAGAAAACCAAAACGGTAGCTCGGATAAAATTTTCCCTTCACAGGCTGAGACTCAACTATCGTCAACAGGCTGCCAAATTCTAATCAAATATACACCTATATCAAAGGCATTCAAAACCGCTT
This sequence comes from Matsumurasca onukii, assembly GCA_018831715.1. NCBI lineage: Eukaryota > Metazoa > Arthropoda > Insecta > Hemiptera > Cicadellidae > Matsumurasca > Matsumurasca onukii. The sequence continues at coordinate 3,846,609 of CM032063.1, read as the reverse complement.
GGAAAACAAATTTTGTTTGCAGAAGCATTTTAAGATATAAACGACTTGGATGGCACACGAATGGGGATCCGCGTAAACAGACCACGGACTAAGGGGCTAAATTGGAACAAATTTGAGGGAAGGAAAATATTGTACGTTTGAATAGAATTACGAATTGGGGTGGTCATAGCTCAGTGGTACAGTGCGTGCTTCACTGAAATGCAGACCCCGCCTGATTCCCGGGCGCAGTGATAACTTTTCACGATGGCAATTCCCCGTGGTTAGGAAGTCACGTTAAGAGGTTGGTCCTTTTCCATTGGTCGTTATTACCATGACCCAACTGGGAACAGAACGGCCATATTTTGTAACAAGACTACACCTCATCATCCATCAAAAACACTCATCATTGATTCACCATCATTTCATATTCACCTTAACAGAATTCTAAGAGTGGTCGGTGTTAAATCAAAGTATGAATTAGATCTGTATGAATGCACAAATTTAGACACTCAATACTGTAATGATTTGCATAAAATGTTTACGCAAAAGAGATTCATTTATTATCACCAAACCCCATTTTTAGCAAAACTCACCACCCTTAAATTCTGACGGAAAAAATCACCAAAAAATCTCATGCAAAACAAATCAGACAAGAAGCAAATATCAAGTTCGCATCGCTCGCAGGCTTGGAGTGTGTGTTTTTGACTAGTCTATTAAGCTTGTGCGCCGGCGCTTGTGTGTAGGGTGATGAGGGGTGCAGGGGGGTTGCCTGGAGCGCCACCCCCAGGGCGCGCGCACACTCACCCCCTGCCCGTAGCGACCCACCCCGGGGGCACCACTCGGCTGCATTGTCGCCAAGTCTCTATCCGCGCCACCGTCTCGTGTCAGTGATAGTGTCCGTGGACAGTACGGTGACAGTGGGTTTGGACTTTGTGCTTGAGTTTGGACTTTGGTGCTTGATTTCGGGAGTATTCGGTGAGTGTTTTTGGCGTCTGTGGAGTTTGCGTGGGAGATTATAATTTGGTATTAGGATATGTAAATTGTGCTAATGCAGGGTAGACGAATAATAATGAAACGAATAGATAATGTTTAATGTTCAACAGCTAAATATTGTACTAAATGGTTGGGTATTTTATGCGATTTTACTTGAAACAAGCCATTTTTTAAACTACTACCTCCAGCAAGCCTGACACTAGTTTTCCTCTTGAAAAAGCTACTAAAAGACTGATTTTCGCACCTTCTGAACATTTTCTAGTGTGCGGACTGTTTTAGCACTTCCGCCGAATTTCTTTTGTGTAGTGTTTCTGAATAAACAGTTTTGCGACTATGAACGTCTCCGTTTTGACTGACGTTGAAATGGGATCCAAACAACAGGTTTAACAAATGAATCACTGTCAAAAAAAGACTTGAACAGCAAAAGCACGATGGTCAGAACTCCAAAACGCAGTGGCATGACCTGTAAATTGTTTTAACGATGCTGTGAGCGCAGAGAGGTTTGTTCAGTCATTTCGTTAACTTTGGGCATTAAATAAAACTAACCTGAAGCTCCTAACTTAACTGAGGCAAAGAGCATATATTTTTCGGGTATATTTAACAACGGCTGCACAATATAAAAATAATTTTAAACAATCACACACATGTAGGTACAGTTTACAATATAATATATAGACAAATGTTTCAATGAAAGCTTCTGTAAACCAGCGTTATCTTTTGTGTGAACATACTTATTATTCTTTGTATTGAATATATAAATTGTTTTGTTATGATCTGTATTTTTAAATGTGTTGTTTTAAAATATATTGATCGCATATCTAATTTTATACGACTGTATTTAATAACAATAACCACGGCATAAACCTAAAAATTGTATTAAAAGAATACAAAATTATTTGCGTTGACAAATTGAAACAATAAAAGCAATTAAAATTACTAAACACAAAATTTTAACAACAGCAAAAACTAATATACTGAAATAAAGCCACTGTTAACAAATAAAGGCATCTTGAGTATAATAACCTTTTATGCAAAGTGTTACTTAGAAGAAGAAATGATTAATTACTTTTACAAGTTTAGTCCGATACCTAATTGATTACAAAGTATTTATGGTAATTTGTTAATTGATTATTTGTACTGAGAAAAATCTGTATTGTATTAAATAACATTACAATTTGCTCGAAACATAGCTTATTACTTAATATATTATATTTATGTGAAAAGAAACTAGTTTTAATAAACATTGAGATGGATGGGTGCATTATTCTGAACTGAATTGATACATTTTGTTATGTGAACTATAATTAACAACTGGCCGCTTAGTTGTACAAGGAATAATTATTTGTGATTTTGTCGAGTTTTTTTAATGATACATATTGTAAAATGAACTATATAACCGTAAAAGGTCGCAAATTTACACATGATGTTATTCGTTACGTTTTCAGTGTAACGCCTTACGTACCGTCGTTCAAATATGAATGCAAATTGTTTATATTATTTGGCAAAAAAGTATATAATAAAGACATTATTCTAAAACGTGTTGCATTATTAGTAATTTGTTAATTGTTTTAGTTGTTAGTAATACCATTGCGGAATTTATAAATATTCAAAATTAGACTACTACTATTATTCAATTACGATTCGAGGTCTTACTTGTGGTATATAGTATAATTTATATGGTCAAAAACAATTTTATTGTAGTAGTTTTGACATTAAACGTATTGTTGTTGTTGTAATGAGAGTTTGCATAATGTTATTTTATTATATATATAAAGAAAATTTATTAATAAATGTAACTTTTATTATATATAAATAAGTTAAAGTGCAAAGCTATTTTAACACAAACAATTTAAATATAATGATTATGAATTTCTAAATTATTATACATATGGTTTTCTAAAATTTATGCTGATTCAATTGCGTAATAGTTGAAATTTAATAACACTTTATTTTATAATTTAAGGTTATAATAAATGTCACTTAAGAATTTAGGTATAGTCCCTCTTGAGCAATTAGTAGTCCAATGTTTCTAAGTTTTAATTTCTTATATTTTTCTTTAAATAATTGCTTATTTGATCATACATTTTCTTTTTTCTTCATGTACTTCTAAAGGTTGGAATTTGTATTTAAACGGATATTGTCAAAAATGTAGCAATTGTCTTTGATTGCCAAGATGCGTCGGTAAAATTGATCAGCTAAACCTTAAATTGTTCTAGACATAACTTTTCTCTTTAAGGCATTTGATTAAACTTATTGTATAGCTTTTGGTTTCTTAAAAGTAGCCAATGGACATTTTCAAAATATGTAAATATTCAAAATTGTTAAATAGAAGTGCCAATATAATATGTAATGAACGTTTTAAATAATAAAAGGATAGTGAGTAAAACAGGTTATACTTTTATTTTTCTTAAACAATTACTTTACCATAATTTTGCATTGACAATAATGTTCATGTATAATGCAATATTATGAAATGAATAAGAAAAATCAAGAATTTTTAGCGTACAGTTAAGCCTTCGATAAGATAATAAGATAGAACGATACAACTTAATCACCTTTAAAGTTTATACCTTTAGAAATAACAAGGTAAATAAATAAATGTTTTATTGCATATTGACATTTACAATAAATGTCACAATCGTCAAATGTTTGAGTATCTAAAATTTTCCTTGCATTCTTATTAAATCCCATTCAAACATAAGTTTTACTACTCTCTATACATTTCAGATGTAGCATCTAGTAGTCCCTTTTCAGTCCAGAATCATGGGTCTAAATGAATACCATAAACTCGTCTGTATCATAAAATGCTTGAGAAATCAAATTGTTTTAAGAAGAGCTTTGAATGCCTTGAAGTTAGGGCATTTTTGAACGAATTTGGTAGTCTGTTGACAGAAGTGAACTCCTGCCTGGGAGTGTCTGTACCTCTTGTAATTTATTACTTTTGATTTAAAATATTGGAGAAATAAGTATCTCCACGAACAAACAATAACCATGATCAAAAAATGTTGCGTTAGTTTAGTTTGAGTTTGAGTGACTAATTGAACTAATATACATTTCAATTACAATAATTGCTTATTTTACGCCAGCTTCCATGTACAAGAATTTTCAAATATTACAAAACTGTGACTGTCGTATTGTCTATAGATTATTTGTGAGTTTTTGTGGTGAAAATGAACACCACAACCCTGAAATAGATTACGTTTACGACAAAAATTGTTTCAAAAACATACGGCGTTAGAATTATTTATACTTTGGAAATGTTCTCTACACGGAGATAGCTCGATGTTTGACCATTTTGTTGAAAATAACGAAAAAATATTGCTTTTTGTAGAGAAATTGTTTTATGAAAGCTACCCCAAAAGATTATTTCATTAGAAAAATGATATTGTATAGCTCTAAAGTAAATCAGTTATAATACCAGTACCATGACAAATAGACATATGTATGTACTATTATACGAACTTACAATACAATAATTGTACAATTGGTATACAATTATAGTACTAATTATGGTTTTAACCGACTTCAGAAAAACAAGAAGGTTACACAAGTTAACCTGGAGAGATTTTTTAAAACTTTTAAATAACAGTTAATTACATTCTGCAGGGCAATATAAAAACAACATTTCAAAATGTATTTTACTAAAACTATAAACGCAACATTTGCAAAACTTACTAATAGTACTTAAAACGTAATTTATGATTTATTTTTCCTTACGTTAGTTCACCCATTTCATACAAATAATATTAGGTATAAAAGAACAACAGACCACAAACTCTTCTTGTCGACCAATTTTTAAAACTGTTGACTACGCTTGCCTTGTCTCTAAACTTTTGAGACGATTCGATTCGTATGTCTAAATACGTAAGTCTGGGCCGAGACATACACGAGTATGACCAAGAGGCAGAGACAACTACCAAACTGGGCGACACAGAAAGGTAGTGTTTGAACTCCTACTTTCTGAGGTGGGTGTTCAATTTATCAACAATTCTACATTAGAAATGCTCCATCGCCCGAGGCGTTAGAATGTCGTCTAAAACGCAACTTAGCGTCAAAGGCATTTTGTTTCCTGGCGAGGTTGTTGGGAGTTTGATCATCAAGAAGACTGACCTGGCGTTGAGTTAGAATGTGTGAGATGGATTAGTGTATGTTTGAGTAGGTTTACTACCTTACAATCATTAACTGGATTACAAAGACATAGTTAAAAACTTGGGCTCATAATTAACGAAACACTTTCATGGAATTATCACATTACAAGTATATGTAATAAAATATTTGCCTGTGTACATAATATTAAGCGGATTTCAACTTTTTATTAAAATGAAAAGTGTCATATACTGTAAATATGTATGTACGGCATAATAAAGATGATTTGATTTGAACTTGTTTACCTCTAAACGTAAAATAATGCTTGTTAAAACTCTTGTACTGCCTTACTTTAACTACTGTAACGTCGTCATCAATGATATGGCTGTTGAGCTTTCGAACAAACTTCAACGTGCTCAAAATTATTGTATTAGATTTATATTTAATTTAAACTATTATGAACATATAACTCAATATTTTAATGATTTGGCAATTTTAAAATCAAAAGAACTCAGAACATTGTATTTTGTGCTCAATTAATTTGTCCAAAAGGTTCCTACCATTTTATTTTTGAACCTTTCAAACTTATTAAGAACAGTCAACACCGAAATACACGCCATGGACAATATTTATTATCAATTCCCACTCATAGAACAAATGTTTACAATAAATATTTCACTGTAACCTCTTATCGGCTGTGAAATAACCTCAGTGATAACATTAGAGAAATTGACAACCGTGCTCGGTTTGGGAATGAGATCAAAACTCTTTTCATACGAGATCATAGGGAGTGGCATCCTAGGGGCTGTGTGTTTTGTTTGTAAAAACATCAGTTTGAAACTAAATTTTGTTTTTCTTTTCTGTTTAGTTCCAATTTGTCTTTACATATCTTTTTATGAATATCAATATATAATAGTTATTTTTTTAGTCTTAAGCTTATGTGGTAGAGAAGGCTTTAAAGCCCTAACTTCGCCTTTTGATATATCAATGGGTCCTTTGTTGTTGTTGTTTATAACAATGACCTCGAGATAAAAAATTATTTAGTGAAAAACAAATACAGACTGAGAAAACTGAGCGAGATAGGACTATGTGTTACTGTACAATTTTTTGTTTATTATGAGCTGATAAACCACTTGGTGAAGTTTGATCTCCTAATTACTGGACACTCTGTATAATTTATAGTGTGAACGGCAATACAAGTTTTTATTGATTGTTTTCGGTAAAGGCGTTAAAATTCGCGCAAAATTGTTTAGTTTTTTGTCGTCCAGAAACATAATGTTTCACCCGTTGATCAAATTTCTTAGCCATCATCCTCTTCCACACTCCAAGTCCCTGCGATGTCCACACCCTCCGACACCGCTAGACAGTTACGACTTCTCACGGGTACGTAAGGTTCCGTGTGAGCTCCTGTGTAAGCTTGTTTGACGGGCATCTCCCACGCCGGGCGGCGCCCCTCAGGCCTCACGCTACCCGCTACCCGAGATCACCCCCGGCCGCCGATACAGCAGCCACCGGACTACAATTTTCCGTTACCTATTATCCTGCACCTTTTCTTTGACGTCTTTTCAAAAGGATTGAAAATTGTTTCAATACATTTATAGAAGAGTGTTCTTATAAATGTTTGGAGAAAAGGACAAAAGTGACGGTGAGGAAACCGACAAAATATCGTAGTTCATCTAGTAGAGCTACGTCGCTGTTAAAAACAGAAATTTTGTTGTCGCCTCTTTTAAGAATGTTTACAAGAAATACCTTAGAAAGAAGATGACACACAGATGGGTGAAATGTTGTTGTGAACGGGTCCGGAGATATGATGTCCGCCCCGCGCGGTCAACCGGAAACCTTACATTTCCTAAGTCCTAACTGGATTTCATATCTCCTCAAAGTCAACAGCTCGCGCCTTCTTATGCCGTATTTTTTATTTTTTTTTCGTGTTTTTCCGACACATTGTTTTTGAGAAATGTAAAACATAGCCGACGCGTAACCGTAAGCGATACCGTGGGTCATGCGAACTTCCCATAACTGGAGAGGGATAGTTAACTAAACTTAATTTATGATCCTATTTCATTAAACCTCAGAACAAACATTTACGTAACCTTAACCGACATGTGTACAAAAATCAACTAAATCTGACCAGCCGAACCAAGATGGCGGTGAAATACGATTACAAGGTCATCTTAGTCTGGCTAGCAGAATTTTGTCGATGTTTAATCCACAAGTTGGATACAGTGACATAATTTTTGTAATAATTTCATCTAATCGGACCGTAAGTACATCTTTTTAGTTATTAGAGCATAAGCCCCTTTTTTGTGAGGAACGCTTACCCCAAAGGACGCTTCTGGTGGACGCATTTTTTCTCGTTTACGGACTTAATATAGAGATTTGCAAAGAGCACATTTGTACCGAATTTGTAAAATTGGACAGCAAATGCAACCTGTAAGTGGAGCGGTCACACACATATATACAATTAGTTTCTGATGGAAATTTGCTACGACCTATCAAATAGAAAAATAGCGTTTCATTACATACGTTTTTTATAAATCGTTTACTTTCTATGTTGCTGTTGTGAGAATGTTACTTTCATTGCGTATTAGTGTATTTATAGTTAGAAAAAATATTGGAAAAACATGTTTTCATAACTCCAAACCTTTATGTGGTATTAAGTTTATCAAGCTAATTTGTCCGGGTAAAATGTAAAAAGGTAAGGTTTGCCTTGTTTAACGAGGCGAAGTTAGGACTACAAAGTCCTCTCTATAACTCAACCTCGACCTTTACCTAGCGTCATCGTATAATCGCATTACAAATTGTTAGGTGGTGACTGCGGGGACGAACCCGCGCCAGCAGAGTGATGAGCTCCGGAGTCGCACGCGATACCAATTCGCCACGGATCCGCTATAAGTTATATGGACGAGCTTTGAAGTATTGTATTTATGCTGAAAGATTCGACGTTTCTCGATTCTTCTAAAGGCCTATTCCAAATTGTGGTTAATTCTACAAACTTTACAGTAAGCACATAGCTTCACAAATCTCCTGTTGTATGGATCGCAAATATGACAAGCTCCGTAAAACCATCTCACCCTCCTTTCAGTCGATCTCATTTTACGGTTTCAAAATCTTAGCAAAATCACAAGGGTGAAGAAAGATCAAAGGGTGAATTCCCAAGAGAAGAGTTAAAACAAACAAATGCACAAAGCGAGGGAAGAAATATAAGCCCTCGACAATCGCGGAACCTGCGTCTGAAAAGTGAGGATTCCGAATGCAGGTCGCTCCACGCCAGTCCAACATCAGCTGATCTGAGATGATTTTGTTACGGTTTTGTTCTAAAACAGCTGTTTCTGAGACATGTAAGTGTTTAAGTAGGACTTAAAACAACATAAGAAGATTACACTGTTCAGCTAGAATATAAGTCTTTATCCTTTTAAACTATTCTTTGCTTGAAGTTTGTTGTTGACCTTGATACAATTTATGAGATTAATATTTAATATTTTAGTAATAATCTATTACGGATGTTTTCCATCGTTTTTAGTGGACAAAAGTGCTTGAAGTTTCGGGATCTGGAATCCTACCCCGTCTTCAGGTGAAAAGAAACCTAAATCATAACATGACAAGAGCTAGCCTAAAAGTAATCAGCGCAAGGTGGCTAGTCACCCAACACTAAAAACCGTCATTTTTTTCTTTAACTTATTTATTTTATAGTCTAAAAACCTAGAAAACAATTCAGCATTTACACAAACTTCACGAAAAAAAACACAAATAGATAAATCAAGATCGTCCAGGACAGCTGCACACCGACTGATTGGCTTGCCCATTGGCTAACAGTGGACAACCAATCACAGCCGTGAATCAGACTGGCCAACTGTAACAGAGAACACAGTATCTATTTATGTGTTGATGTAGGTCGGACTTTACCAACAAACAAGCTAAAATCATTTTAAAACTTCAGGAAAATCCCTAAGCGATGAGTCACGATAACTGCTTACCGGCCTAAGCTGTAGGCCTCGGATGTTAAACTTAAGTTCGTTTCCAAAAGCTTCAATTTAGGACCTAGTGATGAAATATATTACCATCTTCCTTAGAAACGATAGTTGGTCTGTTATACTTGCTGTGTATACTAGTAGATGACGTACATCAGCTGTTACCAACGTCAAACACCAATAATTCCTCTTCAACTGCTGACTCGAGCACGTGGTAGTGCTTATTTGTTCAGTAGGAACATCTTTGTTGCTCGGGAGAGCGTCGTTGCAGAGGTTGCGGGAAATATAAATGAAGACTTAAGTATTACTGCTATTTTGACAAAACAACTCTTAAATGAATCTAGGTTTGCCCGTAGTTTATTTTTCAAAATGTCTGTTAGTTTTTTGCTATTAACGGTTAAAGTTAGAAATTATACAGTGTTTTTAAGACCTTATTTAGCTAAAAAAGCTTTATACGAAATCTAATCACAGGAACACACAGATAAGCTCTTTCTCTTTTAAAAAATTAACATATTCAAATTTGTTGACTCATTTAAGATTTAACATGTTGACTCTTCCCTGTCTCTACATCCTTGGAACCTGCGTTTTCTTCAAAACCAAATACGATCCCATTAAGGAGGTATAGACATACACTCTTATGAAACTAGAGCAGGAACTACCGAACTGGGCGACACAGAACGGTGGTTTACGGCATTTGCCTTCTCAGGCAGGAGTCGTTTTGTCAACAAATTGCCAATTCGGTAAAATGTGCTAACGCCACAGTTCAAGTCTCGTCTAAAAGCAGTTTTGACCGCGAACACTTTCTATAGTTCAGACGAGTTCTTGGCACACCAATGGAGACCCTGGTGAGAAATCTACCGGCCTACGGGTCGGAGATATGATGTCCGCCCGCGCGGTCAACCGGCCACATTTCCTAAGTCCTAACTGGATTTCATATCTCCTCAAAGTCAACAGCTCGCGCCTTCTTATGCCGTATTTTTTTTTTGTGTTTTCCGACACATTGTTTTTAATTTGTTTGTTTTGAGAAATGTAAAAACATAGCCGACGCGTAACCGTAAGCGATACCGTGGGTCCATGCGAACTTCCATAACTGGAGAGGGGATAGTTAACTAAACTTAATTTTATGATCCTATTTCATTAAACCTCAGAACAAACATTTACGTAACCTTAACCGACATGTGTACAAAATCCTAAATCTGACCAGCCGAACCAAGATGGCGGTGAAATACGATTACAAGGTCATCTTAGTCTGGCTAGCAGAATTTTGTCGATGTTTAGTCCACAAGTTGGATACAGTGACATTAATTTTGTAATAATTTCATCCTAATCGGACCGTAAGTACATCTTTTAGTTATTAGAGCATAAGCCCCCTTTTTTTGAGGAAACGCTTACCCAAAAGGACGCTTCTGGTGGACGCATTTTTCTCGTTTACGGACTTAATATAGAGATTTACAAAAGGCACATTTGTACCGAATTTTGTAAAATTGGACAGCAAATGCAACCTGTAGAGTGAGCGGTCACACACATATATACAATTAGTTTCTGATGGAATTTTACGACCTATCAAATAGAAAAATAGCGTTTCATTACATACGTTTTATGAATCGTTTACTTTCTATGTTGCTGTTGTGAGAATGTTACTTTCATTGCGTATGAGTGTATTTATAGTTAGAAAAATATTGGAAAAACAATAAACTGCCGCTCCAAACCTTTAAATGTGGTATTAAGTTTATCAAGCTAATTTGTCCGGGTAAAATGTAAAAAAGAGGTAAAGTTTGCCTTGTTTAACGAGGCGAAGTTAGGACTACAAAGTCCTCTCTATAACTCAACCTCGACCTTTACCTAGCGTCATCGTATAATCGCATTACAAATTGTAAGTGGTGACTGCAGGGACGAACCCGCGCCAGCGGAGTGATGAGCTCCGGAGTCGCACGCGATACCAATTCGCCACGGATCCGCTATAAGTTATATGGACGAGCTTTGAAGTATTGTATTTATGCTGAAAGATTCGACGTTTCTCGATTCTTCTAAAAGGCCTATTCCAAATTGTGGTTAATTCTACAAACTTTACAGTAAGCACATGCTTCACAAATCTCCTGTTGTATGGATCGCAAATATGACAAGCTCCGTAAAAAACCATCTCACCCTCCTTTCAGTCGATCTCATTTTACGGTTTTCAAAATCTTAGCAAAAATCACAAGGGTGAAGAAAGATCAAAGAGGTGAATTCCCAAGAGAAGAGTTAAAACAAACAAATGCACAAAGCGAGGGAAGAAATATAAGCCCTCGACAATCGCGGAACCTGCGTCTGAAAAAGTGAGGATTCCGGAATGCAGGTCGCTCCCACGCCAGTCCAACATCAGCTGATCTGAGATGATTTTGTTACGGTTTTGTTCTAAAAACAGCTGTTTCTGAGACATGTAACAAGTGTTTAAGTAGGACTTAAAACAACATAAGAAGATTACACTGTTCAGCTATAATATAAGTCTTTATCCTTTTAAACTATTCTTTGCTTGAAGTTTGTTGTTGACCTTGATACAATTTATGAGATTAATATTTAATAATATTTTAGTAATCTATTACGGATGTTTTCCATCGTTTTTGAGTGGACAAAAGTGTTTGAAGTTTCGGGATCTGGAATCCTACCCCGTCTTCAGGTGAAAAGAAACCTAAATCATAACATGACAAGAGCTAGCCTAAAAGTAATCAGCGCAAGGTGGCTAGTCAAACACAATCCAACTTATTTATTTTATAGTATAAAAACCTAATTCAGCATGTACAAAAACTTCACGAAAAAAAAAAAAACACAAATAGATAAATCAAGATCGTCCAGGACAGCTGCACACCGACTGACTGATTGGCTTGCCCCATTGGCTAACAGTGGACAACCAATCACAGCCGTGAATCAGACTGGCCAACTGTAACAGAGAACACGAAAGTATCTATTTATGTGTTGATGTAGGTCGCTACTTAATGAATCAGGCTTTACCAACAAACAAGCTAAAATCATTTTAAAAACTTCAGGAAAATCCCTAAGCGATGAGTCACGATAACTGCTTACCGGCCTGCTTTCATGCCTCGGATGTTAAACTTAAGTTCGTTTCCAAAATCTTCAATTTAGGACCTAGTGATGAAATATTACCATCTTCCTTAGAAACGATAGTTGGTCTGTTATAATTTGCTGTGTATACCAGTAGATGACGTACATCAGCTGTTACCAACGTCAAACACCAATTCCTCTCTTCAACTGCTGACTCGAGCACGTGGTAGTGCTTATTTGTTCAGTAGGAACATCTTTGTTGCTCGGGAGAGCGTCATTGCAGTGCGAAAAATATAAATGAAGACTTAAGTATTACTGCTAGTATTTTGACAAAACAAATCTTAAATGAATCTAGGTTTGCCCGTAGTTTATTTTTCAAAATGTCTGTTAGTTTTTTGCTATTAACGGTTAAAGTTGAAATTAACAGTGTTTTAAGACCTTTATTTAGCTAAATAGCTTTATACAAAACTAATTACAGGACATTATGATGCTTTTTTCTTTCCGTAAAAATTAACATATTCAAATTTAACGTCCATATAAGAGCGTTATCTACTTTCTACGAAACCCTTGCCAGCGGAGGATTTGACAGTTAAGGCGCAGTTGAAAGAAGCCCATTGTTACGTGCGCGGTGTCATGTGTTCCTTGGACGGACGAATACAGCCTTTCTCTGCGGTGACCATGGAGGTGGACCCTTAACTACTGACCGTTACCGAGGCGGGGTTTGAACCTGCGAACCTCGGATCGACAGTTCGCGCGCTGCCGACTCTGCCACCTCGCCGGCAATAGTTGTGTATGTTTTTAACCCCCAATAAACGTGGCCGCCGGTGTGACTAAGGCGCTGATGACCGCCACGGGCTGTTCCCATGGTTACACAGGGGCGGGGGCTCGCGTGGAGACGACTCGCACTACTTGCAACTGACTACTTACGACTGTCTACTACGTCAGGTCTGGGGACTCACGCCAATTTCACAAGAATCCCACAATTGGTGACTGGGTTACACACGCACGGGGCGCGCATTCCACACGCACGGGGCGCGCAGGGTGGAAACGTTGTGGCAGGAAAATACAAAACCAGGCCGACACGCAGCTAAGTGCTAAAGCACCGCTGGAATGAGTGAATGGAATTTCCTTTGCGATTTGTTACTCTAATTGGCCACGCCAACGGCCTCGCTTCGGCCTTTGGCCTCAGCATGGCCTGCTGTATCACGGGCGTTACGAGGCTGTTCACTACGCTCATATCCTCACTTCGGCCTTGGGCATCAGACTTACGGGGGTTTTGACTGGAAGTTATACTACATATCATGAAAGGAAAATCAATTTTAATAAAATCGGACAACTCTTTCGGCTGCTACAGCGAAAAATCACTTTGCCGCTATTTTTAAACGACTTAATGGTTTTCATAGTTTTAGTAGATGTACTGTGACAAAATACGTATTTGTTTCAAATTACATGAAAATCGGACGACATTTACTGGTTTTACTGGTTACTGGTTTTAGATAATTAAAATACCTTTTTTGGTAAAAAGCCCCTTTCCCCCCAAAAAGGGGGTTCCTGTAGTCCGATTTTGCTGGTTGACGAGCTCGACCGACATATTTAAAAAGAAAGATTTGTACTACAAGAAAAATAATAAAAGAATTTGGCGAAAATCAATAAAAAGACCTTTAGAGAGTAAACGTATGCATATAAAGTTTTGAAAAATCCTTTTGTTCTAAATTTTGCCAAACATAATAATAAACTAAACACAAAAACAACGAAACAACTGAATTCGGTCATCTGCAACTCGACTGTGTGCGTCTCTATAAACCACCACTATCTGTGCCGTCTCTCAATTGACAATTATTACGGTTTGGATTGCAATCGGTGACAAAATACTACCTCCACAGACCCTCAGATGATCCAAGGTCGTGATCAGGCCAATTACCGACATTAAATTACACCTTCCGATTAATTAGATTGCTACTGGGGTCCAATTTGTGTTTTTTCTCCGCGAAGGACTGAGAGAGATCGGTCTGTAGTTGGAGACCTGATTGTGGGTCCTTTGGTGTTCTAACTCTGCTGAGCGGATTGTTGGATGTCATGAGATGCTTAGAAATATTTCCGCCTGGGATTTAGTTAGTTTCACGTAATTATGACGCTGTAAATTAATTTTGTTAGGAAATTGACGTGTTTGTTCATTAACACACGTGGTTGTTTATCAGTATAATAAGTGACATCGACCGCAAAGGCCCAAGAGTTATATATCATATTCACCTTAAAATGCCCTCTAAGAGTGGTCGTTGTCTCAGAATCCATGTATCAAAGAAAGCACTCATAACGCGATCCTGTAATTTTAGCTAGAACAATTTAGTGGATCAAAAACACTTTAGGAACGAGTGAAGATCGATAATTTTTGTCATGTTTCAATATTGTCAGGTTTTAATATTATAAAGGAATGTAAGTAAACATTGTTTTGAACTCAGCAGTCTGAATTATGTTGTTTTGAAGAAACAGCCGTTACACTGATTTACAATAAGTCAGTACAGTATTAAAATTCAAAACGTACTCGTTGTCCATGCCACAAAAAGATCACCAGAATGATTTTTTTCTCCCTAGGAAGAATGGCAATCGAAACAACCCTTTATTGAGGATGATATAGGTCTAAAGCGGCTCAGATAGTCTCAGTGATCATAAGATGATACCCTCATCAACTCCCACCATCGTTTAGACATATCAGACCATTACCTGCGTGGTTCGGAAGTCACGTTAAGCCGTTGGTCCTTGTATTTCCATTGGTCATTGGGCTAATAAATAATGACCCATTCTAAGGAAGAGTCGGTCTTAGTTTGTAACAAGACTACACCTCATAACTCATTACTACCACTCATCACACTCATCCTTCACCTCATATTTGCCTTAAAATACCCTCATGAGAGTGGTCGGCATCTCAAATAGTGATTTATTGATACGTCTAGGCAGCTGTTTTCAGAGCAGAAATGACAAACACATAATGTTAGCAGGTAATTAACTATAGTACACGCACAAATCTAACCAATCTACCGATGCTACATTTGTTGATAGCCACTTTGTTGGAGTGATAGCCCCCGAAGATCCACAGACAATGGCTGATGGCTTAGTACGGTCTGCTCCCTCACTGGAGACCCTCTATTCAACCCACAGCGCTTGTATGCTTAGCCTGAGCCATGTCAGAGGGGCATATTAGGATCCGTCAACGAGTTTAAATACAACCCCTTCTTTCTTGTAGTTCTTTCTGTTGAGGACTATCGGTCGTTGTAGCAAACGGAACGAAAAAGGTAGCCGACGCGTAGCTACCGTGATTGCTAGCGAATTTTCTGTACAGGGTCGATTTACACCGAAAGTGGTTCCCCCCCAAAATAGGGGTTTGTGGTCACACCACTACTGCACTTTAAGGGCCGTTTTTTAGTTCCAAGCTTAAGTGGAGATTAACTAATCTCCATTTAAGTTGTTTACAATCTGCATTGTGTACATTTTCACACAACTGTCAAAATAACTTTGGAATATTGAAGGCTTTAAACGCAATAAACCTTCTTTAATATATCTAACACTCATGAATACTGCTAATACAATCTCAAAATTGCTTAATCCCAGATTAGACATGAATTGAAAAACGGCCATAAGAGTAAAGATTCGATAAGTTGTTTAAAGTTCGGTTAAGCATCCATAGTTATGGAAGTGAAGTTAGTGACAGAATCAACTCAACCAGGCCAGAATAACAGCAAAAAATACATTTTCCTTCGCCATCTTGGTCTGGCTGAATGGATTTTGTTAATTTTTGGTACACATGTTGGGTACGGTACCATTAACGTTTACAGTCTTTTAAATAAAAATCGGATAGTAAATATAGCGTTTTCTAATCATACAACCCCTTATTTTTGGAGGACCTCCCAAAAGGTCACTTCCGATGGGTCGATTTTGAGACTTAGGTGATGATCCCAAAATAGCTTTTTGTCTATTAATAGACCAACAATTCCAAACTTGGCCAACACACTTTTGACACAACGATAATTTGTCTGCAACAGATGATTTCAACAACAAAGGTAAGATTCGTTTTCTGAAAATGAGTATTGACAATACAGTACTCGAAATATATTAATTGTTTCTCTCTAAAAATTGAGTACATTATTAGAAGATGAGATGCCAACCAATAATCATACAATGAATCAATCTTCACGAAGACTATCATTTCGCCAAAAACAAAGATAAGCTTTGAAACTGTAACACATTGTGTTTACAGCAAGAAGTACGGCGCTAATTGACAAATGCACTGACAAGTTTAAGATGTACCGATGTACTGATGGATGAACAGCTGACTGTATGACGTGTCTCGTGACATTGAAGATAGCAGTGACGCAGATCACGAAATGAAGGTTAATAGTTTGCAAACACAGCCAGACCTGGGTTGCACCTGGATATCCGTAACACTTTTGCGCCTCTGTTCTTGCAATACAATAACATTAACATGAGTCAGTCAACGTTTATAGGATTTGTACTTTAAATTTCAAGATGATTTAATCAGATCACACCTTTCCAGACTCTTCATTCTTAAAAAAAGCAGTTCGAACCATTGCAAAATTCAATGGAGAGAGTCGTGCAGAGTGGTTCAAAAGTCTCAATCTGTTGACACTTCCCTGTCCTACATTGGAGATGCGTTTTCTCCAAAACCAGATGCGATCCCATAAGGGGTGTATACATAAACTCTTATGAAACTAGAGGCAGGGAAAACTACCGGACTGGGCGACACAGAACGGTGGTTTACGAGCGTTTGCCTTCTCAGACAGGAGGCCGTTTTGTCAACAAATTGCCAAATTCGATAAAATGTGATCCAACGCCACAGGCGTTCAAATCTCGACTAAAGCAGTTTTGGCCGCGAACACTTTCTATAGTTCAGACGAGTTCTTGGATCACCACTGGAAGACCTAGTGAGAAATGGCACCGGCCTGAGGAAGCTCAAGTGAGAGAATTCGAATGAACGAGCCAGTATGTCTGTAAAAATTGTATGAATGAATGAGTTCTTGTTGTAAGTATGAGTGACAAAATTTTAGCTTTCAAAATATTTGAAACGATTTCAATACAATGTATGTTTACAAAATAAAACATTTATTTATTTTACTTTTTATTTAGATGTAACAAGAAGTGAAAAGGCGGTTTCTTATAAATTTTCTCATAAAAAACACACACAAGCGGATCCGTGGCGGATTGGTATTGCGCGTGACTCCGGAGGTCATCACTCCGGTGGCGCGGGTTTGATTCCCGCAGTCACCACTTACAATTTGTATTGTGACTAAACGGTGACGCTTGGTAAAGGTCGAGGTTGAGTGGTAGAAATCATTTTGTAGTCCTAACTTCGTCGTAAAGACACACTTTACCTTTCTTACACCTCCTGACTGGAAACCCTGCAAGAGCATCAACAACACGACGCGGACAAAATTAAAACATCTGAGATGCACAATTAAGGGGACATCAATAGCCGAGCGCAGATGAGAGGGGTGGGGGGTGGGGTAGTTTTCCGGCCCATTGCAGCGCACACAAACACACCCTAGATTGAAAACACCCCTCACATGTCTCGCAGGGGCTCGCGGTTCTTTATTAGGTCCGTGTCACCATTGACGAGGTGATCTTGTTTGTCCTGGGGTCCGCTTCAGAGACTGAGGGGCTGTGAACTCGTGGAACACACAAGTGGCGTCTTCTACAGTGTGGACAACTTTGGCACGAGATTTTAGAAATATGTATTTTTAACAATTAAAGTGCGGTCTCGCAAGCGGAATTAAGAGGATTGATCACCCCAGAAAAGTTGCTCAAAACATGCTCCCGTAGTCTCCCGTTTAGGACGCTATCTTTTGCTGTATTAGTTTTATTTCATGTTCTCAAGGGTTTCTCTAGGTTTGTACAACAGCTGTTTACGCAACGATAGGAAGCCTATGTTTATAAGTTTTGTGATGTTTTTTATCTTAGTCTTATTGTTGACTGCAGAAAACCAATTTAATAAAATGTTTGCATCAAAACGTGAAAAGTCTTTTTGTGTTAGAGTTTGCCCAAACTGGATCTGTTTTGACTGTTCAAATACACTTTCATACAAAGTTCCAAAATACATACATCTCATCGTAGCTGTATCGCCTGTTGGGTTAGGCTATTTGATAATGATGAGTGTTTATGTGATAAAACGTTCAGACCGTCCCCATTTCTGATGACTCTACTAAAAGACTTGAAAATCTATATGCAATAAGCCGCAAAATATTAACTCGCCAAACAAGTAGAAAACTTCAGATACTTCATGTAACAATATGGCGTGTCTTACGCAAGAATATGAAATGCAAATTTTGCAAGCGTTGAGACCAGCTGACAAATTATCTTACAATTTCGTAGGTCTGGCAATGTCTTTCTTGCAATGACCTCCTAGGTCACCAGATCAAATCCCGTGTGACTTTTCTTGAGAGGGTACATTAAAAATGTAGTGTGTTACCCTCCCATGCCAGAAAACGTACAAGCTCTAAGAAAACTTGCGCAAGAAATGCTGCGGTACGTTTGGGTGGAATTTGACCATCGGTTAGGTTTGTGCAGGGCTACCAACGGGGGTCACATTGAACACTTTTAAATTATGCCAAATAAAACTTGTTAAACCTGTAAAAAACTGATGGAACTTTTATTTCACTGTGACTTTTTCTGAGCACATCACGTTTACTTTTGCACCATGACTTTTGAAACACCCCGTACCATCATATCATCGCTCAAAACATTCTCATTGCTATTTTCTTTTTTCAAGTAGATAAATAACATAGATTCGAATATAGAACGAGAAATCCCTGATCCTCTAATAAACCTCTCCCCGTTCTCAACAGTCTCTCGCCAAGCCGTCAACAAGGTCTCAATTTCCAAAACTAATTTCGCACACTCTGGTGGCGGCTCGGTAAACACGTCGTGTTTGTCGTGGCCGGGCGACACGCGTGTCGTGTGTTTTGTCACGTGACCGCACGCGTGTCACCCACACGAGCACGCGCCCCGGGTCCTCTACAGGAGTCAACAAGTGCATGAGAGGCTGGGAGCTGCTCTCAGAGGGAGTGTGTCAGAGTGGGGTTTGAAAGTCGATAGTAAAGTTTCTTTTGGCCGATTCGGTGGAGTTTTGGGAGTTGTATACATTTATTTGTGGTTCTGATTAACTTAATGACTTTGGGGTATGTCTATGTCGGCCTGGGTTCGATTCCCGGCCGTAGTGATAAGTGTTCGCGATGGCCACTCTCTGTGGTTCGGAAGTCACGTTAAGCCGATGATTCATTCCATTAGTCGTTGGGCTATTAACTAATGACCAAACCAGGGGAAAGGTCGGCCCTAGTTTGTAACAAGACTACACCTCATCATCCATGAAAACACTCATCACACTCATCATCATCCCATATTCACCTTAAAACACCCTCTAAGAGTGGTCGGTGTCTCAAAGCAAAGTATCAAATGTATCAAAGTATCTAATCATGGGGTTCTGTCTAGAGGACTTTTATTTCACGGACATTGCATTATGTTATGTGTGAACTGATCCAAAAACTATTTGGTTTGTGAACATGAGTATTTTCGTTCCTTTTGCTGGAAGATTTCTAGAAATTTTACATTTGAAGCTAATTTTGAGTAAAAAAAGTAAAGTTTGTCTTGTTTGACGAGGAACAGTTAGGACAACAAAGTCCTCTCTACTTCCAACTTCGACCCTTACCTAACTTTATCGCAAAATCAATTTACAAATGTAAGTGGTGTCTCCGGGGATCGAACCAGCACCACCAGAGTGATGAGCTCTGGAGGCTATTGGCAACGTTTCTTTTGCGAATTTTCAAGTACTGCCTTTCCAAAGAACATAACTCGATCAATTTGAATGACCTTTTCTCGAATAAAATCTGTAAAATTACTTTTTGTGCAACTTAAGGTCTTTATCTGAAAGACCTCGGTTAGCGATTAAGCTGCAAATTCGTGATAGTCAAGTTTGCCACGGTTCACGATGCTCACGCGAACGTAACGATAGAGCACTGTTAACGTCGTCGGGCAGAGCTGTCAGCACGTCAGTCATCTTCACGGTCTACAAACACCGACACAGACTATACAAACACACCAGTTGATGTGAGCTAATCTATAAAAGATCGAGAAGCAAGTTCGCAATGCTTGAGATCTTGAACCCCTGAGTCTCGGAATGAAGGTAGCTTGTCTGGTAAGTCTAACATTTCTTTTCAAGTTTTGACCATAGAGGTTAAGAGTAAGCTCTGTGTGGTTTGGGAGTAGTAAATTGTATACGTTATAAGAATTAACCAAAATTTGAAGCAAGTAAAAGGCCAAATTATCAAAGTTATGTTCATTTTCTGAAAGATTTCCACACTTTACTAGAATCTTTGAACATTTTCTGAGCTGAACAGGTTGATTTCTAGTTTTCAAGAGCCTGAGAGGTTAGCATTACTTTACGATTTGGGGATAAGAGTCGTAATTCCCGTTTGACAGTTTCCTGAGTATTTCGAAGGGGTTTAGGATAAATTTAGGTGTTGTGAGTATACTCGTACACAGCTGAAACAGATAACAACATTCCATGGAGATCGTTTCAAATGGCCAAACCAAAACTAAGAACTAAAAGTTCAAAAAGTGCTGAGCAACAGTGTTGGTCAAAAGTAATATTTTGAATTCATTTATTGAGTGAGTATCTTATTCTTTGAGAAAGAAATTGCTAAAAAGGCTCTGAAATGTGTCGTATGTATCTTACCCCTAGTAACAAAACATTACATACTATGTAATACTCAGTGAAGATATAATTTAATTAATAAATTGGGTTATTTACAGCTTCTCGTTGTTCTGGCGGTGGTGTCACCACCCATCTCCGCCCGTAACATCGATCTAGAAGAGGGAGAAGAAGTGCTTAGAATTCAACCAAGGTTCCTCTCCTGGTTCACTGGAAAGACGGAAGCAGCAAGTGATGATGATAGTAGCGAGAGTTTGACTGACAAAGTTGGAAATGTCGCCAAGAAAGCAGGCAGCAAGATCGTCAGCGGTGCGGTAACCTCTGCTCTGGGCGCCAACGGCGTGGAAAACCTCTCCAATCTGAAGGATGGCCTTGAGAGTGGTGATAAGAAGAAAGTGGCAGGAGCCGTTGCCAACACAGCCCTCTCAGCCGTGGGCTTGGGCTCAGCAGGAAGTGCGATCTCCAACGTCAACCAAGCCGTCAAGAGTGGAGACAAGAAGAAAGTCGTAGGAGCTGTGGCCGACGCAGCTTTAACCGTGGCGTTGGGACCATCAGGAGTCGCGTTGGCGAAGACCGGGCTCGGTGCCGCCGGCCAAGGGTTGAAGGCAGTAGGAAACGTCTTCGGCGGAGCCTTGAGCAAAATCGGAGGTGACTCCGTGATCGGACAGTTGGGAAACACAATTCAGGACGGAAGTTCTAAAGTCGGTGGACAAATGACCGAGTACGCAGGTGGTGAGAACGCCACGAAGACATCTGCTGGTCAACTCGTCGGCCAGGTCGCCGGGGTTGCTCTGAACGTGGGGCTTGGACCGGTCGGAGGCGCTATGGCCAAGACCGGAATCAACGCTGCTGGGAAACTCCTGCAAGCCGGAGGAGGTCTGGTCGGAAACAAACTGAGTGAGATGGGAGGAGACTCCGCTATCGGTAAGCTCGGTAATGTCATCCAGGGAGGAAGCAAGGTTGTGGGAGGAACCATGACACAAGTCGGAGCAGCCGCTGCGTAATCCAACTAATAAAATATTTAATACAACGAAAATAATGTATTTATTTGTATTAAACATCCCAAAGTGTTTGTATGAAAGCATAATCAAAATTAATACATTTTCATTGTTTACTTGCGTTTGCTTGGATTTCTTCACTTAGACATTCAGAGCACTTGGCAGAATTATATGAAAGATGTTGATTTCAGGCAACAACAAATAGTCAAAATCAATTTCAACACCTTTTCTTTGAATAAACTCTGATTTTTTGGGCCTCACTTACCTTAAGGTTAGCGGAAGACTAAGATGTCTTGAAGATTTTAGAGATCTTCACGTCAAAAACAAATACAATCTACAATCTTCAAGACATCTTAGTCTTCCGCTAATCTTAAGGTGAGTGAGGCCCAACAAAAAAAATCAGAGTTTATTGATTGACACTTTACCTAATAAACATTTCATTTAAATATAGAACCTTTTCTTTGATTAAAAACAAAACGCTATTTCAAAGTCTGAAGTTTAATAAGCGGTCTCTTTAGGTAATATTTTCAATGCATCGTCATGCACTGCAAAGGTCGGCCTTTGGAAGTTTATAATAGATCCTATTATTAAGATGAATAATACGAATTTTACGGTCCCCGTATTGGGCCAGTTGAAAATGCACTCATAGTTTCACATAGTCTACAACATTGACCTTTTATTTGGGAGGTTTCTCTATTGTTTAAACCTTGGGAAAAATATATAAAAACATATTTTTCACTTGAGGTATCGAAAGGATGGGGAACACGTTGTTCAAATTTGAACTGATCCTTCGGACCGTTAGGCCTCTAAGATTACCCAGACCCCCCGAAATTTCTGGAATTATTAATTATGACATCAATTCAAACCTAACACCTAGCCTTTGTCAGTTATAGAATCGATGCATTATTATAAAAAGGTTAACAAATTATGCATCAGAAAAAAATCAATAATATTAGACAATGTCCATATCGCAAACTTATCATATCAGTACTATTAAAATGTACCGGTGTTGAACAAAACCATAACATATAATAAGCCAAGGTATAACATATTGCAATCGTAAGGTATTGTAACATTTAGCGTGGTGGGTTGGAATCGTGCGCGAATCAGGAGCTCATTACTCCAGTGGTGCGGGTTCGATCCCCTCAGTCCCCACTTACATTTACAAAGTGACTACGCGGTAACGCTAGATAATGGTCGAGGTTGAATGGTAGAGAGAGGACTTGGTAGTCCTAACTTAGCCTCGTTAAACAAGACAAGCTTTATAATTATGATATTCTATTAGTTATACAGTATGTTGAGCATGCATGGACACACCCCAATATATTATAAGTTAGTGTTATTCTGACTTTCGGTGCAAAGTTGCGCAACAGATCTGTGGCGGATTGGTATCGCGCGCGACTCCGGAGCTCATCACTCAGTTGGAGGGTTCGATCCCCGCAGTCACCACTTACAATTTGTAATGAGAGTAATGAGACTATACGGTGACGCTAGGTAAAGGTCAAGGTTGAGTGGTAGAGAGGACTTTGTAGTCCTAACTTCGCCTCATTAAACAAGACTTGTTTTGCGGCATGGAAAAAGGCACGCTAAATTGAAAAGGTCCGTCACATATTTGGTACTTTCCTTCCTAAAAATGCTTCCCAGGCCGCAAAGAACTCTAAACTGAACCAATAGAGAAAATGCAAAATCACTAAATCACTATTTGAGATGCCGACCACTCTCATGAGGGTATTTTAAGGCAAATATGTGGTGAAGGATGAGTGTGATGAGTGGTAGTAATGAGTTATGAGTTTAGTCTTGTTACAAACTAAGACCGACTCTTCCTTAGAATGGGTCATAAATTAATAGCCCAATGACCAATGGAAATACAAGGACCAACGGCACGCAGGTGATGGTCTGATATGTCCAAACGATGGTGGGAGTTGATGGGGGTATCATCAGATGATCACTGAGAATATCTGAGCCGCTTTAGACCTATAACATCCTCAAAACCTGACCTCCATGAAGCTGGGTTACAGGACCACGCCACGAGTCCCAGTCCTGTAAAAAGGGTAAGAGGTTCTGTTAAAACAGGAAAAGGCCTGAGGCCTTGAGGTGTTTGGTGCGCCGTTGGTCAAATTGGCGGTGGTGGCTTCATTCCTTCCACTGGCACCCTAGTGGCACAACTAAGCAAAAGTATACTCGACCATTTTCGACTAATGAATAACGTAAACATGAACACAAACAAAGTACAAAATATTTATTTTAGTTAAGTTGCATACACGAATTTCAAATTAATCACAATCGGGAACCGTTTGGCAGTTTGTACACATTGATCAACGGATGAGCGTCAATATGAATTTTGGTCTTTGATTGAGTTTTCGATTAAACTAACGATCTGCTTCGTTAGCGATAGTCAAACCTGACCCTGAATCAGAGGAACTTTGTATAAAAACATGCACTTGACTTTCAAGTTATTCAGAAACATGAAGCCGACTTTGCTGGTAAGTTGGTTTTATACTGAACTCAAAGTTTTGGTTACAGTAGTTTTGGTTTGTATTTGAATAATTTTACATATTATTACATTTTTATAGTTACATACATTTTTATATAGTGATAAAAGACAGTGTACTTAGACCTGTCCTTTTTTACTGTACAGTACATAAACAACATCGTATAGGAAACGCTGAGTTCAAAATTGACTTTTTATGCAGACGATACTTCTTTTTTGTTCCAAATAGAAATTCTCAAAGCGTATAAATTGAATCTTTTATTGACATGAATCTGTTTCAATGATTTCAAACGATGGATAGTGCGTTTGTCTATCTAAATACATTACATTTTCGAATACAAATACTACTTATGTTAAGTAAGAGGTACATATCATTATGAATAAAAATTCCAAACAAATTTACTAAAGGATTCTTTTTAGAACTGAAACTAAAACTTCCATCAACACATAAATTAAATAAGTAGTCCCGTTATGTCAAAAGCTATTTTTGTAATAATAAGATTATGGTAATTTTATGACACAAAAACTCGTTTGACAACATAACACAAAATTTTCTTCAAAGAGAAAATAAAACTAAAATTAAAAAAGCGTAACCATTTAAATATAATACAGTATGATTGTTTCTTATCTATTCCACTGAGTAAATATTGGATTATAGAAAACATTTGCTGCGGTAAAAACCTTTGTATTTTCTGAAAATTTTCGAAAAATAAAGAGTTATTTATGTATTGTTATAAACAGTGTTAACTATTTATAAGTTCGTTGTATATTCTATGGATGTTAAATACCTTTGGAAACCCAATTAAAACCACCTAAGAACTAAAATATAATATCTAAATTAAGTAGTTTCAACCTATTCTATTTTCTGGTCATAGAACTAGGGGTTACATCAAAAGATTTCCTCTATATAACCACACATCTCTCATTACTTCTAGAGAAAATAGGAAATTGCACTTTGACTTTGGGACTGCGGACTGTAAAACTTTGTTAAACAGTGAAAATTAATAATTATTTTGAACAAAATCATAGCTTAAATTAGGTACTATCAAGTTTCAGACTGCAGCAAATCCTCAAAATAAATAATATGAAAAACATGTTAACTATAAAATACAGCTGTAATATATTTCTGACACCAAAAATCGACCGAAAATCATAATAACATTTGTTGAACAGAAGATAATTTTTTCGCACAAATCTTTTCTAAAAATACCAACACACAAAGAACCATTTTGTCTTATAGAAGATTTTTAACATCAATTTTATTCAATAATACTTTGAGAGAACAAAGAAACTGAGCATGCAATACGTTCATCTTAATTTGATAACTGAAAAAATTACACGTAAGTAATTACAAATTAACATAAATTTGGAACTAAGTGTTTACAGTACCTTTGTGTGGAAACTGGTTTTTAACGTTTGAATGTGGTTTGCAGACTTTGCTTGTCGTCTCCATCAGTGGACATCTTGTTGTTGAAGCTTGGAAAGATGATCTGTCAACAGAAGATGCCGAGAATTACCATGGAAGATCGTATAGCCAGGGTGAAATCTCTATAAGTAATGGAGGAAGCTGTGAGGCAGGAGGTGTTAAATCTGAAGACTATTCATCGAGGCACGCAGGCAGCGGTTCAGCCGGAGGATCATACAGCAGCGGAGGTTCATCATACAGCAGCGGAGGTTCTTACTCGGCCGGAGGTGGAGGAGGAAAATCACATAGTTCCGGAGGAGGAAAATCTAGTGGACTTCTAGGTGGAGGCAGTTCTTCGTTTAACTTAGGATCAATCGCATCCAAGGCTGAATCAGTTTCCGAAAGCAGCAAAGGGGTGCTTGGCTCGGTATCGGGTTCTATGAAGGAATCAAGCACTGTATTGAAGAAAGCTACAGCTGGAAGTAAAATCCTCGGCAGTGTGAGCCAGGGAAAATCATCGAGTAGCTCTTCAGATCACGTATCTTCTTTCAAATCCGCAGCTTCCTCAGTAGGAACCATGGCCAGGTCAAGTAGCGAATAAGGCTTTAACAACAGGAAGTGAAATGGCAGGAACTATCATAAGTGAGCACTGCAACAGCAAGGAAACGAGTAAAGGTTCTAAAGGCATGATTCAAAAGGTGACTGCCGGAGGAATTACAAAGGCAGCTTCAGCTGCAGGAGCGGCCGTAGGAGGGCCTGTGGGAGGAATGGCTGGGAATATCGGCGCGAAGGTTGCATTGAAAGGAGCTGATGTTGCAATAGGAATGTGCGGTGGCGCAGTGAAGGGAGTAGCAACAGGGGCTGGAGGTGCTATAGCCAGTGCAGGCTCAGAGGCCGGTGGAATAAAAGGAAAGATGATGGGTGTGAGTGGAAAGGCAGTTTCTGCTGGAGGTGCTCTTGTAGGTTCAGCTATGAGTGCATCCAGTAGTGTGGGACACACAAAGACCAAATCAATCCTTGAGACAACAGCTCACCATGCATCCAAGAAAGGAGTCGAGGTCTCCTTGAGCGCCGCTTCGAAGGGGAATGCTGTGGTGCAAGGAGGTTTAGAAAAGATTGGCGTAGAGAGTGGTAACGGCATGGTGAAAACAGCAATCTCGCTACAACAAAAAAAGATGCAAATAGCAAAAGGGGCAGTAGTAAAAACAGCCACCGTTGCCAAAGGGTTCATAATACCAAAATGGCAGTTGCGAAGAAATGTGTCGACACGGCTGTAGGGGTACAAGTGAAAAAGGTACAAATGGTTAAAGGAGTAGTAGAGAAAACCGGAAGTGCAGTGGTAGCCAAGAAGGAGAAAATTGCTACTGCTGCTTCAAAGAAAAGAGTCGAGGTACAGGAAAGAACCAGCAAGATCACAGGAGGCTCAGCATCCTGAGCCAAAAGGCTTCAGCATCCCTGAGCCAAAAGGCTTCAGCATCTCTGAGTCAAATGACTTCAGCATCTCTGAGCCAAAAGGCTTCAGCAGGAGAGTCTGGAAGCATTGTAGTAGGACATGAAAACAGCAAAGTGTCGGGAGGTGGAGGAGCCTCTTTCTGGGCATCATCATCGGGAGAAGGTCATACATGCGATCACTCATGCGAACACGATCGTTGAGAATTCACTGTCCAGTAATGTTTCATAATTTACAGGATCCTGATAAAAAGAGATTTTAATAAATATTGTTGATGTACACGCATACATTTATTACACCCATTCTGGAAAAGTACAAAAATAATAGCGTTTACTGTAAGTTTAAGTAATTTCCTTGGACAAATTTAGAAATTTAGAAACTGCTCAAGAACAAAGCTTAAGTTGTGGAAAATGTTCAAACCTATGTTTCACTGTTCGCGAGTTTTAAAATGTGCATAGAAATTAGTTTATAAGTTACAAAACCAAAGCTAATATACCGAAATGTAGTTTTATGGTAATTCCCCAAATAAAGCTTTCCTTACACTGAATACATATCCTACGTGATAATAATATAACTTCGTGTGAAATACAACCTAAGTAATTTCTTAGGATCTTTTACTACTAAAAGGTTTCTAAGAGATAAAATTGGCTGCTTTTGTTTAAATTTTAGACTAAGGTATCTAGGTTTGAGTTGATACATTTATTCGTCACTGGACGTTTTCTCTTATACCACAACACTCTACTTTTGTACTGTTAAACCGTTCAACGTGTCTTTATGCTTATGCAGAATTATCTCAAGTGAACAATAATTCTTTTATAACCAGTGAGACGTTCTTTTGAAACCATGAAACGTTATACATTATGGGTAATATTGCCCTTACAACTGTTTGGATGACCCCATAAAAACTTACTAAAGCACAAGCAAGCCCGGTGGTAACCACTAAGGGGACTCGAACCCCCAAGACATGAAAAGCCTAGTCAACACTCGGTGGACCTTTCCCCCCAAGATAATGGCAAGCCTCTTCTGAAGTCGCGGTCTACCCTGCTGCCGCGTCCCCTTAAATGATATCTGATCTAACCTCCCCTGGTGGGGAACGGAGCATGTTCAACATCCGGACAACTACAAATACTGGGCCCATTACTTGTGCGAACTACTCTTTTGATGTACCCCAGTATAAGGTAATCTGAGCAGGTACTAACCATACAGATACTGACTGGGGGCTGTAACTGCCTTGTTACTTGTTGTTTTTTAATCCAACATGGCTGCCGCAATCAATAACGATTTAGTAACGATAATAGTGTAGAATTTGTAGAGTAATGCGTTTTTCTGTATGCAACAGAAATCAATGACCACTTAGTTTCAGTGTGCAAGTCATAACATTGTTTGTTGGAATTTATTAAAAGGTCAAGTTTATTTTTTAACAACACTAATTCTTTGAAGTTATTGTTTTTCACACTTTTGCGCTCTAAGCTATGGCTCGATAATTTGGTATCCTTACGTTAATTACCTTTCAGAAATGATCGAAAGTGTCCAAAAGAGAATTGTGAAATTTTTGTATTACAAATATTTGGGGCTTTATACAAATTAGTATTTACACAAAGCTACTTGAAATCTTTGAGTTACCTAGTATGATCAAAATATTTAAGCTGAATGCTTCTAAGTGGATCCGTGGCGGATTGGTATCGCGTGCGACACTCATACATCACTCTGGTGGCACGGGTTAGATCCCCGCAGTCACCACTTACATTTGTAAAGTGACTATACGGTAGCGCTAGGAAAGGTCGAGGTTAAGTGGCAGAGAGGACTTTGTAGTCCTAACTTTGCCTCGTTAAACAAGACAAACTTGTATTTTCTTTATAAGTTGTTCTAATCTCGCTGTCCCTCGTCCTGGCTCTCAGCGCATTTATATTTTTTTGTTCAATATATTCAAGGACTAATTTAGGTTAAACTTCTCCTTTTAACGATATAAGTTGACATATTTCTGGACTTAACTGGTATATTTCAGACTAAATCGTTGAAGAATATAAACAGTGTAGTATTTAACTTTTTGCTGTTAGCTTTGTGCTCAATTTTCCGGTCCTTGGTTACTTATGATCAGCGCGGGCTGGCGAAAAGCCGGCTGTCTTTAATTTTGAAAGAAGCGCCTTGGGCCTTGAAAGCAGCCCAAGAATGCTTGTGCCTTGTCCCGAGGGTGTAAGCTCAATAATTGCATCTCAGTTATTCATTTGCCGGTATACTTATTTTCTGTCGATATTTATTGTGCTGTCTATATTTATTGATGTAATTAAGTAATTTGTTGACGTAATTTTGTCTAGTTAGTCTATAGTTGTCTGCTGCTGTCTTCAAGCATGTTATTTATTATGTATTTAAATGCTCTGTGTAATTGCCAGATCTGCTGTACAAATAAATTCAATAAAGAATTCATTATTAATAATTTTTTACAAACAGCCTTTTTTAATATCTTGTACGTTTCTGTATGACCGTTATTAGTAACGCAAGTATCCAATCGAATTGAAGTTGTCTCCATACGTTGGAACCGTGCGTGACTCCATAGCTCATCACTCCGCTGGGGCCAGTTCGATCCCCGCAGTCACCACTTACAATTGTAAAGTGACTATATGGTAACGCTAGGTAAAGGTCGAGGTTGATTGGTAGAGAGGACTTTAGTCCTAACTTCACCCCGTTAAACAACACAAGCTTTACCTTTTATAACGTCTCTTCGGTAACGGTTGCCATTACTTCATAGATCCTCAAAGTGATTTAGATCTCGAAGATTTTTTAACAAACAATGTTCTTTCACATACCCTCACGAGAAAAAGTCACAAGGTGAATGAAAGGTCAGGTCTAAACTCCTTGCCGGCCTATCTATCGATCTTTCAGACCACCACGTGAGTAACAAATGCATTAAAGTGCACCATATTGCTGGAAATGGAGTTGATGACTGTTTTCGAGTTCATCCAGTTGAGGAAAGCAATAATCGATTAACATATTGAGACACACAACTCCATTTACTGTCAGCAAAGAAGAAAGGCCGTATTATACGAGTTTTTATTCTTAGTCCACCCCATGTGCGTCGTTTAGCTAATTATCTTGGGAATTCTTAAATATCCACACTGTTTATTACATTAATTAAACATAATTTTGATGTAATAACAGCAAAATGCGTAGAAAAGCGAGAGTAATCGTTAGAACATCAACCAGGCCGACACGCAGCTAAGCGCTAAAGCGCCGCTTGTCCGAGTGAATCGAATTTCCTTTGTAATTTTACTCTAATCCTCTCCATTCACAGCTTCGCTTCGACCTTCAGCCTCAGTTTTATGTTCGGTTACGACGAGTGTAACTTAGGCTGTTCAATACCAATATTTATCCATCGCCACTACAATTTTAAATTTGCGTCTATTGTAGTAGGCTCAGATGTTCACACATACAACACAAGAGCCCGCAGAGCATAGACAAACGCCCATAGATTACAAGTAACTGCTGCGCTACCACAGCTATACCCAAAATTATTTAATAAATTACCGGGAAACATTAAATTAGAAACCAATCAGAACAAATTTAAAATTATGCTTTAAACATTATCTTTAGAAAAGGCCTGTTACTCAGTTAAGAGTTCTTGCTTGCTTAGTGAAAAGGTCACTACAACAATAAAATCAAGTGTAATTTTTCTTTTTTTATATCAAGTTTTTTTTTATATATTGTCTAGTATTAATTTAATTTTAATCATTATTATTAAACAATTATTTAACACTTATGCTGTGTAATTAACTGACGATTGTAATACAATTTATATTGTCAATTACAAATAAAGAATTTGAATTTGAAAATCGGACAAAATTTACTGATTTTAAAATGACTAAACCCCTTTTGGTGAAAAGTTCTTCCCAAAAGGAGGGTTCTTGTAGTCCAATTTTTCAGGTTAACGAACTCGACCGAAACATTTACAAAAGAAACATTTGTAACAAATAAAAAATCGGACAAAAAATGCGACATATGTATTATACAGGTTTGAAAAATGCTCAAAAGATGTTCTGGGGGTCAGGATAGATGCTCATTTCACGTCCCGGGCCTGGATCCTACCGTGCTGACGGCATTAATATCTCATTATCCAAAGAAAATTTGATAATAATCATTGTATGACATCGAGTAACAAATCGCACTTGTTTTGTGTACATCGTTCTACGTTGATTACAATGTGCGATATGTTTACCAATAAACGAGTTGCTCGTTAGTTTGTTGATGGCGTAGAAAGTTGATATAAAAGCTCAACACAAGGACAGGAGCATATCTCGGGACCAAGATGGAGCCTTTAAAGGTAAGAAGTCCATGATGTTGTTAATTTTGCACTTTCTCAGCCTAATCTATTTAGAAAAAATGAAGTGTTTATATTTTGTTAGTAGATGTTCAGGAACTTTAAAGTTCAATCAATTGGGGAGTACTGATAATCTTTTTATAGTACGCTTTTAAAGTGTTTATCCATCCACTTTATTTACATACTTAACATAAATATATTTGTCTTGAATTTTCCACCCCATTAAATTGGGATGGAACTCGTGGCGGGGTCCTGTAATCCAGCTTCATGGAGGTCAGGTTTTGAGGATGATATAGGTCTAAAGCGGCTCAGATAGTCTCAGTGATCATCTAAAGATATTAGCATCAAATCCCACCATCGATTAAACATATGAGACCATCATGCGTGGTTCGGAAGTCACGTTAAGCCGTTGGTCCTTGTATTTCCATTGGTCATTGGGCTATTAATTAATAACCCATTCTAAGGAAGAGTCGGCCTTAGTTTGTAACAAGACTACACCTTATAACTCATTACTACCACTTATTACACTCATCCTTCACCACATATTTGCCTTAAAATACCCTCATGAGAGTGGTCGGCATCTCTAATAGTGATAACTTTAAAGTTCAATCCACAATTATTGTGGAGTGCTGATAATATTTTCATAGTAAGCTTTTTAACGCGTTTATCTATACCTTTTATTTAAATACCTAACTTAAAATATATCGTGTGTCTTGAATTTTCCACCCCATTAAATTGTCAAAGTATCTTCCAAAAAAGAAAAGGAAAGACTCAAAATATTAGTCATGAAGTTAATAGAAAACTTTGCTGTTATTTCGACGCATAATAAAACTTCGCCGAATTGTAATATTGACTCCAAATTACGGGACAAGGTTGTTCAGTCCCTCTAAAGGGAGGAGTTTCAACAAGGGGATCAAACTAGCCTTTTCTAACAAGAGTTAAGTACGTTTTCTAAAAGTATCTTTCCGGCAAACTTTATTCAGATTAACTTGTGACTATAAACAACTCTTTCAATGTTATCTATTTTGTGCTACCTAATAATAAGAGTTAAAGCTTAAAAAAATACTATAAAAAGAAGTTATATTGTCGAACAGTAGAAAAAAGAATAACGGTGTTCAAACTGTTAAAAATAACTTTTGAAAACAACAAAAGAACATATATATGGCCAAAGAAGTTTTTAAACAATGTATTTTTAAGATTTTATTATAAAGTTAATTTGTAAAGATTTTTTATATCTTATATAAAAATATTACAAATTAAAATTGTCACATATTAATATTTTTCGCTTAAGTTACAACACTTTCAACTGCCCTCATTTTGAATCAAAAAAATATATCCCTCCACCAAACTACTTATCGAAGAGTAGTCTTGGTCGGATGAAAACTTTGGTTTAAACACATTGGTAGAAATTACTCGGGGATAGAAATATTTAGTGAAAATTCAAAACAGTGGCTGGTTGGATAGGGTTTCTAAACAGATTTTATTACACTGAAGATGCCTTAGCCGGCAACAGCTAGTTCTTTAAAAATTAGTGTGAAAAGTTTTAAAAATGTCTCAATCGTTCAATTTTATTTCACTTAAGTATTACATTTTATGTAAGAAAGCTGAGGGGTTTTAAAAAATGTGTTTGACACCCAGGCATTCTTCAACAATTTTTCTTTCTTTCCTAAAAAAGTGTCAGTGTTTGTTTTATGTTTCAGCCCTCTCGAGAAGAATGGGCTTAAATATTTGCAAAGACAATGACATTTTTGGTTTTAGCGTATACATTTGCAATAATATTCCTTGAAAGGAAATGCCAAGGCTTTTATATTTTACTAAACAGAGTAAAAATTAAAGAACAGGGGTGTTAAAAGTTTTTATATAAAAGAAAATTCCTTTTAGAGAGGAGAGAATAATACGAATTATTCTTGCCCTCTTTTATATAAACAAAAGTGCGTTTACAAACGAAATATAGAGATTTTGTACAATGCAATTTTTAATAGTCCTCTGATTATCCCAACTTCCGTCATACGGATCCCTAATTAATTATACGGGTGGTTAAAATGCATTCGAAATGTCCCAGAAATGTGCAGTTTTAAATCAAATTAGCTAAGTACCTCCGTCAAACAGTTAACAGTTTCTAGAATATTCAGTATTCATATGAACTGTTTACAATCATGTAGATTGAGTGATCCAACCTAATTATCTAATTATAGTGGATTCGGCTACAGGTGGTTATTTGGGTCTCATTTTAGCTTAATATTTTCAGTTTTACTGTATTTAATAGTTTTTTATGAAAGTCTTAGAAGAGTGGCGTGGTCCTGTAATTCATGAAGTCCTTGAGGATATATAGGTCAAAGTGCTTCAGATATTCAGTGATCATCTGATGATAGCATAACTCATCTTTAGACATATCAGACCATACCTGTATTAAGTCATTGTTGGTCCTTGTATTTCCATTGTATTGGACTATTAACTAAATTAACTTATTCTGGAAGAGATGGTTAGTTTGTAAGACTACACCTCATAACTCATTACTAGACTCATCAACTATCCTTCACCACATATTTGCCTTTAAAATACCCTCATGAGAGTGGTCATCTAAAGATTTAGTGATTTAGAAGCAATTGTGCTGTCAGTGTGATTCGTTTGCAACTCGTGACGTTTTTATATACTTATTATTGACGGAAATACCATCTTAACTGTTAGTATTTAGTTATATCATAAAAAGTCCATATTTCATAATGATTCTGTATTAAATATATTACTGGAGTGTTTTACAGATATGGGTTATAAAACTTGTGCTCCTTGAACTCTCAAAGCTTTTCCTAAACGTGTTTTGCGTTTGTTACCAGCTTCTTCTGGTGCTCTCTGTTGCTGTTTACGTAACGTCAGCTGAAGAATGGGAACACTGCCTAGATGATGCTCACCATGAAGGAGGAGGCTACGAGCACGAGTGGGAATACAAGTGGGAGGGATCGGGAGAAGGTGTCAGTGGAAGTTGTGCTGCGTCAAGCCAGGCTTCATCTAGCTATGCTGCATCTGGCCATGCAGCATCCAACCATGCTGCTTCTAGCTATGCTAAATCTAGCCATGCAGCATCCAACCATGCTGCTTCTAGCTATGCAGAATCCAACCATGCTGCTTCTAGCTATGCTAAATCTAGCCATGCAGCATCCAACCATGCTGCTTCTAGCCATGCAGCATCCAACCATGCTGTTTAGCCACGCTGCATCCAGCCATGCTGCTTCTAGCTATGCTGCATCTGGCCATGCAGCATCCAACCATGCTGCTTCTAGCTTATGGTGCATCTAGCCATGCTGCATCATTGAGCCACTCGTCATCAGGACATACCGGCTCAGAAGATATGGCCTTGCATGTTATCCATGGAGCTCATGAAAGCTCATCGAGTGGATCCTCTAGCAATGGTGTGAAAATAATAAAGGTCGTCCAAGAAGCAGAAAGTCATGTTGCCAGTGCAGCTCCTGCAGGGGTCTGCGTAAAGATCATCACTGGTGCTTCAAATGGACAAAGTGTTAGTGGCCACACTTCAAACAGTGGTTCTTCTAGTCAAGCAGCTAGCTATGGTTCGAGCTCCAGAAGTGCAGGACATTCCATTTCTTCACACTCTGGATTGAGCTCTTCGGCTGTCGGGTTGTCTCACAGCACAACGACTGGTCATTCAGGTTCAACTGTAGGATCATCTCACAACGCATTAACCTCTGGATATTCTTCGTCAAAGCAGAGTAATGTAGATTTACATGAACGTGAACTATCGACATATCACGACACGGGAAGTAAATATGATTTACTACACGCTCACTTATCTCATGAGGATATTTCTTCTCACTCTGACAATACAGTGAATATGAACGCTATATCAGGAGCATCAAGCCATAAATATTCAGGATCATCTTCTACAAGTTCAGGAAAGCATTCTAACCACGTGGCCAGCAATTTAATCTCGGGCCATTCCAGCCGGGACACGGCAAATGAACATATTTCTTATGGTGGGTCGAGGAATTCTAATGGTATGGTTGAAACACATGCTACATCTCACAGCGTACACGCAAAAACTGCTGCGGATGAGAACAAGAAGGTTAATTTGAACATTAATTTAAATGTTTTGAATGCTGGAGAAAGTTCAACCAGTTCAAAAAAATTAGTACATACAAGTCATACTGAGAGTGAGCATACCGGTATAATTATAGGTGGGGGATCTAGTGGAGGCAAGGGTGGTGGCGGCGAGGATGAGGAGGTGGGAATGGTGGTGAACGATGATGGAGGTGGTAAGGAGGAGATGGGCGGAACGGGCTGGAGAGATGGTGGATAAGGGCAGTGATGAAGATCAGTGGTGGAATGGGCATCAGATGATGGATGCGCAAGAACGATGATGATCCAGCGTGGAACGGGATGGCGGCAGATGATGCGATGTGCTACAAGATATGGATCCAGGCAATCAGGGCGGCGCTGGATGATCGATCGGCGGAAATCGATGATGCGATGTGGATGCATCGCGCGAAGTGATGATGATCCCAGCAATGAAAGTCGGCGATGGTCAATCGCGGCGGCGAAATGATGATAATAAGAACGATGATCGATGAGCGCGATCGGCAATCGATCTGAATGAGTGATGAACGGCGGCAATCGCGATCGGCATGAAACGATCGGCGGTGATGAAATAAGATGATCGATCGGCAAACGATCATGCATGATCATCGATGCGCAATCAACGTGATCGATGCGGCGATCGCTGATGCTTGATCGATGATGATCCGCGCGTCGGAAATCGGCAAAATGCGATGATCGATACGGCGCAAGGCGGCCAACATCGTCATCAATACGTCATGATGATCGATGTGCTCGAACGGGATGATCAAGATGATCGAAATCGGCGATGATGATCAGCGTCGATCCGGCATGGGCGAAGATGATCACGGCGGCGAAAAGCATCGTGATCTTGGCGTCGATGATCAATCATCGTGAACCGATCGTGGATCATGATGTCATCAGCGATGATGATCTCAGGCCGCGAACGGCGAATCAGATGATGATGATGAACCAAGCAAGGTCCGGTCGGCGAATCGGCAAGATGATGATGATGACGAAAAGCATGATCCAGCATCGATGATAAGTGATGATGAACGGCGGCGAAAACGGATAAATGATCGTGATAAACGGCGATGATCCGCGATCGGCGATGATCATGCGAAACGGGCAATCAAGGAATCGATGCGAAAATCGCGAAATCGTCATGAATCGGTGAGGCAGCTGAAACGGCGTCGGTAAGTGAAACATCGGCAATCAGAGATCGATCGGCGTGAACGGGTGGTGGAGATCAGCGGATCGACGGCGAAAGGTAGGAAGGGAAACGGTCAGATGATGTGATCCGCGATGATGAAATAAGTGGTGGAATGGGCGGAGATGATGCGGGATCGGTGGTGGAATGGGCAGCGGCAGATGGTGGAGCGGCGGTGGAATGGGCGGAGGTAGAGGATGGAGGAGGAATGGGTAGTGGTTCAGGTAGTGGAGGGTTCAACGACACCCAGAGGATCTGCAGGATCGAATGGTGTGCGAGTGGTAAATAGTGGTGGATCCGGTGGTGGAGGAGCTGCAGCCGGGTCCAGCAACACACCACACGAGTGGTTCATACGAGTATTAAGGTATATATAACTATTGTACTTGTTTCAATAAAGGGTTGTAAATAAACAGTGACGTATCCTATACTTTCCTGTGTTCTTGATTATTTTGATGTTAAATGAAATAGGGTTGTTACGAAGAAAGAAGGAGTAATTTGACCAAAAGTAAAGAATAAATAATAAAAATCTTACGTTTGTACTGTAATTATTAGATATTAGTACCTGCATGCAATTATTCATACAAATAGCTTTGTCATTCCTTAAGCGAAAAGATTTTATTCAAACTCATTGAACTAAACCTTAAAATTTACAAGTCACATTGGGAAAGTAACTTAAAAATTATTTACTGGAATAAATATGCTTTGTCAGTTATCCTCGTAAAAGTTATCAATGTTAAGATTAAATATTTCCCATATTAGTTCTCACATTTGAGCTAAAGAGCCTCTATGGAGGAATGACAGTTTAACAACTGAGCATAGACCTATACATGGAAAAGTAACATAGTAGTAACTATTTTAGTAACAATAAACACAATCGTATAGTAATGCTAATAAACGGTGGGCTGTCACAAAATATACAATGTTAGCTTTAATCGCGACCTTTTAATTTTTATATCATATAGAAATAAATATCTGTTCTACCAATTAATGTGTTTAAAACTACACAACGTTTCGAGAGGTATGAAAACTCCTCTCGTCATCAAGTGGAACTTAGCCTAAATCATATTCTAATCCTTAACACGAGTACAATTTTTAGTATTATTTCTATTATAGGCTTACCTTAGCAATCAATGTAAGTATAATTAGAAACACGGACTTTTCCGGCCACTTCAGGAAGTTAACTACTCACTACGTTTCGGGAAGTTGGGAAACTCCACCCGTTCTCAAGGGTCTTACCTAAACCTAAGCTACATTATAATGGATTTTAAATCTAGAAATGTTAGTTTGTCCTTAAAATCGATTTCAAGGCCAAAGTCCCATCATCAGTTATGGCATAAGAATACAATACATATAAGACCTAAAATTTTATCCATTGGATGTTGTCTTGATGGTAAAATTTCACATTCATACACATTAAAAAGAATGAGAGACACAATTTTACACTTTGGACTAGAAACCATAGTTTTACTAGCATATCAGCAAAATATAATTATTTGTAGATCCGAACACAAAGTTAAATGGCAAACCATCAAATATGACAAGAATTAAATTGAAAATGAAGCTATTGTTTTATGTGGCAAAACTATGTACTGCACAATATTTTCCCCAAATATTTTCTCTGTTTGTAATATTTTAACAAACGTGGTATCAAATGTTCGTACTAAAGCTGTCTGAACACATATTTATAGACTATGTTTGAGAGATATGCCGTCTTTGAGTTATATTGCTGTTTGAAAAGTTTGAAAGACCGCCATTTCAATTTTAGTCGTTGAAAAGTGTCCATCAATACCATAAAATATGGGTTAAGATGTAGACCAAATTTCAAGTTCATATGTTAAGACGATGTTAAGTCGTCTTTTTAATAAAACGTAATACTGTGCATAGAAACGAAATGGCAGTGTTCATATAACGAAGGGGTTTTTGATGACATTGAGACCATTTTATGTCTGAATTTGGTTCCATAAATGGAACTTTAAACTATAACCTATAAAACTATAAATATAACCTCTATAATTAATTTAAATGTCCTAAATTAGGCAGTTACGTCTCAAATAATCCAGGAAAAGTTCAGAAACACCGTCATTCAACAAAATATATTTTAATAGATTGATTGATGTTGATATACATTGATTGGTGTTATACCTGCATCATGACAAAAAGTACAGACTTTGCATTGAATTTTTGTTCCTATCTTACTAAATTTGGGACCTAGTCATGAAATATATTAATACTATCAGTTGATAAAGAATAATAAACACTTCAGCTGCTATTTAATTCCACGTATTATTTAATTATAGCGGGTTGGTATCGCGCGCGACTCCGGAGCTCATCACTCCGGTGACGCGGGTTCGATTCCTGCAGTCACCACTTACAATTTGTAAGTGATTATACGGCGACGCTAGATAAAGGTCGAGGTTGAGTGCAGAGAGCCTAAAGTGTATTTATGAACCTCGCGCATTTAACGTCCTGGGTTTATGAACTAATGAAATTATGAACTTATTTTAAACAGTTGTATTATTATTATTGTATTGTTGATTTTCTATTTGTAAAGCCTATGTAATTATAGGGTCGAATTTCAAATCATTCATATGAACCGTTATAAACTGTAATAATAATACTTGTGTTCATAATACTTTTAACAATAATACATACTAGCCTTCGGCCAGCTAGGGCTACGCCCCAGACCCCACTTCGGCCTGCGGCCTCAGTTTCCGTTCGCTTCGCTCACGGTTCTGCTTCGGCCTCTCGGTTGGGTATTCACTTGCTAATGACTATACATTTTCAGTTAGGGTATTTCCTTGAGAGTTGAAACTTAAACACTGTTATTGTTATTATTTGTTGATGTTTACATTTACAACAGCTCGGCATTTTTAATACTTTGCCCATATGTTTTATCTCAAGCAAATTTAAATTCCTAACAGTGCTAAAAAAATCGTTTGTCCACGCATAACTCCTCTTAGATGTAACTAAATACGTCGAATGATATCTCTAATGAAAGAACATGATTAGCTGAGTGTTCTTAGACCAAAACGAACAATTTATCTCAATTAGAACCTGAGATATGACAGGACAAAGCTAAGAAAACATGGGGAAAGCCTTTTTTGAGTATAACTTTAGAAGGGTGAAAGTCAAGCGATTTTGATGTTTGATAACAAATCTATGCATAAAT
This sequence comes from Matsumurasca onukii, assembly GCA_018831715.1. Classification (NCBI taxonomy): domain Eukaryota; kingdom Metazoa; phylum Arthropoda; class Insecta; order Hemiptera; family Cicadellidae; genus Matsumurasca; species Matsumurasca onukii. The sequence goes on along the minus strand of CM032063.1, from coordinate 3,806,722 downwards.
ACCTTTCATTAAAAAAAATTCATACAATCGGCCTGATAGAACGGTCATACTGACTGCCATTAGATTTTAATAAATTATTTTAATATAATTGTATAGATTATACCGTATAAACTTGTGAGTTCAACTCAAAATAACGCAATGTTTCTGTTTCAGAGAGATGCCTTCAGCTAACTGACTCTCCTGCCTAGGTAAGTCTTGAATTTAAAAAAATCATCTTACTTGAATAATTATAATATTCTACATTGTACAATTTGAATGCATTATAATGAACGCCCGCGTTTATTTGGTATATTTTGAGTACATAGTTTGATGGTTGGGGTGGCCATAGCTCAGTGGTATAGTATGAGCTTCGCACCAAATCAGCCCGGGTTCGATTCCCGGGCGTAGTGATGACTTTTCACAATGGCAACTCCCCGTGGTTCGGAAGTCACGTTTTAAGCCGTTGGTCCATTCCATTGGTCGTTGGGCTATAAATCAATTACTCAATTTGTAGTTTGTAACAAGACTGCACCTCATCAACTACCAAAAACACTCAACACACTCACCCTTCATCCCATATTCACCTTAAATCACCCTAGGAGGGTCAATGTCTCAAATCAAAGTATCAAAGTAAAAGGATTTACTGATTTAACTACGTAAATTACGTAATGTGGATAAACCTGATTTTTACCAGTTTAAAATTAATAATTATTTTTATGTTCAGCGTTTATTAAAAAAAAGAAAACAGAGTAACAAATCATGTTTTCGTAAAAGTTAAACGCAGAGGAAATCACTGCAGTACGTTGTCTTACGCCTATGTGAAGATAACAGTAACGAGTTGGTTAGTTAAGTTGATTACAACAAATATGTTCTTGAAAACAACAATTCTTCGTCCCTATATAAACGCCAAGGTGAGTTGTTAGTGAATTTCACCAGTATGAGGTACAAACTGCTGGTAAGTAACCTGAGTATTTTTAGAAATAAATATTCTAATAATTAAATAATACAATTATGAAAAAATAATTTTAGTCTTCTATGTAACACTAAATAATTCATTCAGTTAACATTTTATCTCCCTATATTAAACAAAGCAAAACAAAGTTTCATAAATTTCTGTCATGCATATATATTATATAAATATATAATATTTTATATTAATACTAACATCATATATTAAATAATCAAACAAGTTGATGGAATTTAGAAGAAAAAACATAAGGCTCGAATTAAGAATAAAATCAAACTTATTTTAACATTCATAAAATAAATAGTTTTGGGACAATAAATAACTTGTAAAAATAAATAATAATAAATACTTATAACTATATATAGTTTATAAATCAATATTTTGAACAATAAATAAATGTTATGTGTATATTTGCGCAAATTCTACATTGAATTATTCAGTTTTATATGTCATGGTTTTTATGTACGTTCATTAGACATTTTATAGACCCCTACAACTGTTGGATGATATAAAACCTTACTAAAGCGACAAGCAAGCCCGTGGTAACCTCCGGGGACTCGAACCCAAGACATGAAAAGCCTAGTCAACACTCGGTGGACCTTTCCCCAAGATATATGAAGCCTCTTCTACAGAGTCGCAGTCACCAGCTCTGCCGCGTCCCCTTAAACTGATATCTGATCTAACCTCCCTGGTGAGGGCAGGAACATGTTCAACATCCGGGACAACTTCTAAGCTGCCCATTACTTGTGCGAACTACTCTTTTGATGTACCCCGGTATAGGTAATATGAGCAGGTACTAACCATTTTTGATGCGACTGGGGCTGTAACTCTGCTTGTTACTTGTTGTTTTTAATTAACATGGCTGCCGCAATCAATAACGATTTAGTAACGATAATAGTGTAGAATTTGTAAGTAATGCGTTTTCTGTACAGCAGAAATCAATGACCACTTAGTTTCAGTGTGCAAGTCATAACATTGTTTGTTGGAATTTATTAAAGGTCAAGTTTATTTTTTAACAACACTAATTCTTTGAAGTTATTGTTTTCACACTTTTGCGCTCTAAGCTATGGCTCGATAATTTGGTATCCTTATTTAATTACCTTTCAGAAATGATCGTAACTGAAACGAAGAAATTTGTTATTGCCTACAAATATTTGGGGCTTTATACAAATTAGTATTTACACAAAGCTACTTGAATCTTTGAGTTACCTAGTATGATCAAAATATTTAAGCTGAATGCTTCTAAGTGGATCCGTGGCGGATTGGTATCGCGCGCGACCTCATACATCACTCCGGTGGCGTGGGTTCGATCTCCGCCACACTTAATGTGATTATACGGTGACGCTAGGAAAAGGTCGAGGTTGAGTGGTAGAAAGGACTTGGTAGTCCTAACTTTGCCTCGTTAAACAAGACAAACTTGTATTTTTCTTTATAAGTTGTTCTAATCTCGCTGTCCCTCGTCCTGGCTCTCAGCGCATTTATATTTTGTCAATATATTCAAGGACTAATTTAGGTTAAACTTCTCCTTTAACGATATAAGTTGACATATTTCTGGACTTAACTGGTATATTTCAGACTAAATCGTTGAAGAATATAAACAGTGTAGTATTTAACTTTTGCTGTTAGCTTTGTGCTCAATTTTCCGGTCCTTGGTTACTTATGATCAGCGCGGGCTGGCGAAAAGCCGGCTGTCTTTAATTTTGAAAAAGCGCCTTGGCCTTGAAAGCATCAGAATGCTTTGCCTTGTCCCGGGTTGTAAGCTCAATAATTGCATCTCAATTCATTTGCCGATACTTATTTTCTGTCGATATTTATTGTGCTGTCTATATTTATTGATGTAATATAAGAATTTGTTGACGTAATTTCAGTTAGTCTATAGTTGTCTGCTGCTGTCTTCAAGCATGTTATTTATTATGTATAAATGCTCTGTAATTCCAGATCTGCTGTACAAATAAATTCAATAAAGAATTCATTATTAATAATTTTTACAAACAGCCTTTTTTAATATCTTGTACGTTTCTGTATGAGCGTTATTAGTAACGCAAGTATCAATCGAATTGAAGTTGTCTCCATACGTTGGAACCGTGCGACTCCATAGCTCATCACTCCGCTGGCGCCAGTTCGATCCCCGCAGTCACCACTTACATTTGTAAAGTGACTATATGGTAACGCTAGGTAAAGGTCGAGGTTGATTGGTAGAGAGGACTTTGTAGTCCTAACTTCACCCCGTTAAACAACACAAGCTTTAACTTTTATAACGTCTCTTCGGTAACGGTTGCCATTACTTCATAGATCCTCAAAGTGATTTAGATCTCGAAGATTTTCTTAACAAACAATGTTCTTCACATACCCTCACGAGAAAAAGTCACAAGGTGAATGAAAGGTCAGGTCTAAACTCCTTGCCGGCCTATCTATCGATGTTTCAGACCACCACGTGAGTAACAAATGCATTAAAGTGCACCATATTGCTGGAAATGGAGTTGATGACTGTTTTCGAGTTCATCCAGTTGAAAAGCAATAATCGATTAACATATTGAGACACACAACTCCATTTACTGTCAGCAAGAAGGCCGTATTATACGAGTTTTATTCTTAGTCCACCCCATGTGCGTCGTTTAGCTAATTATCTTGGGAATCTTAAATATCCACTGTTTATTACATTATTTAAACATAATTTTGATGTAATAACAGCAAAATGCGTAGAAAAGCGAGAGTAATCGTTAGAACATCAACCAGGCCGACACGCAGCTAAGCGCTAAAGCGCCGCTTGTCGAGTGAATCGATTTACTTTGTAATTTTTACTCTAATCCTCTCCATTCACAGCTTCGCTTCGACCTTCAGCCTCAGTTTTATGTTCGGTTACGACAGAGTGTAACTAGGCTGTTCGTACCTTCACATTTATCTATGAAATGCTGCTATACTACAATTTTATTGGCTGGTAGGCTCAGATGTTCACACATAACACAAGAGCCCGTGACAGCATGACAAACGCCCATAGATTACAAGTAACCATGCGCTTCACAAAATATTGGCCCAAAATTATTTAATAAATTGCCGGGAAACATTAAATTAGAAACTAATCAGAACAAATTTGAAATTATGCTTAAAATTATCTTTTAGAAAAGGCCTGTTTACTCAGTTGATGAGTTCTTGCTTACAATTGAAAAGGTCACTACAACAATAAAATCAAGTGTAATTTTCTTTTTATATCAAGTTTTTTTTTATATATTAAGTTCTAATATTAATTTAATTTTAATCATTATTATTAAACAATTATTTAACATATGCTGTGTACTTAACTGACGATTGTAATACAATTTATATTGTCAATTACAATAAAGAATTTGAATTTGAAAATTGGACAAAATTTACTGATTTTAAATGACTAAACCCTTTTGGGTGAAAAGTCCTTCCAGGAGGGTTCTTGTAGTCCAATTTTTCAGGTTAACGAACTCGACAAAAACATTTACAAAGAAACATTTGTAACAAATAAAAAAATCGGACAAAAATGCGACATATGTATTATACAGGTTTGAAAAATGCTCAAAGATGTTCTGGGGTCAGGATAGATGCTCATTTCACGTCCCGGGCCTGGATCCTACCGTGCTGACGGCATTAATATCTCATTTATCCAAAGAAAATTTGATAATAATCATTGTGGCGACATCGAGTAACAAATCGCACTCTTGTTTTTGTGTACATCGTCTCTACGTTGATTACAATGTGCGATATGTTTACCAATAAACGAGTTGCTTCGTTAGAGAACTGTTTGCTGATGGCGTAGAAAGTTGATATAAAAGCTCAACACAAGGACAGGAGCATATCTCGGGACCAAGATGGAGCCTTTAAAGGTAAGAAGTCCATGATGTTGTTAATTTTGCACTTTCTCAGCCTAATCTATTTAAAAAATGAAGTGTTTATATTTTGTTAGTAGATGTTCAGGAACTTTAAAATTCAATCCTCATGGGGAGTACTGATAATCTTTTTATAGTACGCTTTTTAAAAGTGTTTATCCATCCACTTTATTTATACTTAACATAAAATATTTGTCTTGAATTTTCCATACCCATTAAATGGATGGAACTCGTGGCGAGGTCCTGTAATCAGCTTCATGGAGGTCAGGTTTTTGAGGATGATATAGGTAAAACCAGATAGTCTCAGTGATCATCTAAAGATATTAGCATCAAATCCCACCATCGTTTAAACATATGAGACCATCATGCGTGGTTCGGAAGTCACGTTAAACCGTTGGTCTTGTATTTCCATTGGTCATTGGGCTATTGTTATCCCATTCTAAGGGAAGAGTCGGCCTTAGTTTGTAACAAGACTACACCTTATAACTCATTACTACCACTTATTTTACTCATCCTTCACAACATATTTGCCTTAAATACCCTCATGAGAGTGGTCGGCATTTCTAATAGTGATAACTTTAAAAGTTCAATCCACAATTATTGGAGTGCTGATAATATTTTCATAGTAAGCTTTTTAACGCGTTTATCTATACCTTTATTTAAATACCTAACTTTAAAATATATCGTGTGTCTTGAATTTTCCACCCCATTAAATTGTCAAGTATCTTCAAAAAGAAAAGCAAAAGACTCAAAATATTAGTCATGAAGTTAATAGCTTTTGCTGTTATTTCGACGCATAATAAAACTTCGCCGAATTGTAATATTGACTCAAATTACGGGACAAGGGTTCAGTCCCTCTAAAGGGAGGAGATTCAACTAGGGGATCAAACTAGTTTTTCTAACAAGAGTTAAGTACGTTTTCTATATCTTTCCGGCAAACTTTATTCAGATTAACTTGTGACTATAAACAACTCTTTCAATGTTATCTATTTTGTGCTACCTAATAATAAGAGTTAAAGCTTTAAAAAATACTATAAAAAGTTATATTGTCGAAAAGTAGAAAAAGAATAACGGTGTTCAAACTGTTAAAAATAACTTTGAAAACAACAAAAGAACATATATATGGCCAAAGAAGTTTTTAAAACAATGTATTTTTAAGATTTTTATTATAAAGTTAATTTGTAAGATTTTTATATCTTATATAAAAATATTACAAATTAAAATTGTATATTAATATTTTTCGCTTTTACAACTTTCAACTGCCCTCATTTTGAATCCAAAATAATCCCTCCACCAAACTACTTATCGAAGTAGTCTTGGTCGGATGAAAACTTTTAGGTTTAAACACATTGGTAGAAATACTCGGGGATAGAAATATTTAGTGAAAATTCAAAACAGTGGCTGGTTGGATAAGGGTTTCTAAACAGATTTTATTACACTGAAGATGCCTTAGCCGGCAACAGCTAGTTCTTTAAAAATTAGTGTGAAAGTTTTAAAAGTCTCAATCGTTCAATTTTATTTCACTTGTATTAAATTTTAAAAATTTAAGTCTACAATCAATTTTCAGATTTATTATTTCAACTTAAATAAAAGTATTCAGTTGTATTTGTATTTAAGTTAAAGCTGGGTAATTTTAAAAAGTGTTTGTTTTACAACACCCAGGCATTCTTCAACAATTTTCTTTCTTTCCTAAAAAGTGTCAGTGTTTGTTTTATGTTTCAGCCCTCTCGAGAAGAATGGGCTTAAATATTCAAGACAATGACATTTGGTTTTATTATACATTTGCAATAATATTCCTTGAAAGGAAATGCCAAGGCTTTTATATTTTACTAAACAGAGTAAAAATTAAAAGAACAGGGGGTGTTAAAAGTTTTTATATAAAGAAAATTCCTTTTAGAGAGGAGAGAATAATACGAATTATTCTTGCCCTCTTTTATATAAACAAAGTGCGTTTACAAACGAAATATAAGATTTGTTTGTATAATGCAATTTTAATAGTCCTCTGATTATCCCAACTTCCGTCATACGGATCCTAATTAATTATACGGGTGGTTAAAACATTCAAAATGTCCCAGAAGTTTTAAATCAAATTAGCTAAATATCTCCATCAAACAGTTAACAGTTTCTAGAATATTCAGTATTCATATGAACTGTTTCAATCTATGTAGATTGATGATCAACCTAATTATCTAGTATAGTGGATTCGGCTACAGGTTTATCGGTCTCATTTAGCTTAATATTTTCCAGTTCTACTGTATTTTATAGTTTTTGATGAAAGCCTAGAAGACTGGTGGTCCTGTAATCCAGCTTCATGGTCAGGTTTGAGGATGATATAGGTCTAAAACGGCTCAGATAGTCTCAGTGATCATCTGATGATACATCAACTACCATCGTTTAGACATATCAGACCATCACCTGCGATGGTTCGGAAGTCTTAACCGTTGGTCCTTGTATTTCCATTGCATTTAATTAATGACCCATTCTGGAAGAGTTGGCCTTAGTTTGTAACAAGACTACACCTCATAACTTTTACTAGCACTCATCACACTCATCCTTCACCACATATTTGCCTTAAAATACCCTCATGAGAGTGGTCGGCATCTCAAATAGTGATTAGTGATTTAGTAAAGTAATTGAAGGTGGTGTGATTCGTTTGCAACTCGTGACGTTTTATATACTTATTATTGACGGAAATACCTATCTTTAACTGTTAGTATTTAGTTATATTCATAAAAAGTCCATATCTTTCACGATTCTATGGGATATTAAAATATATTACTGGAGTGTTTTACAGATATGGGTTATAAAACTTGTGCTCCTTTTGAACTTCTCAAAGCTTTTCTAAACGTGTTTTGCGTTTGTTACCAGCTTCTTCTGGTGCTCTGTTGCTGTTTACGTAACGTCAGCTGAAGAATGGGAACACTGCCAGATGATGCTCTGAAGGAGGAGGCTACGAGCACGAGTGGGAATACAAGTGGGAGGGATCGGGAGAGGTGTCAGTGAAGTTGTGCTGCGTCAAGCCAGGCTTCATCTAGCTGCATCTGCATGCAGCATCTGCTGCTTCAGCGCTCATCCAGCCATGCTGCTTCTAGCTATGCTGCAAATGCTGCCATGCAGCATCCAACCATGTGCTTCTAGCTATGCTGCATCCAAACATGCTGCTTCAGCCATGCTGCATCCAACCATGCTGCTTCTAGCTATGCAGCATCCAACCATGCTGCTTCTAGCCACGCTGCATCCAACCATGCTGCTTCTGCAGCATATGCTAGCATGCAGCATCACCATTTCTAGCCATGCTGCATCCAACCATGCTGCTTCTAGCCACGCTGCATCCAAACATGCTGCTTCTAGCCATGCAGCATCCAACCATGCTGCGTCTAGCTATGGTGCATCAAGCCATGGTGCATCATTGAGCCACTCGTCATCAGGACATACCGGCTCAGAAGATATGGCCTTGCATGTTATCCATGGAGCTCATGAAAGCTCATCGAGTGGATCCTCTAGCAATGGTGTGAAAATAATAAAGGTCATCCAAGAAGCAGAAAGTCATGTTGCCAGTGCAGCTCCTGCGGGTCTGCGTAAAGATCATCACTGGTGCTTCAAATGGACAAAGTGTTGTTGAGTACACTTCTTCAAACAGTGGTTCTTCTAGTCAAGCAGCTAGCTATGGTTCGAGCTCCAGAAGTGCAGGACATTCCATTTCTTCACCTCTGGATTGAGCTCTTCGGCTGTCGGGTTGTCTCACAGCACAACGACTGGTCATTCAGGTTCAACTGTAGGATCATCTCACAACGCATTAACCTCTGGATATTCTTCGTCAAAGCAGAGTAATGTAGATTTACATGAACGTGAACTATCGACATATCACGACACGGGAAGTAAATATGATTTACTACGCTCACTTATCTCATGAGGATATTTCTTCTCACTCTGACAATACAGTGAATATGAACGCTATATCAGAGCATCAAGCCATAAATATTCAGGATCATCTTCTACAAGTTCAGGAAAGCATTCTAACCACGTGGCCAGCAATTTAATCTCAGGCCATTCCAGCCGGGACACGGCAAATGAACATATTTCTTATGGTGGGTCGAGGAATTCTAATGGTATGGTTGAAACACATGCATCTCACAGCGTACACGCAAAACTGCTGGATGAGAACAAGAAGGTTAATTTGAACATTAATTTAAATGTTTTGAATGCTGGAGAAAGTTCAACCAGTTCAAAAATTAGTACATACAAGTCATACTGAGAGTGAGCATACATAAGTATAGGTGGGGATCTAGTGGAGGCAGGGTGGTGGCGGCGGTGGGGAGGAGGGATTAGGTGGTGGGAATTGGTGGTGGTCGAGGAGGTGGAGGCGGTAGTGGAGGGAGGAGGGGGATCAGGTGGTGGAATGGAGGCGGTGGTGAGAGGTGGAGGCGGTAAATCGAAAAGATCAATCGTCGGAGTCAAACCATCGCGTCGGCGAAGATCAAATCGTCGGCTCGGCAATCATCAAAACAATCGCGTCGAAGATAAATCTTCATCTCGAAATCGGCGAATCGAGATCAATCGAAATCAAAGTCATCAAATCGAAAATCGTCGAGATCCGAAAAATCAGAAATCGAAAATCGTCGTCGAGCAAAATCAAGCATATCGAAGATCGAGAAATCGTCGGAAGATCAGCTCAAAAATCGAAAAATCATCATCTCATCGAAATCGAAAATCATCGAATCAGAAATCAGAAAAATCGGCTCAGCATCAATCGATCAATCGAAATCAATCAAATCAAAATCAGCATAAATCGAACTCGGAATCATCTTCATCAGCGAAAACAATCATCAAAATCGAGAAATCAAAATCAAAACCGAAAATCGACAAAATCAAGAGATCAATCGTCGAAAATCAATGCCCCGTCAAAATCGTCAGATCGGCAAATCATCCAGCATCGAAAAAAATAAATCAAAATCGAAGTCGAATCGGCGTATCGTCGATCAAATAATCATCGATCCAGCAAAAATCGTCAATCAATCATCGTCATCAAAATCCGTCATCTCGGCGTCGAAACAAAAATCATCATCGAAATCATCGAAATCAGCAATCGAAATCAATCGTCATCAAAAAGCTCAATCATCGTCGATCGGCATCATCGAAATCAACAATCATCGAAAATCGGCATCAATCATCGATCAAATCATCAAAATCAGCATCAATCATCGTCAAATCATCCAGATCGGCATCATCAATAATCATCCAATCAATCGCATCGAAAATCAAGCGTCGAAATCAATGCAGATCGTCGTCGAATCGGCGAAATGTCTCGAAAAATCGTCTCGTCAGGAAATCAATCATCGCGAAAAATCAACAAATCATCGAAAGAAAATCGAAATCATCGAAATCGATAAATCATCGGAAATCAGTCAAAATCATCGGCGTTCAATCATCGAAATCGGTCATCATCGTCGAAAAGCAAATGGAAATCAATGATCGTTCATCGTGGAAATGGGCAAAATGTAGAAATCGAAAATGGATCGTCGGAAACAAATCATCAGAAAATGGAAGCGGCGGTGGAATGGAGCGGATCAGAAATGGAGAAATGGGTAGTGGTTCAGGGGTAGTGGAGGTTCGACAATTTCCAGAGGATCTGCAGGATCGAATGGTGTGCAGTGGTAAATAGTGGTGGATCCGGTGGTGGAGGAGCTGCAGCCGGGTCCAGCAACACACGCACACGAGTGGTCGTACACATACGAGTATTAAGTGTATATATAACTAGTGTACTTGTTTCAATAAAGGGTTGTAAATAAACAGTGACGTATCCTATACTTTCCTGTGTTCTTGATTATTTTGATGTTAAATGAAATAGGGTTGTTACGAAGAAGGAGTAATTTGACCAAAAGTAAAGAATAAATAATAAAAATCTTACGTTTGTACTGTAATTATTAGATATTAGTACCTGCATGCAACTATTCATACAAATAGCTTTGTCATTCCTTAAGCGAAAAGATTTTATTCATAATCATTGAACTAAACCTTAAAATTTACAAGTCACCTTGGGAAAGTAACTTAAAAGTTATTTACTGGAATAAATATGCTTTGTCAGTTATCCTCGTAAAAGTTATCAATGTTAAGATTAAATATTTCCCATATTAGTTCTCACATTTGAGCTAAAGAGCCTCTATGGAGGAATGACAGTTTAACAACTGAGCATAGACCTATACATGGAAAAGTAACATAGTAGTAACTATTTTAGTAACAATAAACACAATCGTATAGTAATGCTAATAAACGGTGGGCTGTCACAAAATATACAATGTTAGCTTTAATCGCGACCTTTTAATTTTATATCATATAGAAATAAATATCTGTTCTACCAATTAATGTGTTTAAAACTACACAACGTTTCGAGAGGTATGAAAACTCCTCTCGTCATCAAGTGGAACTTAGCCTAAATCATATTCTAATCCTTAACACGAGTACAATTTTTAGTATTATTTCTATTATAGGCTTACCTTAGCAATCAATGTAAGTATAATTAGAAACACGGACTTTTCCGGCCACTTCAGGAAGTTAACTACTCCCTACGTTTCGGGAAGTTGGGAAACTCCACCCGTTCTCAAGGGTCTTACCTAAACCTAAGCTACATTATAATGGATTTTAAATCTAGAAATGTTAGTTTGTCCTTAAAATCGATTTCAAGGCCAAAGTCCCATCATCAGTTATGGCATATGGAATACAATCATATTAGACCTAAAATTTTATCCATTGGATGTTGTCTTGATGGTAAAATTTCACATTCATACACATTAAAAAATGAGAGACACAATTTTACACTTTGGACTAGAAACCATAGTTTTACTAGCATATCAGCAAAATATAATTATTTGTAGATCCGAACACAAAGTTAAATGGCAAACCATCAAATATGACAAGAATTAAATTGAAAATGAAGCTATTGTTTTATGTGGCAAAACTATGTACTGCACAATATTTTCCCAAATATTTTCTCTGTTTGTAATATTTTAACAAACGTGGTATCAAATGTTCGTACTAAAGCTGTCTGAACACATATTTATAGACTATTTTGAGAGATATGCCGTCTTTGAGTTATATTGCTGTTTGAAAAGTTTGAAAGACCGCCATTTCAATTTTAGTCGTTGAAAAGTGTCCATCAATACCATAAAATATGTGTTAAGATGTAGACCAAATTTCAAGTTCATATGTTAAGACGATGTTAAGTCGTCTTTTTAATAAAATAATACTGTGCATAGAAACGAAATGGCAGTGTTCATATAACGAAGGGGTTTTGATGACATTGAGACCATTTTATGTCTGAATTTGGTTCCATAAATGGAACTTTAAACTATAACCTATAAAACTATAAATATAACCTCTATAATTAATTTAAATGTCCTAAATTAGGCAGTTACGTCTCAAATAATCCAGGAAAAGTTCAGAAACACCGTCATTCAACAAAATATATTTTAATAGATTGATTGATGTTGATATACATTGATTGGTGTTATACCTGCATCATGACAAAAAATACAGACTTTGCATTGAATTTTTGTTCCTATCTTACTAAATTTGGGACCTAGTCATGAAATATATTAATACTATCAGTTGATAAAGAATAAACACTTCAGCTGCTATTTAATTCCACGTATTATTTAATTATAGCGGGTTGGTATCGCGCGGAGCTCATCATGGTGACGCGGGTTCGATTACCACTTACAATTTGTAAGTGATTATACGGCGACGCTAGATAAAGGTCGAGGTTGAGTGGCAGAGAGCCTAAAGTGTATTTATGAACCTCGCGCATTTAACGTCCTGGGTTTATGAACTAATGAAATTATGAACTTATTTTTAAACTGTTGTATTATTATTATTGTATTGTTGATTTTCTATTTGTAAAGCCTATGTAATTATAGGGTCGAATTTCAAATCATTCATATGAACCGTTATAAACTGTAATAATAATACTTGTGTTCATAATACTTTTAACAATAATACATACTAGCCTTCGGCCAGCTAGGGGCTACGCCCCAGACCCCCACTTCGGCCTGCGGCCTCAGTTCCGTTCGCTTCGCTCACGGTTCTGCTTCGGCCTCTCGGTTTGGGTATTCACTTTGCTAATGACTATACATTTCAGTTAGGGTATTTCCTTGAGAGTTGAAACTTAAACACTGTTATTGTTATTATTTGTTGATGTTTACATTTACAACAGCTCGGCATTTTTAATACTTTGCCCATATGTTTTATCTCAAACAAATTTAAATTCTTAACAGTGCTAAAAATTGTTTGTCCACGCATAACTCCTCTTAGATGTAACTAAATACGTCGAATGATATCTCTAATGAAAGAACATGATTAGCTGAGTGTTCTTAGACCAAAACGAACAATTTATCTCAATTAGAACCTGAGATATGACAGGACAAAGCTAAGAAAACATGGGTAAAAGCCTTTTGAGTATAACAGGGTGAAAAGTCAAGCGATTTTGATGTTTGATAACAAATCTATGCATAAATACCTTTCATAAAAATGAATACAATCGGCCTGATAGAACGGTCATACTGACTGCCATTAGATTTTAATAAATTATTTTAATATATATTTTATAGATTATATATAAACTTGTGAGTTCAACTCAAAATAACGCAATGTTTCTTTTTCAGAGAGATGCCTTCAGCGAACTGACTCTCCTGCCTAGGTAAGTCTTGAATTTAAAAAATCATCTTACTTGAATAATTATAATATTCTAATAAGATTATACAATTTAAATGCTTTATAGTGAACGCCCGCGTTTATTTGGTATATTTGAGGTGCCAGTTTGATGGTATGAGCTTCGCACCAAATCAGCCCGGGTTCGATTCCCGGGCGTAGTGATGACTTTTCACAATGGCAACTCCCCGTGGTTCGGAAGTCACGTTAAGCCGTTGGTCCATTCCATTGGTCGTTGGGCTATAAATCAATTACTCAATTTGTAGTTTGTAACAAGACTGCACCTCATCAACTACCAAAAACACTCACACTCACCCTTCATCCCATATTCACCTTAAATCACCCTAGGAGGGTCAATGTCTCAAATCAAAGTATCAAAGTAAAAGGATTTACTGATTTAACTACGTAAACTTTACGTAATGTGGATAAACCTGATTTTTACCAGTTTAAAATTAATAATTATTTTTATGTTCAGCGTTTATTAAAAAAAGAAAACAGAGTAACAAATCATGTTTTCGTAAAAAGTTAAACGCAGAGGAAATTTCCACGCGCAGTTTAATTACATTTAAGTTGTTTTTATCCGTCTTACGCCTGGATATGTTTGAAGATAATCAATGTAACGAGTTGGTTAGTTAAGCGTTGATTACAACAAATATGAAGTCTTCTGAAAACAACAATTCTTCGTCCCTATATAAACGCCAAGGTGAGTTGCTGGGTGAATTTCACCAGTATGAGGTACAAACTGCTGGTAAGTAACCTTATTCCTTATTTTTAGAAATAAATATTCTAATAAAAATAATACTAATTATGAAAAAATAATTTTTTATAGTTTTCCGTAGTAACACTAAGTACTGTACTCAGTTTCTATATGTCATGGTTTTTATGTACGTTCATTAGACATTTTATAGACGCCTAAGTCTTATAGAGTAAAAAGGGAGTTTGTCCTATACAAGAAAAGCATGTCTTTAGAGCCTTATTTTAGTTTTTTTTTATATATATACTATTATCGTATGGATTACGGAATATTTTTCTACTAAGCCCTTTAATGTGCAAACAGTTTCACCTATGCCTTTCCAAATCCCTTTTTGGATTTAACTCTGTTGGTTTCAAAAACACCTTAAGTTATTTTGTTAATAGTTACACTAAGTATAATCAAAGTATACGGTTAATATTGAATCAAGTTCAGATCGCCTATACAGAAAATCTTGTAGAACTTTAAAATCCGTGTTGTTTTTCTTATTTATGATTAGAAATAAGTATGTTTGGTTTATTTCTTGAGAAATAAGAGAGACGCGATGATTAGGCTTTTTTTGTATTAACCTACCAGAGTTTGAGTTGTAGTATAGTAAAAAAACCAACTACTACAGTACTGGCAAAAGACACTGAAACTCAAGTGTATCTCTTGAATTTGTTTCTTGAGAAATAGTATCGGTCCTTATAAGGCCTAAAATGGGTTTTGATCATTGTTTATTTAATGTTATTGGCTGTCCAAGGAGATCTGAGACGGTATACTAAGCGCAAACCTTTTTTTGTACGACTGTTTGTACATATGTTTGTACAATAATAGTTTGATAGATATTAGACTACCATCAATAAGTTGAATTACTTTTTAAGCCTTCCAAAAGGCCTGGTTGTCTTATATTATACGTGTTTATAGGTCTTGCTGCTAGTAGCAGTAAGCTCCACTTTCGCCGAAGAGGACTGGAACTCCTGGGATCATCATGACTGGGAAAGTCACGCCCACTCTCAAGCTGTGTCTTCAGGACATTCATCTAGTGCACATGCAAGCTCTAGTAGTGCCAGTTCCAAATCCATCGCTTCTAGTTCGAGTTCACAGACGTCTCACAGCGCAGCAGTAAAAGAAGTGAGCAGTGCATCGGTTGTTAAGAAAACTTCTTCTGAATCTTCTTTAGGACTTGATCACGCCAATTCTGGAAAGGTACTTCTTAACAAGTGGGATGATCATGACCATGATGGTTGGAACGGGGAGGCACACTCCTCTAGTTGGTCCAGCGGCCATTCTGCAAGTGGACATGAAAGCTCATCCATAAGATCAGGATCTGTAGAAACCTCTCTGAGTAAGCAGAAGGAAAATTCATCAACAAAGAAGAGTTCGAGTAGTGCAAGTTCCAAATCCATTTCGTCTAGTTCGAATTCACAGACGTCTCACAGCGCAGCAGTAAAGGAAATCAGCAGTGCGTCGGTTGTTAAGAAATCTTCTTCAGGATCTTCTTCAGGACTTGATCATGCCAATTTTGCGAAGGTACATGTTAGCCAGTGGGATGGCCATGACCATGATGGTTGGATCGGGGAGGCTCACTCTTGGTCCAGCGATCATTCTGCAAATGGACTTGAAAGCTCATCCGTAAGGTCTTTAGAAACCTCTCAGAGTAAGCAGAAGGAAAATTCATCAACAAAGAAGAGTTCGAGTAGTGCAAGTTCCAAATCCATTTCGTCTAGTTCTGCTAGTTCTGGTTCACAGACGTCCCACAGTGCAGCAGTAAAGGAAATCAGCAGTGCGTCAGTTGTTAAGAAATCTTCTTCAGGACTTGATCATGCCAATTTTGCGAAGGTACATGTTAGCCAGTGGGATGACCATGACCATGATGGTTGGATCGGGGAGGCTCACTCTTGGTCCAGCGATCATTCTGCAAATGGACTTGAAAGCTCATCCGTAAGGTCAGGATCTTTAGAAACCTCTCAGAGTAAGCAGAAGGAAAATTCATCAACAAAGAAGAGTTCGAGTAGTGCAAGCTCCAAATCCATTTCGTCTAGTTCTGCTAGTTCTGATTCACAGACGTCCCACAGTGCAGCAGTAAAGGAAATCAGCAGTGCGTCAGTTGTTCAGAAATCTTCAGAATCTTCTTCAGGACTTGATCATGCCAATTTTGGAAAGGTTAGCCAGTGGGATGATCATGACCACGAGGGTTGGAACGGGGAGGCACACTCCTACAGTCGGTCCAGCGGTATCTCTTCAAGTGGACTTAAAAGCTCAAGTTTAAGATCAGGATCTGTAGAAACCTCTCAGAGTAAAAAGAAGGAAAATTCATCAACAAAGAGTTCAAGTACCACTTCATCAGCAAGTTCTTCAACAGCTTCTAGTACACAATCGTCGTATAGTGGCGCAGTTAAAGAAACGAGCAGTGCCTCTGCAAGGAAGAGTTCAGGATCAAGTTCACATACATCTATCAGTAGAGCTGATGGAGTAAGTACCGGTTATATTGTCTCGGGAAGCTCTAAGCTTTTAGCAGATGATTCTGAATATGCACTTTCTAGTGGTAATCATGCAGTAAAGCACGTACAGAAAACATCAAAGACCGTAAAACTTGTTAACGATGGAATTGAACATCACATTGAACATCACGAGGTGAAAATAACTAGTAATGGAAATGGTGGGGGTGGCCGTTTAACCAAAACGGCTGAATGTGGATGTAGACATATTGATTCTTTGGAAGATTCTTTGGCATCTTCATCATCTAGATCAGTGGCTAGTAGCAATCAGGCCTACTTAGCCAGCCAGAAGTCATCATCTCGTGAAAATAAACAAGCAGTTAGCAGGTCTGAAAGTACGAGCCAGATTGTTTCTAACATTGCTGAGGCAAGCTCAAAATCTTCAATCAATACCAAAGATAGCCGAAGTAGCAAAATATCACAAACAGGTGAAATCACTCACAGTTCAGGAGCCATAAGGACTAGCCAAAGCAAAGTCAATACTCAAACAGAAAACCACCAGAATAGTGGAACACAATACGGTAGAAATGTTAACAAAAGTAATCAAGGACTAGTTGCTATTAAGCTGTCTGATTCCAAAACACATAGGTCGGGTGTTGAAAGCTTGTCCCAAAAGGTATCTACGAGTGATAGTAGTGTCAAAACCGGTTGGAGAAGCGGCAATGAAAACAGTGAAATCATCAGTAAAGTCAGCAGTGCCACCAGTACTGGCAGTACCGTTGGGAGTAAAGTCAATGATGTTAATATTAGAAGAGATGATAGTGCAAGAAATGTAATCAGCGGAAGGAAAGGGTTTACTTCTGTCACTGTCTCTGAAGGGAACGTGCATCACGCAAATACTGAATATACCCAAACTCATTCTTCTTCAGCAAAGCTAAACAATCAAGGAAGCCAAAGGAACCATCTTCTCGTTGAATCTGGAAACAACCATCTACACAGTTACGAAACAGTCATTACAAATAATCATGAACGTGCTGTTGGCAATGAAAATTCAAGAATTTTGACCACGGAAGCGAACGGTCACAGAAGAGTTGCTTCTGGTCCCAGAGTTTCCACCCAGTCACAGAAAACAGTCTATGAACAGCGTACCGTAGGAGGCAACACATTGACTAACAGTCAGAGCTCACACAGCCAGAATGATCTTGTTCAAATAAAAACTAACAGTAAACATTTAAATACCGCAGATAATAGAATGAATTCGGTAAGAGTAGAAAAAGGAAATGTTGTGTCCAGGGGGCCTATTTACAAAGACGACCGGCAAAGTAATTCCCAACACTATGAAATAAATACATCACATAAAACTGTTGAATCGGGTGGAGTAGACCGGAGTAGAAATCAGAGACATTTTATTTCCTCCCACCAACATTTTGACGATTTGAGTAGTTCAAATGTTCGTGGACTTACAACAAACTCTGTACACCAAATTACCAACGCTGGTAGAGTTGATCGAAATATCAATCAAAGACAAGTTATTTCCTCCAACCAAAGGGTTGACGATTCCATTTTAAGAAGTTCAAATATACGTGGACTGGATACAAACTCTGTATACCAAACTATTGAAACTGGTAGAGTGGATCGTAGCAGAAATCAAGGTCTGAATGTTCACTCCAATCAAAACACTGACCATTTAAGCTTGATCAATTCAAATGGACTTGGTCATGTAAAGATTCATGAGACTAAAGTAATAAGTCAAGACGAAAGCAGGCAAAGCCATATCAACAGCCAACCAACAGTTATTAAAATAATTACTGCCCAGCAAGGCCTGAACAATCAAAATACTAGAGTTATAAAACAAAATGACATTCAAAGACAAAATATTGTTCAAACTTTCGGTTCACAAAGGGTTGTTACTCAACCAGTAAATGACCACCAGAACCACGTAACTATTGTTACCTCAAATGGAAACAGATTAATGGATCACAACATTGGAGGTGTCCACCATGAAATTCAAGAGAATGTCTTGATTCTCGGGCAAAACCAAGGTGGACTGCAACGGGTTGTAAGCACTTCCAACATCGGAGAACAAAGGGTCGTCGGGAACGTTGGAGGAATTAGACAAAACTTAGGGCAAAGCCAAGGCAGATTGTTGACTCAAGTTAGCAATGTTCAACATCTCGGTAGCTCAGCGCAACAAAGTGCATCAAGAGTGACTCTGGAACAACATCTTTCCAGCAAACATTGGGGTTTCCGCAACCGTCACAAGTTCAAGTGCAGGCAGTTCAATCGCTTAACAAACCAGTAGTTCAGCAACCAGAGTCACGTGGTCATGGGCGGTCAAGCGGGGAAATAGGCGAAATCAGGCAGGTCAGAAATAAAGTCAAAAGTCAAATCTTTTGTCGAGAATCAAAGGCTATCTGGACAAATCATGGAAATGGTTCAGACAAAATCATGGCGATTGAAATCGTGGTCGGCATCTCATCATGGTCAGGGGCATCGTCGGCGGCATCGTAATCAGCGAAAATCGTCTCGGCATCGTCAAAAAAATGATCGGCATCAAAATCATCATCAATCAAATCATCAATGGCGCAAATCATCATCAGCATCATGATGATGATCAATGATCGTCATCCAGCAATCATCGTGAGCATCATCGGCATCATCAATCGAGAAATCGGCAATCAAGAATGGATGATGGAGGAATGAAATTGGGGTGGGAGGTGGCATGGTGGCGGAGGAAATGGAGGTGGAGCAGGAGGTGGATCAGGTGGAAGTTCGTATTCATATTCATATTCATTTTGATTATCCAAATAAGTATGTATAGAACATTTGTTTTGAAAGAATATGGTAGAGTAAAAGAGTATTACAAATAAAAATTGTACTTGGCCATTTTTAATTTTTATTCATCCTGTAACACCCTTACTTACTGTTATAAGTATAACTGTAATTTATTGAATGATAAAAAGAAATTTTTGTTTTAGAAGTGCGTATTTACTTTCTACATAATTCTTATATACAATTTAAATGACGTCAAACAGATAATCTGGGGGAATTGGAGCCACAATTTTATAATTATACTACTACAGGTTTCAGAGCTTGGAAATAACTATATATATTATTACATTGTGGGTTTCTCTAAACATAACTTTGTAAGACGGCTTTCTATTTGCGTGATGAATATTTTGACTACAATCTAAAATAATTTAAAAACTCACATTCACTATTTTGAACGACGGCGTTTGTTGGATAGAAACTTGTTTCTCACTTTTTCCTGTCTTTACTGCGCAGTCTCAACCGTTGGTCATTCTCATTTCCTGTGTAGATTAAAGTGTCAAAAAATTGATCTGACGCATTGTTTTGTCGTTAGTATAAAAATATATGAGGGCTCTTTCGTCATTTTGCAAGAAAAACTAGCTTCCTTTGACACAACTAAAATGAAAAGAACAAAGTTTATTTTAATATTGTGTTATTTTTATTTCAGTGATCTACCAATAAATATGTACAGAGTGTATCACAAGTGTTCCCATCCACTTGAACCTTTAAACGCGAAAAGTTCCTAGCCCCCCAAAGGGGAGTTCCGGTAGTCCGATTTTGCTGGTTAACAAACTTGACCGAGATATTTACAAATGGGACATTTGTACTAAGTTTCATGAAAATCTGAAAAAATGCGACCTGTAGAGATGGTATGAAGTGTGAAAATAATGCTCAACACGTGTTCTGGGGGTCAGGATCGGTGCTCATTTCACGGCCCCGAGCCTAGGTCTTACCATGCTGACGACATTTATATCTCATTTTTCCAAAGGAAATTCAAGTCGGTATGTAGCTTGGAACCAATTCTTACAGATAAGAAG
Source organism: Matsumurasca onukii (assembly GCA_018831715.1). Classification (NCBI taxonomy): domain Eukaryota; kingdom Metazoa; phylum Arthropoda; class Insecta; order Hemiptera; family Cicadellidae; genus Matsumurasca; species Matsumurasca onukii. The sequence goes on along the minus strand of CM032063.1, from coordinate 3,786,200 downwards.
AATGCCTTAAATCAGCCCTCACACAAGAAAGGTGCTACAGAATTTATGTTAACAATTATCGTAAAAAAATCTCAAAAAGTTCTCCCTCGATGCCTGCTTGATTGAAGTCAACAACAGCTAAAACATAATAATAATGGTATATATTTAAGCAATACAAAATATGCGTAGCAAAAAACAAAACAAAAACAAAAAACACAAAATTACAATACAATGAAATTAAACATTCACACTCACTCACACTTACATGATTTCGCACTCATTCCATTCACACTTAACATCAGATTTTCTGTGGCTTTAGAATTAAAATATGTAAAAAATGAAGTAAGAAATTATTTGTCCACAAGATCATCTATGAACTCATCCACCAGTGTAAACTTAACAGCAACCGTTTTATTCGAGAGATTTAAAATTTTGAAACTTTTAATTTCTTTTAAATTTTTAGGAAGGTGCAGGTGAAGAGTTTTATACCTACTTGCATGGGTAGTTGTTCAAATTTAGAAGTTCTATGTTGACAATTTGCAGTGGTTCTTTCACTTGTGTTATAATCATGAGTGATTTGGATTGAACCAACATTTTATTTAGTTTTACAATACAAAATCACTTCTAAGATATAGAGACAGGAAGTGTCAACAAAACTATTCAGCAGAAATATGTCTCGACATGTTCCCTAAGAAACTTGCTTTCGAAATTATTCTAATAGCTTCTTTGCAGCCTAAAAGCCTCTCAAGTGGATTTTTAGACATCCTCCCACAACCTTATTCCATAAGACAGATGAGGAAGATTAATTAAAATAAGCTATTCGAAGAATTTGAACAGAACAGGATTTGGATAAATGCGTAAACCGAAATTCCAGGAAACTCGTTTGTAACCGTTAACCTGAACCTTCAAGTTAATCCTTGATCAATAAAAATTCCTAAGAAATTTGGTAGATTCTACCTGTTTAAAGATGTCATCCCTTGAACCATGGTGGCTTGTTATTTCGTTTTTCCCATGGGAAAAATGAATATTGGGTGTCTGATAAGTAAGTACCCATTTATATATTTAAAAGGGACCTTTGTTTTATTAGATTACGTTTTCATGCTACAATATACATACAATTAAAGATAATTTAATGAGGTTTTTCTCATAATAAGCACAAAAAGTAAAATTTCAACGTGTGCTCATTCGTGGCACACTTCCGTAGCCTCCGCAGGGCATCGTCAACTTCGAGAATCGAAAGCGCCCAGCCTTTTTGTCAGGATACTACCGGATGTCATCAACTTGTGACAGTTTTATTGTTTTTCTTGCTCCAGCGTTGAATGTTCACCATGTTCACGTCTCCTGCAACGAACTACCTGGCCGTTAAAAAGCTTCATATCTGGCAGCAATTTTCGCTCTTTCTTCAACACCACACCCGGCATGTTTTAACAAATTGGGGTTAGAATAAACAACCAAAACAAATATCAGCTGGTTCGCCACAAAACCTTATGAAATAGCCTTTCATTTTTGCCGAAAAGTGTATCGCTGATGCAATCATTCTAGCAACCACATTAAAATCAAAATAGGGTACTTACTTATCAGACACCCTGGTTAGATTTTGAAATTTGTTTGGAGGTTTACATTGGCAAAAATGTTGGTCATGAACACAAATCTAAGAAGAGTTTATTTCTAGTTCTTCTATAGTTTTACCTTTAGAATGAAGATTTATCATCTGCAAAACTGTATTACATCCCCATTTGTGATTGAACTTAGTAAGTTGTTTACATAAATGAGAATAATATTAATTGGATACCAAAGGCTGATTACAGACATGCCCAGGTAAAAAGTCAAACCAAACAATCCTTGTAGACATAAAATATGTTTGAGAAATTCACGTTTGTTTGACTTGAAAAACATACAATTGACCCGAGTTACTATTCCAAATTCTAAAAGAAAGAGACAAATGTCAGGTTGATGATATTTCTCCACAGTTTTTAACGATTGTTTTGAACAAAGTAATTCGAATGACGACAATAACAAATTGAAAAACATGTAGATCAACCTGTTAAGTAGAATCAGTATGAAAATTGACGGTTTGGCTTTTGCATTGACCTTTAAGTGACAGAAGGAATATCACTCAAAGGAGATTTATGATTTTAAGTTAGACAAAATTCGTTGTATCAATTTTTTACATCGAAAATGGAAGGAAAGTTTAAAATGAGAGGAGCAGCCTGGACTGATGCAAGAAAAGGAACTGATTCCGAAAGGCTGAAATAAGTCTGGGCACAAGGAAAATCAACTTTTCAAGAGCAATGCGTCCGGACTCATGGGTAGAAGTCACGGCTTGCAAAGCGGATTCGCGGGTTCGATTCCGGAACGCAACACATGGTTTTGGACCGCTTTTCCAAAAAGCGTTACACGAAATCCCTGAGTTAAGATCTTTAAATCAAAGTGCCATTGGCGTAGACAGTAAAAAAAAAAACAAAAGAAGGCAGCGTTTCTGTGGTTTGACTGGACCTATTTGAGAATAATAATTTACTTTTGAAAATTAATTGTGTTGTGTCTAACTGTTGTTTTTATCAATTTTGTCTGATTTACAGAAAGAAAATGTTATAAATGAATAAATAAATAGTTGGCTGATTATATACCAAGGAAATTTGACAGCAAAATTGATGGGACTTCCTCCTATTGTTGAAAAGTCTATAACTATAAATTCCTTTGGCATGTATTTAATACTGTTGGAAATTTACAATTTGTTGATTTAAATCTTAAATTTCCTACCAAATGTTTAGGAAAACCAATTATAAAATACAATTTTAATTTGATTGGGAAAATAAGTGCCTCCGGATGGTGCAATAGGCTCCACTCCCCAGGCAAGTGAGTGGTCGGGTTCAAATCCCGGTTGGTCCACAAAATTGTCTGTCAAATTTTTTAAATATATAAATAATTGTTCTTTGGTGTAAAAAGAATTATTTTTAAGGTAGATACGAGCCAAGCGTTTGATATTTTAATTTTACACGCGAGTTTTGGATCTCTACACTATACATATGAAAAAGTGAAATGTTCACCAAGGAAGTGGAAATTGAGCCACTTTGTGGCTGGGTTCAACCCCCTAAAGAGCGAAATTTCACTCTTTCTGAGTGGTTTTCACTCTTTAATTTTGGAGTGTACAAGTTCTACAGTGTTTGCCCGATTTTAAAGTAGGGGGTTTTCTCAAAATAAAAGTACCAATCCAGGCTCCTTCCAATTTACAAGTATAATTGATTTTTCATATACATGTTTGACTTACTATTTATAATGGCGGTGGTTTTGGACTACATCCCCATGCGTTGATTCCTTCCAATCTTCGCATTGAGCTTCATAGAATGAAACTCATTTTATTGTCTGATTAACAGAAAAATTAGGTATTCAATCCGTCAGCGTAATACAGAACCAGCCCCGGGACCATACAATGAGCACCGACCCTGACCCCCAAAACATCTTTTGAGCATTTTTCTCCAACACTTTATATACATATATGTGTATTATCTCTAAAAGTCTAATTTTTTGTCAGACTTTCATCAAATTTGGTAGAAAAGTTCCTTTTGTAAATATCTCGGTCGAGTTTCGTTAACCAGCGAAATTCGTTACGGAAGAATGTTTTGGGGGACCCTTTGCAAAAAGGTGGTTTAGTGATCTAAAAACAATAAATTCGTCCGAATTTTTTTAATGCATCAAAAATATGTAGGCAATTTTGTTACTATACATCAGCTTACCCAAAATTATGAAAATGCATCAAGTCCGATCAAATGGTTGCAAAGAGGTTTCGCTGTAACAACCAGAATAGAAATTGGTCCGAATTTACCTCCTTTGGTTGTACATAAATTACTATAACTTTCTCTATTGGCTGTTGGGAACCAACCAGAATATTCGTTGATATGTTCTCAAAGAAAGATTTCCCTTCCTCCCATTGGTTGTACATAAATTACTATAACTTTCTCCATTGTTGGGAACCAACCAGAATATTCGTTGATATGTTCTCAAAGAAAGATTTCCCTTCCTCCCATTGGTTGTACATAAATTACTATAACTTTCTCTATTGGCTGTTGGGAACCAACCAGAATATTCGTTGATATCTCAAAGAAAGATTTCCTTCCTCCCATTGGTTGTACATAAATTACTATAACTTTCTCCATTGGCTGTTGGGAACCAACCAGAATATTCGTTGATATGTTCTCAAAGAAAGATTTCCTTCCTCCCATTGGTTGTACATAAATTACTATAACTTTCTCTATTGGCTGTTGGGAACCAGAATATTCGTTGATATGTTCTCAAAGAAAGATTTCCTTCCTCCCATTGGTTGTACATAAATTACTATAACTTTCTCCATTGGCTGTTGGGAACCAACCAGAATATTCGTTGATATGTTCTCAAAGAAAGATTTCCCTTCCTCCCATTGGTTGTACATAAATTACTATAACTTTCTCTATTGGCTGTTGGGAACCAACCAGAATATTCGTTGATATGTTCTCAAAGAATTTCCTTCCTCCCATTGGTTGTACATAAATTACTATAACTTTCTCCATTGGCTGTTGGGAACCAACCAGAATATTCGTTGATATGTTCTCAAAGAAAGATTTCCCTTCCTCCCATTGGTTGTACATAAATTACTATAACTTTCTCCATTGGCTGTTGGGAACCAACCAGAATATTCGTTGATATGTTCTCAAAGAAAGATTTCCCTTCCTCCCATTGGTTGTTGTACATAACTTTCTCTATTGGCTGTTGGGAACCAACCAGAATATTCGTTGATATGTTCTCAAAGAAAGATTTCCCTTCCTCCCATTGGTTGTACATAAATTACTATAACTTTCTCCATTGGCTGTTGGGAACCAACCAGAATATTCGTTGATATGTTCTCAAAGATTTCCCTTCCTCCCATTGGTTGTACATAAATTACTATAACTTTCTCCATTGGCTGTTGGGAACCAACCAGAATATTCGTTGATATGTTCTCAAAGAAAGATTTCCCTTCCTCCCATTGGTTGTACATAAATTACTATAACTTTCTCCATTGGCTGTTGGGAACCAACCAGAATATTCGTTGATATGTTCTCAAAGAAAGATTTCCCTTCCTCCCATTGGTTGTACATAAATTACTATAACTTTCTCTATTGGCTGTTGGGAACCAACCAGAATATTCGTTGATATGTTCTCAAAGAAAGATTTCCCTTCCTCCCATTGGTTGTACATAAATTACTATAACTTTCTCTATTGGCTGTTGGGAACCAACCAGAATATTCGTTGATATGTTCTCAAAGAAAGATTTCCCTTCCTCCCATTGGTTGTACATAAATTACTATAACTTTCTCCATTGGCTGTTGGGAACCAACCAGAATATTCGTTGATATGTTCTCAAAGAAAGATTTCCCTTCCTCCCATTGGTTGTACATAAATTACTATAACTTTCTCTTGGCTGTTGGGACCAACCAGAATATTCGTTGATATGTTCTCAAAGAAAGATTTCCTTCCTCCCATTGGTTGTACATAAATTACTATAACTTTCTCTATTGGCTGTTGGGAACCAACCAGAATATTCGTTGATATGTTCTCAAAGAAAGATTTCCCTTCCTCCCATTGGTTGTACATAAATTACTATAACTTTCTCCATTGGCTGTTGGGAACCAACCAGAATATTCGTTGATATGTTCTCAAAGAAAGATTTCCTTCCTCCCATTGGTTGTACATAAATTACTATAACTTTCTCTATTGGCTGTTGGGAACCAACCAGAATATTCGTTGATATGTTCTCAAAGAAAGATTTCCTTCCTCCCATTGGTTGTACATAAATTATAACTTTCTCTATTGGCTGTTGGGAACAACCAGAATATTCGTTGATATGTTCTCAAAGAAGATTTCCTTTCCTCCCATTGGTTGTACATAAATTACTATAACTTTCTCCATTGGCTGTTGGGAACCAACCAGAATATTCGTTGATATGTTCTCAAAGATTTCCCTTCCTCCCATTGGTTGTACATAAATTACTATAACTTTCTCTATTGGCTGTTGGGAACAAACCAGAATATTCGTTGATATGTTCTCAAAGAAAGATTTTCCTTCTTCCCATTTATGTACATAAATTACAATTACTTTCTCTATTGGCTGTTGGAAACCAACCAGAATATTCGTTGATATGTTCTCAAAGAAAGATTTCCCTTCCTCCCATTGGTTGTACATAAATTACTATAACTTTCTCCATTGGCTGTTGGGAACCAACCAGAATATTCGTTGATATGTTCTCAAAGAAAGATTTCCCTTCCTCCCATTGGTTGTACATAAATTATAACTTTCTCTATTGGCTGTTGGGAACCAACCAGAATATTCGTTGATATGTTCTCAAAGAAAGATTTCCCTTCCTCCCATGGTTGTATAAATTACTATAACTTTCTCTATTGGCTGTTGGGAACAACCAGAATATTCGTTGATATGTTCTGAAAGATTTCCTTTCCTCCCATTGGTTGTACATAAATTACTATAACTTTCTCTATTGGCTGTTGGGAACCAACCAGAATATTCGTTGATATGTTCTCAAAAGAATTTCCTTCCTCCCATTGGTTGTACATAAATTACTATAACTTTCTCTATTGGCTGTTGGGAACCAACCAGAATATTCGTTGATATGTTCTCAAAGAAAGATTTCCCTTCCTCCCATTGTTTGTACATAAATTACTATAACTTTCTCTATTGGCTGTTGGGAACCAACCAGAATATTCGTTGATATGTTCTCAAAGAAGATTTCCCTTCCTCCCATTGGTTGTACATAAATTACTATAACTTTCTCCATTGGCTGTTGGGAACCAACCAGAATATTCGTTGATATGTTCTCAAAGAAAGATTTCCCTTCCTCCCATTGGTTGTACATAAATTACTATAACTTTCTCCATTGGCTGTTGGGAACCAACCAGAATATTCGTTGATATGTTCTCAAAGAAGATTTCCCTTCCTCCCATTGGTTGTACATAAATTACTATAACTTTCTCTATTGGCTGTTGGGAACCAACCAGAATATTCGTTGGTATGTTCTCAAAGAAAGATTTCTCTTCCTCCCATATAATTTTTGTCAGACTTTCATCAAATTTAGTGGAAAAGTTCTTTTTGTAAATGTCTCGGTCGAGTTCGTTAATCAGCGAAATCGGACTACCGGAAGAATCCTTTTTGGGAGGGAGGACCTTTTACCAAAAAAAGGTGGTTTATTGATCTAAAATCAATAAATTTGTCCGATTTTTTTATTGCATCCAAAAGAAATATGTAGGCTATTTTGTTACTATACATCAATATACACCAAAATTATAAAAATGCATCAAGTCGATCAGAAATGGCGGCAAAAGAGGGTTTCGCTATAACAGCGGAATAAGTGGTCCGTTTTTATTGAAATTTAAAATGCGTTTTCCTATATTACTATTTGAGATGCCGACCACTCTCATGAGGGTATTTTAAGGCAAATATGTGGTGAAGGATGATTGTGATGAGTGGTAGTAATGAGTTATGAGGTCTTGTTACAAACTAAGGCCGACTCTTAGTTAGAAAGGGTCATTAATTAACAGCCCAATGACCAATGGAAATACAAGGACCAACGGCTTAACGTGACTTCCGAACCACGCAGGTGATGGTCAGATATGTCTAAACGATGGTGGGAGTTGATGCGGGTATCATCAGATGATCACTGAGACTATCTGAGCCGCTTTAGACCTATATCATCCTCAAAACCTGACCTCCATGAAGCTGAATTACAGGACCACGCCACGAGTCCCAGTTCCTTTTTGATACGTAGTATAACTTCCAGAAGAAACCCCACAACCCCCGTCCCATTCATTGTAATAGAACACAAACCTGAGGCCGGAAGCCGAAACAAAACAACAACGAGTAACAAACGGAAATTCAATTTATTCATAACAGCGGCGCTTTAGCGCTTAGCTGCGTGTCGGGCTGGTTTAATATTATCGAACCTCTGGAGTTTTAGGTGATATATATGACACTTTTAGAGCTTCCGAGACATCAACTACGAAAGTCTTGTTTTGTATGTTGATGGGAAGTAACACAGTTTTAAGTGATCCATGTAAATTCAGTAACACGTTTAGGATTTATTCGTCAATAAAATTTTTTCAATTTAAAGAATAACAAATAATCAGATACAAAACCAATAGCTTTAAAATATGTTGACAATATTGAAATACATTCGGCAATTCCTCTTTAAGGAAAAAGGCAGGAAGTTCCTTCTTAAGGGAAAAGTAGTTTTAAATTTGATTAAAGTCGGGCTAGTCATCCCGCTCTTATACAAAATCGAGAAAAAGTTTTTAGCCGCTATTTTGAAACGACTTAGCAGACCTTTACATTTGTAGATCCATTTATGGGTGATATTTCAATAAATATTTATTTAAAACGTCATTAAAATTGGATCAATCTTTCTTAAGTTGCCGTGATATTACGACGCGCACAACTTGCCCGGAAATGCAAAGCTTAACCTGATTAAAAACAGATGGCTTCAAATTACAAATTTCAATTAACCAATACCTTTTAAGTCGTATTCACTCTCAATAACAACTTTGTTTTGCTGTTTTTAATCAAGCAAACCGTTAAAACTCAATCAATCGCAATCTCAAGAAGAACCTGGAATGTAATCGTCAAACAATGATGAAAGTTTGGACTTGATTGTGATGATGTTTTGGTCTCATGTTTACAACTTCCTTGATTGCTACTAATGTTTAGTAGTTTGTTAATTGATGCAAGGACAAAAAACAAGTCAAAACTTCGGGTATAAAAGAATCTGAATTTTCATATCTCAACAACAGTCTCAACATGAGGAGCCTTTTGGTAAGTACGAATCAGATTTATGTAAAAACTGTTCTTATGCCTCTGTTTGTTATAGTTAGTTGTATGTGTTACATTTTGGTGAACAAATGGGATAAATAAAACATTTAAATACAAGCTGAATTGAATTCCAAACTAATATATCTGGCCGTTTTCTGCTTAAGAACAACCATCATATGTTTATAAATAAATGTTTAAGTGAGGTTTAACTGCAATAATGAATAAATATATTCAGAATTCATCGCAGATTTATTTACTAAAACATGAAAATATTTTACACGTTTATGGCTCCAAAAGATGTAAATATAGTGTCCGGTTAAGTTCCTTTACATATTTATGATAGGTTTATTGAAAGCAAAAAGTTGACACAAATCAAATCCATTTCTTTCAAATTATGTTTAATTTGGAGCTTTGCAGAAGTTCAATTTTTTATCAAGGTATAAATTTATTTAATAAACTTCCAGGTGAAATTAAACAATTACCTGGCCTAGATAAGTTAAAACGCAGACTAAGATGTTATCTCTCTCGAAGGGTCCTTTATAGATTGTCGGAGCTTTGACATATCTCATGGCATGTTCTTAGCACTTAATATTTCCTTCTTTAGTTTTATCTATAAAATTTAATAATGATATGTATTTTATTGAGAAATTATGCCTGAATTGCATCGAAATGTAATTGTACATAATATGATGTCAATAAAGAATTTGAATTTGAACTTTTATGGTAAAAGACTTAAACTTCACAAGAAGTCTGTTGTAACGTATGCAGGACATTAGAAAGAAAGTTAACGGTAGAGTGGAATTTAAAACATCGAGTTTACGATTTATTGAGACAAATTCTGTGCTGAAGCCTTGTGAACTAAATCTTATTAGTCTTAAAAGAGGAGGTATGGTCGATTACACTAATCAAGGGGGTAAATTCTACATAGACAGTATTTAAGTATTGTTATTGTAATGTTAATACTGAACAGTTTTCAAGTTAAAAGCATCCAAAAAGTTAGGAAAGGTTTTTGGCTCTAAGCTCGTTTAACTTTCAACTTCAACTTTTAAGTTCAATTTAGCAAACAGTCACATAATCCCTCATACAGTTCGTCAGGTTTAGCATGGCCGGTGAGATGGGCTATAGGGCCATAAGCGGCCAGCAGGAAATCTCAAGGCCACCAGCCATGCTATACCTAACGAACTGTAAGGGTTTTCAACTTGATTACTGCAACGGTTTCAACCAAAAGTAGCCGATTCTTTGAAAATCAAAAAATATTTATTGACAGGTTACTTTGGGTTGTGTTAAATAAAAGTCTAAGTCAGTAGAATAAAAAACGCAGTTTTAAAATTAAAAGGCTCCAAATAGCGGTGGTAAATTTAAAACTTGAATAGCCATTAATTTTATTGAATAAATGTTTGTAAGGAAGGTAGGTTGCTTACATAAAGAAAATGGATTTTACACTCAGCTCGACCTAGATTCTTCTTAAGGCATATGAACTCCTCCAAATGCGAAACATTAACATAGAATCAACCATTTCAATTAAAATTCTTTATTGATTTTGGCCGCGCAAGGCTATATCATCTTTACATGCATGTAATACAAATAACGTCTTAAAATTAAGTAAAATTCAATTAATAATTAAGTATAGTAACTAACAACTGTCAACTTTTTTACAAATAGTTAACAGAATAAAATAAATAAATAATTGACAGATAAATATGCAATAATTATAGATAAGAACGTCGTAATGTCAATGGAAACTTAATTTTATGTATGAATCTAATAATAACTGTCAAAAAAAACTTCTAATTAAACAAAACAATTAACATCTATTTAAGTCATTAACATGTACAGATGCAATAAATAAATAAATAACAATAATATAATATAAGTGCATTAGTATAATAAATAAGAGAATAAATGTGAAAATGAGTACCCCTATAGTAGTACATTAAGTACACCCTAGTACAAGTATAATAATTAGTAAGCCCAGAGGAATAAGTATGTTTATAATAATTAATTTAAAGCCAATTAATTATATGTTCCAGTCCGAATCGCAAAAATAAACTGTGTAAATTATGTAAGAGAATCGTGAACTCCAAACTAAATATTAAATAACAAGAAATATGAACTCTGTAAATAATTAATTACAATAAATATAAACTCTGTACAATATATAGAATCAACCAAAGAAGAAATATAATACAAATCTTGAAATGTTACCCTCGTGGTAACTTTCAACGTTTCAGATTCATCTCCATAGGGATTCAAAATACTTTTCAGACGATTTGTATATCCAGTATATCGCTTTAGGTCCGTATGGTTTCTGTTTTAGCTCGCTCTGTTGCTCGTAGTGGCGTTAGTAGTAACAAAGCTGAATGGGACAACCATGATGACGATGGCCATTATGAAATAACCTACCAGCACGAAGACGAAGATCATGACGGTGGAGAAAATGGACATTATCACTCAGATCACTGGCAAGATGGTGGCAGCGGGCACGGAGGTGGAGGAGACAGTCACGGGGGAGACGAAAAAGGAGGTAGTTTCGGCGGAGGCATGGTCGGTGGAAAAGGTGGAGGTGGCGGTTCAGGTGGTGGATCTGGAGGTGGTGGAAAGTCAGGTGGTAGTGTAGGAGGAGGTGGTGGTGGAGGGTCTGGAGGGTGGCAAGGGGGAAGAGGAGGATCAGGTGGTGGTGGAGGTGGCGGTGGTGGTGGAGTGCATCGATCGTCAGAATCAATGGATCGATCAAAATCATCATCAGAATCGGCAAATCAATCATCATCCGCGCATCATCGGTAAATCGGAATAAATCAATCAAAAAATAAATAAAATCGATAAATCGGCGTCATCATCATCAAAGAAATCATCATCATCATCATCAAGATCAATCGTCGATCAAAATCATCATCAGATCATCAATCATAAAGATCAATGGAGTGGTGAGTGGTGGGGGATCAGGTGGTAGTAGAGGAGGAGGTGGGGGTGGTGGATCTAGAGGAGGAAGTAGCGGTGGAGGAAGAGGAATGGGATCAGGTGGTAGTGGAGGAGGAGGTAGAGGTGCTTCAGGAGGTGCCGGTGGAGGATCAGGAAGATCATCAGGTGGAAGCGCAGGACATGGTGGTCAAGCGGCCGGCAATGCCGGGGCGAGTCATAACCAAGGAGATACTTACGAGTATAATTACACATACTAACGTTAAATGTACGTTGTAATGATGCACTATTAAAGTTATGTATTTTCAAACTACAGCTCGTATCCAATCTTTATTTTATCCCTATTCATCAATATTATACAATGTTAATACAGTACATTGAGTACAAAAAATAACAATGTTATAAAATTACACTTAAGTTTCTGTGAAGATCTAAAGTAGACCTATTTATTTAAAGCACACATGTTTAAGATATAACTTTTACAATCATTAAACCTCCAAACTTATCAAGATTTAAGTTTTATCTTAACCATGCCAAAAGATGTTTGATTCTGTTCAATTTAGTTTATAATTTAGTCCAAGAGCTCAGAACTGATGATTTGTTAGTTCTTAGAACGGATCCTACACCCGCATAAGCAGGTTTAAAAATGAGTATTCACCGCCGTACCTTATACTTTACTTATGGGACACCCTTTATAGATAGAAAATTCACAGGTGTTGTTTAGTCAACTGGTTTGTTGTGAAGTGTTAAACCAAACGTGAACGTCTAAAGTTTCGGAAGCGTGACACAGCTTCTGAATAATTATTCACACTCATAATTGAAAACTGACTCTCAACTAGTTTGGGCTTCAGAGAGACTCCCTTTGACAGAACACTTAGAGAACACTCCTACGGAGTGGCCATAGCTCAGTGGTATAGTGCGAGCTTTGCGCCAAATTAGCTCGGGTTCGATTCCTTGGCATAATGATAACTTTTCACGATGGCCACTCCCCGTGGTTCGGAAGTCACGTTAAGCCGTTGGTCCACTACATTGGTCGTTGAGCTATTAATCGATTAATGACCCAATCTGGGGAACAGTCAGCCCTAGTTTGTAACAAGATTAGGCCTACACCTCATCACCCCTCAAACACACTCATCACCCTCCTTCATCCAATATTCACCTTAAAATACCCTCTAGGAGTGGTTGGTGTCTTAAATCAAAGTATCAAAGTACTATGCTGCGTGATTACAATTAGAGCCTAAAATAGGAATTGGAAAATAATAACGAGACATTGTACGGATTAAATTAGTTTGTACAATCTTGATACAGTGTGGTTACAAACATAGAGCATTACAAAAAGAAATAATTTAGTCCTATAACAGTTGAAATGTATAAGTTATCACATATTTACAATATTTGTTTTAAATTTCAATCACAAACACAAAACACACGACCTTAAAGCGAAAAAAATTGTGAGAGAAGAAATAACTACACAGCCTGAAAGCAAATACTGAGTTTTATATACATCTTACTTACAGCATTAAAAATACTTGTTCTGAAACATTTTTTATAATTGAGACAAATAAAATTAGTGTTTGGTAAGGTTTTGTTTCAGTTTTAATTTTTAATTGTAATTGGGTTTTAAATATACAACATACAAACCAGTAGTACGGGGTTTACATGGTTCGGGTAGTTACAGTTCGTCAGGTTTAGCATGGCCGGTGAGATGGGCTATAGGGCCATAAGCGGCCAGCAGGAAATCTCAAGGCCACCGGTCATGCTAAACCTAACGCGCTGTAATCATAGCTAAATATTTTATAACAGAGTAGTATGAGCTTTTAACAAGTATTTACTATGTTATCTTAATATACTACTATTTTATTTTAAAGACAGGGTTTATAATCATGCAACAAAATTGTTTGCTGTTTGGCCTGTTACAGAAAGGCCTGTTATAATCTGTTGGTTGGGCCATGTCTGTGCATAGAGATTACGCAGATATGGTGGTATAACTATATCTGAATTGTATTTTCAGGTGATGCTATGAAAACCTGTTTAAAAACGTCACATTTCCTTTCAATTTGTTAGAATTTGTCTTAATACAGTCTGAAAACCTATTCTTGGATGTTTACGTTTTATTCCAAATAAAACGTCTGATTAGGATTAATAATCAAATAAAAACTACTGTTACAAACCTAAAATCAATTACTACTAATTTATATTGCCCACAATAAGTCATCATCCGGTGTTTTCTAAAGAAATCTTTTTAGAATTGACACTGAAATAGTTTCAAAAGTAATGATTGACAAGATGCTTGATTGGGCTTGGGTTGGGAGGGAGAGGCAACGTCCTGTTTAATAAAGAAGATTTATCGTCTTTCTCCAGTCTTTGAATACGTTCAAGCTAAAATTTGACATTGAATAGACCCTTTTTTCTTTTACATAAGTCAAGTAGTTCTATATCGTATAATGCTCGGCGCCGGTCTTACCGCAGTCCAACAAATTCTTACGTTGCGAACAAATACCCCCTTTTGCCTTCTGGCTCTGCAACAGTGTAGTTATACAAAAAATAGTTTTAACATGTGGTATAAAATATTATTATCACTATGATTATGTGTCAGTAGGGTGAAAAAGGTTGTTCTACAATAAATAAGTCAGTTGGGTTTGACTTATTAACATCTACGACCACGACCAGGGCAACAGCGCCTCTGAGCAGGTGCTGCACAAGGTCTTCTGTGACCATGGCCACCGCATCTCCTGTGAGCAGGGGCTGGGAAAGGATGTCGTGGTGCGTGTGCAGAGGACGGGTGAAAACACCTTCGCTTGGGAGCTGTGTGGGGTCGCACTTGCACGTTAGGGTTAGGCCTTGGAGGAGGTGGGGGGCTAGGATAGATCAGAGGGGAAGGAGATGGGGGGGCTAGGATAATACAGAGGAGGAGGAGGTGGGGGGCTAGGATAGTACGAGAGGAGGAGGAGGAGGGGGCTGGGATGGTACAGAGGAGGAGGTGGTGGGCAGGATGGATTACAGAGGAGGAGGGGTGGGGGCTAGTATAGTACAGAGGAGGAGGAGAATGAGGTGGGGAATAGGATGGTGAAGGAGGAGGTGGGGAAGTAAATGAAGAGGTGAGGTGGTGGGGAATCAGGATGGAGGGGAGGTGGTGGAGCTGGATGTAAGATCAGGAAGTGGAAGGAGGTGGTGGAATCAGACCGGATAAAACAGAGGTGGCGGACAAGATAAGGAATGAGGTGGAGGAGGTGGAGGGTAAGGTGGAGAAGGAAAAGGATGGGTTGGATGGTGGTGGTACTAGGATAGAATGGTGAGTGTAGGAGGAGGCTAGGATAAATGCTTGGATGAGGACTAGGATAAGTGGGGTGGAGGAGGACTTGGGATTGAGGGAGGTGGACTAGGATAGTGGAGTTGGAGAGGAGGTCTTGGATACGTTGGTGGTGAGAGAGAGGACTAGGATAAATTGGGGTTGGAGGAGGAGGACTTGATACATTGTGATTGAGGGGTGGACTAGGATGGTGGAGTTGGAGGTCTTGAGATACGTTGGTGGCTGAGGGGAAGGACTAGGATAAGTTGGGGTTGGAGGAGGAGGCCTTGGATACATTTGTGGTTGAGGAGGTGGACTAGGATAAATGGGGTTGGAGGAGGAGGTCTTGGATACATTGGTGGTTGAGGAGAGGGACTAGGATAAATTGGGGTTGGAGGAGGAGGTCTTGGATACATTGTGGTTGAGGAGGTGGACTAGGATAAATTGGAGTTGGAGGAGGTTTTGGATACATGGAGGTGGAGGAGGTGAACTAGAGGTAGATGGTGGTTGAGGAAGAACAGGATAAGTGGGGTTGGAGGAGGAGGTTTTGGATACATCGGAGGTGGAGGAGGTGGACTGGAGGTAGAGTGGTGGTTGAGGGAGAGCTGGGATAAGTGGGGTTGGAGGAGGAGGTTTTGGATACATCGGAGGTGGACCGGATAAAGTGGTGGAGGAGATGGACTAGGATAAATTGGTGGTGGAGGAGGGGGTCTAGGATCAATTGGAGATGGAGGAGGAGGTCTTGGATACATTGGAGATGGAGTAGGTGGACTAACATAAATTGGGGGTGTAGGAGGTGGACTAGGATAAATTGGTGGTGGAGGAGGGGGAATAGAATACACTGGAGGAAGAGGAGGATACTCTAGTGCTGGGGGAAGGGGACACACTGGTCGAGGTTGGGGCGGACTAGAATAAACTGATGTTGGGGATGGCCGACTTGGATATACTGATCGGGCAGGTGGGCTTGAACAAACAGGTTGGGTTATATAAAGTGGTAGAGGAGGTGACGAGGTACGATACACTGGTGGTTTACTGGGATAAACCGATTGGGAGATTGGTGATGTTGGATGTACCGGTGGATGACTTGGGCTAGGGTTAATCGGTTGTTGAGGTGGTGGATTAGAATCTACTTGTGATTGTGGTTTACTGGGATTAAATAATTGGTACATTGGCGATGTTGGATGTACCGGTGGATTACGAGGAATGGTGTAAATCGGTTGTGAAGGTGGTGAAGGGAATGGGGAAAGTTGTTGGTTAAGTGGGTTCGGAAATGGTTTGTTAAGTCCCTGTCTCGGCTGATATGAGTGTGCTTTGTAAAGTTCAGTATTAGGACAGACCTTTGGAGGAGAAGAATCAATTGTTGGGGGTTGATAGGAATTAGGATTTTGATTAGTTGGCGAGTGGTAAGGTTGAGAGCTTTGAAAAGGTGGCTTGGAACGCACGCATTGAGAAGGCTGATGGGGCAGGATGTTTTGTGTTGGTTGATTTGGACGTGAATTTGGAGAAGGTTGATAAGGTGAACGATTTTGTGAAGGGTAATTTCGAGGAGGTTGGTGAGATGGTACGTTTTGCGGTGGTCGGTTAATACTTGAACTTTGAGGACGTTGGTTGGGTCGAGAATTTGGAGGAGCTTGATAGGGCTGACAATGTTGTAGGCTAGGACCCACATTTTGAAGAGCTTGATATGACGGATCATTTTGTGGAGGTTGATGGGGTTGAGGATTTTCAGAAGGTCGACAAGGAAGAAAGATGTGGTTAGGTTTGTCAATAGGTACATTTCGGGGGTTAATTTGGGAAGGTTGGTTAGGACTTGAATTTTGACTATTTTGATTTGGTCGAGGTATTTTGAAAGGTTGGTTTGGACCAGAATTTAGCGGACGCTGGTAGGGTCGAGTGTTCTGAAAGGGATGTTTAGGACGATACACGGGTGCAGGAGATGGCGTGGTATGTAACGGCGCTGAAGGTGGTGTGGGATATACTGGTGCAGGTGGTTGTCGTTTATATACCGGTGCAGGTGGTGGACTTGGATATATTGGGGCAGGCGGTGGGCTTGGATATACTGCTGCAGGGGGTGGAGTGGGATACACTGGAACCGGTTGGTGACCTTGATATACCGGGGCAGGTGGTGGACTTGGATATACTGGAGCAGGAGGTGGAGTTGGATATACTGCTGCAGCGGGTGGAGTGGGACACACTGGAGCAGGTGGTTGACGTTGGTATATCGGGGAAGGCGGTGGACTTGTGCATACTGGTGCAGGAGGTTGACGTTGGTATACTGATGCAGGAGGTGGAGTGGGATATACTGGTGCAGGTGGTTGACGTTGATATACTGGTGCAGAAGATGGAGTGGGATATACTGGTGCAGGTGGTTGACGTTGGTATAGTGGTGCAGGCGGTGGAGTGGGATATACTACTGGTGCAGGTGGTTGACGGTGATATACTGGTGCAGCAGGTGGAGTGGGATACACTGGAGCAGGTGGTTGAGGTTGATATACTGGTGCCGGAGGTGGAGTGGGATATACTGGTGCAGGAGGTGTAGTGGGATATACTGGTGCGTGAGGTGGAGTGGGCCACACTGGAGCAGGTGGTTGACGTTGATATACCGGGGCAGGTGGTGGACTTGGGCATACTGGTGCAGGAGGTTGACGTTGATATGCCGGGGCAGGCGGTGGACTTGGGCATACTGGTGCAGGAGGACAGAGGCATATACGTGCAGGGCAGGCTGGGAGTGGCATACTGGTGTGGAGGTGACGTTGGGCGGGCGGTGGACTTGGGCCTGCAGGCAGGAGGTGGTTGGATACAGGGCAGGTGGGCTGCAGGGTGGAGTGGTATTGCAGGCAGGGAGGTGGGTTGGTCATTCTGGAGGCATGGTTGCAGGTGAGTGGGGGCGGGAGGTGGACTGGATGCAGGGGCAGGTGGTAGGGTTGATGCCTGCTGGGCAGGAGGTGGACTTGGATATAGGGCAGGTGGTAGAAGTTGATGTACTGGGGCAGGAGGTGGACTTGGATATACCGGGGCAGGTGGTAGAAGTTGATGTACTGGGGCAGGAGGTGGACTTGGTGAGAGGCATGAGTTAGAATATTGATAATATGGTGGAGGACTGGATCTGATATGTCGCTGAAGATGGGGTGAAGTTAGCTTTAGTCTTACCTTTCGGTCTTGAGGTTGGTCTTTTTGACTAGGAAGATGTTGACCACATGTTCTGAGGCCTTGATTAAGATTGGATGGGTTTGGTTGAGATTCAGGGCTCTTCTCTAACAGACGCCGCTGAGATGCTTTGCCTGGACATTTCCGTGGTTTACAGTCGTGGTGACGGGGGTTATGAGGTATGGAAATAGGGGCCAGTGGAGTGGAAGGATAAGACGGTGAAGGAGGTGAACGTTGTTGTTGAGACTGTAACGACACAGGTGGCTGTTTTTTATGTGAATGCACACATTGTTGACGATGTTTTGGGTTAGAGTGTTGATATGTTAGTGGAGGCTGTTGTCTATTTGGACACATATAACGACATACCTTTGGAGGAAGTTTGTTTGTTGATGTTAATGGTGGTGGTAAACGGGGAGGCGGAATGTAGGGAGGTGTTGTGGGACGAGGTGGTGAAGCTGGAGGTGTTGTGTAAAGAGGATGTTGGTGAAGGAGGTGGTCTTTGGGTAGGTTTTGGTGTGGGAATTCGGTGGTTTTGTGGAGTACTATGTGGCTTTTTTGGACAAATGTTTAAAGGAAGAGGATTTGTATTCAGAGGTGATGGAGGTGGTCTTCGTTGTGAAAGGGGACTTTCTTGGGGTTGGTATGAATACGGAAACTGTTTCTGAGGAGGTGGTGTATACGGACGAGGAGGTGGGGGAGCAGGACGTGGAGGTGGTAGTGGTGGAGGTAATGGTGGTGTTTGTGGTTGTGGAGGTGGTAGGGGTAATGGTTGTTGCAATGGTGGTGGAGAAAGGAGTGGAAGTGGGTGGTGGGGGAAGATGGAGGTGGAGGAAGGAGGATTAAGAGAGGTGGTGAGGATTGAGGGAAGGAAGGTATGCAGTGATAGTGGAGAATGTGTTGTGAGGTGGTAGTGGATAAAGGTGGACAAACTGGTTGATAGGGAGTGGAGGGAGTGGAGTGAGTGAGTGAGTGGTTGTAGGGAGTGAGTAGGGAATGGGAAAAGGAAGGAATACAGGAGGAAAGAGTGTTTGCAGGAATTGAGTGCAGAAGGTGGTTAGGAACAGTCGTGGTGGTGAACAAGGAGTGGTGGAATGGTGGAGGTAGGGTGGAGGTGGTGGAGGTGGGGGATTGAGTAGGTAAGGTTAGGTGGTGGTAGTGGATGATGTGCGTGGGCTGTTAGAGACAGTTTAACGTGGTTGGTATTGCTCCGATGGTTCGATAAAGGTGCCGGATGTGGATTGCTGATAGGCAAATTTGCGGGTATGGTGGTGACTGTGGTGGTGGTGATTGTTTTTGTTGCGGCGGTGGTGGCGGTAGAGGTGGAGAAAGCTGACGTGGTGGTGGTGGTGGCGGTGGAGGAGTTGGTGGTGGATGAGGTGGATATTGTGGTTGTGGTGGTGGTGGATGAGATGGCGGTGGAGGATTTGGTGGTGGAGGAGTTGGTTGCTGATATGAACATTTGCGGATATGTTGGTGGCTGGGGTGGTAGTGATTGTATTTGTTTCGGTGGGGGATGGCAGAGGTTGTGGAGGTGGTGGTGGTGGGTGTGGCAGTGGTGGTGGTGGCGGCGGCGGTGGTGGTGGTGATAGTGAGTATGGTGAGTGGAGAGTGGTAGCAGTGAAAGTGGAGGAGTGAGTGAAGTAAAGTGAATGGTTGGTATTAATTGAGTGAGGTGGCAGCAGCAGTGGTGAAGTGAAAGAGTAGTGGTGGTGTGGAAGGTGAGGTAGCAGTGAGAGGTGGTGAAGTAGGAAATGAGATAGTTGGCGGTGGTGGTGGTAGCAGCGGTGGTGGTGGAAGTGAGTGGTGTGGTGGTGGTGGTGGTGGCTGAGTAGCGAATGTGGTGGTGGTGATGAGTGGTGGTGGAGTAAGAGGAAGGAAGGTAGCGGTAAAGTGGTGTAGTTGAAGGTGGTGGTTGAAGGTGGATGGTAGCAGTGGCGGTGGTATCGGTGGAAGGCGGTGAAGTAAAGTGGTGGGACGAGGTGGAAAGAAGTGAATGTTCTGGTGTTGGTATTAGAGGACGAAACGAACATTGAGGAGGTTGGTTTCGACGTGGATGGTTTGCATATACTCGTGGTTTTAGATGAGGAGTATTACAATTAGGCATATATTGCTGTTGAGCATATAATACTGGTGCTGGTTGTCTTTGTGGTGGTAATGGATATGGCAGTGGTTGTGGTGGTGAGGGATTTGGTAGTGGTTGACGTTGTTGTGTTGGTGGCCGTCGTCGTGGTGGTGGAGGAGGTTGTGCTTGGGATGGGGGTGGTGGGGATGGTGGTTGTCTTTGTGATGGTGGTGGCGATGGCGGTGGTTGTGATCGTGGTGGGAATTGTGGTGGTGATGGTTTTCGTCTTGGTGGTAGAGGTGGTGTTTGAGGAG
Organism: Matsumurasca onukii; assembly: GCA_018831715.1. Lineage (NCBI taxonomy): Eukaryota > Metazoa > Arthropoda > Insecta > Hemiptera > Cicadellidae > Matsumurasca > Matsumurasca onukii. Next base: position 3,765,667 of record CM032063.1, on the reverse strand, counting down.
GAGGAGGATATGGTGGTGGTGGTTGACGTTGTTTTGGTGGTTGCCGTTGTCGTGGTGGTGATGGTTGCCGTCTTGGTGGTACAGGTGCTGTAGGAGGAGGTGGTGGTGGTGGTGGGGGTGGAGGTGGTAGTTGTGGTGGTTGTTGACGTTGTTGTGGTTGTGGCCGTCGTCGTTGTGGTGGAGATGAAGTTGGAGGTGAAGGTTGTCTTTGTGGTGGTGGTGGCGATGGTGGTGAGTCTTGTGGTGGAAGGAATAGTCGTTGCCGTGGTGGTGGAAATGGTTGTGGTGGGGGAGGAGGTTGTGGGGAGAAAGGTGGTGAGTGTGGAGGGGTGGGGTAGGAGGTTGAGGAGGTGATGGTGGAGGGAGGTGGATGTGTAGTGGTAGAAGAATTATGTATATTTCAGGGTGTTGTGAAGGTGGATATTGTGGTAGTGGAGGTGGTGGTGGTGGTCGTCGTCGGGTTTTTGGAGGTATGGATGCAGGGTAGAGGTGGTGGTGGTAGTGGGTGTGCCGGTGGGCGTGGTGGTAGATGATATCGAGTAGGGTTGCTTGGTAGGGGTAATGTGGTATACGGTTATCTTTGTGGTGGTTGTCTTTGATGAAGTGATAGCAATGGTGGGGTTGTGTTGAAGTCATCCTAAATAAAAAAATCATCGAAATCATCATCGAAAAATCATCATCATGATCATCATCGTCGAAAGAAAAGAAATAAATAAATGCATCATCGAAATCGATATCTGTCGAAATCAGAAATCGTTAATAATCGATATCATAATCGTAATCGTCGAAAATCCGAAATCTCTCGTCGTCGTAAATAAATCATCATCGAAGAAGAAAAATCATCATCGAAAATCATCGCATCGTCATCGTCGAAAAAAATAAATAAATCATCATCGAAATCATCTCGTAAATAAATCGAAAAAAATCATCGAAGTCATCATCGAAAATCGGTCTCTAATCATCAGAGATAAAATCGTTAATATAATCGTCAATTATCATCATCGTCGAAAATCGTCATCATCGTCGAAAAAAATCGTCATCGCAAAAAAATCATCCGAAATCGAAAAATCATCGAAATCAAAATCAATCGTAATCGAAAAAGAATCATCATCATATCATCATCATATCGATCGTTCATCATCATCGAAATCGTTCATAAATCAATGTCGTCGTCGATCTCGTCTCGAAATCGAAATCATCATCATCATCATCTCATCATCATCATCCGGCATCATCATCGAAAATCTCATCATCAAAGTCGAAATCGATAAATAATCGTCGAAATCGTCGTCATCATCATCGGCATCATCATCGTCGCGTGAATCAAATAATCAGGTCAAAATCGTCGTCAATTATCATCATCGTCGAAATCATTAAATCGTCATCAAAATCATCATCATCCGTCAGCATCATGATCGTAAGTAATGGATGATGATCATCATAATATAATATAAGTAAAAAATGCGTCGAAGTCGATAAATGATGTCGTAAAAAGAAGTTAAATACAAATCGATGGTATAATGTCGATCTGTGGTGGAGAAAAATGAGAAATGTCGTCGAAATAAATGTCGAAAAAGATATGGAAGAAATGGTAGATGATGAAATGGAATGGAAGAAAAAGAGAAGTGGAAAGAAAGAAATGGTAATGGTGAAATAGATATGGTGAAATGGTAGGTAAATGGAAAATGGATAATTTGAAATAAATGGTCGGGTGTCGTTAATATGATGGTGGTTGTGGTGTAAATGGAGGGTAAATGTGGTTGATGGTGGCGGGTGGTGGTGGTTGTGGTGGTGGCGGTGGTGGAGGTTGAGGTGGTCGTGGTGGTAGTGGAAGAGGTGGGGATGGCGGTGGTTGTGGTGATGGTGGTAATGATGGTGGTTGAGGTGTTGGTAGTGGTGAAGAAGGATTTGGTTGATAATACTGTGCAAGTTGGAAAGGTTGGTTTTTATGTGGGTGGTATGAATACATACATTGTTTGTGATGATTAGGGTTATAGTGTGGTGGTTGATATGGGCACTGTTGTAAAGGCGGTGGTGATGATGGTTGTGGTAGGGGTTGCTGTTTTGATGACAGTTGTGGTGGTGAAGGTAACCAGGCAATATCATGAGCGAGGGATGGACCTGGATGGATCGAATTATCAGTATGATAACTGTGTTGCAAAAGTTGATGATTTCCCTGTAAGAGCGAATGATCATACATATCTTGGTTAGCTACTTGGTTGGGATGCTTATAAGATACATGCGAGTTTAACGTGTTTTGAATATATTGTCCATCTGCCCAGGACGGGTTTAACTTTCCATTGTCCTCGTGGTGATCTTGTTGAGTTCCATGTCCTTCACATTGTCTATTTCCTTCACTATTGTCCGTTCCTTCGCTTCCACTACTCTCTTCACAACAGGCACCATTTCCATGATGATCTTCGTGGTTGTTCCCAGTAGCTTGCTCACTTAACACTAGATTGTTAACAACCCCTTCAATGATTTGACTATTGTCACTGTGAAAACCTTGACTACTACTTTCACTACCATGACAGTTTTCATTGCTTCCATCGTATGATTGACTACTATCACAGTTTCCTCTAGAATAATGATGGATTTCATTTCCTTGACCTCTTTCACTGGTACTTTCACAGTTACTATAGCCTTCACGACAACTACTTCCTGCTATGGCTTCTTCTATCGCTGTGTTCTCTGCGTTGTCGTCATAAGAGTGACAGCTCCCACAACCACCTCCATAGTTGTGAAAGCCTCCAGAGCTACTTTGACAATCTCGACTGTTTCCATGTACTCCGTAATCTCCAGAGGAGCTGGTTGATGAGGATGATGTACTAGTCGTGTGTGATGAAGTACTACTTGAACTGGAGCCTCCACTGTCACAATAGTGTTTATTTCTCCCTTCATAGAACTTTTTTGTCTTGCAAAAATCCCCACTTTTGCAGTGACAACTTCCACTTGTACCAAAACCTCCCGCTATTGCCTCTTTGATGGCTCTGTTCTCTGCATCGTTGCAATCCCCTGATGATCCACTGAAGTCCCCGTGTCCTGCGGACTGTCCTATGTACTTGTTGATGTCGAAATAACCTCCAGCATCATTATGGTTCCCGAAGTGATCACCGTAAGAATGTCGCCGGTCGCAGCCACATTGGCAGTCTGACTTAGATAGAACAAACACCACTGATATGATAATTATCTGCAACATGACATGTATTTTATTAGAAAGGAAAATGTGTCTTCGTTTGTGAACTTTTAACATTCAAACTAAAAAAAATGTTACTTTTTTAAAGAAAGGTAAAGCGAGAAGAAGAGTTACATGTACAAATTTTTAGGCATCCGTATGTCATGTATAGGCCCGACGTACCTACTTGAGTAAAATAATAAAATAACACGTGTTTAAATCATTCACTTAATGAAAAGAATTATTTCTAAGTTTCAAGTAAACACTAAACAGGGTGTTCCAAATAGCGATCATGGTTTTAATCTCAAAATGTTTGGGTTTTGGAGGATTATATTGTAGGCCTACACAATTTCTTATACATGCACGGTGTGCGGGTGTTGCACCTTAATAATTCACGTTAGTTAGTTACAAGTGAAGGGTTTAACTATCGTTTGTATTAACATTTGCAAAATAGATACAAGATAACTACATTTAACTCAGTAATAACTACATAACTAAATTAACTTCATTGGAATACTAAGGCTCAAAACCAAATAGAAAGTTTACAGCAGGGTTTTTCTAATTTTAGTCGATTGTTCGTTAACGAAATATTTGGTACTAACTTTTAACCTTCATCATGTATTTCTCCTTAAGCATTTCCTCCTAACATTTCTTCAGCCCTACCAATTTGGCGACTGAAAATTGCTAAATTAAATAATTTTAATCAAAGGGTTCTTAAAAGCCGAAGTTGCACAATATTGATAACTTTAAAATTGTTTTTAAAAGTACTTAAATTTATCTTATTTCACTTTAGTATATACAAAATTTCGCCATTTGACCCAGAAGGCTTTGGGAAGCTCAAAACCGCAAACCCTTTTAGTTGTTTTGACCCCCTTTTGGATCTCCTTTCACAAGTTTGGTACAAATGTTCCTTTTGTGAGTATCTAGGTTAGGTTTGTTCATCAGCAAACCTTAACCACCGGAAAAGTTCCTTTCCAGGGTCTTCCTCCCAAAGTTGGGTTTTATGCTATACACACTGTATTTGTGTTCCGATTTTGATTAAATTTAGTACAAACATTCATGACACCTTATCCGACATGTCTATCGAATATTAAAATTATCCGTTCTGCCCGTCCAATATGGCGACTGAAAACTGTTAAATTAAATAATGTTAGTCAAAGGGTACTAAAAGTTAGAAGTTGCTCAATATTGGACACTTTACATTTTCTTTAAAGTTACTTAATTTTATCTTATTTCACTTTAATATAAACCAAATTTTGCCTCAGGAGGTGTTGGGTCACTCAAAACTACAAAAGCTACAAATCACTAAATCACTATTTGAGATGCCGACCACTCTCATGAGGGTATTTTAAGGCAAAATGTGGTGAAGGAAGGATGAGTGGTAGTAATGAGTTATGAGGTGTAGTCTTGTTACAAACTAAGGCTGACTCTTCCTTAGAATGGGTCATTAATGAATAGCCCAATGACCAATGGGAATACAAGGACCAAAAAGTTTCGTTCTCTCTAGCAATAGAAATAAACAGCCCTATTTCCCATGGAAATCCGTTAAAAAGAATGTTTTGACAACTAAAAACTGGCTTGTGTAAAAATTAAAAATTGAATAATATATATTCTACTCACATATTTCGACTGCATGGAGAGAAGAGAGGCTCTATGAGTGAAGCTTGGCTGAGACACAGGCAGAATACGTCACTAAGTTATGCTCAAGTGTCATATGCTGTGTTAAACACGTTATGCTCTTCAGTAAATGTGCATAACAGCCGTGTATCTGGTACATATGTATCTGGGGTCAGGGGCGTCATTGGAAGTATTTTTGTGGCGGTGTGGGGGTTGAATTTTCCAACTAAAAAGTAGATCCTCGTCAATTTTTTAACGTTTTGAGCACTGCCGGGATATGGAACACCCTCCAGAGAGAGAGAGGAGGTCTAGGTGGTCAAATTTGGGAAAATGTGTACTTACATCAAAATAGTATTTTTAACAATTGTTAGGTAATTTTGCAGCTAGCCTGTACTTTCACACTGGTTTCAGATATGGGTGGAAAATTACCTCCTTGGCTCGTGTCGTAAAACTATTTGTTGAAATACTATTTTTGTGTAGCACGGTATTGTTAATTTAATGTACTCGAAAAATGACTCATTAAATAGTTTTTAGTCATAGGCTGTTAAAAAAGATTTGAAAGAAATGTCCCATCCTTAACAAAGTTTTTGAGCTCAACTTGAAAGACGGCTGCCAACGTGTTTGTTTTCAAGTCTCTACTTTGAATAAGAGCAAGATAAACAGGTTTGACGTCAACTTATGATGAGTATTTTCGTTCCTTCAAAGAAAAATTACCGCACAATAAGGTTCGCTTGAAAATATCTTGAGCCACTTCCTGATCCTCTATTGGTAGATGCGTGGTGAAACTCCCAATCACCTTGAAAAAACTTCAATTTACCCTTATTTAATGTGCAGAAGCACGTTTAAAACCTTTCAGACACTCAAAAGGTGGGGTATGTAGGCTTAAGCGTGGTGGCACCTTCAAATGACTGTAATGTCATAAATAATTGCACCATATACAATCAATTTACTATGGTAAATTATGGTAAATGGATTTTATGGTAAATAAGTATATTTCCATTATTAAAGAATCAAGATTTACGTATTTATAATCACATCAGGATGCTAGGATACTATCACATCAGCAACTCTGACTGTACTAACAAATAACAATACGCGGTTGGCTTTCGTTTCATGAGTAGTTACCATCTCCTGAAGCTTCCATTGATTGTTTGTTGCACTCTAGTCCAGGCCTGGCCGACTGGCCGTTGCCTGCTGGCTTGTTGAGCTTGCCCAGTGTTGTGCCGTTGTGGGGCAGGCGCTGGGTGAGGACGTTGTCGGGCGGGGGCTGGTTGAGGACGTTGGGCGGGGGCTGGTTGAGGACGTTGTCGGGCGGGGGCTGGTTGAGGACGTTGTTGGGCGGGGGCTCGATGAGGACGTTGTTGGGCGGGGGCTGGTTGAGGACATTGTTGGGCGGGGGCTGGATGTTGTTGGGCAGGAGTTTGTGCGTACACAGGGGCTTGAGCCGGGACAGGAGTAGGACAGGTGTGTACAGACTGAGGATATGCAGGAGCAGGATTAGACGGAGGCTGTGGATAGACAGGCGGAGGATTAGTTTGAGGTTGAGGATAATAGTATACAGGAGCAGGATTAGCTTGAGGTTGTGGATAGGCAGGAGCAGGATTAGCTGGAGGTTGTGGATAGACAGGAGCAGGATAGACTTGAGGTTGTGGATAGGCAGGAGCAGGATTAGCTGGAGGTTGTGGATAGACAGGAGCAGGATAAGCTGAGGTTGTGGATGGGCAGAGCAGGATGAGCAGGTTGTGGGTAAACAGGATTAGCTGGAGGTTGTGGATAGGCAGGAGCAGGATTAGCTGGAGGTTGTGGATAGGCAGGAGCAGGATTGCTGGAGGTTGTGGATAGGCAGGAGCAGGATTAGCTGGTGGTTGTGGATAGGCAGGAGCAGGATTAGCTTGATGCTGGGGATATACAGGAGCATGATGCGGGAAATGTTGGGCTGGGACAGATCTAGGATAGGGTTGTGCAGGTGCTGGTTGTGGTTGATAGTACGCCGGGCTATGTTGAGGTTGAGCCGGAACAGGATGATGATGGTATACCGGAGGCAAAGGAACAGGCTGTGATACAGTAACTGTCATAGATACATCCGGTTGTTGAGGAGCAGGGTTTGGGTAGTAGTGCGCCGGCGCAGGGTTAGGATGCGGTTGTGCCGGATAAGGGTTCGGATTTGGATGCGCTGGAGCAGGATTTGGATGAGCCTGAGCTGGAGCGACTGGAGCAGGATTTGGATGAGCTTGCGCTGGAGGTCTTCGAGCAGGGTTTGGATGGTGGTAACCATATCTATGCACAGGAGCTGGATTGGGACCTCCGTGTACAGAACCCCAATGTTGCACTCCGATGTTGCTGATACTGAATTTTTGACTTATTACAATTTCCGCAGCAGCAAGTTCTTCAGGACCAACAATGTTGCTTTCGCCACAGCCATCACTAAGCATTGATATTCCAAATGCTACACCGGAAACCTTAGCCTCCAAGATATTCCCTAAACTTGTTTTATCACTGTCACTGACATGCCAGTTTGCAAAGTCTTTTCCTTCTTCAAATAAACTCCAGATTTGTTGCCCAATTTGTTTACGTCCGTTTTGGTGTTCACTGTCATTTCCTGCAATAGAACCTTTTTCCTGTTTTGAAAACGTGTCATGGTTTCCTTCATGTTCTTGTGACCTAAGAGATCCTCCTTCAATTTGAACGGCTTTTGAGAATATTGAAATCTTTGTCAGAAGGAAAATCTGCAACATGAAAGGTTAAAATTTAATAACTTTAGCTTCAGAATAAATCCAGGCGATATGAGTGGTAAATATTTCTTAGAAAGCTATTCGGAACTGACTGATAGGTGATAGGCTTTCGTACTCATGCCATATGGGGAGAAAGCTTATTTTCCTTGTAATAATTAAATGTCTCTTAAGTGTACCGAAAAGGTTTGATTAAATCATGTAATTGTCGAGAGAAAGTATGTGTTATCAGCATTCGATCATACAAATTCAAATTTACTAAACGTAGATGTTAGACTACACGTAAATACTCGTATCGCTTTTGTTTATTCAGAGGTTTACACGGAGTAGTTTCTTGGTTTCAGTTTTGAGCCAAACTGAAAATAGTTTGAGCTTTGAGTGTAAGTGTTGTTTTAATTTCTGTTGTAACCTAACGTCTAACTTGAATTAGCGAAAAAAGAACATTTCCTTAACGGGTCACTTGTGCCGTACAATTTGTAAAGTTTTAACTTTTAAAGCACCAAAAATCGCCCAGGACATTAACATAAAGAGTAACTACTGTGGGGTCCGGTGGTCCTACACCGAAAAGTGTAAATACCTTTCAAACCACTTTTTTCAAAGATTTTCAGACTTTTTTCAGATTTTCAGTATTTAGACTATAGTTAGATCTTGTTGAATTAATTAACGTAAGAAAGCTCACCAACCTCTTCGCCTAAGACCACTGACGTGAGGTCCGCGTGACGACCTACTTTATTAGATCAATAATGAGTTGTCAGTACTTACAAAGGGTAAATTCATTGCAGAAGAGAGATAGAGAACACCTCAACCAAGAGCATCATGGTACCAATCAAAAGCTTACAAACGTCACTCAGTTTGCATTCGATCACAAGCAACAAGAAACAGCTTGAGTATAACGAGATGTTCCATTACTGAGTAATCTGGATGCTTCGTTAAGAAAGTGATTAAACATTGGATTAATATTTTGTTTAGCTTGTTGATGTTTTGTCTGGGAAGAAGAATACGCAATTTTCACAGTAACAACTTTGGGTGTCTTCTTGTTCAGTAAACACGATGGGAAAGGTGTGCAATGATTATTTTTTAAACTTAGGACTACTTTTCTCTGGTTTTATAATCACATTCAGAAGAAATTTATACTTGACCCATTTGAATGCACAGTATGGAAACAAAACATATGTTAGTAGGATGTATCTTCAAAATTTCCCGCTTCCTTAGGCTTTTTTAAAAGCCTAGGTTAATTAAATTACTATCAAGGTTTTAATTAATTTGTGATATTTCTGCATGGTATACATAGGAAATACGACTTGAAGGTCTATCTCAAAATTAGTGGTCCCCATGACTTACATATATTGGGTTACAAATAATAATTTACACAAATATTTCCTACTAGAGGTTTTTCTACTAAGATGTCTTATTATGAACATTTTGTTGTACTTTTTTATTTTGAATCTCTAGATATACGAGTACAAGATGTTTCTTCGCAATTTGTCGAATAATACTTTACCAACACAAATTTGATTTGACAAATTCAACGTGTTGAGTTCGAACGCTATCCAGGCTGTGTTTTTAAATCTTACGATGCATTTTAGTATGTAAAGATTTGGTTGAGGTCTGGACCCGAAAGTCCCTGGTTATTGAAGTTGGCTCCGGTAGTACTAAAAGTCAATGTTGAAGACTGTCTTGAGTGTAAAAGTGAAGTTTGTCTTCATTAACAATGATATAATGTGGTGTTCCTCAAGGTTCAATACTGCGTCCCATTTTATTTTTAACTTACATTAACGACATAATTTGATCCAATATGCCGATGATACAGCCCTAGTATTCAATCCTAAGACAAATAAAGACTTTGAGCGTTTATCTTGTGATCAATCAAATTTCAAGACAACAAACACAAAACACAAGTCAGCAAATTAAAAACTACTATCAACAACATTTTCGTGTTATTTTATTTCTTGTCGAGAAGTTTGGCGAAATGTTCGTTGAACTCGTTGACCGGCCTCTGCGGCTGATGTTGGACTCCCAACTCCGCCTCCAGCTCATGCTCCAGTTGCAACACCGTGTCGTCCTCGGGCACCGTGTCTACCGTCACCTGAGTGGCAGCTTCGTCGGGCTCGGGGGCGGGCTGGGGCTCGAACGCCAAGGAGCCACACGCCAACACTGCTATCACCTATACAGGGTGGGTCGTAAATATAATACGCAATCTTTCTAAGAAAGTTTTTAAAACAGACAACTTTAATATGTTATCTACAAAAGATTTAATAAATCTGCTTAAATCTGTTTGATAGATGGTCCTACACTGGGTCTATATAATAATTATATGTTAATTACGTTACGTTGGATAAATATACGAGTGTAAACATCTCGTATATGTTTACATTCAACTTTGACCACAGTTTCTGACAAAAGTAAAGTAGGCAACTCGACTGGTAGGTTCTTTATGGGAAATCAGTAAAGGTTTCTCTGAATCGGGGTTTCTGAACTGATAGTCGTTATTTTTTAATATTAATTGTGTTATTTATCTCTCACATCACTCGCGGAATTATGCTAGCCTGGGAGTTGTACTGTATACACTATTTTAAGGAACATTTTTTTTCGTTTTTTGGTTACGTCCAATTAACTAACAGTATCTAGATCGGAGTAAACTCAGTCAAAAAGGCAGTTGCGAAAGGGTAAAATTAGTGTACTTAAATTGTGTTACTCTTTGCAACTGTGACCCAAACACTTTGTGATAAATTTACTGATTTCATTTCAATAATCTTGAATTGACAGAGTAGGTTGCTTGTGTGCATAGCAAAATACTATGTGAGCAAGATTCCAAAAATATTGACGTTTGCGTGCAGCGAGAAATATTGTCAATTTTTCCCTCAGTTTGTACACAGGCTACATCTCTGATTATACAGCAAAATTGGTAACATTTTTCCAATGACCCGCTGAGGATCACTGAAGTGAAAATGGCTCATTAAATCCAGTGAGGCGGCGAGTGGCATTTTGAGTTTAGGGAGGCGCTAAATCTTCGCGCTTAGAGGAGTGGTTCTATGACTGGTAATGCACCGTACCAAAGAGGAAAAGTTTTGCTGAAATTCAGATCAGTTGAAAATGAGTTCAAAAGTTTTAACGTTTGCGTGCAGCGGTAAATAGTGTCAATTTTTCCCTCAGTTTGTACACAGGCTACATCTCTGTTTATACAGACAAATTGGTAAAATAAATGGAAAATTAGTTCAAAGATAGGAGTCAAGATCTGGATCTGGATAAGAGTCCTTAACTGGTGGGGGCACATACATTTTTCATTGGGGGCGGAATCCAGCGTAAGCTGTTCCATGTAGCTGTTGAAGTCAAACAAATAAAGTTAAATCTGAGAAAACAAGATGCACTAATACAACAAAACAGCAACCAGAGTAAAGTTTAAAAAAGGGTCATGATACTTTTGCTCACACAATTGAAAATGCCCGCAATAATAGTTTAATTTCTCAACTTGTTGAGGCAAGGGAGTCCCGGAGGTCGACACAACCATGAATGACACACGACCGAGGTAGATAACAAGTGCCAAGGTCACAGACAACCTACTGTATGTATATTCATGTGTCTGTTAGCATAAACACCTAACTAACATTATTGTCGTGTTAATACCGCCCTACATCAGCTGGTTTAGCTTAGCTCTGCAGTTTGTGTTGTTTGTGTTCCGAGTCAGCTGAGTCAACATCGCCATGGTTAAGCTCATCCTGGTGAGTTTGTTTGTATGTACTCTAGTAGTTTGTATGTTTGATAATATTTTGTGAAGATTGAAATGTTCAATCAGTATATCAGTTTGTAGACTTATTTGATAATACTTAAGCGGACCCTTGGTAGGTTGATCGTAGAAGTTTTAATTTTAAATCCCTAGAAGTTAAAACAAATTTGTTATTATTGAATTTGATTATTGGCTATTAAATTCCCGTCAAGTGTTAAACAATATGTGCAATAAAACATACAATGTAAGGTTCTAATGTTTTGTATTGACAACCACACAAACTATTTAAACTGAAGTTATTAAATTCGACAGTTTATTCGATACTATTTTACATTATCTATTGATTTTTTAGCGCAGTACTTTATTTTGAATTCAACAAGATAACATGATGTTTTATACAATTGCTAAATGTGTCAACTAAGAAGCATTTTGTGGTTGAAAATGTACTTGATAGCTGATTTGGTTTATTTAATCGCGAACTTATAATATATTCATGTACGTTACAGTGAAATAATTATCAATGCTGATTTTGAAACTAACTACTTAAAATATACACAAAATTTGATTATGCTGAGATTTTTATTATGAAAACAAGCTTCTCAGCTGATCTCATGTTTAGAGAATCCGTGGCGGGTTGGTAACGAGCTCATCACTCCGGTGGTGCGAGTTCGATCCCCGCATCCGCCACTAATAATTCGTTGGGTAACTATGCAGACACGCTAGGTAAAGATCGAGGTTCAGTGATAGAGAGGTTTTTGAAATCCTAACTTCGTCTCGTTAAACAATAGGAGCTTTAAATATTTTGAGATGGTAAGGGATGTTATACATATATATTGACATACAATTGAATAAACAAAAACACCCTTGGTAACAAATAATTGTTATAGAGAATGTTTGTGATATGTTTCCAACACTAAGAGTGTAATCATAGCCTTAGTGTCTGAAAGGTGTCACACAAATTCTGTATAAAATTTATTATTTACCAAGAGTGTTTTGTTTACATAATGTTATTTCAAACTATCTGCCAGCTGGGGCTTCGCCCCAGACCCCTGCTGCCTCGAGCGAAGCGAGCGAGCACTCCTACGGCCCGGTGCCCGCTATTTCATTGTTAAATGTCGTGCCATTTTTAAGATTTTTAATGTTTTACCCCACTTTTAACCCCCTTCCTCCCCCAAACAATTTGGTAGACAACCAATATATTTTGAAATCAGCATAATATTCCCTTTTTGATACACCACATCGATTTTATGATTTTTTTATTTTTGCCCCTTAAACCCCCAAAACCCAAAATCAGTAGGGGTCTTTGGGTTAATGGTATACAACTATGTGTCGAGTTTCAAACAAATCCGTTGATATTTACTAATAAATATTTACTAAAAAAGAAATATAACATGGGAATTGGGGACCTCAAAAACCCCATAAAAATCTATATAATTTTATTCGTTTCCCCCACCCTCCACACACTAAGGACCATTTCTATTCAAAAAATCTGAATTACCCCAGCCAGATTCCGAGATCTCAACACTCCGGACAATCCTAACCGAAATACTAATAGTATAGATACAAGCTTTACCTTTTTACTTTTTCGTTACAGTGCCTGATAGTGCTGACGACTGTGCTGCTGTTGGTGGGAGGATCAGAGCTCAGCATTGCTCAGATAGAAGCTGGTCTCGAGGATAGGTTAAGACAACAACAACAACAGCAACAACAACAATACAAGCCTCACATCACCGAGACCGGTGTAGCAGACATCGAGAAAGAGGGGGAGCGCCACCCCTCGCCTTCGCACCATGTGCAGTGACTCATCAAACTTTGCTTAAAACCCGTTTTCATAAAAAAAGTTTAAATAAAGAATGTAATGTTTTCTTTAAACGTATGTAAAATTGTGTACAAATGTATACAACAGCTACTATTTTGAGTACAACCTGTAATAATACTCTTATGATTAGATTCTAGTCTTAATTATAACATAAACATATTTGTGTTAAGTAATAAAATATTTCCTTTATTTTGCTCTGTCATTTCCTTTCTTCCACTTATTTGTTACGAGGTAATTTTTATCAAATTTATTTTGCATTACGACTAATTGTACTAGGTAGGCAACCTAGTTTTATAGGTACAACTTTACATACGCTTTAGCACGAAAGTTTTAATTTCTTATAGAAGACTAAGAGAATGGTTAATGTCTCAAGAAGGCATTGAGGGGTTATTAAGTATTATAAGTTAAACTAAGTCAAATGATGGGATTTAAGTTGTATCACGTTTTGGCCGGTCAAAAGCGCAACTCAAAAACTCTTTGAAATAGGTCACAGTAATTTTAAGCATGTAAATATGAAGTGTTTATTTATTATACCTACTTGTACTTGCCGATGCCCTTTTCAATATAATATATTTTATTTGTATTAAAGCACATGTTTTGTTTTTCCCAGTCCAAAACAAAATCCGTGATGTTCTATAATGTTTTTTCTGACGATCTCTTTGTTAGTTTTTTTTGCAAATGGAACCCTAATCCATCAGTAAAAGTAAAACGTGCAGTAAGTTGAGTTGTTGTCCATAATAATATAAGTTGTCATTTTATTTTTCGTCCATCCCTTTTTGTGTATATTTCCGTTATAGCGTGCGTTTCCCTAAAATGTATGAATATATGTGAGGGCTACTGCATATATAACCATTGTACAGGTCGTTTCAAAATGAAAGAGCAGGTTTCACATGCATGAAAACTATTTATGAGCCATTAATGATTTTATCTCTTTGAAAGAGCAAAGAAGAAAATGTCACCACCTCTGTCACTTATATATATATTTTGTAAAACAGGCGAGATAAAAATGTATTACTACTTTGTTCTCACAAAATTTGTCAAAGTTATTTCCAAGTGTACAAAAAAGACAATACCAAACAATCCTGTCAACGAACCAACATAATCCAAGTATTACATTATTTAAATAACTCCCCCATGATTCTCAAACAGCACGCACAAAGCGGTGCGACAGGTCTTTAAAGAAACATGTTTAATTGTGACTTGTCACTTGTTATAGTATAACACACATGCAGGCCCATTGGCAACGTGAAGAGTGAGCTGGCACCGTGTAAGACCGGCGCCCCGGGAGTCCCGTGTACACGCGTCCTTTGACACAGAGTGGTTTTGGACACGATCTTTGTGTACTTGTTGTAAGCGTTGTACGTTTTGACCTAAGTACAGGACAAGTTTGTGTTGTTTAACTGCATGTTGGATTAATGTCCGTTTGAATTGCTGTGGCGCAAAGAAAGAAATGTTTTATGAGGAGCTAAGCGTGATACGCTGGTAATAGTAACTTTTTGCTATAATAAGTTGGACAAGATTTGATATATCACTATTTGAGATGCCGACCACTCTCATGAGGGTATTTAAGGCAAATATGTGGTGAAGGATGAGTGTGATGAGTGGTAGTAATGAGTTATGAGGTGTAGTCATGTTACAAACTAAGGCAGACTCTTCCTTAGAATGGGTCATTAATTAATAGCCCAATGACCAATGGAAATACAAGGACCAACGGCTTAACGTGACTTCCGAACCACGCAGGTGATGGTCTGATATGTCTAAACGATGGTGGGAGTTGATGCGGGTATCATCAGATGATCACTGAGACTATCTGAGCCGCTTTAGACCTATATCATCCTCAAAACCTGACCTCCATGAAGCTGGATTACAGGACCACGCCACGAGTCCCAGTCATTTAAGATTTCCTGCGTGGTTTACTGAGGTTGTAATAGTATTGCGGAAGTCTTTTATCTTTTTTAGTGAAAAACACCAAAAAACAAATAAAAATTAAAATAATTATGAACGAAACGTGTATTAGGAGTAAAACTCTTTTCCAAGTCTTGGGGTAGCCATGCTCAGTGGTAGAGTGCGTGCTTCGCCCCAAATCGGCCCGGGTTCAATTCCCGACGCTGCAGTAACAACCTTTTCACGATGACCACTCCCCGTGGTTCGGAAGTCACGTTAAGCCGTTGGTCCATTCCATTGGTAGTTGGACTATTATTTAATAACCCGATCTAAAGAACAGTCGGCCCTAGTTTGTGACAGAACTACACCTCATCATCCATCTAAACACTTATTACACTCACCCTTCATCCCATATTCACCTTAAAATACCCTCTAAGAGTGGTCGGTGTCTTAAATCAAAGTAAAATGTCATACCACAGTTCAGGAACTAAACAAAATTGTTGTTTCGTCTAATTTGGTCTAATTGTTTCGACTGGGAGTCATGGCGTGGTCCTGTAATCCAGCTTCATGGAGGTCAGGTTTTGAGGATGATATAGGTCTAAAGCCGTCCCGCATCAACTCCCACCACCGTTTAGACAAATCAGACCATCACCTGCGTGGTTCGGAAGTCACGTTAAGCCGTTGTTCTTTGTATTTCCATTGGTCATTGGGCTATTAATTAATGACCCATTCTAAGGAAGAGTCGGCCTTAGTTTGTAACAAGACTACACCTCATAACTCATTACTACCACTCATCACACTCATCCTTCACCGCATATTTGCCTTAAAATACCCTCATGAGAGTGGTCGGCATCTCAAATAGTGATTTAGTGAAATAGACATGAGCACGGGTTTGTATCTACACATCTCTGCCCACTACGTACCGTGTGAGGGATGCAAGGGACAGAGGGGTGAGGGGTGAGGGGTGAACTTACGCTCTATTTCACGCTCAATTGAGCCCCCAACTCAGTTTCCCTTCCGCGACACACATCGCTGCACTTTAACCAAATACGAAATCTAAACTTTGATTATTTTTCTTTGTATGAAAAAAACATCGTAGAACTTTCTATACCACTAAATCACTATTTGAGATGCCGATCACTCTCGTGAGTGTATTTTAAGGCAAATATGTGGTGAAGGATGAATGTGATGAGTGGTAGTAAATGAGTTATGAGGTGTATTCTTGTTACAATCTAAGGCCGACTCTTCCTTAGAATGGGTCATTAATTAATAGCCCAATGACCAATGGAAATACAAGGACCAACTTGACTTCCGAGCCACGCAGATGATGGTCTGATACGTTGTGTTCATGGTTGTGAATGGTATTATTTTGTAAGAACCATTTGATAGTGGTTCCTATCCAAAGGAAGGGCAATGTTACAGTGAATAAAATTCCTTTTCTGCCTGTAAATGTTTTGTAGATTATGAAGGCACTAATGTTTACACGCCAGTTTTCCACTGTATTTTATGTTTTAAAAACGTATCGGACGAGTATAGGAATCGAACATAAGTAATGCCATCAAAAGCACGAGTTCAATAAGTCAAAAGACTATTAATTTCGACCAACAGTGTCCCACTACCGAAGACTCGTCTGGCCAGCAATCCACGATAGAAACTAGTTTATGCTAGATTTGGGGGTCTATCAAATTGGTTAACCGACTGGATACAATTTGACAGTGGAGCAATTCGAATGCATTGGAGACTTAGATGTAAAACCAAATGGAAAATAGGTACTACATTTATGTTTTGACGATTGCGATACATATATAAAAATTATTTAATGTACTTATGGGGTCCATCCTACCCGAGCTATACTGTATTGTACCAAAGATAATGTTATGGTTAGTAGATTGCCCATAGAAGCCGAATGGCTGAGGGAGGGAAATCACCATAGTAGCGGCAGCCCAGGGATAGATAGTGCTACGATGAGTCTTTTAAGAGTCCCAGGTACACCACCTTGATTCGCAAACTCGAAAATTATGGGGTACGAGGAGTGCCACTAAAGTGGATCAAATCGTACCTTACTAATATAACGCCATTTGTCGAAATTTCAGACGTACGATCAGAGGGTGTGAGTCTGAGCTATGGAGTCCCCCAGGGCTCTTTACTAAGTCCCCTACTTTTCCTGCTCTATGTCAACGATGTTGGCTCATCGGTACAAAAGGGACAAATCGAAAGGGAAATCGAACGATTTGGCCATCGGACAAACTCGAGCATGTCGAGTCGAGAAAGATCTGAGCGCTATCAGTGTTCCAAACTATGCGCAATCTACTTACCATGACATTAACATTGATTGTCCCTAGTGACCAATCAAGAGACACTAGAAGAACCGATGGCCGATGGTTCTGCGTTGCCTGAGGGCTGACATTGACAAGGGACAGGGTCTGTGATTTCGCGTGATGCTGAACACTTCACTCAGACCACAGAGTAGAGACTATTAACTGTGCTTAAACTCAGAGCTTCGTGACATCTTGATACCTCAAAGAAGGGAGTCGAGTAGGCTAGTGTTTAAAAATTTGATATTGTTGACACTACCTTGCCTTTGTAGTCTCAAATCTGTTTTATTTTCGTTTAAAAGCCTCAATCTTTTGACAATTTCCTGTCTTTACATTCGTTCTGTGAGACATGCGTTTTCTTCAAAACCAGATGTGATCCCACAAGAGGTGTAGACATACACTCTTATGAAACTAGAGACAGGGAAAACTACCGGACTCGGCGACACAGAACGGTGGTTTTCGAGCGTTTGCCTTCTCAGGCAGGAGCCCTTTTGTCAACATATTACCGGATTCAATCAAATGTCCTCCAGTGCCACAGGCGTTCAAATCTCGTCTGAAAGCAGTTTTGACCGTGAGTTCTATAATTCAGACGAGTTCTTGGCACACCTAGTGAGAAATTACCTACGGATGGTTAAGTGAGAGAATTCGAATGAATGAGCCAGTGTATGATTGTAAATATTGTATGTATGAATGAGTTCTCAATGTAAGTATGAGTGAAAAAGTTTTAGTTTCAAAATAATTGACGAATTCAATGCAACTGTATGTTGTTTATGGAATAAAACATTTACGAGTATTTATTTTCAAATCAAAATGCAATTTATTAGAGAAAGTGACACAAATTCTTATGAAACAAGAGGCAGGAGGAAGTACCGAATTAGAAGGCGCAGAACGTCTGCCTTCTCATGTAGGAGTTCAATTTGTCAACCGCTTACCAAATTTCATCAAATGTGCCCTCAACGCTACAGGCGCTTAAAACTTGGTAAACAAATCTTGATCGTAAACGCATTTTACAGTGTGGGTGAGTTCATGGCACACGACTGGGAGAGGGCTTAAGTAGAATAGGGCTCAAATGAGTGAGTGGACAAATTCTACATTTGGAAGGGACTTCAACGTCCGAATGTATGGACAATTTTAATTAGTCAACACTTTTTACACGTATCGAAAGTGCAAACTTACTATAGGGCAAGAACTGCCTAGTTAGTAAAGTGACCATTCAATTTGAAACTATCTCACTAAAAGTAAATCCGTTGTCGAAGAGTAAAAGATGCATATGGTTAACTGACACACAACTCTCTGAGACTGACTGTAACATTTGATATATCAAGTCTATGTTACTGTAACACAGTAGTAACAGCTGACTGCTTGTCACACTGCAACCCCCGAAGAGATGTCACTAGAGGGATGACAAGGGATAGACAACAGTTAGACACTCAAAGACATCATAGAAACTGCAGTAAGAATTGTTCTAACTATTTAATCTTAAAGGGCGTTTTCAATAGATCAATTCACTATATCACTATTTGAGATGCCGACCACTCTCATGAGGGTATTTTAAGGCAAATATGTGGTGAAGGATGAGTGTTAGTTATGAGGTGTAGTCTTGTTACAAACTAAGGCCGACTCTTCCTTAGAATGGGTCATTAATTAATAGCCCAATGACCAAAGGAAATCAAAGGACCAACGGGTTAACGTGACTTCCGAACCACGCAGGTGATGGTCTGATATGTCTAAACGATGGTGGGAGTTGATGCGGGTATCATCAGATGATCACTGAGACTATCTGAGCCGCTTTAGACCTATATCATCCTCAAAACCTGACCTCCATGAAGCTGGATTACAGGACCACGCCACGAGTCCCAGTCAGAAACAAATAAGTTTATCCAGTAACAAATAAGTTTTATTTCGTGGTAAGTTTTGTATATAAAATAATGATGGGCATGTTTTATCCTAGCAAACAGAACAAGATGATGTTCGTTATCATTTTAACCAAAATGCACTTTCGTCAATTTTTCTGAGAATGTGTGTCAAATTTTGGAAATTACTCATAGTAAATAGCATAAATCTATGGAAACCAAAACACAATTTCAGCAAGAAATCCTTTGTATTTTTCTTCTTTGGCGTGAAAGCTTTTAGTTGGCTTTTAGTCTCCACTGCTACCTCCACTCCTCTCTACGAGTAATAATGGCTTTCCTTCTCCATCCTCTCACACCCATCGCAGCCACGCCATCCTGCTACCATCTCAGACGTGATCGTCCCCTTCTTCGTCTTACCTAATGACACGTGTCCTCAGACTTTCTGGCATCCTGGCTAGATGACCCAACCATCTGAACTTCTGAGCATTTGTAACCCTGGCCATGTCTTGTTCTTCCATGAGATTTTCCATAAGATCCAAATGGACTGGAGACTCGTGGCGTGGTCCTGTAATCCAGCTTCATGAAGGTCAGGTTTTGAGGATGATATAGGTCAAAGCGGCTCAGATAGTCTCAGTGATCATCTGATGATACCCGCATCAACTCCCACCATCGTTTAGACGTATCAGACCACCTGCGTGGTTCGGAAGTCACGTTAAGCCGTTGGTCCTTGTATTTCCATTGGTCATTGCTAATTAATGACCCATTCTAAGGAAGAGTCGGCCTTAGTTTGTAACAAGACTACACCTCATAACTCATTACTACCACTCATCACTCATCCTTCACCACATATTTGCCTTTAAAATACCCTCATGAGAGTGGTCGGCATCTCAAATAGTGATTTAGTGATTTAAAACAATAGTTGGAAATTTAAAAAATCGCTAACAAAATAGTAATCAGGAAGAAGAGGGACCTGACAAAACCTGACCATTTGGCCCTATTGTCTTATTTGATACAACAAGCGGGCGGAGAAATGCTAATACCCATCGCCTAATGAGGGATCACAAGCGATCCCGCCCTTGAAAAACCGAAATTGGCCTCCGATCTGACCCACAAAGGCGGGGAAAGATTAGTTTGCATTTTAAACGAGTGTTTGAATGCAAGGTGATGATGGGGTTGAAATAGTATTCTTTGTCAGCTGATCCGGTGACAGCAGGCGATTACTTTGAGTAGGGGGGCACGGGCGATTAGTCGAGTACCATCTGTGTGTAGCGCGGTGTAAATACCGTGCGGAGGGTAGGACAAGTGTGATAGGGCCTGTGATAGTGACGTGCACTGGGTGATGGTTTTATATGGAACTGGTTGATTCGACAGACGTTTTTTTTTCCACAGGTAGCAAAATTCGATAAAAAATGTCTCGGATTTAAAGCTTTCAAAACACGTGAAAACGGTTTTGACGCAGAAGCAGAATTGGAATGAATTGAAAGGAGGGAAAGTGAAGAATGTGTCTGATTAGCATTTCGGTGGTTTTGTTTGTTAGCCTTTTTATTGAAACTCATCTTCTATTAGAAACATATAATTTTCAAAGAAATCTATTGATCAAATATATATTAACCAAAAGAAGATGAGTGGCCATTAAAAAGTATATAATGATTCCATATTCACTACCAAGGCTATCATATCGCCAAATTTTAATACTCAATTAATTGTTTTGGTATTATAACGTACATTTAGAAACCCCTAGTGACGCCCTTCCGCAAGAAAAGTCAGATAAAAACAACCAGATGCAATTTCTGATAGAATTTATACACTATATCACTATTTGAGATGCCGACCACTCTCATGAGGGTATTTTAAGGCAAATATGTGGTGAAGGATGAGTGATGAGTGGTAGTAATGAGTTATGAGGTGTAGTCTTGTTACAAACTAAGGCCGACTCATCCTCAAAACCTGACCTCCATGAAGCTGGATTACAGGACCACGCCACGAGTCCCAGTCGAAAAAAGTTGCAAGCCGATCCTAACATCAAATCATCAAAACACTTATAAAATCAGAGTTGATAGAGATAGTTATTTTTCACAATGAGGTGACTGTTTAATAATTGCCATGATTAAAGTCAGTATTATTTCAACTTTAGACATTAAACACATCAATTCATATTTTTAAACTTGCTTAAAAAGGTGGAGGTAAAGTTTGTACTGTTTAGCGAGGCAAAGTTACGACTAGAAGTTCTCTCTGCCAGTTACTGATCGACCATTACCTAGCGTTACCGCATAGTCACTTTACAAAATTAATATTGTGGTGAGTGCGGAGATCGAACCCGCTCCAGTGGATTGGAGCTCTGAGTCGCACACGATTCCAACCCGCCACGGGTCCACTTACAACCACCTCGTGGTAAAAATCTCATTTGAAATTTGAAATTTAGAGTATTTTTTCGAACACAAAAGGGTTTTGGACATTACCATGAGTAACGTACGCCTATGGAGAAGGGTGGTGTTATTCAAATGTGGCCCGGCGAGCAGAGCGATCTGACCACTTTATGCCTGATTAATCGGCCCTAATCATTGGGTAGAGGGCGGCCAGCGCGGCCCGCCAGCCCGTCACTCTAGTTATTCAACATAGTTTGACACTTTACAAATTCCTCAACAAAACCCGAGAATCCCGCGTGTTGATAAATGTTCGCGCATATTTCACAGAAAACGCTGAACAAATTAACCATGGAAATCTTTTGTGCGAGAAATACTGAAAAAGCAACCGCTGCAAATTGGCGATTATGAAAAAGGAAAAGATTTTCTTGTTTAACGAGTTGAAGTTAGGACTACAAAGTGCTCTCTACCACTCAACCTCGACCTTTACCTAGCGTAACCGCATTAGTTACATTACAAATTGTAGATGGTGACTGTGGGGATCGAACCCGCGTCACCTGAGTGATGAGCTCCGGAGTCACGCGCGATACTAATCCGCCACGGATCCACTATAAATAAGTGTCAAAATGTATCTTGTAGCATATTATTTTAAAGCAAAAACTGAATCAGTAATTTTATTTCCAACATTTGGAAAACGATAGCGACCGCGTCAATTTATCTGCTCAAACAATCAAAACACGTTTTCGGCCGCCATTTTTAACAAGGCGTCGTACATCTTTTTAAAAGGTATCAATGAGTGTGTGTTTTTATACATTCCAAATGAGGGGACACATTATGGGATCAATAAAAGATTTTAAAGGGTCACCGCCCACTACACCTGTTTCGCGGGGAGGGGCAAATCCTCAAAATATTCCAAAAAGTAACTAATTTAGTTGACTCTTAATATGTAGGTACGCCAAAGCGCGTTCAAAAGTTTGCATTCATTTAAACGTTAGGGGACACCCGGTGAGAATATACAAAAATTGAAAGACTATGTTGTAGGCCTATATAGATTATGTTTGTTAATATACTCACACTAATCGTATATTTTCCGTTCTAAATGTATACTTAAGAATAAGAATATTGTTTATTTCTTGAATTTTATACGCAATTGTCTTTCAATGTATTTTTGTATACATAACTTTTTAATACTGTACATCAGACTATAAAATTTAACCATAACTGTTTACTAAAATTGTAAAGTAATCTAAACATTATACTAGGAAGAGAATAAAAACAATTTTTAAACAGTTCTCTTTTTAAAGAAAGTGGGGCCTCTGAAGGCAAAAGCTTGTTTAGAGGTTCCTTCTGAAAGCTAAATATAATTTCGTCTGGTTGGTTCAGAGCAGTTTTAAATCAGATGGTTGGATCGAAAATGGTTCAAGTATTGTTCAAAATACAAATTACTACCAAATTCACACTCCCGTCACCCGCAACACCAAAACCCTCCTAAACAAGGCTACATAATATAAAAAACCTTGTTCAAAAGCGCTTGAAAAAGATAAGAAAGATAAGAGGCGGGTAAAGATGGATGTATGGACGTATGATGATATAATAACAGGGATGCTGTGGTCCAGACGCAGGACGATGCGAGATAAGAGACAAGGTCAGTTCTTATCTGCGTGCGCAGGGTGTTATTAAACACCGGGTCCAAGGTTTTAAAATAAGCCCAGCCTGTTATTAATGCACCTAATGGATTTATAGTCAGAGATCTAGGTATTGTGCGGCAATAGTTGTGTCCATCTTGATAAAGCCATTGAATCAAACACTTACTCGTGCATCCTTTCTCTTCTTCTAGCGATGGCGATTTTTTTCTCAAAACGAGTTTTTAACTAGGGTGTAAAACAATAATGATGTAGTCAAAAGAAGAATCTAAAAGGTTTTGGACATACAAATTCGGTTAGTGTACCGCACCTTGAATTGCCTTTTATAAACTTAAAAGCTGAATTAGTGGAAAGTAATAGAGGTACCGATGTGTAACTTACTGTCTTCATGTTTGAAAAATACCTTAACAGCACTTAGGAAGTATATTTCAATACTTGAGTGCTCATAATTTAAACAAATAAACTCATAATTTACAACAACAATAATCTACTACATACTTTTACGTATCGTTGCATTTTTAGGTTCTAAGTCTTCTCGATTAGGAGTCTAACCAGTTTCTTACCTTCATGGCGGGTTGGTTTTGATGAGTAGAATATGGAGGTTTTATCTTGCGCCGTCCAAAAGTTGCTAAACCGTCTTCAGACTTAGTTGACACCCTGTGTAACTTCTTGCTTTTATTCTTCTATGCTAGTCATACTTTCTAAAAGCATGATGTTACCGGATTGTTAAGGGTCATTCCCTGAGTATTTGGAAATTAGAGTAGTTTCCCAACACGTAAATTGAGCGTTTTTTCGACATTATGAAGTAGAGATGAAAAGTGCTTAATCTTGGTCAATTTCAAAGTTTATTTATGAAACTATTAAATAAAAAAATAAATCTTTTATTGCATAAACAATATACATTGTATCGCAATCATCAGTGTTTTAGGTTATCTAAAATTTGCCATTCATTCACATCGAAGTATCTTTCAGACATACAGAGGTATTCATTCATTCATTTCATTCGTTCGAATTATTCCCACTCCAGCTCAATAGTCTGTCTGTCAGTTTTAAGAGGTCTCCCAGTTATGTGCCATGAACTCTCCTGTGATGTAAAATGCTTCCTGGGCTAATATTGTTTTGAGACGAAATTTAAATGCCTTTGGCATAGTGGCACCTTTAATCGAATTTGGAAATCTGTTGACTAATAGAACTCCTGCCTGTGAAGGCAAACGTTCATGAGTTACCGTCCTGTGTCTCCCAGTTCGGTAATCATCCCTGCCTCTCGTTCCGTAAGAGTGTATGTCTCTACCTCTTACGGGGTCACACTTGGATCTAAAAAGAGACAGGTTTCAAGGATATAGAGGTAAGGTAGTGTCAACAGTTTTAGTTTTTTGACAGTTTATGAGAAGTCCGGCTTTATAGACGTCTCGGAAATTCCTCTAGTTCGTAAAACGGGTAAAAACGGGCTGCCGTAAACCTCTGCAAGCGGTTGGTGTGACAGTTAGGCCGCATCAGTTGAAAGAAGGCCGTTGTTTGGACAGTTGTTACCTGAGCGTGTCGTGTGTTCCTCGGGCGTACTAATTCAGCCTTTCTCTGAGGTGACCACTCAGGCGGGCCCTTAATTATTTAAATATTCTATAATTAATTCAAAGTGACATAGTAAACTTCAAACGTATACGTATATCTAAGATAAGCCTCACACTCCCCTCGGCGAGGCACCCTGTTGCGCGCATCTCAGGGCCGACCGCGCGCCAAAGAGCCCGCACTAACCCCGTTACCCTGCAATTATTTTCACCACAAGCTTACGCTTAGGGACTAGCCTAGCATTGCTTCATAGTATTTAAAGACATTCAGCTGTTTAAAGACAAATAAATTTTGTGGCATTTAAAATAATTGCCTGGGACAGCAAGTATGTCGTTCTAAACAGGTCGTCCGTTCTGAAGACATTTACAAAAACCCGTTCCGAGTTGGGGTTTATAGTTTCGATCACAGTAATAGACTCTGTAGTTGAATACATATTTGAAATGGTATTGGAGGTTTACATAATTTAGTGGACGTCTTAGAGGATTTAATAAAGGCGTTATACTTTGCGAAAATTCACTGGTAATGTTTTAATTTTCAATTCTAAAAATGGGCGGCGCAACACTCAACAATGTCTTACAGTGTTTTAGTTCTTCCGGTGACCACCACATCAATTAAAAGCTTGAGATATTTCGGTCTCGCTGTGAGGTACCATTTTCAGTCACTGATTGGCTGAAACTGGGCTACTTGCTGTCTATTGGTGGCAGGGCTGTCAACTTTCCATTGGAGCAGGAATGCCAATCGTTCTAATTGGCTGTGACACTAACGAAAATACTTCTTCAGGACTGGTTACCAGCGTCTGCTTTCTTCTTATATTGAATTGTAATTAGATTAGTAATATGACAGCATGTATCACGAAACCGTTTCAATAGGTTATCACGATCCTCATTTTTTTGGGATTGGTCTAGACGTAAGATATTGCTAAATACTAAATCACTATTTGAGATGCCGACCACTCTCATGAGGGTATTTTAAGGCAAATATGTGGTGAAGAATGAGTGTGATGAGTGGTAGTAATGAGTTATGAGGTGTAGTCTTGTTACAAACTAAGGCCGACTCTTCCTTAGAATAGGTCATTAATTAATAGCCCAATGACCAATGGAATTACAAGGACCAACGGCTTAACGTGACTTCCGAACCACGCAGGTGATGGTCTGATATGTCTAAACGATGGTGGGAGTTGATGCGGGTATCATCAGATGATCACTGAGACTATCTGAGCCGCTTTAGACCTGTATCATCCTCAAAACCTGACCTCTATGAAGCTGGATTACAGGACCACGCCACGAGTCCCAGTCACTTATGAGATTAAATAAAGAAATTACAACCAAAAGCATACTGTACAATAATGAGTAATTAGGCATTTGTGTTCAAACTTCTATAAAACCACAAACAAGTTGTCACTCTACAAGCACATCACTATGAACACGTGTTTCACCTGATTGTTTATTCCTCCATGCATGCGTGTTAGCACTCTACAGCTCATAACTCTTTGCACCACGTGTGTCGCGTGTGTACCTCTATGTGTCGACGCTTCACACAGTATATCAAGTGCATAGAGGTTCCGCCACGTCGACGAACATCTTCTGCTCTGATTGGACTAAATTTACTCACATTTTTGATCACTCGATATTTATGTAAGGTATATACTTCACCGGAATCGAGAAGTATGTTTCGTGCCCGCTTTGATTTTATTTTGTGGATTACGATTCATTGCTTCGTGTACAATACAGGTGTGTTTGTCTTTTACGTTTGCGGCGATGAACAGATGATTTGTTATAAGCTATTTTGTTTCGTTGAGTTGAAATTGAAAAGATATAAAGATGTTCATTGTTTAAGATTGATATATTTTTCTTTCCATTTTGTAACTTCAAGATTTCGGAGTTAAATGTTCAGGATACATTTTTGCAGAAGAACCGCCCGAAGCTGCCAAGGGTTTACTCCATTCGTCAGCTATTAACATATTTTTCTTCTCAAAGGTTTTCAACATCTCAAATGTTTCCAACACGCAGAAAAGTGCTTCTAATGTCCGTTGCAATTAAATATAAAAATAAAGCAAATACCTTCACACAGCTTGTCTTTTGAAGATCTTCCAACAGCAATGAATGAAAATCTCAATACAAGGATGGTTTGAATTTGGCATTTTTTCTGGCTGATTGAAAAACGTATAGGTTTCCATTAGTGTGTACATAAAATAGAGCTATTAAACCAAGAAACTTCTGAAAGAGTCTTTCAAAGAACTTAATATTTTTCCAATCCTTACAGGCTTTTAGTATTACTCACTTAGAAACGGTCAAACGACAAATTTGATCAGCCTTCAACATCAACCGCTTCTGTCTCACCCAATCAGCACCAAATACCACACGCCTCCCAAACCTCACCCTCGACAGCCCAGGGCGACAATCACCCGCAGCCTTTTCCCGCGACCGTGGGAAGTTCCAAATCCTGGTCAGCAGTCACGAAATGGAAATAAAAAGTAAAAATCCATCCGAGAGGACAGAGAAGGAAATGTATTCCCATGCAGACAGATCTGTGGGAATGGCGGCCCGAGGACAAGTGTTTGTTTACGTGTAATGAGCGACCACTGTGTGATTACCCGCGTAACACTGGCAGCGGTCCGTGCGCGGTAATGCCTGGCCTGTGCTCCTTATCAGCCCCGATCAATGGGCTTTATTTCTTCTGTAATTCGATGGGCGGCCTCTCATCAAATGCCGGAATCTGCTCTGCCCGCAGCAGGGAGAGTTGTGCATTTACATATTGTATTGTTGCCTTTTCAATTCTGATTGTGAGTGATCGAAACTATGAAAATTAGGTAACTCGGAAGGGGTTTTTGTTAAGAGGATTGATCACCCAGAAAAAGTTGCTCAAAACATGCTCTCGTAGTCACCTGTTTAGGACCTTTATTTTTTGGTACATAGGAATTTTTTATATTAGTAGAGATTAGAAATGTTCTTAAATGTTGTCTCTAGGTTTGTATAACCTGGTTTTAAAAAATATTCTTATGACAATATTAGCAAAAAATGCTAAAGTTGGCCAAGAACAAGATATTTTAATAGTGTATTATATTTCTTTCACAAACAGTTTTGGCCTTTTTCGTGTATAAGGAACATAGAACCACTCCCAATCATCATATAAACCGCATTTGTACGTTTCGGTTCATAAACGGCGTCGGAAACAGGGGACTACGAAACCATGTTTTGCCACTTTTGAGTGAGCGGAGCAAAATTGGAATATCACTACTACCAAATCTCTTGACTGGACAAGGTCGGTGGCGCGCGAATCTTCATAGAACTGAGCCATACAAAACAACCCTACTAGAGCCGATGTTTTTAAAACAGAAGATAAACTTGGCTTTCCACCTACCCCTCGTCCACCGGAGAGAAATAATCAATGCTCCGCTATTTCAGTCGTAAACATGGGTTCTTGCTTGTTTGACTAATCCACTTAATGTCTCCAGAACGAACGGCGTACTTGCTGTCCCAGGCAATTATTTTAAATGCCGCAACGTGTATTTGTCTTTAAATACCTTAATTTCTTTGAATATATGCAAGCCTTGTCCTTAGGCGTAAGCTTGTGCTGAAAATAAAGTCAAATTGTGAATTTGCTAAGTACCACACCTGAACGATGGATCAGATATATATTTCCACAAATAAAATACTACACGTCTGTGGTTGATGTGTTTAACATAAATATTTCAATTCTAAGGCGTCATTTCCAAAGTCAAAAGATCAACATTCTTAACCAAATTTGATAAGGGCAATCTTGTTTTAATCAACACATACTCAACCCTTGAACATAATCCTTATAACTACTATATTTAAATTTCATCTTTTCATAATTACCAAGCATAAAGCCACTCAACAAACTCGACACGCTGCGACAAAAACACAAAGTCAGCTTGTCGGCGCTCGTCACCACTTTTCAGTTTGCACGTTAATTGCCCGAGACGCCCTCTGGGGGTGCCTCTCTAAATGTAATGGTTTACCCCTTGAACCCCCTCCCCCCAGCATCCTCAGAGGAGCAAACAACCGGAGAAAACTTTCAGAATTGCTAATTACTCTGTTTCTTTACCGCCTAATTAGATGAGACAGCTATTGTTTACTGACTACAGTTCGTATAAAGGAGGTTCTGACTTGTTCTGTGTTTGGCGAACATTTTGTAAAGTGTTTGGATGGGTTGGATTAACGAATGAGTTTATTGTTTTAGAAGTGTGTTTTTAATTTCGCTTTGTTTGATGTTTCTATCTTACTTGTATTAGGTAATTTAAAAACACATTATAGTTTCTCACCAAATATTTATATTTTTAAACTTTTTGAATCATATATCTATTGTAAGTTTAATATGTTTACGGAGGCTGCACCCCCAGACCCCAGCTCGGCCTGCGGCCTCGTATTTTAAGAGCATTCGCAACTGTTTTGCCGCTATCATAGTTAACTTTTTTATTTAAAAACAAATAAAACTATAACAGCTGTTGATTGTTTATTTTAAAATATTTAAGGGCAGATTTTCAGACTGCATTTTCTTGGCCGCCAACTTGTCAGAGCCTTAAAAAAATGTTTTCAAACTTTTCCCGAATGTTTCACGCCAAGAGCGTGATATAACGATAGTATTTTGATATTGAAAGGTCTTGTCCAAAACAATGTATAAAGTATTGGCTTCTTGAATTTCTTAATTACTCGTAGTATAATTACTTATAAAGAAACATGGTCCTTTTCTGGTCATATAATAATTCCACAAATAGATAAATTCCACAGTACACTGTACTCTGTTTTATCTCAAGAAGTGGTTTGAACCTCACAAACCTTAATATAGTTTTTTAAATCCACACCGCTTCAAAACATCATAATAGCTTGAAATTTTTCGATCTCGTTGTGGAGTAGCACCACGCCAGTTTCAGCCAATCAGTGACTGTAGATGGTACTCCATAGCGAGAACGAAAAATTTGTAGCTAATTCTGATGAGGTTTTGACACGGTGTGGACCATAAGAACTAGATTATATAGTTGTGACACCGGCCGCGAAAGTCTTACAATTCAGATTACAAACCTTACTTTATATTTTAATAACACCAAACTTTGAGTTCACAATGTCCAAAGCCTGATTACAGTTGAAACATTGAAAAGACCACTGAACCTCATATAGATCTCTATCAGCAACAGAGACATACCATTAAAAGCGCGTTTTGATCTCCAGCACAGACGATTTCCCGGAATTAGAACGTAACATTAAGATGATTTCAGAGCATGAAACGTTGAAATGCCTGACTAAACGGAAGCATTTATCCAGCAATGATCAAGGATTCGGACTCGCAGACTGTGTGTGTGATTGTGGTACCCTGGGGCGGCAGGGTGGCTGGGGAGAGTGAGCAGGTGTGCATCGTCAGGGAAAACAATGCTACCAACCACCGGTAATTATTCAAATAAAGGTAGCAGTGATATCGGCCGTAATATTAGACCATTTGAATAACCAGTGAGCCGTGCGCCGATGTTGAGGCGTTGGAAGTTTTAAATTTATTTTGGTCGAGTGGATTTTGCTAGATTACACATGTTGCATGTTTACTAAGGTTAAAACATGGTTACGGACTTTGATTAATAGATGAAATAGAAAGTTGGTGAAAGTCCCGATATTACATTTTTCGAAGTTTGTCGCATCTTTGTGGGGAATTACTGTCTACATAAAAAAAACTGGTTACGGACGTTTTCCATATTTTTTGAGTAAACCAAAGGTACATGACGTTTCGGGATCTGGAATCTGCCCCCGTCTTCAGGTGAAAAGTAAGTGGAAACATAACACAAAACATTAGTAAAAGAGCTAGCCTGAAGGTAATCAGCGCAAGCTGACCAGCCATCCAAATAACCTTAATTCTATATACTTTTCTTCTCCAGTTAAACTTCTTAATTGTATTACAACAAGCCTAAAACAATACAGTATGGACAAAATCAATATATATTTAAACACAAATAGAATAATCAAGCACGTCCACGGCCAATGACAGCTGCACACTGACTGACTACCGAACGCCAAACAACCCCATTGGTTGGCTCGGAGCAGTGAATGACCAATCACATTGGGTATATTTACATCGTATGACTCGTTTTACGCTGATAATAATAATATTTATTGTCATTTACAAATATCATTGTGTGACAAAAAACAAACAAAAAAAGAAACAAAGTAAAACAAACAAGAATGGTAAATCACCATCAAAGTAAAGGGTAAAACAAAAGACTGACAGTGGACTAATAATATTCCTACTGAATCAATACTTAACAAAAGGGGTTTCTATTGGTCCAAAATTCACTTACATTATAAAAACATTCCGAATCAAATAATATTTTAGTCTAGTCTTAAAAGTGTTTAAATTTTGTATATATTTTAGATCTTCCGGGAGTTTATTATATAACTTCACCCCATTTGACTAGGTAGTCTTTGAAGATGTTTGTTCTGTAGTTTTCAATCCCCACTTTTCGAATTGTTCCTAGTTTTGTAATTATGAATATCATGACCTTTAATTGTTGTTATGGTTTAAACAAACATAATTGTCTCATAAATATAAATAGATGGAAGAGTTAAAATTTGCAAATCAAAAACTTCAGACGTTCCCACATATCTTTTCACTATTTTTCCTGACGTACATTGTCGACGGTAGAGGTAGCCAAAGACCAAAACCAGCTAACAAGATCAGAGTTATAAATAGCAAAGGAAATTCGCTTCAATCACGTCAGCGTCATTTTAGCACTTAGCTGCGTGTCGGCTTGGCTCATACTTAAGACTTATAAAACAGTAGGGTAATAACAATAATTATTATTAATGGTATATTTAATACAAAGTAATTAAATTAAGTTATTAAGCATTTCTTATTCATTAGAAGTTAAAACTGAACCTTTACTAATTCCCATTTTAAACATTAATAAAAGGTAAAAAGGTAAAGTTTGTCTTGTTTAACGAGGCGAAGTTAGAACTACAAAGTCCTCTCTACCACTCAACCTCGTAGCTACTAGCTCGAGGTTATTGCACAAGCCTCCACGATTATTTCTTAAGAGGGAATTCTCAAAACACTTTAAAATATTACTATACGTTATGTACAAAACCTATAAAAGGAGTTAGAAGAAGTCGTGGTTTATAACCGTGTTGATTGTTGAAATTTTCCGTTGACGTCGAAACACAAAAATCCTGTGTTAAACCGAACTTTGTTGGATGACATTTTAATTTAGTTTGACTGATAACTTAGTTAGATCTAATAAAGCTGTATATTTAAGTTCGGCTGAACATTGAATAGTGCTATTTTTCTCGGATAAGGTTTCAAAATCCAAAAATTCCTAACAAAATCCAAAAAAATCCCAACTGTTCGGTTTTGACTGACCCAGATGCGCAGTGCGCAGGCGCAGTAAGCATGACGCATGCGCAGTGAAGTGCGCGGTGACTACGCGCAGGTCTACAGCTGATTACAATAATTCCGCCATCCACTTATGCGCGTTGCTGCACATCGGTAATTAATTACGGCCTGCGCAGTGCTTGTTTTGCCGCCTCTATGGGCGGGACGAGGCTCCATTATACGCTCAACCGCCCGTCTCGCCTTGTGTCAATACTAGACGTGGTACGTCAGTTTAGTAGTTTGCTTTTAAAACCACGATTACACCAAAGTCTTCCACTAAGTTTTCCACAAGTTGCAGCAATTTTTTCTACAAAACACAGCAGCTTTTCTGTCTTCCACTCGTGGAGAAAAAAAACCGTCCGCTAAATTTTGGTTCCTTGTGAAATTTTGGGAAAGATCAAAGAAAGTTGACAACAAAAAGAGGCAGATTTGTTGCGGCGCACTTGGCGCCAGCAACTTGTAGAAAACTAGTGGAGACGTGGCATCCCTCCGCCTTACTCAACCCTCTACAGTCTGGACTGCACGTATACACTTCATCTGCAGGTTTTTAGCCCTTTATATAATTTCTTTAGGGATTGCAATTCTCTGCATCGTAAATTTTCTTCCTTCACTGCGTTTTGTACAATCATACATATATTGCACATTTTATGAGTATCAAGAAGGCTCGTATGTTTTGTGGATAATCCGGAGGAGTACATGAACTTGAAATAGTTAAATTGCAATAAATTTAACCTTTGGAAAAGACTTTATGAAGATATTAAAAACAACATTCTGATCTAATTATCGCGCCGTTTTCTTTGTTTTGTTTTGAAATCTGCAGTATGACACGCAGTAAGTACTTACCTTAATCCGTGTTAATTAAATGTTCCTTCCCACTTTGTTAAATACGTTGGTTCAGCTTTTTAAAGCACTGTGAATTTACTATACGTAGATCTACTATACGTTGGTCGTGTGATGTCTGAGGGACGTCAATAGATAATTTCTTTACAGTGATCTTGACTTGGCAGTGATCTTCCTTCCTCTGGGTTGTTGCTGGAATTAGCCTACTTACCTGGCGTAGGGATTGTCAATATCACAAGTGTGTGTCCCAGGTGTGTCATTTCCTCATTGTTCTAAAGTCCAGTTTACTCCAAAAATGTTCCAACTGTGGGTACGTTAAGCAATAAATTGTTGACATTTCGTTCTTGATTTTAAGATTGTTTTTGACGATGGTAGTAGAATTTCTGAGGATGAAATATTACTACGGACGTTAATGTTTATAGTTATCAAGAAGAACATGATGGGTCTGGAATCTGATCCCGTCTTCAGGTGAAACTAAAAACCCTAATAAAAACAAAACATTAGAACATGAGCCTAAATAAAAATAATCAGTGTAAGCTGACCAGTCACCCACCACTAAATAATATGAGTTCACCTGAAGACGGGATAAAATCCCACATCCGGAAACGTCGTGTTCTTCTACAACACGATAAAAAACGTCCCTAATAATACTTTCACCTCGTTTTTTTTCTCCGAACAACTTCCACCACAAACTCATCCATCTAAAACACACCGATACTCCCCACAAAGCGCCCGGCTCAGCTGAGCTCCATGTGACAGACACAGAAGGACTCATTCAATTAGCCATCTGAACACAGTATTCAGGATTAAAGATCAATCAGGGGGAGGAGAGACGTGCAAACACACAGACTATGTTGTGCCCGGAGCGGGGATCGATGCTATAAGCCGACAGCCGACACAATGCAGCGGGGCTAATGGTGTTTGAAATTAGTCCTGTCATCCACTTCAAAAGCAAAAAGTATGTAACGGAATAGCGCACAAGGAGGCGCGTGCGGCGGGACAAGGAGGCGCGTGTTTTCCATTAGACAAATTAAGAGCGGTAACTGATAGGGGCGGGTCGAGTTCGGGCGTCTTTTTTATGTTCACCTGATATTCGTAGGGGTGAATGTAGTTGGGGACTTTTTTATAGATTATCTTAATGTGTAAAAATTAATCAGTTTTTTGTTGGAAATTGCATAAATCGAGAAGGGTTTCACAGCTTTAAACTATCTTGTTTCTTTTAAGTTTCTTAAAACCGGTTTCTAATAAATTTATTCAATCTAGTTTAGGACCTCTTTAAGTACTATAAATACCGTGTTGCCTGTAGATCCTAGATGTGTTGAGATTTTCACAAGATGCATTTCGGGCAAAGTTGCCAATTTTCAAGTGTCTCCTTTCTTTTTTAGTGCTAAGAAGAAAGAAGGAACCTTAAAAATGAGCAACCTTTGCCCGAAATGCATCTTAATAATATCTTTCTTTATCTAGAATCTAGCTGGTTTTCTAATGTTCGTTTCTGATGTTCTTACAAAAAAACAGTTTTTAATCATTTAATTTAGCAAACTTTTATACAAGTTAATCCAGTTTTATTGGAAATGACATCACTCGAAAAGGGCTTCACGGATCTAAACTATCTTGTTTTTTTTAGTTTCTTAAAACAGTTTCTAATGTTCTAAAAAATAAATATTCTTAAAATCACACAAAATATTGGTAAATTTTTACCATAAGCCTTTTAGTAAACAAAGCATTCAGCTGATACATATTACATAACTTTAGTAAAGTTATGTTTTTTTGTGAACGCAGGTCGAAGTATATCAGGTCAGTAAGTACTAAGGCATCCTTTTGTACTCGGTATGTACATAAGGTGCTTTAGCAAGTAAATTTTCTTGCTTCGTTCCAAAATGTACACAACCACAATCAGCTCGCGATGTTAACCCATCAAGGATATTATAAAAACATCCTAAATACAACAAAACAACACATCTCACACCTTTATTCCTTACTAAACCACTCAATTTACCAAAATTACGAATTATATTCAACTAAACGCCTTGTTTACAAACCCAGGAGCCACCACAGGAAGCAGCATAATTGGACGGTGCGCTTTTATTGCCGGACGATTAGGACCACTAATTGTCGACCGAGATGTTTAATTGATTCCGATCTCCTCGAGGCAGCCCGGCGATCACTGTTATTTTTCAATTAGTTTTTGTTATTACCAGTTTAACGCCGTGTGTTTGCGAATGTGTCAGGTTAGTATCGATACTTCTCGCGGAGAGGCTGTTAACGCCTCTCTACACTTTATTCGTTCCTGATGCGGCCGCGAGGGGCGGGCTCGTCGACAGTAACGGTCGTCACCTACGAATTGATCGGTTAAAAGCCGGCGTGACTTAATTGGACGGGCTAATTGAATGAGGTAGGTGGAAGGTGAGTGTTCGGTGTGTTTGGGTCGGTTGCTTTCTGGAAAATCAGCTATATAATTTATTGACATTACATGAAATCACTCATGAAGACTCCGTGAAAAATGTTTTTAAGGTTCTCATCATTCGTGGTGTTCCAAAAGGTGTAGATTAACGGTTCGAATTTCGGGTTTCCGGCATATTAAGTTATTTCATGATCATTCATTTACTGGTAGTACTAAATTTCAATAATTTCTGTAGAATCAGATTTTACAATACTAAAGTTTTAATAGAGCGGCCATAAACGTAAATATTTGATATATACGGAACGCCCTGTTTTTGGTAAAACCTATAAATCACTTTATGAGATGCCGACCACTGAATGAGGGTGTTTAGGCAAATATGTGGTGAAGGATGAGTGTGATGAGTGGTAGTAATAGTGATGAGTCATGTATGTAGGTGTAGTCTTGTTACAAACTAAGGCCGATTTTCGTTCCTTAGAATGGGTCACACACACCTCCCTAAAGGACCCCAAATGACCAAAGGAATTACAAGGGACCCAAACTCAAACTCAAACTCAAAATCTTTTTATTGTCATTTAACAACTTTACTGACAAGTTGTCAAAATACATTGTCATAACTCTAGTATTATTGTTAAGGCTAAGTTATATGTTTTCTAATTTATTGTTTAAAATAACTAAAGTCAAGTTATTCTAGACAAACATCGTAAACCATAATATCTCTTTTAAACGCTGAAGTTTAAACTTTTTTAAAGCTTAGACCATTTATTGTCTTTTAAAACTGATGGAAGCTTATTATATATTTTTATGCTAGAGTAGAAACTTTGTTTTGAAAAAGGTTGTTTTGTGGTTGGGAATCGAAAGGGAATTTTGATCTCGAGTATATGGACCATCGGTTTAACTGACTTCCAAACCACGCAGTGATGGTCTGATATTTCAAACGACTAAACGATGGTGGGAGTTGATGCGGGTATCAATAGATGATCACTGAGACTATCTGAGCTGCTTTAGACCTACTGTATATCATCCTCAAACCTGACATCCATGAAGTGGATTACAGGACCACGCCACGAGTCCCAGTCTGATGATATCCCAGTCTGATCAGTCTAAACACAACTCTGATAGATGATATTATTTAAATCCGTCGACCCTATTAGGAAGTGCAAAATCTTTACTGGGCTTCCCACCCCACAAACCCATACAAAGTTTTAAAAATATGGACAGTCTACCAATTTATATACGGAAGAAACTCATAGGAGACAGCTTCTATTGGAATTTAACTATAAATTCAAGTTGAATAATAAACAATCCAATACGTTTTTATTTGCTGGGTGAGGCCTTTCAGAAACGATGTTTCCGTCTTCGGACCAAACACTGATCCAAGAAGATTTCAACTTTAATAGCTGTAGAAATTATTCTTGAGGCGAAACCGAAAGGCTAAGTTTAGCATAATTGGTCATGAATTCAACTCCACTAATGCTAAAACTGATATTTTGAAGTCACGACAATAATAGTAACATATGCAATACAGTACAAGGTCAGGTTTTAAAGGTTCTGCGTGAAGAAAATCAGCATTATTATTTAAGACAAAAATAACCTCCTTAAAGGTATCGCTTATTTTTTTAATATTTTTGAGGTTTTTGCAAAAGAGTGGTGCTCAGAGCATAAAAGGACTACTTCATAAAAGGATATCCTATAGTACTTCCGGTTCACACAGCGTCAAAACATCATAATGATTGGTTTGAAATATTTCGGTCTCGCTGTGGTGTTCCATCTTCAGACACTATTTGGCTGAAACGCGAATTCATCTACAACCGTTGATTGGCTGTTTCAGCAAATCAGTGACAGAAGTAGTCTGCATGAACCGAAATACTTCAAACACATATTATTATGATGGTTGATGAATTGAATATCAGTGACCGCGAAAACCTAAGAGTTTAGTTCATAAAGGGGCAGTTTGTCAAGACTATGAGTTAATTTATAAACAGCGCCTATTTACAACTACTTTCAATTAACTGTCCGTGGAAGTACGTCTGTGAATAGAAAATTAGAAATTTTTAACTCAATATATAGTTCAATACCTTTAAAATAATTGTTGTTTATCATTGTTATTTTTAACTGACGAAAATACTAGAATTTCGCAAGTATCAAAATATATTGAGATACAATTTTCTAATTTTTTATTCACTAACGTAGCTTACAGATAATCATAATCCGTCAGTAAAACATTCAAATTTCAACTACTGTACTTCCACATTCCACAAATACTCGCATGTTTTGTTTACTAAACACACTTGCTCACACATACGACACATTACCTACTTCCAGCACTGGGGGTTAAGGGGGTGGACGAGTGGAGAGCACTAGAGGATAATAGGTACTCGAGCAGCCGCCCGCCGCGCCACCGTCGCTCTAACGTCAGTATCATGTACTCTAACAACCTCCCTTATTGTCCCCAGTCTTTTGTTTTTCTTTCACAAAGCCCCTCCAATTTGTCCCTCGCGAGCTCAGTTTTGTTGACCAAACATCACGTCGCCCCTTTACTTATTTTCCGCTTTCACATTTCAAAAGACTTTTCAGACGCGTTGATTAAATCAAGGAAGATGCCGTGTGGAGGTTTGTTGTGAGTTTGACTGGGTTGTACTTGCTACCACTAAGTTTGACTGGGACTCGTGGCGTGGTCCTGTAATCCAGATTCATAGAGGTCTGGTTTTGAAGATGATATAGGTCTAAGTGATCATCTGATGATACCCGCACAACTCCCAACATCGTTTAGACATATCAGACCATCAACTGCGTGGTTCGGAGGTCACGCAGTCGTTGGTCCTTGTATTTATTATCATTGGGCTGTTAATTAATGTGGCCCATTCTAGAGAAGAGAGTCGGCCTTAGTTTGTAACAAGACTTAACTCATTACTACCACTCATCACACTCATCCTCACTATTTGCCTTTAAAATACCCTCATGAGAGTGGTCGACATCTCAAATAGTGATTTATTGAAAGTTATTTTTAGGCTAGCCTCCCTCTATATTCTACAAACTTAAAACAAGAAAACGCGATATTTTAAACGTACGGTTGTAAACTACGAAACTAGAGGCAGTGAGAACTACCAAATTGCACGACACAGAGCAGTAGTGCATTAACATTTGCCATTACAGACAGGAGTTCACTTCTTCAAGAGATTTACAAACTCCACAAAGAATGCCCCAGTAAATTACGACCCGAGAGTCATTTGAGAAACCATTGAATCACTAAATCACTATTTGAGATGCCGACCACTTTTATGAGTGTATTTTAAGGCAAATATGTGGTGAGTGGTAATGAGTTATGAGGTGTAGTCTTGTTACAAACTAAGGCCAACACTGTCTTAGAATAAGTCATCAATTAATAGCCCAATGACCAATGGAAATACAAGGACCAACGGCTTAACGTGACTTCCGAACGTGATGGTCTGATATGTGTAAACGATGGTGGGAGTTGATGCGGGTATCATCAGATGATCACTGAGACTATCTGAGCCGCTTTAGACATACGAGTATATCATCCTCAAAACCTGACCTCCATGAAGTTGGATTACAGGACCACGCCACGAGTCCCAGTCGAAAATAATAATGAAAAATGGTAGTAACTTCAACAAAGAAGACAGCATTAAACCTTCAAGACGCTGGCAACCCGTCCTGGAGAATCCTCTTCGATATTGTCACAGCCAATGAGAGAATCGACAGTTGGCATCCCTGCTGCAATAAACGGTTGGCAGCCCTGTGACACAAGGATAGCACACAGCAAGTAGCTCAGTTTCAGCCAATCATTGACTAAAGATGGTTCTCCAGAGTGAGACAGAAAAATTTCAAGCTAATTGTAATTATGTTTGACGCGGTGTGAACCGGAAGAACTGGATTTTAGTTGTGACACCGACCGCGAAAGCCTAAGAGTTATCTCTTATGTTGAGACAATTCTAGTGCATGAAATATAATTATGTGAGTGGGGATCTGTACGTCAGAAAGAGATCTAGAAGTGAGCGTTTAGTTCTATGCCACGATTGCAGTCCGTGCAGAACGTAATATAATATTTGTTTGTTTATTTAGAGAAACATAACTGGTAACTTAAGTTACTTTAAGGCTTTCTTCTGTTCATGTACTAAAGTACGAAAGGATTATGTAAAATAATGAGTTATATTGACTTACCTTTATCCATTTCCTTATCCAAAACCTCGTCTGAGAGAATGTAGTTTTCATTTTACCCTTTGAAGTTTTATTTGTTTGTCGTTTGTAAACGTTGCTATGGAAATGTTTTCAAATCAGTGGTAAAACTACTGTACCTTGAAAATCAAACTAAAATGTTACGATAACCTGTTTTTGCTATTTAAAAAAACGTTCATATAAAGTATTGGCTTGTATAGCCTATGTATTTTATTTTGCTATACAACTAACAATACTGGACAAAATATCAGTAAAATAACGCCAAATAAAACTGTTTGATGAATCTCTCTTTCAGTTGTGTTAACAAAAAGATTCTATTTCAAATAATAAGTTAGAGAGGCAGTGTAAAAATAAGAAATTAAGATGAAAATAAAATGAAAGCCTAGCTGAGAAGAATATTATGGTTTTAACTCAATTAATATAATAGTTCAAATAACTTGAGTAAATGAATACTTTGATCTTAATTTGTATAAACGCTAAAAAGCTTTACTAAACAAATTTGAAGACAAAATGTTTGAACCGAACCGGGACTTGAACCAGGGTCTCTCGCTTGCCGGGCGATTATGCTGACCTTTACACCATCCGGCCCGACTATTTTTTCCTTCAAATTTAAAGGAGTACTTAAATCTGAATGTTTATCCGAAAGTCATGTTGAGGGTTTTGAAATGGATGAGAAACTCACCAATGCAAATAAGGATAAAGTCATTATACACTGTGCATCGCAAAATATAAATCCGTACAAACCGGTAAAGACAAATCCCTCGACAGTAAAACTGCAATTAAACCGTGATTCTCGTGTTGTTACAAGCCCAGCTCGTAGAAGAGCACGCCGAGGCAAGGGCTGGGGAGCAGTGAAGCCTGATGGGACTTTAATACACGCCTTATTGTGGGTGAAGAGGACTTAACGACTCTCCACCAGGGGGATGATGAGGTTTAATTATTCAAGGGTTGCGCCGCCTCCGCCAACCCCACAAACATTACCCAAGAGTTGTCTTAGTGGGGTCTGCATGGTGCGTGCTTTTTAAGTGTCTTTCATAAAAGTAAAGAGTCGATGATTGACAAAATATTTAAGATTTACCTGATTCTGTAAATAATTGGTTCATGAACCATTTACAGCTCGTCAGGTTTAGCATGGC
The DNA here is from genome assembly GCA_018831715.1 of Matsumurasca onukii. Lineage (NCBI taxonomy): Eukaryota > Metazoa > Arthropoda > Insecta > Hemiptera > Cicadellidae > Matsumurasca > Matsumurasca onukii. The sequence continues at coordinate 3,725,037 of CM032063.1, read as the reverse complement.
CGGTGAGATGGGCTATAGGCCATAAGCCGCCAGCAGGAAATCTCAAGGCCACCGGCCACATATCTAACGAACTGTATTTATTTGTATTTTATTAGAGTGGTAAATTGTCGATAGAAAATATGATCTCTTTGAGCGTGTACGCTCTATAGAATTGGGTTAAAGGCTGTTAAAACTCATTTGGTTTTAACCTTTTTGACTGCATTTTTATCTTTTTAGCGTATGACTATAAAATAAAAATGAATAACAGAAAAAAAAGTTTGTTTTTTGTACTTTAAACTAAACCCCGTTTTCAGAGACTTTTTTTAGAACATTGCAAGACCTTAACACTTTCTTTTAGAGCGCCTTAACCTTTTTTTGAAAAGTAGTTTCTAAGTAGAAAGGGTTTAATAGAGGTAGTTTTTTCCCATTCTGATTTTAAGAATATTAATTAGTGTTTACGGTTTATTTTTTTCAAGACAACATTGTAACATATAGATCGATTATTATACAAAGGTCAGTTTGACCTTTACATCCTAACTTGTATTCCTAAATTCGTCTTCGATAACTCATAACTCATTACTACCACTCATATTACTATCCCTCACCACATATTTGCCTTAAAATCCTCATGAGAGTGGTCGGCATCTCAAATAGTGATATAGATCGATTATTATACAAAGGTCGAGTTTGAGTTGTTGAGAAGACTTAGTAGTCCTAACTTCGCCTCGATGAAGAAGTCAAACTTTACCCTTTTTAAACGTACGTAAATACTCTTAACCCTTAAGCTTTTGCGGCCGGTGTCATCACGAAGATCTGAAGCTTCCGGTTTACAACGCGTCACAGTTGAAGTATAAATACTGCTAGACGTTTCGACCTCGCTGTGGAGAGTCATCCTCAGTAGCTGGTTGACTGGCTCAGCCAGATCTTAGTGATACGTAAATATTCCTTGTGGATTCAATATTGAAAACTGAGCATTGGACATTTTGAACCCTTTCACCAAAAGTATTATCAAAACAGTTCGAAGCTGTTAACATTTGACTATCGAAGTGAAACAATTAGCAACCATCTCACAGACGAAGTGATGGTGCCAATTTGTCAGTCTGGCGGGGCCGGCCCCAGGCCCCCGCCCGGAGAATAAATCTACCGATGTAAATACAGTGATAAGGCTCGGTGAGGGCGAGCTGCCGTGGCCTGGGCTCGTGACAGCCTAAGGCCCCGTCCCCCCGTCCTCCCGTGCCCCCACCCGCCACGCCAAGGCATGATTTACACACAGCATTCCTCTCCGTGCCCGCGGCCTCGGGTTTATGCCCTTCCGAAAAAATAAGCTTTTTATTTGTAAACGTCAGTAGAATGAGACGGACGGCTGATGAGGTCGGGGTGCAATTATGTGTTGATATATGAGCCCGGTGGACATTAACTGCTGGTAAGTGAATGATCAGCGAGACGTGAACAAACATGCGCGCGCACCGGTCATGTGATGGACAAGTACTGTGTAATGTATCGGTGTGATCTGGTGGGATGTCAACTGGGATCGGTATTACAGGTTGATTTCGGTAATTTTTAAAATTCCATAAAAGATTCCAATAGTGACTCATATTTAAATTTTAATTCAAATCACTCTCTATCAACTAAGATTGGCATAGTCAGGAACTTGTTCCATAGAAATAACCTTGTTTCAACTCATAAAGAAGAAGAGTCGAAAGAAACTAAAAGAATATATGAAGTTTTACAATCTAATAACTATCCTAAACAGTTCATAAAAAAACACTCAACAATAAAACAATCAACCATTCATGACAACATTGAAGAACAAATTAAACCTATTTCATACATAACAATTCCATATGTCAAAGGACTTTCTGAGAAAATTAAAAGAATAACTAAAAAATTTAACATATTCACATCCTTTTCCACGAATCAGAAACTAAATTCAAAACTAATAAAATATAACTACAAATATGATAAAAATGTAATTTACAAAATTCCCTGTCACGACTGTTCTGACGTTTATATTGGCCAAACAAAATCATTTCTAGATACAAGAATAAAACAACATAAATATAACGAAAAATGCATAAATGAAGAAAGTAATCTAGTGTTGCACAAAATTTTGAAAAACCACAAAATTAATTATGATGGGACGGAAATTCTTCGTTATGAAAAAGATTTATTTAAAAGGACAATATTGGAAACATCATATATGGACTATAAATTCCCAAATTCACATTTTAGCAAACCCTCACAGACCATAAACCCTATTTGGAATAATTTGTTGAAAGAAAATTTAAAATTATAAACATACATATTATTGGTACTAACTATAGGATATTTCTTTTTCTATGTGTATAGCCATATGATTTAATTTTAAACTATTTGGTTTTATAATTGTTTATATTGTTATTTTTTGTAATCTGAAGAGGGTTTCTGTTCAGAAACCGAAATATAATTGAAAATTTTAAAAATAGTTTTATTTTTATTATAAAGAAGGTGTGCTGCCAATCAGTCTTAAATAATCCATAAAAGATGTAACGTTAGAGTTTGTCGTGTTTAACGAGGAGAAGTTAGGATTACGAAGTCCTGGCTACCAATAAACCTCGACCTTTACCTAGCGTCACTGTATAGTTACTTTACAAAATTAATTTGTAAGTGGTGAGCTCCGGAGTCACGCGTGGTACCAAACCGCCATCGGAGCATCACAGACTTTAAAACACTTAAGGAGAAAAAGGGAGTACACATGCACACGCCAAACATAATTCTAGTGTAACCAAATGCAAACATAATTTCAAACTAGTGTAAACAATACTTTTGGTATTTGTAACCAACAACGAAGTCCTATAAGAAAATACAATATTATGTCATTGTCTTGGGGCAGTGACAGTTTGATTGATTTAAAATTATATAGTAAAATCATGTGATAAATTGATTACGTGTTATAATATAAATACCAATCCACAATAATGGCTCTTAAAACAGTTTTCTGTTAAATAATTTGCGTTTGATCTAAATCAGATCGTAAGTTCAGATTTTAGAGTTTAACCCCTCTGATAATGGAGATTCGCTAGGGTTCACGGTAGCACCACCTCACAACGTGTTTTTCTGTTGGACATAATTATGCTTTCAATAACCTCTCGAACCTTAAGTTTCTTCCTAAGTTTTCTTTCCTTAAGTTTATTGAACTTTCTTTGTGAACATTGTGTTCTTGAAATAACTCCCCTCACAAAGAAAGTGTGAGGGTGTATAGGATGGGGAATTATGAGTTGGGCTATGTCAAAGACATTGAGGAACTTAAGTGAAGAGTTATTGAGCGTATTGTTAGCATAACTCCAGCCATGCTCAAAAAAAACATGGTGTGAGGTTGAATTTAGACTACAGCCTTTGCGTGCAAATCACGAAAGGTACATGGATATAGTACAGTTTCCTTGAAACATTACTTGTAAAATAATGAGTACCAGTAATGTTTCGCCCTTTGTTGATAATAAAACTGTTCCAAATTTACTACAAAATAAAATAACTCCCACGTTTTTGAGTCTATGGGCCATTCACTCACACAATCCCAAAATGTGTCCAACAATTTATAACCACCCTGTATATTTATAAAATCACATTGAAATAGGCCTAATCTTCTTTTCTTTTTTTCAGATAGCCGTTGAAACATGGTTCGGTGATCAGAAAACCAGTTTTAACTTTAAGGTAAGATTTTTGTACTGTTGTAATATGTAGTAGTCTTAACTCTTAGGATTTCATGGTTGAGTCAAAACCAGATTATACGAGTATGTAGTAAGGATTTTGTTTTATTGGTTGAGGTAATTAAAAATATTTAAGTATTTATAGGACTTGTATATTTAATTTAAAACTAAGAATTGTTATTCCCTGGGGAGAAAACATCTTGATGATGATCTGTGTACTGCAGGGACATAAGTTGTTTTAACGAGGTTTCTTTTTAACTTAAAAAAGAGCGCGAGCGCGGGTCCAACTCAGGGTATATCGCTTAGGCGTGGAGTATTGCAACGCATTTTAATGTACTTAAACATTAACGGGTTATCTCTGAACGTATAGAAATATTCAGGCTTGTACAACAGATGTTCATCCTATCCAGAATAAGTTACAAACCAGAATACATTTAGTTAGACTAAATTTATTTGGATTTTCTTTATAATTACTAAAACCTTAGTTCCCCATGTTAAAACTAATTTCTCCATGCCGTTTTCGTCAGTTCAAAAACAATTGTTTATTACTCGTCTTAGTACAGTATTCTTTTGATCCTCACGCATTTAACGTCCACGGCAGTGCCTCGGACGTAACACTTTAACTCGAATCCGAGTGCTCACCTTTAGTCCTTAAAGATAAAAGCTGACGCTTAGCACCAAGCGCTACTGTGAATCTAGCAATTTCCTATAACGGGTAAATGGCACCGAAGGTGCTTTTATTATACGATACTTAATGACTCTAATGGTTAAATTTTTGTCGATTATCACGGACAAATGTTCCTTTAATAAGTATTTAAGCTATAAGTTCGTTGACCAGCCAAATAAGTCCATCGGAGGTCCCCTTTGGGCCCCAAATAGGGTTTATGTTATAAAAACTGTACTGTTTCGATTAAAATTGGCATACAATTTATTACACCACTCGCACAGTATCTCTACACAAAAAATATTTCCCGATATCCAGAAGAATGTACACAACAGTCGGTATCAGCACTTGTACATCAGCTGCTGCCTTTCACCACGTGAGGGAAGGGGAGGGGAGAGGTCACTGATACCCGGTATCAATCTCTGACCTCCACAACACAACACCTACAATCACACATCAGCCTCGCCCGCCGCGCGCTATCTGATGCTGCTTCAGCACGCTCATGTAGTCACAGCTGTGCTTCAGCAAAGACAATGTTATAGTAGGTAGATAGTGCGTAGACATCGGATTGGTGAAGCAGCCCGCACACCAACGAATTAAAACGCGGAGAAGACTAGCTTGGTTGTTTTTTCTATTAATAACAGAGGTAATGATGATTTGTCAAGTCTTCTTGGAGAGGCGGAGGTCAACTCTGAGGATTCCACTAAGTATCTTGGCCTTGTCGTCGACAAACACCTTAGATTTTCAGACCATGTAGAAAAAGTAGCGAGATCTGTTAGCTCAGCAATTTTCGTTCTGAGAAGATTGTCAGATCAACTCAATATCGAAAATCTCCTCGGTTTACTATGGTATTGTCGTTCCACATCTACGGCATTCCTCTTTGGGGTTTCAGTTCGTCCAGGACAGATCATCTTTTTATCATTCAAAAAGAGCAATACGAACAATTTTCCATTTAAAGAGTCGTGATCATTGTAGAGAGTTGTTCCGAAGTCAAAAAATCCTAACACTTCCGTCAATTTACATCCTAGAAACACTAACTTTCGTCAAGAAAACCCTTCCCTGTTTCCTATACCCTCAGTAAATCCCAATCTCAATTTACGTAACAGAAGCAATCTCCCAATACCAAGACACCGGACAACCTTTTCTAAACTCCATCTTCTGCAGTGTGGAGTGCGACTTTTTAATGATCTTCCTGTCTCTCTTAAACAAGAACCTAACAACAACTCATTCAAAAGGCAACTAAAAAAGGTTCTGCTAGAACATGCCTTCTATAAAGTCAGTGAGTTTCTGGACCATGAATGGTAGAGACTGAGTAAGCTAGAAAAACTCAGTACCACCTAATTGAATAGTGTATACATTTTGACGTGTGCCCATATACCATAGTATTTAATGGTATTTAACAATTTGACTTTGACACAGAATGCGTTGAGAGCGCTGCCGTCGCTCTCCCCTTGCTCCACATGCTCGAGTTTGTCCGATGTTGATGATCTGAATGTGACCAAAGCATATGATTTTCGAAAACAGCCGAACTTGCGCGTGCGTCATTTGCTCTACTTGAGACTAACAGCGCATTCTGTGCGTTGGCTACCTCAATGCGGCATCTATGAGCTATCTACCTACTGTAATACTGTTTTAGGCATCATACACTGGAGATGTAATTAATCGATGTATGTGATTACGAACTTTTAATCACTTCTAGTTTAAATGTAGTTGTGGGGAAGATTCTAATGAGGACTTTAAGGGTGCCTAGTGCGTGCGGAAAGAGGTGTCAACGAGGAGAAATTGGACGCCGTCGCAGTAATTAGCGTAATAATTTTGTTTCAAACTTTAAAAAAAGGTAAATATATCCTTCAAGACTGATTGAAAGCCAACTTTTCAAATTATATTTGTATTTAGAGAAAACTTCCATTGAAACAGTCTAAAATGACAGCTCTTTTAGAACTCAGAACCCCTTATTTAAAAGTTAAATTTCAAAAATTAAGCTCCAATCTATCTTTGTTTATCTATTTGACATCATGGTAAAAATTATGATACACACAGAAAGTAGACTGGGACTCGTGGCGTGGTCCTGTAATCCAGCTTCATGGAGGTCAGGTTTTGAGGATGATATAGGTCTAAAGCGGCTCAGATAGTCTCAGTGATCATCTGATGATACCCGCATCAACTCCCACCATCGTTTAGACATATCAGACCATCACCTGCGTAGTTCGGAAGTCACGTTAAGCCGTTGGTCCTTGTATTTCCATTGGTCATTGGGCTATTAATTAATGACCCATTCTAAGGAAGAGTCGGCCTTAGTTTGTAACAAGACTACACCTCATAACTCATTACTACCACTCATCACACTCATCCTTCACCACATATTTGCCTTAAAATCCTCATGAGAGTGGTCGGCATCTCAAATAGTGATATAGTGATAAGTCATCGCATGAAAACAGCGTTCGTTGAATTGCAAAGCCACTATAAAGGCGTGTTCAAAGTTGAAGTGAGGCTTTGTAGTTTCTCGCCACTGGCAAACATTTAGTTCTTTTACGCCCTTGGACAACTCTGATCGGTTTCATTACGTTGTAATATTTTATACCGTCAGTAGGGCGTCAAAAATGTAGATATAGTCTGACCGATGACTGTAGTATATTAGTGCATAAACAAGTTCCTTATTTTGATTATTATTTTGGGAAAATCCACTTGGAAAAAAGTAAAATGCGGTACTTTTAGAGCTCTTAACCCCCTTAAAAGAGGATTATAGAAAATTTGACTTCGATCTACCATAGATAACCTTTTGACTCAATAAGTCAATAAGTTTTTTTATTCTGCCAAATTAACATTTTACATGCATTAGCTAAGTCTAAAAATCAACTATTAACAATCATGAAAATAAACAAATTTCTTAAGTCTATTGATTTGTTAAATCTTTATGGTTAGAACCCACCGTCTAGGAACCCCTGGGGTTAAAACTCTCCCTTAACAAAATGGACTTAGCTGTTTTTGGATTTTGTAATAGTTTTTTTCGGTTTTCAAGAAGGGTGGTAAGGCGTTGAAGAGTTTAATTCCGGAAAAAATAGTTGATTTTGAAAAATGTGGTAGAGTGTTTAGGTAATCTTAGATTTTGATTGTTACAAAGTGGAAACCTATGGACATGGTCTACATTTAAACTGAAGGAAATCAAATGTTGTTTGACGAAGGATATTGGCTCTAGGATATATATTGTGACAAATGTGAGAATTTGAAATGTTTGGAAAATTTCTTAACAACATTGTAGTTTATGTAGATTGAAGATTATCCTGACCACCTGCCTTTGTAGCCTAAACAAGAACGCAGTTTTTTTTTCTTTGCCCCAGACAGGTACTGCATATCTTAGGTATATCAGGCCGTAGTAAGCTGTCATCAGAATTTCGTTGTTCGTGTTAGTCTTAGTCTTGAGATTGCGGATCATAAAAATGCCTGTACTTAATTTTCTAGCTATGTGTTCCATGTGGCGTTTGAAATTCAAATTTTGGTCTAGAATCAGTCCCAAAAACTTGACTTCCTCTGATGGATTAATGACTGTATTTTCCAGAATGAAACTAAATTTGTCCTCCTTAGCTCTCAAAGATCTTTCTGAAATATTAAAATGAAGAAGGTGAGTTTTTTCCGGATTTATGATTAGGGAGTTGTTATTGAACCACTGAAGAAGGTTGTGAGACTCAATAAATGAGATTTATTCGATCGTTTCAATGTTGGAATCTGACACAGATAGTGATGTGTCGTCAGCAAACAGGCATATATCGGCTCTAGATACTGATGCTGGAAGATAATTAATGAATATAAAAAGAAAAGAACAGGCCCAAGAATGGAACCCTGAGGCACTCCTCTAGCCACTAAGTTTGTAGACGAAGACACCTGGCGAAGACATCCTGAGCTGTTTACCACGGGAATCTCCACAAATTGTCTTCTTTCTATAAGGTACGAGTTGAACTGGTCCAGAGCAGTTCCTCTGATACCGATGTCGTACAATTTATCTTCCAACAATGAGTGTTCAACCATGACGAACGCCTTGCTCAAGTCGAAAAATAAACCCGTTGCATACTTTTTGTTGTCCAAGTTGTTTACAACGTCATTTATCAATGAAAACATTGCACTTGAATTAGCAGTGTTATTAATATTCATAATGTTAACGCTATCATATATACAGAAATTACATTACATGAGAAAGTACATATTACATGAGAACAGTGCTTTGCACATTTCAAACTCTTGCAGAGCCACGAAAACCGCAAATAGAGAGTAAACGCTTTAAAACTTATAACTCTTTACGCCCGTTGACTACGGTCATCGATCAAACTATATCGTCGTTTTTGACACCATTTAGTATACCTTGTGCACCTTATAAATAAATAAATCATTTATTGCATAATTACATTATACACGCATCGCAATCGTCAGTCATTAGTAGCTAAAATTTTCCACTCGCACACATCTAGATCTCTTTCAGACATACAGAATGTCCAATCACACATTCGTTCATTTGAATTTTGCCCACTTTGGCCCCATGGTTAGTCAGTCGTTTTTTAATGTGTTCTCCCACCACGTGCCATGAACTCGTCGGTGCTATAGAATGCTTTTGCGATCAAAACCTTTGTGAGATGAGCTTTAAATGACTTAGGCATTGGGGCACTTTTAAGATAATTTGGCAACTTGTTGACGAGTTGAACTCCTGCCTGAGAAGGCAAACGTTCTGCGTCTCCCAGTTCGGTAGTTCTCCCTGTCTCTAGTTTTGTATGAGTGTATATCTATACCTCTTACGAGATCGCATTTACTTTTGAAAAAAAGACATGTTTCCAAAATATAGACAGAGTACTTATGAACTATAAGATCACACTTGCTTTAGTTACAAACAAATCATTCTCTCTGAAACTATCATTGTCCACACACAAACCTAAAACACTGCACAATAGAGTTCCTCCACACTTTAATGAGCCCACTAACAAGACGGACTTGGAACTCATAAATATTGAAACCGAAAATGAATATCCGCCGTGTGACTGGTTTTCATACAGTATAGGACGTATGCAGATGCGGGAGTCTGTGATGGTGATGGCAGTGGCCGCCTCCTCCCACGGCCGACTTGATCGTACATAACCTATAATTACTACTGTCGTGTCCACCAATCGCAGCAGCCGGGTCCACAATGGCTGCCATATTCAAAGTACCACACCTGCCAACGTGATCGCTATCTCCAGTCGTCTTATTTTGCCGCGAATTTTTATCTCTACAATCGCCGCCATTCGTATGACTCCCGGTTCCGTCTGTTGGGTCATCTGTGGGGTTATTGCGCGCGAAATGTCTGCTAAATGCCGGTTACCGCAAGGCTGATTTATTCTATTGTTACACATTACGGTTAATCACTTAATACCATTAACCGCACGGGGGTATCTCCGCCTGGAGATCTTTATGAGGAGGATAATTAATATTAGTAGACTATATTCGTATCCATTGGATCTCTTGATAGTTGTAATTACGCCCTGTACGTACTGCGGTTGAGATCCGGTTTGGATACGACTCTATTGGTATCGTAACTGGAAAAGTCTTCTGTGCTGTACCAACCGAAGGTGGGAGGAACCCTGCGGTCTATTTGGATATTATTCCAATCCGTAGCTGTTATAGATGTATACAGGAAATTAGGAATTAGGAAGTGAATATCTTCGGGGGTGACCGTAGCTCAGTGGTAGGCGCGTGCTTCGCACCAAATCGAATTCCCGAGCGCAGTGATAACTTTTCACGATGGCCACTCTCCGTGTTCGGAAGTCACGTTAAGCTGTTGGTCCATTCTATTGGTGGTTGGGCTATCAATTAATGGGGAACAGTCGGCCCTAGTTTGTAACAAGATTACATCTTATCATCCATCAAAACTCTTCATCACACTCACCATCATTCCATATTCACCTTAAAATACCCTCTAAGAGTGGTCCTTTTAGGCAAAGCAAAATATCAAAGTATATATTTATTATTACAATAAAATAACAAAAGTATTGTATAAGTTCAATGTAAAATTTTATGCTTTAGTTTAGGATGGCTCCATCTTCATAGGGTAAACATTTAATTGGTTTTCTTGACCCTCGAAATCTTAAGGAAATCACACTGGTAATGAAAGCTTTTGTTACAGTATATGATTTTTTCTATTTTAGTGATAGGTCAATTTTGATAATACTTTCTTAAACTCAAGATGCAGGACGCCATCTGTAGAGCACACCATTGGGGTGAATGAGCTTCGAGTTTCTGCTGAGGCACGATCATACTTCAAGTGTTTCTCTCAAGCAAGGTGCTTTAAAATTGTGGTCCAGTCTTGGGAAGAGTAGGGAGGTGCGTCTGGATTAACGATTCGGTAGTCTAAAACGCTGTCCTTCCTAATGTCCAAACAACCTTCAATGCTGGAGTGTGCAACCCTTCAGAATACCGTATCACAGGATCACAACTTACAGAAGGAAAAGCAAGCTTACCCTTTACAGATGAATTAATGAAAAATGAAAATAGTTTATTCTATTGATTTCGTGTTACAAATAGTTACAATAAATTATGGAATTACTCCCCCAAAAAAGAAATCTTGTGCTTGGGGGAGGGTCACTGTCTCTGAGTCCATGCACTACAGATTATAACACAGTTTCACCGCACTAACAACAGTAAATAACAATATATGATATAAATAACGAAAACAATTACACTATAGTTACATAAAAATAAATATTAATAACAAATACAAAACTGTAATAGATACTTCAAAGTTTACACACAGATTTAGCCAAGATTATACGTAAATAGAGTGTATGTTATCTGAGCTCACCCCTCCCGACCAAGGCACTCAAGCGTTCCTGGGCTGGACGCCAACACAGTCGCTGCCTTCAAAAGGCAGCCGGCTTTTCGCCAGCCCGTACTTGACATGAATAACCAAGGACCGGAGAAGCGAGCACCCGAAGATAGAGGCGAACCCTTAAAATATTTTGAAAAAATCTCACTTCCCCCATGTTTCGTTTTTTACACTATTCAACACTTCCAAGATACACCTCAATTTGGCCAACCCATCCGGGTAACTCACAGACTGCGCGATGAGGAAACTTTCGCTCACGCAACTCCACAATAGGCCTTTAGCGCGGCTAATGGACTCCAGCACGCACTCTAGCATTCCAGCCCGAGCATTACCTGCGCGCAATCGATCACAGAACATTGTTACACCGTGAGTTAACCGGTTTAGAAAGTCGGCGACCGTAACAGCAACACGAGGTAGATGTTGATTATGAGCCAGCCCGGGGCGGGAGGGTACGGGCGCATGCGGGTGGCTTTGTTTTCCCGGGGAGATATGTTCCTTGCGTGTGTCCCTCGGGCGGTGTTCAGTTTGGGCGCTCTGGCCTGCTTCGAATTTTAAATTTGTTTGGGAATCGCATCGTCGGTAAGGTGCTGCTCCTCGGACGCACGCTTCTTGGACACTCGCCCGCGGCACCCTCGGCGAGCACCTGACCTGCCCCAACGTGGACGCTCCGGCCTACGAGCGCTCGAGTAGAAAAAGAAGGGTGAAGCGTGGGAGAAATGGGAAGTGGTGGGTTTCTTTAGGTATAAATCGTGTTCTGTGGATGATTACTACACCCAGTCAAAAGTCAGTGCCCGATTATAGACAAAATCTCCTCTGTCTTACAAAGTCACTCAGTATTCAGAGTTTGGACAATTGTAAAGTAGCCTCAATATTGGATTTATGTAGAAATAAACTAATTTTAAAATTAAAAACCAATAATGAATGTTGAAGTCCATTTAATATGTCTTAAAATATTGGTTTTTGAATTTTCAAATTAGTTTATTTTTATAGTATATACTAATGTTTAAACGTTTAAAGGTTACCTTTGTAAAAGTAAACGATAACGTTTGTCTTCTTTAGCGAGGTGAAGCTATGACTACGAAGTCCTCTCTTTCACTCAATTTTGACCTTTACCTAGCGTTACCCTATAGTCACATTACAAAAGTTAGTGGTAACTGCAGCGGCGATCGAACCTGCGCCAGCGGAGCGATGAGCTCCGGAGTCGCGCGCGATACCACTCCGCCATGAGTCCACTTAGAAACTCGGTAACTTTAGTTGTTTCAGCAAGATGTTGCTCTTTGTTAATTCTCTGGAATGAGGTAAATTAAGTTCGTTCTACGCGACACTGGTTTGTTTTAATTTAATTACTTTCGGTCTTCTTCTACTGTTAATGTAATCAGACCTAAGTACATTTGCGTATGTGCAAGAGTTCTTGTCTTTTCCTTTTAATTACTCGGAAAGGTGTCCTATTTCTTGCAATTTATAATTTGTTATATTAATTCGCTCCATTTACAACCTCGCTTCGGCCTTCGGCCTCAGATGTTTTTGTTCTATTACGACGTTATGAGGCGCTCACAGTTCGGCCTGGCCTCAGTTTTACTAAAGGTTATACTACGTATCAAGAAATGAAAACACATTTAAATTGCAATAAAATCGGACTAATCATTCGGCTGTTGTATCCAAAAATCACTTTCTTGGCTGCCATTTTGAAACGACTTGTTGGATTTTCAACATTTTTGGTATATTGACGTATAATATTGAAATACACATTTACTTTACATTATAATCGGACGAATTTTACGGTTTTTATATTATAAAACCCATTTTATGGTAAATCCAACAGTCCCTTTATTGGGGTGTTGGCATGTCCGATTTTGCTGAACCTGTTCGAGACTTTACAGAATAAAATGTGTACGTAATTTGGGGAAATCGGTTAAAAGATGCGACCTGTAGAGTCGATACACATATATACATATGTATATAAAGTGTGAAAAAACGAGTTCTGGAGTTCAGGATCGGTGCTCATTTCATAGTCCCGGGTCTGGTTCTTACCATGCTGACGGCATTAATATCTCATTTTTCCAAAGGAAATTTGATAAAACCTCACAAGTTACCAAAACATATGATTGAAATAAAGTTTGATAATCAATACTTTTAAAGCACTAATGAATAAAGCATAAACTAAAAACTTCGAGATAACACGAACCCTTCAATTCACTTGGAGATCAAAGTGACCAAAACCTGTTGAATTCCTTCGTCATCTTGACAGCTAAATTTCATGAGCTTCTCCTCCTAAGAGTAAGAATTTTAGCTGGACCTTTGGTATTTCGAGATGCAAAATACAATGGTCTAAAGAGGCTCATACGATCAGGCAAGAGGCATACAAAGAGGTTTGCCATCAAAGATAATCTACATGTACGGCAACAAAACAATCAGGTTCACCACTAAAATACAAGAACAAACACAAATGTAAATTTTCCTAGATGTAGGTTATCTAAAACTTTAAACTGTTTTCCTGTTTCAGGTATAAGGTTCTTTAATAAATTACCTGGACCAATAAGAGCACAAAGTAGACCCAAGTTTGAGAACAGTCTAAAAGAATGGCTTTTGCTAAACCCATTCTATAGCATTAGGGAATTTTTAGAACCTGACCATAAATTAATAAGTTTAATGTTAATTGAAACAGGAGACTAGATTCCAGGCACCTATTTACTTATGTTTAATCTGCATAGTGATTATTGCATACTATTTGTATTGCATGGTGTGCTATTTTATTTTAAAAATGTAAATACTAAAACTGCACTTATTGACTTAGCCTATGAACAATTGTACATTGTTTAATGGGCAAATAAAGATTGATTTCTTGATTTAAATTCTTTGTTCAAAGTTTGTTATTGACGATGGGAGAATTTCAGAGTTTAACCTATTGTTGCAAACATGTTCCATCGTTAATGAACAAGATGATCACCACGTTTCGGGATCTGCAATCTGATCTTAATACAGGACATTAGAAAATGAGCCAGCCTAAAGTAATCTTTTCACCTGAAGACCTGAAGACGGGATCAGATTGCAGATCCCGAAACGTCGTGATCATCTTGTTCATTAACGATGGAAAATGTCCACAATAATAGTTTAAACTCTTTAAATGGGATTCTTTAAATGAGTTTCTTCAAAATTTCATCGAACCTAAAATACTCCCTCCCCATCACACACACTTTGCCATAACACGGACATTGATCCGTGGCGGATTGGTATCGCGCGCCACTCCGGAGCTCATCATTCCGGTGGCGCGAGTTCGATCCCCGCAGTCACCACTTACATTTGTAATGTGACTATACGGTGACGCTAGGTAAAATTCGAGGTTGAGTGGTAGAGAGGACTTTGTAGTCCTAACTTCGCCTCGTTAAACAAGACAAACTTTACCTTTTACCTTTTTTTATAACCTCTGTGGAATTCCTCAGCGCAGACTGGTGGGCAGACTGGTAACTACTCAGTATGAAGACATTAGTAACCAGCAAGAACAATTGTTTTACACCAGCTACAGCCAGTCTAATGACAGAGCCTGTACCGAGCACTACTAATGATGTTTTAATTACATGTCCAGACTCTACCATTAGTTTTATTCACTTTGAGCATTCTGTGATTCGACTGGGCGTGTTCTGAGATTAGTACCTTGGTAAAATATTAGTGGCGTGTTAAAACCAAGATTGTTGTAGCTGCCTTATGTTTCGCTTTAATGGCGCAAAGTGTTAGGGGTGGTCATAGCTCAGTGGTACAGTGGGTGCTTCGCACCAAATCAACCCGGGTTCGATTCCCGGGCGCAGTGATAACTTTTCACGATGGCCACTCCCCGTGGTTCAGAAGTCACGTTAAGCCGTTGGTCCTTGCCATTGGTCGTTGGGGTTAATGACCCAATCTGGGGAACAGTCGGTCCTAGTTTGTAACACGACTCATCATCCATCAAAACACTCATCACACTCATCATTCATTCCATATTCACCTTAAAATACCCTCAAGGAGTGGTCGGTGTCTCAAAATAAAAGTATCAAAGTGTTGTTGATTGGCATGTGGGTATGGTGAAATGTTCTAAGAGCGCATGTTTAAGAGCGGTAGTTCTTCAGGTTCACACCGCGTCAAAACCATTAAAATTTGCTTGAAATATTTCGTTCTGTAAAGCACCATCTTTAGTAACTGGCCTAAGCCCTTCCTATATGGGTATGGGAAAGAACTGTAACCTCCAACATAATTATTTATCCTGCAAAAGAAAGCAGTCAGGTTAATGTGAGGACTGAAGTCCTTAGAATCGTTCAGTGAGGGTTTTAAATCCAACAAATTCCTGACGTTACCATCATTATACATTTTAGACACAGCATGTTTTATAAAAAGGCACCAACAAAATTCCAGTGAGTGAATCTGCATACAGCCTACGTAATTCCGGTGAACTGGTAATCCTGGTAGTCTTGCCCCACTCCACCATATTCTAGCAACAACAAATGTTGTACTCTTGTAAAAAATATATAAAAACCTAAAGCCTAGAGAATCCTGTCGAAATGCTTTTAAATCAACCGGAGTACTGACAATTACGTCACTTTACGTATTAGAAACTTTAATATTCTGTTTTCCAAAATTTCAATTGGTAGAGTCAAGTCACTCTTATAATACCCGTAGTGCAAACATTTTAAATTTTAATAGCCACCGTTTGGAAATGTTCAATAAATTGCCGATAAATTCTGGTAAAAAGATGTTAAACAAATTACCAGAAAACATCAGACAAATTCAAAATTTTAAAACTTTTAAGTGTGAACTAAAGAACTTGTTATTGTCAAATTCGTTTTATACAATGGGAGAATTAATGGAAAATGGGCTTTAAATTTTAATTTGCATACTAATATTTTTTACCATATAGCTGAAGATGTTTTAGCTATCTTTTCTTACCAGTGGTAGTAGATTTTGTGTTTTTGTTGTTGTTTTATATACTATATAGTTAATTTGTTGTCAACACAATTATTGAATATTGTATATTGACAAATAAAAAAATTTAATGAACTGCCAAAAACACTTACAAATATATTAGAAACTAAGATGTTTAGACACAGGTTAAATGAGTTTTATTTCAAAAATAGTATTATAGTGTAAAGGACTTTTTAGAAGATAGTTTTTTTAAGAGTTTAGTTTGTTCTTTTACCTGTAACTTTATGTTGTTTTATATGCGACGTTTGTTTAAGCAGTTCTTATTTTTGGCAATAACAATTTTGACTTTGACATTGAAATGTAATACAAAGAATCCAATAAAAAACACATAGCGGATCCGTGGCGGATTGGTATCGCGCGCGACTCCGGAGCTCATCACTGTGGTGGCGCCGGTTCGATCCCCGCAGTCACCACTTACAATTTGTAATGTGACTAATACGATGACGCTAGGTAAAGGTCGAGGTTGAGTGGTAGAGAGGACTTTGTAGTCCTAACTTCGCCTCGTTAAACAAGACAAACTTTACCTTTACAAACGTTCCGTATACAAACACAACCCCGAGAACCGCAGACACCACCCAAGTCACGGGGTCACCGCTAACGTGATAATTCGGCGTCTCTGATCGCCGAAACAAAGCTGAAAAAACGGTTCGGCGAAGCGCGGGGTGGTAATCACGTGATGAAGTGGTGTTTAAGTGACCCCTCACCCCGCCCGGGGTCGGCGCCAAGGGCCGCGCTCACAGCGAGCGTGGGACCCGCTTACAGTAAATACACACCTGTGCGCGCGATTAGGCAAAACACGGGGCCTAAGCGCAGTTTTATTAGGCGCCCTACCCCGGCGCCCCCAGATCGCTGATAAGGAACGCCCCCGGGGTGTGTTCCGTCTGGAGTTACATCTAGTATTCAAATTAGGGGTGGGTAACTGAGGTAATTTCATTCCGAGTTTCGGGTATTTAGTCTGGGGTAAAATAATCAAGTGACCAGACGTAAACCGAGACGCCTGATTCCTTGTCTGTCTCGGAAGTACTTTGAAGTTGATCATATTTTATGTATTTTTATTAATTAGTGGCAAATAGCCACTATACAATGTGTACATATAAGCAAGATGGTATGTGGTGAAAATTAAATATTAATATACCATGCAACTACTGCCAGGAGCAGTGTTCTGGGCCCCAAAACTCAAATATGAATTTATTCTAAGTACGAACAAACATTTCAAATTTTGAAAGAAAATTTTAAATTATTAAATTTGTATGGACAAACCAACCGATGACATGATTAGTTGTTCAAATTAAGTTAAAATAAATTTAAAACATCGAAAGAAATGGGGTTAACTTTAGAAACTAAAATTGCTTAAAAATAATAATTAATTAACTCATTTAAAAAATGAATGTTTAGTTCTTATTCTACGATAATTATAAGTCTTTCATTCGTTAGGAAAACTAAGTCACACATATGAGATAATATGTACTTCCAGAATCCGTTAAAACACATTTTAGGATACCTTTGTCATAATAGTTTCCAGGGGAAAACCTGGGACTTCCCTTTTGGCCGACCTCTGGAAATCTATGCCAAGTTTCCTGGTGGCGGGCCTCCCAAATATATTTTTCCTCATGGCCCCAAATTTGTAGTTATACTGCCCTAATAGAAACTCGAACAGTTGTTTAATTTTTCTCCATGTGTAGTATTTACTTAGTTGCAAAAGTAGGACTCCTCATATTGAAGTTGCAGCTTTTTCAAAATATTTTTGTGTTTACCTTCCAGAGAAAAACAGGTTCTTCACCCTTTGCTATTTACCACCGTTAACTAGAACCCAATCCCAGCAAATGTTACTGAAACAGCCACCGACTTTCACACAATATTGATGATCTCCCCGTTTAAACATTACATCCCCTGCAGCATTCTCGCGGTCATTACCCCCCGGGGGGAGATTTTTCATCTTTTGGCCAGCCGAGGAGTGAGGATACACTAATGTAAACACGGACGTGCGGAAGGGAAGATGTGTACCGCCAGCTCTGGGTTCTGCTTTACAATCAATACCTGCAGGAGTTGCTATTGGCTGAGCTCCGGGCTGCGCCGCGACGCTCTCCCCCCTCCCCTACCCTCATCGATCCGACAAAATGGCCGCCGGCGTCTCTTCCCTCTTCCAGCACAGGCTTTTGTTAACATCATTCAGATGATTCAATTGTTGGAGAAGATTTTTTGGATATTTAACAGAGATTGCTTTAAACCTTTGTAATCCACGCAGAGGCTGGGTTTCTTTGAATGTGGCTTTAACGTTGGTATGATTGCTGGTAGGATTTAATTTTAGTTTAAAAGTGAATCCACAGATTTGGGTTTGTTATTAGTGTTGTGTGTGAATATGTTGCAATGGTTTGATAAATAGTAATCATAGGGAAGAAAGAGAGAAAAATATTACATGCTTATTTCAACTTTGCTCCGCTCACTCAAAAAGTGGCAAAACATGGTTTCACAGTTCTCTGTTTCCGACGACGTTTATGAACATGGAAAACAACTTATCTAATCTCTACACCAAAAAATAACGTCCTGAACGGGGGACTACGAGAGGATGTTTTGAGCAACCTTTTTTGGGGTGATCAACCCTCTTAACCACTGGATAGCTAAGTTCCAGAGTGCCGAAATATTAAATGTATTTACGTGTGCTTGTATATCTGCTTGTAAAGGTTAACTCGTTACTGCCTATAAAATGTCTTGTGTGGACTAGGAAAACATGTTTGGGTCTGTAAAAAGGTTTGGGTCAATATCAGAGGTACATTGTGGATGTAATGAAGTAAGTTGTTTTTAAATTAGGCCATGAAACAAGGACAAAATACAAAGACACATTTTTACTATTTACTAACAAATATGTTTTAATTTGAACTATTCTTTCAGTCATTTTCTAAATTGCAATTTAAAAATTTACCTTTGTATACCTAATTTGGTGTAATAAATATAGTATCCCTTACGAGTGATTCCAAACTAAGCACAGTGATTAAAGGTAAAAAGTTAAAGTTTGTCTTGTTTAACGAGGCGAAGTTAGGACTACAAAGTCCTCTCTACCACTCAACCTCGACCTTTACCTAGCGTCACCGTATTAGTCACATTACAAATGTGTAAGTAAGTGGTGACTGCGGGGATCGAACCCGCGCCACCGGAGTGATGAGCTCCGGAGTCGCGTGCGATACCAATCCGCCACGGATCCGCTAAACACAGTGTGTAGTACATAATTTTGAACATAAGAATGCTTTCTATAAAAATATAACTTCTCTAATGTTTTCGGAATTGTCTTACGCTGTAACAACAACTGCGTACGAGCTAGAAGGTTCCAATGAGCAGCCTCCTGTATATATATACAGTGTGTATATATACAAGCGGCAGTAGATCTCGGTGATGTGGCTCTCCTCATAAACGGTCAATTATAGCAGAGATTTACCGCCGGCCTCAGGCCACAGAAAATAAAATTATCTAAAGCAACAATCTCCAGCAAGGGTCAACCGAGGACTGGGCTATCCTAGCTGTAGCAACGCCGTGTCGTATCTGATCTGGTTGAGGGGTTTAAGTCATGAAAAATTTGACAAAATCGTATTTAGACGACGTTGAAATATTATTATGGACGTTTTCCATCGTTTTTTTTAGTGTGCAATGAAAAAACCATGTCTTTGTATATCGCAAACAATAATGGCCCAAGTACCGATCCTTGTGGTACTCCCCATTCTACTAGCTCTTCCATTTATTGTTATTGTATAGGTAACAGGCATAGGCGAACTCAGAGTTTGTGAGTTTGATGTCTTTAGCACACCATTATCTCCTGTACAATGTAGAAAAGGAACTTTACGTTCAAAAGTATATCAAGAAAGCAATGTGTATTTACGTTGATTTCACCACAACAGATAGCAAGCGCTTTGAATACGATATACCTCTGTAGTACTTATGTACTAATTTAAAATAAAATTGAGTTGTTCTCTTTCCCCTCGACAATTACATTAATTTTGTTCAAACACAATATTGTGTTGCAATTTTTGGAATGTAAAGTATCGAATTTCTTTTGGGAAAAGAGATATTCAATGTGAGATTTTCGGTTGGCATCTCATCTTCTAATAATGTAGTACTCCATCCTATCGCCAAATTGAGAGACAGGCCCTATTCAACGATATATTCGAGTGGTTTAATGACCTAAACACAGTAAATTTAGTTTGATTTGATGAATTTTGAAATAAATATGTATTTTGTTGTTGTACATCAATACACCAAAAATTATTAAAATCCGTCCAGTTGTTTCAAAACGGCGGCACAACAGTGATTTTTCGCAATAACAGCGGAATGAGTAGTCCGATTTTATTGAAACTTAAAATGTGATTTTTTTATGAGATGTAGAAATCTGAGACCGAAGGCCGAAACGAGGCTGTGAGCGTAGCGAATTAAAGTAACAAATTGCAAAGGAAATTCGTGCCAGCGGCGCTTTAACGCTCAGCTGCGTGTCGGCCTGGTTTTAAATTGTCAAGGAAACACACTTTTTCCAATTCAAAACCATCAGCTGTAAATAAATGAAACAACGGAGAGATTTTTACAATTCACAGCTGAGAGGTATTGTTAGTGGGTGGTGGGTGGGGGTTTGTGGAGGGGTGGGGGTAAAGCGTCAGCTGATAGTTCCCACACGGACGCCCGCAGCGCCATCTACAGCCAGCACCGATAATTAATTGTTCCATGTTGTCTAAATGTTTACACTCAATGATAGATTCGCTAATTAAACAGTCAGATGTCCCAGTGTCAATAAACAACCGATACAAACTTGCTACGTAAACATTGCCTTTGTTTAGTTCTCCGTAAACATATTTTTCTGAGCGTTAACATATTAACCTGTAACATCCGATTTTGAAGAACTTGCTAGTAAGTTTTATTGGCTATTAGGTGTATTTTGAATAATGTACTTAATTCCTTGATAGTGGAGCTGGCATTAAAGAATGTAGTATCATCCACATAGAGAAACGTTCTTGGATGAGTCGATTTATGTATATCGCAAACAATAATGGGCCAAGTACCGATCCTTGTGGTACTCCCCATTCTACTAGCCCTTCCATGGACTATTTATTGTTATCGTATAGGTAACAGGCATAGGCGAACTCAGAGTTTGTAAGTTTGATGTCTTTAGCACAATATTATCTAGAAGTTGAACTATTATTGCGGACATTTTCCATCGTTAGTGAACAAAAAAGATCACGACGTTTCGGGATCTACAATCTGATCCCGTCTTCAGGTGAAAATAACCTAAAACATAACACAGAACATTAGAAAATGAGCTAGCCTGAAGTAGTCAGCGTAGCTGACCAGTCAAACTCTACCAAACAACATGTAGTTGTTAAGTCAAATATTATCTACTTACAATGTAGAAAAGGAAATATATACATTCAAAAGTATATCAAGAAAGTAATGTGTATTCACATTGATTTCACCACAACAGATAGCAAGCGCTTTGCCTGCGTCCATGGATCAGTAGAACTACGATATGTGACGATCAACGGAAATTTCTTGATCCCAAGCTGTTTCTTGGCATTTATCTTATGGCTTTGAGTCTTTGACACAAAATGCCCCCACACCATATCAAAATGAACTCAAAATGTTTAAACAAGTGATAAAGGTAATTCACCCTCTTTACTCAACATATCCCATTTTCCCATACTTTTCTATTAAAGGTTTAATTATTGAAAGGTATTTCTACCTCCTTGTAAGTAAACAAGTTAACTTGAACTGATAAGGCACGAAGTGGGGGGGGCTGTGACAGCTACACTGATAGCCACTTAGTATACAGGGTGTCTCTGAAGCGTTTGATGCCTGAGGAGACATCTTCCATGGGAACCCACATCTGACAGCTCAGTGCACAGCGATGGGAAAACCATGTGTACTTTGTTAAAATAAATAATATGCTCCAACAGAACGCATAAAGGTGCGGGTGGGATTTTTATGTTTTCCATGTAGTAGGTGACTTTTTGCCTCATTGGTGATATTTTATTTAACCACATATGTTAGGATACCCATAAAAAACTTGTAATCTGTTTCAAAATTACAAATTAATTTAATAATGATAATGGATGTTCATGTAGTAAATACAGACAAGAACATGTTATTAACATCAACATGACTGATTTCTTCAATCCAGTATTTGTATAGTGTCACTTCTTTTTTTTCTTCTGTTGTTCTTTCTTCTTGGCTTCCATGGCGGCTATTTTGTCCCTTAGTTCTTTGTCCACCTTGGATTTCTCTGCTTTCTTCTTTGCTAGTGGGTAGGTAGACTCGTACCAATCCACAAGCTTCTTCTTCTGGTCCTCTGTGATCGGGGTCTCGTTCAATACCTGGTCCAGGAGTTCCTGAAGCAGCAATACATAACTTTATATAAATCTAGACTTCGGTAGAAACCTTTCCAACCTGTAGAGTTTAGAAACAGACGTCAGAACAACATATCTTTTTATTTGTGTTTCCCGACTTACAAACTATTGTATTTTTATACAGGCATTGTGCCATATACCAGACGTTGAAATAAGAAGAACATGACGTTTCGGGAACTGGAATCTGATCTCGTCTTCAGGTGAATATTAACCTAAAACACTAGGAAATGAGCTAGCCTAAAAGTAACCGGCACAAGCTCATTACTACTTACTTATTCAATACTTATAGGCTAGCTCACTTTCTAATGTTTTGTCTTGTGTTATAGATTATTTTCACCTGATGACGGGATCGGATAAAAAATCCTGAAACGTCGTGTTCTGCTCATTCACTAAAAACGATGGAAAACTCTCGTAATAATAGGCCTATTTCAACCTCAGAAACTCCGTCGTCAACAACAAAATTCAAACAAAGAATCCACCCCCCGAAGGATGTCACTGACGGACTCACCTGAGGGTCTAGAGGACGATACTTAAGAGCGACGATGCGCTCAGCAGTGAGCACGCTGCTGATAACCTTATCAATGGTAGGAAGAGTGAGCCCCTGAGTGCACCAGGACAGAGGCGAGTACAGGAAGTCTCGGTCGACGCCGTGGTACTTCATCAGCTGACGGTGCCAGTAGCTAGAGCACGTGCTCTGGTCCGGAGGCATCACCGGGATAATCTTGTTGTACGTCTTGGCCTGCAGATGGATATAGTTGTAGGGAAACTTCGATACAAACTTTCTCAAAGTGACTTGAGAAAAACGTGGACAAATTCAAACGTCTTTTGTGAAACTTTCAAACCACTTATGAGAAGTCGGATTCTATTCACGTATCGGAAAACTCCTCTAGTTTCCAAATCTATCATTTTTATTAATATACAAACTGTTTTGAAAACCCGTATGCTGTAAACACTTTGCAAGCGTTTGGTTTGATAGTTAAGCTGGATTAGTTGAAAGAAGGCTCGTTGTTTAACCAGCTGTTTCGTGCGCGGTGTCGTGTGTTTCTTGTGCGGACTAATTAAGGCTTTCTCCCAGATGACCACTGAGGCGGACGCGATGGATGCTATGAAATCCCCAAAACTTTGATGAGCATTTACGATCATAAAAGCTACCATAACCAAAATTTAGTCCCTCTATTGTCATGGACCTCACAAAATCACGTACAATACAAGATTTTTTAGGACTCTGCTTAATAAAATGTTCTTTCCAAAGAATTATTTAGGCTTAGTCTGATGTGACCACAGAGGTCCTGAACTACTTGAGTTTAATTACACTGAAAACTGTTCTTCGTCTAACAATACTGTAATGTTCTCACAATTGATTTGGCAGCCCCCATCCAAGGGTTGTCTGCAGTGGCAAGGAAGAGAACTTGGTCCTCAGGAGTCACGGCTTTCACCATCTTCGGCAACTGACTCTTGAGTAGTTTCGGCTGATCCGCTTTCTCAGGTTTGGGCACTTTTTTGTAGAAAGGTTTCTCCCCTCCGTCTATAAACACTACTGACGGCTGAAGCAGGACAGACATCTGCAACAGAACATGCACTGTCTTTATAGGTTCAACCTTCAGAGGTTGAAATATCAGTAAGAACATTTTCCAGAGTTTTTGAGTGAACAAAAGTTTTACGACTTTTCAATTAGAAAAACGGACTTTTCCGACCACTTCAGGAAGAACTGAAGTGGCCAGGAAAGTCCGTTTTCTAATTCAATTGATATCCGGCACAATTGTGAATTTTAAATCTAACAGTTTCACGACGTTTCGGGATGTGGAATCTGATCCCGTCTCCAGGTTCCAATAACCTTCAACAAAACATACTTCAAACAAAGAAACACCTTCACAGGTGCCAAACTCTTTGGACTGAAACTATAGATTCTTTGGATAGGCACGAAACTATAGACCATCCTGCAAATATCTGTAAACATCACAACTTTCGACGAAACTCTTGATTCCTACAGTAATTCTTGTTGCATTTTTAAATACTTCTTTCACCAACCACCCCAACATACCGACCTTCTGCCACATTTCCTAGTAAACTCTTAATAAAAGAATACACAAGTGTTCCAGTAAATGATTCCCAAATGGGAATCTGTGTTAGATCTTGCGGGTGGTTACTGGTGTCTCTTGGGGTTTTAAACATACCCAACACGTAAATAATTCCATCCGTAATAGTTTATGACTAGTGGTGATTCGCAGCCAAATCACTTGTCATCAAATTTTAAGTTTTTAATTCTGACTAATCTAATCAGAATTTTATTCTGCGTGTTTTATTTTACCTTGGACACCAAGTGGACCAGCATCTTGAGCCCCTTCTTGCCCGGATACTTGTTGGCCGTGTTGGCGGGGGTGAGGTCGAACAGTACTGCCCCCGCCTCAGCGACCACTGCGTCCGCAAGCAGTCTCTTGCCGCAGTCCGAGTAGCCTGCTAGCAGCACCGACCTCACCAGGGGCGCCTGGCGGTGCACCGTCGCGCTCCCTAGCGGCAGGATGCAGTACTCCTTCATTGCCTTCAACAAACGCACGAAGTGTTGTGAGCTTATTGTTTTCCATTACAGCTTTTCCAACTCAAATTACGAAAACTAAAAGACAATCTATGCTGAATTCTGCTAAAGCCAGGTCGGAGAAACCGCTACACACAATCAAGTAAGAAACTGAAAAGACAGCTATTGGGGCTAAAGGGTGGTAAATTAAACTGACTTACTTGCTTGACGTCCCACAGGTTTGGCGGAGGGTTTTCCCAAAACGGATGCCTTCTCAAGTCATAGTTGTTCCACGAAGGCTGGCAAAAAATAGAGTCTAAATTTGCATCTGGAGTTTTCTTTATTATTCCTTTCTCGACAAGTTCTTTGAACAGCGATTCAGAGGTTCTATCCTTAGTCATATCTTTCTTGCCTTTCGGCTTTCCTTTCTTTCTCTTCTTTTTCTCTTTTCCTTTGCCTTTCTTTCCTGCAGATCATTATCATACACTTATAATTTGATGGCACTAAAAGAATAGTATTCACTGGCAAATCTTAAGGGTTCTTAAAGAAAAGGTTACATTTCAAATTTACTAAAAAATCTTACTAATTCATTCTACTGGGGTAGGAGGTATAACTATATTGGTTTTCATCCTCGACTCACCTCTATCTCTGTTTAATGCTGCTTGCAGTCTCTCCATCTCCAGTCGCATTAAGTCGTCTACCACCTCCCTAAGCAGCTGATGTTGGTCGTACACCATCTCCCCAGCAGGCAAGTCCCGACGGTGCTTCTGCCCAGGGTTCCACTCCAGATCTTCATAGTCTCCCCACTGGGCCTTCTCCTTGTCCAGATGCCTGGCTAGAGGCTCCAGCAGAGTTGTTGGATTGGGCACTACTCCTCTTTTGAGCTTTTCTTCGAGATCCTTCTGAGCCTTCTCTTTCTCCAATCGTTTCTTTTCTTTCTCCTGAAAACAAGAATTATTTACGGATGGTAACAATCTACATGATGGCTGTGATTTGTGTTTTTAAAATATACAGCTTCTCTGAGTATGTAGGTTCTGATAGTAAAGAACGTTTAATCCAAGAGGCTTTCTGAAAATACTAGTTGGAGTACTGGAAACACAAGAATTTGTTGTTTTGATCTCACCTCTTCCTTTTTCTCCTTGATCTGCTGCTTGGTGAGTTTCTCCTTCTTCTGCGGCTTGTTGCCCGGCTTGCCCTTGGCCAGCATTGCCACCGTGTGCGCCAGGTCGTACAACTCAGGGTCTACCCAGTACCCGGCCACAACCAGGGCCGAGCCCCCCGCCAAGTGAGGCGGCAGTCCTGGGTAAAACTCATTCCCTGTCGGCACTATTTTCACCATCCTCTTCAACCACTCGGCGGGAGTTTCTGGAACAAAATATTCATGAAGAATCTTTAGTTAAACAACAACTATCTACTCCGGTGCAAATTGTTACAATCCAAATTTTTCTAACTCCTTTCAAAACGTTTTTAACCACAATCATCGCCAAATTTTGATTGTGTAACAAACGAGCTCAAACAAATGCGAGGTGGGTTTTCTCTTCTTGCTTTTTTTCACAACAAATAAAGATAAATGGATTTAAAACTTTAATCCAGCTGCAGTTTGTTGCCTTACAAAAATCATCTCATTGCAAAATTATCTTATCAACTTATCTACGTTCGACCTTTCTTCAAACATATTCTAACAATGAACCTTTTACCCCAACATTGCTATAAACTCTCCCACTAGCAACCCTTACCAAAGAAATTTCCCCTGCTCCCTTACTTACCCTTAGGAAAGCCCAGAAGATCGTGAGGGAGTATCGGCGTAGGCTCCGGGAAGGCCGGCAGCTCTCCCACCTTGCGGTACCAGTCCTCTATGTACCATCTCAGATGGTCTGCAATGTCCTCCTTCCTGTCCTCCTCGCCTCTCTCTATCTCCTCCTTGAGGTCCTCCATGTCCTTGGCGTACTCTTGGTCCGCTTCCTCCTGCTTCTGACGGCGCTCCTCCTCCACCTGGCGTGCCTTGTCGTACACCGCGTGCGCTCTCCAGCTCGGCGTCACCTCACCTGTGAGCATCCATGACATCAATCATAGCTGGTTATTGGTTTATATATGGTATTATGGTCCAGTTACTTGGAGAAAAAAGGGAAACATAATTGGTTTGAACTTGCAGAGTTGCGTGATTAATTCTACTCCGAACGATTCATAGTTGATCTAGCGTAAGCAATGTCTCTATTTAAACTAATAATGAATCATGAAATTAAAAGTATCTTACGACTTCTTTTTCAACACCTAAGTTAAAACTAGAAAACACGAACTGCCTTGTCAGAACTTTGAGAGGTTGTTGTATTTTTAAAGTTAATTTAACTAATATCCTCCGACACGCCAAGATCAGAAAAAAGTCCCAAAATTCAGTTTAAAGTGCTTTTTTGTGATACTTACTCATAAGAAGTCTACCCTGAGTGTGTTTATACCACTGGCGATATCTCTTGGCATACCCTCGCCAGAACCTCTGAATCAAGTTGACGGCCCAATCTTTCACATCCTCCGGGATGGGTTTGTAGATCAGCCAAGCTATCTCGTACTGGATACGTTGTTTCTCCAACACTATAAAATATACACACACAGAATTGTGCACACCATCAACATAGTTGTAATACTTATATCTAAGTGACGATTAAATCCATAATTATGAAGCTGTAGTCGTCGGATCGCCGTTTATTTACTGTGGTCGAAGACTTACATTTGAAAACTGTCAGTGACTTTTCCACTGGCTATAGCAATACTTTTAAATTCCTCTCTCTGAAAAACATACTCGTTTTCCCCATTTCCACAATTATTTATAAGAAAAAGAGTAATCGTCAAAGGTTTACATAATGAAAATATAGTTTTGGGAAATATGATGTTTTCTACCTATTTTATTGTATTATATGGTTGTTTCTATAATTACAATACTTACACTCGCGAGTGGCCAGCCTTGCTTTTCTTGCCCTCTCGTGGTTTTGGATCATCTGTATTATCGCCTTGAAAATCTGAAAATCCAAGTTATTACTTTAATTTCTACATTATCGTAACATGTTAGGTGCATGAGAAAAACATCCCAAGTGAGTTTGATTTGAAGAAAGTACATAACTCTGCGAGTTTATTAGTTACGTTGGTCATAAAGTGATTTAAGTTGATCTGGTAACTTCAGAGTTATTGACAAGATTTAGTTACTAAAACTAAAATCCTCACCTTTTGTGATTCCGTTATCTCTACTTTCTTAAACCTTGGAGGCCAGTTTGGATTTACTGGCTCTTTGTTCTTTTTTACAGGCACTTCCTTTTGTTCCTCAACTACTGGCTCTTCTTTCGCCTTTTTCTTCTTAGGTGAAACTTCTTCTCCCTCTGGTACTTCTGTATCTCCGTCTTCGCTTTCTTCCTCTTCTTCTTCCGCGGGAGGGTTTGCTGAAAACGTCCCATGTATTTATATACTCATACTTTTACAACTTTCTGTTGTTAAAGTAGTAACATTGAAGAAGAAACAGTGATACATACGAGGTGTTCAAAAGACCCCTACCTTAACCTTTGACTAAGGAAACATTTTGAAAACCTTTTAGCGGAATGTTTTATAGGGTCCTGAAGTTTGTTTTGACGTACTTTGCGTCAACCACCCCCTCCCAAAAATAGGAGGAGGGTCCCTACATTTTTTTAAGAAACCCCCTTGTGACACCTCAAAAGAAAAGTAATGTTTACAAATATTCAACGACGCAAAGAAAAAAATTTTATCTCAACAAATCTTTAGGTTATAGGCTAACCATTTAAATATTTTAAGTTGTCAGGTTAAAATGTCACATTTCTCATACAATTTCTCTTGGTTGACAGGGTTTTCTGCTAAATCCTTTGAGGGAAAAGTCCCAACCCCCAGTAGCAGCAAACCCCTTAAGCAACATAACAACCATTTAGGTCTGAAGAAAGAAGTTGGCGTTAACCCCAATTTTTCCTAATTAAAAAACATAAAATGCCTTGGTACTTAAAGGCACATCAATCATGATAGTAAACAACGACATGTCCATCAGTTGGTTTGTACTTAGTTATTCTCACCCAGTTCATACAGGATGCGGTCAATGTCTTCGTTGATTTTATTGATTTTTGTCGTCCTCTCCCTACGGTAGTACATAGGTACTTGAAGTTCTACATCATAAGGAGTCAGTTTCATCTCCATCAACAATCCGTCCAGGTAACTAAAATGAAATCAAGCAACACCGTGTGACTAAAACCGAGGCTGAGGCGTACCCTAAAGTTTGAAAGACTCTGCACACAAACCAATAAGAACATCACTTCTAACCAGCTTCTCTTGGCTTTAGAAGCAGATCACAAATACACCCCAACACACTGTAAACATCTCCAGACCACTTCTGGAGAGAAAATTGTCGGTTGTAATTTAAATGAATTGGCGAGAGGATACATTGTTCTGCGGCACTGCGGCAGTGAGATATGGTTGTCAATTATGCGGCTTCCATAACTCGTAACTCACCCCCTAATACCGCACTCGAAATTGGGTTACAGTAAATCCATGTCAAAATATAATTATGACTCGGTCATAACTTGAGTGCGGCCGGTGCGAGTCCCGGCAGTTAGTCAGGGACGGAATTGACCACAAGGTAGACTGTAGAATGAGCCGGTGCAAGCAGAAGGGACGTCCTGCTCCCACTCAAGCACCTGACTGACCTTCGTGGTGCTACAGTCCGGGGTAAAAGTGTCACTAGACAATGTTGTCTTTGGACTGACTAAAATATTTCTTTGAAAAAACTACTAGTAGGAAATACGTTGAATTGTGTAAAATTGAACAAAAACAGAAATGTAGGGTCGCCATCGTTTTAAGGGTCCACCTCAACTCAGAGAAAGCCTATATTCGATCAGTCACCCACCACTAAAGGAATTTGTACGTGCGTGTATGGGGGTGGTTTTTTTTCTAACTTAATCTTGGGTCACCTGGGAAGGCCGGAAGGCTGAATTCGTCCGCCCAAGGAACACACGACACCGGCACTTAACAACAGTCCTTCTTTGAACGCCTGCTGGGGGTTACGTGGGTACGCTTTTGATTTTAAAAATAATTTTACATTAATAAACCTGATATATTTGGAAACTAGAGGAAGTTTCCCGACACGTTTTTACGGCCCGATTTCTCATAAATGTTTTAATAGTTTCATAAATAATCTAAGTCTAAGGCTTAATGATTTTCAACTTCATTTTCTAAACCTAAAACCCATAACAATTCGAAGAAAATGGGTGATTGAATAGGCAAGAAAATGGGTAAGAAAATGGACACACTAATATCAATACCTAATCATAACTTTCATAGTGTCAGCGTATTTTGACGACCCTTACACTGAGCGCAACTGAGGCGGACCCTTAATGCTTAACTTACCTAAAATCAGATGTGTCCATGTTTACTAATTCCTGTTTGACCTGCAGTAACCTTGCCATGGTGATTTCCAGAAGGGTTTTCACTGTCATCCTTTTCTGAACATGTATCATCTGATCCAAGCAAAGGTTCAACTTGTTCACACATATTGTATACCTGTTGGCAATTCATCGCAGATTAGTTAAAGCCTCGTTCAAACTAACTATAAGTTCTGACTGACTCGTTAAAAGGTTGAAGTGGAAGTTAGGAGTAGGAACTCCTCTCTACCACTCATCTAGTGACACTGTACAGCCACTTTACAAATTGTGCGGTGACTGCGGGGATCGAACCCGCGTAACTGGAGTGATGAGCTCTGGAGTCACGCGCGATACCAACCCGCCACGGATCCTCTAAACGAAAAGTTTTAGAAGTTACTATGGAATTAAATGAAGAGTCTTGACTTGACTTACTGAATATAGTTGGTCGCTGCTTGTTTGAAAGCTCTCTGTCTGTCTTCTATAACATCCTCTCCCACGTACGCCTTATCTTCTTCCAACACCCGCCTCACCCCCTCCTCCGCCTCCCTCCAGAGTCTCTCGTAGGTTCTGTTCGACATGTCAGCGTCCCTGGAGGACTCCGACCAAGTTGTTCACGTAAGAGTCAAGCCTGTGCTCAGACTGACGCTGCGGCCACTGACTACTTGACGGACAGGTGCAATTCTCTTCTTTGTTTCTGATGGCTCTTCTTAGTTTGTTCTCGAACTTGGCTAAGAACTCGCTGTTTGTCTCTCTAGGTGACAGGCGAGATATGTCCTCTATTATGTCTGTCAGAGATCCCTGCGGCTTTATTTGGTTGCCGTGGAAA
Source organism: Matsumurasca onukii (assembly GCA_018831715.1). Classification (NCBI taxonomy): domain Eukaryota; kingdom Metazoa; phylum Arthropoda; class Insecta; order Hemiptera; family Cicadellidae; genus Matsumurasca; species Matsumurasca onukii. The sequence goes on along the minus strand of CM032063.1, from coordinate 3,693,800 downwards.
TCAAAAGTAGTCCTCGGCTGGACTCGTTCTTGGTCACACTTTTTGAAGAAGGTATCGCAGAGGATTTTCAACTCAGTTTGAGACGATGTTAGGCGCGAGCTTGGATTGCGTTCTGGATAAGAGTACTTTTCAACGATGCGTCTGATTTCCTTTTTTCCTTCTATCTTTTTCAGCAAGTTTGTCCTCCGAGTTGAAAATATTTTTGTAGATACTATCCAGGTGCTTAGCTACTTTCTTCGGGTCCTTGTCTTCTGGAAGTGGTACGTACACGTAAATCCCCTTTCCGTCTTTGGTCAACGCCTTTTCCAAAATAGAATCTGAGTCTCTCTTTGGTGTAATCAAAAAGTCAGACTTAAGCTTATCGATAACCTTGTTCAAAGATTCTTCAGCTATGAGTTCATTCACACTTTGATCTCTCAAATGGTCTTTCTCTTCATCAAAATAGCAATGTTTGCTGTACGACCTTGTCCTTGAAGGTACGAGTTGTCAAGGTCGTTGTTGTTTCTATAGGATTTCTCAGTGAAGTAGCTGTCACCTAATTCCCCAAATTTCTTTTGATGATGCCTTTGATCATGAGGATTCTGGTGTAGGTTTTGAAATCATCAATAATACTATCAAGTTTGTTCCAGTAGTTGCTGCGTCTGTGTTGGTCAAGCATGTATTTGTCTTCAGACTGGGTCTTGTGGTTGTGATGCTTCTGGTGCCTCTTGTCGTGATGATGACCCCTCAGATCTGTGACGGATGCGTGTTGCTCCCTGGAGTTCCTACGATGTCGATACTTATGACAATGTCTGCCTCCGTCCTCTTGCTCGCGGTGATGTCCGCTTTGATACTCTGGACTACTGTCTTCACTCTCTTCTCTCAAGTATCGTGAGTTCCTGTGCCTCACTCTGCACTGTGTGTCACCCTTGGCAGGTGATACTTCAGGACGTGCTTTCCTGTCACTGTCCGCGTACAGGGTGTGCTTGTTGATCCTGTAGTCTAGATGGTCCGGCTCGGGTTCGTGATGTCTGAGATGACCTTCGTGCCTGGACCGCCGGTGTGTCTTGCCAAGTTCCCTCTGGTCGAGTACGACGTAGTGTTTGTGTGGTGAGTCGTGTTCGGCGTGTCGCCGGTGTCGGAGTTCGTGTTTCCTTGGAGGAGAAATTTTGGGTGTTTAAATAGACATTAAAATAAGATGATTAAAGTCGAATGGTTGGTTCCGATTACTTTGTTTTACTCAAACCAATTCAAAGGATTCTTTGATATTTAAGTTAACGTACAATTATAATTTAAAACAAAAATATGACTCGAGAATTTAGAATCTACCGTGCGAGCCTAATTTACCACATTATTAATTTTGACTTTCACGAACTACTTATTCCACATAGAATTTTACATACGCAATGATCAGTTGTGTGTTTTTGATATTGTTTATTATTAAATGTATACACAAAGCAGCTGACGGTTAAAATCCAGATTGAGCGGACAATAACATTAATTTTACATTTTGAGTGTGTTCTATTAATACTATATAACACAAAATGTTTGTGTTTGAATGTTGGATAGAACAAGTATTAACATCATAACAGCTTGTCTCTTGCAAAGTTAACAAATAACTCCATAAGCTACTTAGGGGTTAACAAATAGCTGGCCAAAGCCTAAGTTAAACACTAATATTCTGCCGGCTTTGCAGAGAACTTTTGGCAATTGTACGCCCATTTGAATTACAAAGTAGATGTATATTTTGTTGTTGTTTTACCCTTAATTATTCTTAATAAAAATAATAACATGACGTTTAAGTTAGGTTAATAATGAACTAATGTTGTCTGTCGGTATTTAGTTGTAGAAATATTTTTAAATACTAATTATAACGGGGTTGTTGGTGGATCCGTGGTGGGTTGGAAGCGTGTGCGACTCCGGAGGTTATCACTTCACTAACGCGGGTTCGATCTCCGAAGTCACCTTTACGTTTGTCAAGGGGCTATGCGGTGACACTAGGTAAAGAGGACTTTGAAGTCCTTACTTTACCTCAACAAGAACACATTTACCGTTTTTACATCGCTTCTTCTACTTTCTTCCAATGGGATAATCGTATAAACTGTTCTTGAATTCTTTTTAGCACCCATCTGTTTAGCAACCGTCGTCTGTCAAACCAAAGATTATGTTATAATAGGAAGATAGCGCAAAGATTCCGAATTTCTGAGGGAAGAAAATAAACATACATTCTATACATCTATTCTATTCATAAACGCTACAAAGTTGCAGCAGCCCGAGCACAGATAGCGGTGTAGTCTCTCCCTGTCTTACTCCCCCTTCGGCACCTCATGCTCGAGTTTGTCCCATGTCAATGACTTAAATGTGACCAAACTTTGTGGTTTTTGAGAACGAATGAACTTTTACTTGCGTCAGTGGCTCTACTTGAGACGTTTTAAAAAACTCAGATAGCGATCTGTGCTCGGGCTGCCGCAACAATGTTGATGTTCCTGGCTCAGCCACTCGACACGTATGCGCCATTTACCTATTATAACATAATCTTTGGTCAAACCCTCCCCGATTTACAGTCGAAGCGGAAGCGGGCGAGAGGTGCACTATACACGTAGCTGCTAGCTAAGATATGCTCGCTCGACGCGCATGCGCTCACCTCAAGTCGTGCCTCAGTCCTCCAGCTCTTCTGCTGAAGAAGTGACTACCTCAGCCCGATTGGCTGGCGGCGATCACGGCGAACCAATCACCGAGCCCCGCTCCGTCCGCCTTCTATTCAAATCCGAGTGTGTTCCAATTTTGCAATTATTTCGAGTCTTATTGGTCAGCCGTAATCAGGGACGAGTCACGCGCGCGGGTCGTGAGGGTCAGCAGCCCCCCTCCTCCCGGCAGACCATGAGGTGGCCGTGGGGAAGACGAGCTCGAGGAACAACGAGTGCTAACAAAGAAAAGTTGTCTGGAGATAAGGTTTGTTGTGATGTGATCTGCGATGAATATCTTTCTGGCATTTAACAGACTTGCCCTGCTGCCACTCCTCTTTATGTTTCTAAAGTTGGCTTTAGAAACGTGAGTCAATCGCCAGTAGAAGTAGCTGTGTTTTTAGTTGAATTGAGACCAGATAAAGATTCCATTCCAGTAATAAGTAGTTTTGTGATCAAGAAATTGTTGAAACGTTCATAAAAACGTTTACTATATAGGTTGTAAAAAAGAGTGAGAGAGAGAGAGAATTATCTTTATTGACAATCTTTAAGAATGCAATTGTGTCAAGATTTACAACAAAATGGACAGTATTTCTTGCTTTACAAACAACTTTATCAGGAATTCCATGTGATGAACTCGTTCACACTGTGGAAGGGATGTTCTAAAAGCCACTCGTTCAACTTCGACTTCAGGATCTGGGTTGTCAATATCTTGAGTTCACTAGGTAGACAGTTGAAGAGTTTGGCTCCAATGTATGACGGCTTTTGCTCAAAACGCTTGCTGTGGTGCGTTGGGAGGTTGAAGTCTTGAGCACGGCGGGTGTTATACGGATGGTTATCTTCGTTTCGAGGAGAGCCTCTCTGACAGGTGTAAGTGATAACTTCCAGAAGGTAAATTTTAACGACAGTTAATATTTTCTACTGCTTGAAAGGTTCTCTCCCGCGGTGGATTGATATCTTTTGAATGTTAACAGATGAAATCAATCAACAAATGTACTACACTAGAGCGACAAAACCAAGGCTACTTTTGGCTTATCATTGACCTTGGGGTACGACCTGTACCCCAGAAGAAACTCATTTAGGAAAGTACAGGTCACGTGGCAATAATATTTTAAGACTTCTAGCTGAAAGGTTTTAAGTTGTATTAGGTTCAACATAACTTCACAAAATCAGAAATTGCATAGTTTCAGAGTTGGAACTTAAAACATCCCCCATTTTGCGTGGAGTAAACAAAAGAACAATCTGTTGGTAGTAATGATCTTTACTATGAACGACCTTTACTTTGATACGACAACTGACCCTATGCTCGTCAATAACTTCTGCTATGACCTTCACCTATACCAACTAATGACCAATGCTCACTTTAAAGATGGTTTTAAGACCCTTTCGGGACGTTTAAAACGACTTTTGGTCACTAAAAGCCAAGCAGAACCCTTCACATAGTTTTACTACTGTAGCAAATTTGATGACTCTCTTGTGCTATGAAAAATATATAAACCCGTCCCAGGACTTTACATGCAGTATATGTCGTGTTATGAAACATAGCTTGATTACACACCTTGCGTATTTTCTTAGTACGAGTATGGCATTTACAAAAACTGTAAAAACAGATTTAATACCATCTTTAAGTTAAAAAAGCATTGGCCCACAAGTTGTTCAATGTGCTATTATTTTTTCCAGGAGTAAAATGATAAACGCATTTAGAAATCGCAATACTCGTAACATAACATAATCTTTATTGGCAATACAATAATTATTGTGTGACATTAAACAACAACAACAAAAACAGTAGCTAACAATAAAAAATATATAAAAAAGTATAGTAAATTCACCATAAAAGCTGAACAAAAAATATTTGTTGACCACCAAATAATAGTATTAATTTAACATAAATAGACAAATAATAATTTTGGAGATGTATTATAGGTCCATAAATACATCTACATTCAAAAGCATGTAGGGCCAAAAGGATTTTAACCTGGCTTTAAAGGTGTTCATGTTTTGTATACTTAAATATTTTTTGTAAATTATCTGGCAGTTTCTTTTATAATTTAGCTCCAGTTTGACGGGATAATTTTTGAAAAATATCTGTTCTGTGAATTTCAGTTCTATATTTATGACTATTTCTAGTCGTATAGTTGTGAATATCACAACCCCGAACTAAAAGTTCACTTTTACAAAAGAATATTATTGTTTCATAAATATAAACACAAGGAAGTGTTAAAATTTGTAGTTCTTTGAAAGAGTTTCTACAAGCCTCCCTGTGCCCTAATTTTAAAATTATTCGAACTGCTTTCTTTTGGAGGATAAATATTCTAAGTAATTTATAAGCAGAACAAGATCCCCAGAAAATAATGCCATAATCAATATATGGTTGGATTAGTCCATAGTAAGCCGTTCTCAGAGTACCTAGCCTACAGTGTTTGCAGAGGTTTCTGAGAAGAAAGGTTCCAGAGGAAATCCTTTTACTGATATGTTCAATATGTCCGTCAAACTTATTAATACGCGGTTTTGGAACAAAATTATTGGCAAACGTAAAACGTGTATATCAAAGAAGCTTTAGAGTAATTTTAAGCAGATAAAGAAAGTACTTTTAAGTTACACAGTCACCACAGAACATGTTTTTTAATTGTATCAAACTTTAGGCCATCTATAAGAACTTTCTGTTACATTTTTAACCATCAAAAGCAACAAACTCACGTTAACTATTCCACATTATTAACTTCCACACATAAAGTTAAACGTATGCGCAATTATAACTAACCAACGAGCACCTAATAAATCATTCATACAGCGATTCAATAACACTTGATAAATGAAAGTAAATAACTTTCCGTGCGTAATTGAAATATCATAGCAAGTCGCATGAGAGGTATGAATTATTCCAGGAAAACACAAAACAGCTGAGAGCATTAGACTTGGTAATGCGGCTTACAATGCCACCTTGCGCTTACATACATAGTACGGGACGACTTTATTAACCGCGCCATAAATCACTTGCATTGTTGGCTTCCTTGCAGAGTCAAGTCTATTATCAAAATGTGTTTTAGTCTATGGCGCATTCGGTTGCGGGTTCGATTCCCGGGAAAGGCTGTCAATGTGTAAACTTAACTCTAAAAACTTTAAAATTAAACTGAAGATGTCTCACGAAGTTCAGACGAAACGACTTTAAACATCTTGTTGTTATTTAGTAAATAAAATAAATAAATAAATCATTTATTGCGGAAACATTTACATGTCATGCAATCGTCAACTATTATTTTGAATATCTAAAATTTTCCACACATTCTGACATCGAAGTCCCATTCTAATATACATTTTGTTCATTCGCTCGCTCTCTTTCAATCGAATTGTCCACTCTTGCTCTTTTATCAGTTAGTGTTTTCCACGTTCTCCCAGCTATGTGCCATAAAATAGTCTGTGTTGTAAAATGCTTCTGCGACCAAAACTGTGTTTAACGAGTTTTGAACGCCTAAGGTGTTGGAGCTATTTTGATGGAATTTGGTACCGGTTGACAAGTTGAACTCCTGCCTGAGAAGGCAAACGTTTATGAACTGCCGTTCTGTGCCTTACAGTTCGGTAGTTTTCCCTGCCTCTAGTTTCATAAGAGTGAATTCCAAAAAACATTACACATTTAAATGTCTCACCACGGAAGCCTTCGCTTTAAAATACAAATATTGTTGGTTTTAAGCCATCTAAGTTGTGAAACTGTTCAATGTGAAATAAATTCATTGTATTTTGTAGAATACACTTTATTATTTAGAATGATATTTAATAAAACATGTTTCATCCTTAGCGACGAAAAAATAGTGACTTTCTCTAAGGACGAATAATACCTTAAATTTAAATTGTGACATAAGTGGATTCAACAAAATCAAATGAATTTATTTCACCTGAAAAATATTATTTTATCCGTCTTTAACCTCTGGAAGAAATACACGAGCTTAAAATATAAAAAGTTACAAATCTACCAAATTTCCAAATACACACATCATTAAATCAACGTATTGTAGTCGTATTTTCAAGAACCCAATCAAAACTACAAAGTTGTAAGTTTCTCTTAATAATTATCAATAACATCCTTTGTTCCAAGCCCATTTACATACAGGCTAGCCTAAACGATTCCAAAACAGCATAAATTAGCATCGGCTCACTATGATGAAATGTAGGTCTAATTTACCGGTACGAACCCATTCAGAGCCGGAGACGTTATTAAAAACTTGATTTGTTTCAGAATGGAAAATTAGATTCAAAGAATACCGCAACGAAACCCAAATGGAATGAAACGAAACGAAGGAGCGAGCCACAATCATAAATAAATTAAATTTGGCTACTCTGAGACATCTGGTTCATTTACATATCCATAGCGCATGCGCGCGCGGAAGTGGTGCGCAGATGAAAACATTAATTCACCAGAAGGATACGACGTTGTCACTGGGCGTGCGGTCGAAATTAAAAACAAATACAGACGATTTTCGAGCAGACAATTATGGTCGGGGTCCAATTTGGACCCGTCGCTAAATCACCCCTCCCGCGTCTCTTCCATTGATTAAGGCACTTGAGGAAGGTCAGTTTGTCCGTTCGTTTGTTCGCTTCGCTCGCGGCATTTTAATTGCTTCTCCGGATAAAAGTAACAAATTGAAAATTGTTATTCAGAAGTGAGTAGTGTGTCCGTGGGCGGTTATAACTCAGAATGTTGGCGTTCGCTTTGGTCAGGCTCCTGAGCGTACAGCTGTACAGGTCCTGTTCATCGTCACCATCACAGCTGATTTTGTAAATGTCAATGCAAATGTCAAACAGAGAATAGGGATAGAAGAGAATATGCTTTATTTACATGCTTTATCTTTGAATGACTTTATCTTTTGAGTATGAGTATTTGAGATTGACTGGGACTCGTGGCGTGGTCCTGTAATCCAGCTTCATGGAGGTCAGGTTTTGAGGATGATATAGGTCTAAAGCGGCTCAGATAGTCATCATCTGATGATGATACCCGCATCAACTCCCACCATCGTTTAGACATATCAGACCATCACCTGCGTGGTTCGGAAGTCACGTTAAGCCGTTGGTTCTTGTATTTCCATTGGTCATTGGGCTATTAATTAATGACCCATTCTAAGGAAGAGTCGGCCTTAGTTTGTAACAAGACTACACCTCATAACTCATTACTATCACTCATCACACTCATCCTCACCACATATTTTCCTTAAAATACCCTCATGAGAGTGGTCGGCATCTAAAATAGTGATTTAGTGTGTCAAAATTTACACAATTGGTAAAGGTAAAAAGGTAAAGTTTGTCTTGTTTAACGAGGGTGAAGTTAGGACTACAAAGTCTTCTCTACCACTCAACCTCGACCTTTGGTTTATTGAATGTGTCTATTTTACTTTACACTTTGCAAACATCTATAGGAACTCTTTCTCACTGTCAGAATGGTGCTTCGTCAGCCACTGGTGGAGTTTTTTCTGAGCGTCTTAGGGTTGGATTTCTTGATGTCCTGTGGCCAGGCGTTGAAGTACTTAACTCTCATGTAAGACGGATTCTTTTCGTACCTCCTCGAGTTGTGAGCTGGGACGTAGAAGTCTCTGACGTGACGGTGACGGGTGTTGTAGTCGTGAATGTCTTCGTTCTTAGGAAGATGCTTTGAGCTGATGAAACATACCACCTCCAAAAGGTATATGTTAAATACAGTCAGAATTTCCCATTGTGGAAAAGCGTCTCTGCAGGATTCTCGCCAATCTAGACAGCTCTTCCGGTTCAAGGAAATACGCCGTTTCAACTAAGAACTTAGAAGCTTTTGCAATCGATTGTTTTCAGATGGTGATAGTGAATACAGATGATAGTTGCAGAGAACGGAACAAGATCTGAAATAATTTAACCAGTTGGATTAGTCAACTCCATAGAGAACACTGCCTTTTTTAAGGACACGCTGTTGGTTTTGTCGATAAATAAAAGGTTTTGTTAGCTACTCTGTCTCATATACGATTCCTATCAATCTTCTTTTGTTCCATGTTTTCTGAGGGCGGATTTCAAGAAAATCTCATGATTTAACTGAAGTACATTATCCGAATAGGAGAAACGTTTGCTAAAATTTTAGTGCTACGTTACAGTGAAATTTCATTTTAACAACTTCTTTTCGGAGGGAAGTTTGTATTCCTCTTAAAGTCTTAGTGTGAATTTTGTCTAGTAAAGAAGAGATAATTAACTATCAAATTATCAAATATATTATTATCCGTCCAGGCCTTTTAGATTGTAAAACTCATCAGAGAACAGCTTCTTATTGGAATTTCAATTAATGAAGAAGTACACCAAATAACCCGACAAACAATTTATATTTTGGTTTATAATAATAAATTATGTATTGGATTATGTAATGTACTTCTTCATGATTTGATTGTAAAACTTTAGAAAGGTCGTTTGAGAGGGCTTCATGGTACTGCCGAAATCTTTTAAGGACTTTAGTCAAATCAATGTTCTGCTCTTAATTGTGAGCCAAAAAATCATTGTTTGAGCTTTCTAACAACGTAACAACACTATCAAAACTCTTGTGTTGCTATTCTAGCTAGCCGTTTGATATGTAGGCCACACGAACCACTGGTACCACCAAATTCTGTTTAGGAATGAGCCAATTTTAAGGTAGTCAAACTAATTTTTCTGCTGTTGATTGTAAGTAAAAAATCTTTGTTTGAGCTCCTAACAACGTAACCCACTCAAAAAATCAAAACTACCAAAAATACCACCGCTACATTCCGAACTCGTTTTCAATTTCTTACAAACCAAGCGTTATTTTTTACCATGCGCATTCCAGAGTGAACCTTGACGGCGCGATATGGCTGTGGAACGACGGACAATCACAGTGATTTCTTATAATAACGCGCAGCGGTTAATCGCGAGATATCAGAGTCCGCCCACACAGCTGAGCCCGCGGGCACACGCGCCTTATCTTCCGCCCCTGTCAGCTGTCCGCGTCCACTGACCGCTGGAATGAGCTCTGGGGATTGATTTACACGGAGGAATATGTGAACTTGTAAGAGGATCGGTTCAGAGTTGTGAGTTTGTGGAAATTGGCGTACTCTTGGTACTGAGCTGGGAAGTGCTGTGGTTGCCTCGAAGATGAAGCATTGGTTTGAGATTTCGCCTGAATCAATCAGAGCAGTCAGCGTGATTTGGGTAAAGTTAGCTTGAATGGTTTGGACATCGATGGACGGGCCGAAGAGGACGTATGCTGTGGCCTCCAAGGAGTCCGACCTGACACCTAGTGACCTTTCTTGTGTGGGTTTGTGAAGAACATTGTTTATGGAGATAAGATTAGAGGCCTAAATAATAGGATCTATGAAGCAATGGCAGCCGTCACCGAAGAGATATTGAGTATCGATTGGACACTTGCCGAGCAACTAATGGTGTTCATACGAAAACTTTCTAGATGTGTAAATAAAACTGTTTGAAGTCAGGATTTTCAAGAAATGTATTAAGTATTCTGCTGTTTATTTCAATAATGTTCCAACCCCACCATTCTTGAATGATGACCCTGTATTTATCAATAAGATATAGGTGCTGGTAAACTACTCCGTACTTTACATCATCAGCCCTGCGCAGAACTTGGATGGTTTCCATATTCCTAAAATTAAACTCCCCAAGTTATATCCCAATAGGTGACGCTAGCTGGAGGAAATGTAGTCGGTTCGAGGAGACTGCCAAAATTTGCTTCTGGGTGTGAACCTTTAGAGCCTAGAAGAAGAGGAATCTTTGGAGGATCGTCGCCAGATGCATGTTCTGGATCATGCACAGGGAAGCAATTCTTAAGGCTTGTTAAAGACAAAGGTATTCTAGCATACCGTACTCGGAGAGCACAATAAGCCACACAAAGTTGACATGCTGGGTCTAGAATCTATTCCTAATGGAGTTTTTATATTTTGAACTTAATAAATATATCCTTCTTCTCCTTCTTCTCCTTCTTCTTCTCCTTCTTCTTCTCCTTCTTCTTCTCCTTCTTCTTCTTCTCCTTCTTCTTCTCCTTCTTCTCCTTCTTTTCTCCTTCATCCTCTTCTAATCTAATCTACATCAACGTTTTCTATCACAGTTTCCTTATAGTCTTAAGACTTTCTCCGGTGTAACTGTACCTCTTATCAGACAGTTTATTCGCTGCCCAGGTGAGCTGGAATGAGTTGTGCGGATTGATTTACGCCGCGTGTACAGTTCAGCGTGTTGTACAGCTTCATTAGTCTGATTGCTGCGCATGCGTAGTGTCTCGTTAATGTTGGCACAATTAAACACGCCTTGCATCAAACATGTGTCTGCTGTACCTCAATCAGCTGACTGGCTACGAAGAGGGGGAGCTATGGTTTCCTAGGAAGTGGTGACTGCTATGCCACGGACATGTATGACGGTGAACTTTTGTTTTCGGTGCAATCATAGGGAGCGTTTTCTTATAGAGCGGTGAACGCTTCCGTATGATTGCATTAAAATAAAGGGTCGCCGTCATATTACGGCCGTACATAGCTGTCACCACTTTGTTGGAAACTATAACGCTATAAAAGCTTGCCATTCATGACGTCATGGTGGTGATACCGCAGAGTATACATTTGTTTTACAGCTGTTTTATTTCACGTAAACATTGATTAATCACGTTTATAAATGTAGGGTTTTAGGCCGATTATACTCTACCACTCAGCAGATACACAACAGGTTGGAAGGTTGGTCAGAACGAAGTTACTAAAAGGAGAGGAGTAGCTTGGCAGGATCACTGAGTCTGTGTATATCTATCTCGACAGAAGGTGGTTGGGGTTGGGTGGTGTGGTTTGTCACTGGGCCACTGAGGGAGCGTGTGCGGTCGACCTCCTGAGGCGAAGGTCTGTGGTTCGAGTCCCGATTTCAACCTTCTCCAAATATTGTATACCAATGTATCTACGCTCGTTGAAAAGAATTTACTACGAGATCAGGACTGGTTGGAGTCCCATCAATTTGGTTGGAGTTTCTGACATCATTTTAAGTCGAACTAATATATCTGTTTGTATCACAGCCGTAAACAAAAATATTATGCAATAGTGAGTGTAGTATAAACGAAATTGTATTTTTTTCTTTCGATATCATTCAAGATATACAAAACAAGACAATTATCATTTAAACATGTTATTTTTCTAACATTTTCATACGAAAATTGAATTTAAAGGAACCATAACATATATTTTGTTACGATACAAGAATAAATAATAATAGTTTTCAATTACAATATTAGGACCATATATACCAACCATACGGACGGCAAATTCAACCCCAACAGCCTCCCAAAGAAAACTATTAAGCCATCAAACACACTCAGCGAACCGCAACACATCTTACAAAAAAAGGAAGGTCCACAGAATGAAATCAAAACAAATTGACACGTGGGTAAAAAATGGGCCCAATATCGATGTATAACCGGGCGGGGAAAAACAAAAGTCTTCTACCAGCTCTTAAATCTACGTCGTCCGAGCATAATTTGAAAATGCGTTTTTCTCGTAATGGGAGACTGAATTAATAAAGGGTCGCCGGGTAATGAGGAGAAGACGTATGATTTATGCGCCGGTGTGTTATATAGTGAGCGCTCGGAGCGGTGCGCGCGCAGCCGTGTACGCATGCGCATAACACACCACCACACTGCGCCGGCGCAGTGCACACATCTCATCTCATCTAGTTTATTTGTAACAGGTTTTATTCTTTCAATGGGTGGGTTCTTAAAGAAATTGTTGAGTTTTTTATTAAATAATAAATATTGTAGCTTTTATTTGACGACGAAGTTTTATGTATACATCCCATAGCGGGTTGGAATCGCGTGCGACTCTGGAGCTCATCACTCCGGTGATAAGGGTTCGATCTTCGCAGTCATCACTAACTATTTGTTATGTGACTTTGTAGTAACGCTAGGTAATGGTCGAGGTTGAGTGGTAGAGAGGACTTTGCAACTTTACCGAAAAACTTCACCTTTAAGTTCCTTTAAGGCCCGATTTTGATTCCCGGCAGCAGTGATAACTTTTCACGTTGGCCACTCCCCGTGGTAGGAAGTCACGTTAAGCCGTTGCTCCATTCCATTGGTCGTTGGGCTATTAATAAATGACCCAATATGAGGAACAGTCGGTCCTAGTTTGTAACAAGACTACACCTCATCGTCCATCAAAAACACTCATCACACTCACCATCATCCATTTCTAGTTAAGTGGTAGAGAGGACTCTCACAGTTGTGTATAAACATTCGCCTGATAAAGTCATTTTCATTTCATTGTTTCATTTCATCATCCCATATTCACCTTAAAATACCCTATAAGGACCGTTTTTTCAATTCAGATTTAACCGGCGGTTAAAATTAGGACAGGGATCCAACCAATAGAAAAGCTGGATATTTTTTAGGTTAAGTTTTACTTTGTCTGTTTTGATTTTGCATTTTGGTGTTACAGTTTGTATTTAGATATATTATTATAATTTGTGCATGTTAAATTCAATTAAAATGATAAAACTATAACTTTATTGCATGAAAGATTTTTAAATAATTCATTTAAATACTTTAAACGTTGCGTGAAAATGTAAACATTGCAGACTGTAAACAACTTAACCGTTGGTTAGTTAACCAGCTGGTTAGCAGGCAATTGAAAAACTGCCCTAAGAGTTGTCAGTGTCTCAAAACTAAGTATCCTCCAGCTGTTTAATCTCACTGGACGGCATCAGCTGAGTTGAGATCTTGTAAAAGCGCGGGCCAGAACAATGACAGGTGGTCACGTGACTTGATTTGAATAATCGCTCGCCGCTCGCTCACTTTTTTCTCATTTTTTAGCCCCCTCCTAAAATCCGAGAGGCGGGCCTCGCTCCGTTGTTACTGAGATTTACTTGCGTAAACTTCAACTTTCTTGCGAGTCAAACGAATTTTACACTTGTTAAACTGGCAACTGTGATACTTTATTTTGTTATGTTAAAACTTTTATTGCTCTGCTCACTGTAAATCTAAGCTTGGATTGTTTTAGATTATCCGCATTGTACTTGAAACCCTCTTCAGATTACAAAAAATAACAATATAAACAACTATAAAACCAAATAGTTTAAAATTAAAATCATATGGCTAAAGAAATATCCTATAGTTAGTACCCATACTATATATGTTTATAATTATAATTTTAAATTTTCTTTCAACAAATTATTCCAAATAGGGTTTATGGTCTGTGAGGGTTTGCTAAAATGTGAATTTGGGAATTTATAGTCCATATATGATGTTTCCATCAATATTGTCCTTTTAAATAAATCTTTTTCATAACAAAGAATTTCTGTTCCATCATAATTAATTTTGTGGTTTTTCGAAATGTTGTGCAACACTAGATTACTTTCTTCATTTATGCATTTTTCGTTATATTTATGTTGTTTTATTCTTGTATCTAGAAATGATTTAGTTTGACCAATATAAACGTCAGAACAGTCATGACAGGGAATTTTGCAAATTAAATAATTATCATATTTGTAGTTATATTTTATTAGTTTTGAATTTAGTTTCTGGTTTGTGGAAAAGGATGTGGATATGTTAAATTTTTTAGTTACTCTTTTAATTTTCTCAGAAAGTCCTTTAACATACGGAATTGTTATGTATGAAATAGGTTTGATTTGTTCTTCATTGTTGTCATGAATAGTTGATAGTTTTATTGTTGAATGTTTTTATGAATTGTTTAGGATAGTCATTAGATTGTAAAACTTCATATATTCTTTTAGTTTCTTTCGACTCTTCTTCTTTTTGAATTGAAACAAGGTTATTTCTATGGAACAAGTTCCTGACTATGCCAATCTTGGTCAAATTTAAATGTCAAACACAAGCTAACCTAACCAAGGAACTACTTTTTATGCATCAATTCTTACGGAATAAAATTGTATATTCTAATCATCGTTATTTATCATAAAAGCTAAGAAGTATTTAGGACAAGTGACAAAATGCTGTCGCGTGCAACTCTGTTCCTAAGTTTGGCACATATTCTTTCCCAGAACGAAACCCAAATTGCCCGAAATTACTCAGGTTAATTTATGTAAATGCAGACCTGAACTCATCCTGGACCATCGACTCGTCCGTGAATAATTGCTAATGAAGTAATTTCGTGATGTTTAACATTTTTCAAACTTTCAGGAGCTTCAAAGTTTTACTCTCAGAGGGAGTTCATCTTAAAGATGCTTATAAATAAATAAATATTGTAATATATACACATTTTACAAAGTAAGGTATTTGACAATCCATGTTACTAAAATATTCTAACCATGCCCATGCAAATCACTTCTAGAGACACAGCATGATCATCTTTCACACATTCCATTCATTCGAATTTTCACCCTCTAGCCATTTAGTCGGTTAGTCGTCTGGTCCGATATTTCCTAATAATGCGCCATATACTCGTCCAACCTGTAAAAAGCTTCCACGACTAAGACGGGTTTCAAGCAAGTTTTTAATAAACTAAGCATTAAGGCCCAGTTTATTTATTGAATTTGGCAAAACGTGAACGAGTTCTGTAAACGCAAACGTTCATGAGCTACCGTTCTGTGGCTCACGGTTCTGTAGTGATCCCTGTCTCTAGTTTCAAAAGTGTATATTTCTGTATTATGAGGGTTTATCGTACCATCTCGTAAGTTTCATTAATTTTGTATTGGGGTCGAGTTTGTGATACAAATTAAAAATTGAAAACAAACGCCTATATCCAAGGCAGTAGAGTATGTGAAATTTCATTATATACGTTAGGATTCCTAAGAGATATAATACGAGATATTTATTTATTCTCCCAATAATATTAGAGAAATGTTGTGCCAGTAACCGTCAATAATAAAGTTTTCGTACTATTTATAAACAAAATCCTAAATGTTTTCGCTAGTTTGCTGGAATTTCTCACAAAAAACTACGAGCAATTGTAAGTGTGAGTATCTGTGGGAACAACTTTTACTCTGGTCGTTCCCCGAGGTTCGGAAGTCACGTTAAGCCGTCGATCCATTCCATTGTTCGTTGGGCTATTAATTAATTAACCAATCTGGGGAACAGTCGGTACTAGTTTGTAACAAGACTTCACCTCAACATCCCTCAAAACACTCACCATCAGCCCATATTCGACTGGGACTCGTGGCGTGGTCCTGTAATCCAGCTTCATGGAGGTCAGGTTTTGAGGATGATATAGGTCTAAAGCGGCTCAGATAGTCTCAGTAATCATCTGATGATACCCGCATCAACTCCCACCATCGTTTAGACATATCAGACCATCGCCTCCGTGGTTCGGAAGTCATGTTAAGCCGTTGGTCCTTGTATTTCCATTGGTCATTGGGCTATTAATTAATGACCCATTCTAAGGAAGAGTCGGCCTTAGTCTGTAACAAGACTACACATCATAACTCATTACTACCACTGGAACAGTCGGTTTTGGTTTGTAACAAGACTTCACCTCAACATCCCTAAAAACACTCACCACACTCACCATCATCCCATATTCACTTTAAAATACCCTTCAAGAGTGGTCGATGCCTCAAATCAATGTAGAAAATAAAACTAATGGTTGATATACATAAAATTATTCATACAGTTTTCAGAAGAACAGGGTCAGTGGGACAGTTCTCAAATTCTTTCAGTAGGGTACCTTGTCGAATAAGATTACTAAAGACATCCAGTACGGTGCGGAAGGTGAGGAGGCCCTGCTGTGCCCAGTAGCTCCGGTCCCCAGGGGTCCCCCCAGGTGGGGGCACGGGGCTCGCGCCGCACCTAGGGGGGCTCTCACCAGCTATGTTTTTAAATCACCCGATAATTGAGATTTGCGGTCTTGGAAATGGAATCTACATTTCTATGCATTTCCCGAAGATGTTTGCATTTGCTGCTTCGTTTCTACTCTTCCTGTTGGAATGTCGATGACCCTTATTTACATTTTGCGTGTTTGTGTATTTATGGATTTCTGTGTTTCTTTGCTGCGGTTGGTTTTACTTCAATTTGCCGAGAGAAAACTGTAGATGATACTGTCACTGGATCTTTCAATTTTCAAATATATTTTCTTGATATTGAATCGAAATTTATTTATTTTAATGAATTTGTAGTTCTATCTTGTGTAAACGTTTGGGGTAATATTCCAAAAGTAAAAAGAATAATAATAACCAATAAAATTATGAAATCAAATTTAGAACAAATGGTATTCCAGATTCACTATCATTGATTTAGTGGACTATTAGTTATGATTTGGTCTGAAATAGAACTTTTAATTTTGTATTTTAAAACTAATATTTTATTTTCAAAGTAATATGTGCTATCTTTCTAGGCATGGTCAGAAAACACTACGGTTATGTTTGCAGATTTGGTTTACTTTCGGGATATATTGAATCCATCCTTTTTTAATAAAATTAACGTTGTTTGAACATTTATTGACAGAACGACTAAGTTCAGAAAAATCCAAAGTTTATTACATTGGCACTATAAAACCTAAAACAAATTTTTAGTTTAAGCTCTAAAGTTCAATGCTCTAACACTGCTTGGAGAGGACGTGGAGGAGCTCATCCATCTAGGGGTGCGAGTTCGACCCCAAAGTCACCACTAAAATTTGTGACTTTGCGGTAAAGGACGAGGTTGAGAGAGAGCTTTGCAGCCCTAGCTTCGTCACAAAGACAAACTTGACCTTTTTCCAAAGATTGTGATATGGTAGGTAGATTGAATATAAATGCCACATGCTGCTTGAGGCAGGAAAATGAACATAGTTCGGCAGTCCAAGCACAGTTAGCGCTGAGAGGAATTATTTTAAGAGTCTTAAGTAGAGCCACTGACGCACGCGCAAGATTTGGTCATAGTTAAGTTATCAACATCGGACAAACTCGAGCATGTCGAGCCGAGGAGGAAGAAACGCGAAAAGAGACCGCAGCTCTATCTGTGCTCGGGCTGCCTCTATGTTGATTTACCTGCCTCAGCCATGTTGCATCTATGCACAATCTTCCTCCCATAACATTATCTTTTCTTTTACTTACTGCCCAGGCCCTACTTCCCAGACAGCTGATTTGCAAGAGGTCCTGCGTGTGAGTAATGCCTCGTATCGATGAGTTTAGGTCGGTTTCACTTCCAAGTATCTGCTCCCATCTTGCGTGAGAATGTCGCTCCTTTCCTCCTTCCTCTCCGCTGTTGACAAGTCCTTCATTCAGGTGACCATTGAGACCGCGCAGAGGTTCTTGGAAGATGCATCACTGTTGAGGACCTGTTCCAGTAGAATTAAAATGCGGGGGTAGTAATGAGGGTTGAGAGGAATAACACTTTTGGAATAACATTTATTCGTTAATCATCCACGTTTGTTCAATAACAATATCAACGTGTGAACTGTTTTTAAAATTGTTCCGAAGACATATACTCGTATTTGTCTTCGACCAGCTATATTCGTCTAACTGTTACCAGCTACATAACGCAATATGAGAAGAGTTGGCTAGTTGATTAAAGTGGGTTATGGGATTTCTAACAGACTAAATCACTATTTGATATGCCGACCACTCTCATGAGGGTATTTTAAGGCAAATATGAGGTGAAGGATGAGTGTGATGAGTGGTAGTAATGAGTTATGAGGTGTAGTCTTGTTACAAACTAAGGCCGACTCTTCCTTAGAACGTGTCATTAATTAATAGCCCAATGACCGATGGAAATACAAGGACCAACGGCTTAACGTGACTTCCGAACCACGCAGGTGATGGTCCGATATGACTAAACGATGGTGGGAGATGATGCGGGTATCATCAGATGATCACTGAGACTACCTCAGCCGCTTTAGCCTATATCATCCTCAAAACTATATTGTGTTGTAGATACTTAAATGTACGACTACTGTAATTTTGTTGGAGATACATGGTTGACAATGGTGTGTGCGCAGTGGTAACTTTTCACGGTGGCCGCTCTAGGGGTTCGGAAGTCACGTTGAGCCGTTGGTCGTTGGGCTCTTAATTAATGGCCCTATCCGGAGAACAGTCGGCCCTAGTTTGTAACAAGACTACACCTCACCGTCCATCAAAACACTCATCACACTCTTGGTGGGACTAAATAATTCCACCATGATCACACTTACCATCTAGCGGATCCGTGGCGGATTGGTATCGCGCGCGACTCCAGAGCTCATCACTCCGGTGGCGCGGGTTCGATCCCCGCAGTCACCACTCACCACTTACAATTTGTAATGTGACTAATACGGTTACGCTAGGTAAAGGTCGAGGTTGAGTGGTAGAGAGGACTTTGTAGTCCTAACTTCGCCTCGTTAATCAAGACAAACTTTATCTTTTTACCATCATTCCATATTCACCTTAAAAATACCCAAGAGTGGTCGGTGTCTCAAAGCAATAGTATCAACAATGATTTTTAGGGGTAGATCAGAAAGGACTCTGTTTAGATCCCAAGGTCTTTTGTTTGATAGGCTTGAATGTCCCGGTTCCTTGTAAGAACACATTTAGACATACAAAAGAGATTTACTTCTAAAACGTAGATCCCAAGACAACCCCAACAGTTTAAAATCTTTGAAAAAATGCTTGCAAGAGTATCTAAGACCGTGTGATTACCCGAACAATTAACTTTTTGCAACTCAAAAGCTCTTTTTTGTTGGCACTTGACTTAAACCCTATTTATTTTCAAATTACAAAGAAACAAAGTCATAAAGGTTGACAACACAATAAATGCGCTCATAACGAACCTTGCGCCGTGAATGGACAATGTACTAGGCCAAGCCTGCAGGGATACACGGAGATACGATCACACCTCACTCACACACTTGGAGATGGGCTGCCAAACCTTGCTTGCGCATGCGCAGGCCGATGCTATCGTACCTACTTTATGAGCGGGGCTATTTACTACCCAAATTGCCCCCTCCCCACCCCGACTTTCTATTTGTTTGCGTAATGGCCGGCCATTGGCGGGTCTTCTTTATTTGCTCTATGATTTATTAGGTTCTTAGAGCCGACTTGGCTGAGTTATCGACACTTGTTGAGTCTGCTGCGAGAAGAATGTTTGACTAAAAGTGTGCACTAAATCATGCAAGGTCGAGGTTTTCAACTGGTTCTTTAGGAGAGGATTCAATTTCGTAACGTATAGTCAAGTACACATAAGGTCCCGTGGCGGGTTGGAGTCGTGTGCGACTCCGGAGCTCATCCCTCCGCTAGCGCGGGTTCGATCCCCGCAGACTGGGACTCGTGGCGAGGTCCTGTAATCCAGCTTCATGGAGGTCAGGTTTTGAGGATGGTATAGGTCTAAAGTGGCTCAGATAGTCTCAGTGATCATCTGATGATACCGACATCAACTCCCACCATCGTTTAGACATATCAGACCATCACCTACGTGGTTTGGGTCACGTTAAGCCGTTGGTCCTTGTATTTCCATTGGTCATTGGGCTATTAATTAATGACCCATTCTCAGGAAGAGTCGGCCTTTGTTTGTAAGACTACACCTCATAACTCATCACACTCATCCTTCACCACATATTTGCCTTAAAATACCCTCATGAGAGTGGTCGGCATCTCAAATAGTGATTTAGTGATCTAGTCACCGTCACCACTTACGTTTGTAAAGTGACAATACGGAAACGCTAGGAAAAGGTCGAGGTTGATTGGTAGAGAGTTGTAGTCCTAACCTCTTTTTACACATTTGGCAACGTAGGGTTTTAAATTTCAAAGGATAGTTTTAAAGGTTTTTAGTGATGTTTTGAGCATTTTTCAACGTTCGTGGCGTGGAGTGTATAGTTTATGATCTAATAGTTATGAATTAATATATGAAAAATAACCCCTGAAGATAGATAACACCTTCACTGCGATCAAAATGTAAAAACTTGAAAATTGCATTTGTTTACATGCTCATAAGCACACATAGCAATGATCGTGAATTTATTAAACATGTTGAAATCATTGAATTTATTTATTTTATGAAAAGTCAGTTTACAAAAAATATTGTGTTGACTTTGAATATGAAAATATAAATGGTACAATATTGGTGAAATGAGAGTGAACTACAATATAATAGTGAGTGATGGACATAAGCCATTGGTAAATATATAATACTTCGTAGATTAGTATATTTTCCAATTATTATTTTCTTTGTATGAATATTTTAGATTATTGATAAGCTAGCAGATTCTGCAATACACTCTGACACAGAGTAAGAAGCTTTAATCAACAAATACTCTTTTAACTTCTTTTAAACTAAGCCAATTGTGGCAGTGAACATTTTATCTCATTGGGGAGCATGTTTAAAAGTTTTATGCTACCTTGCATAGTCAATCTCTCATATTTAATTTATTTATCGTACGGCATTTATATACTATGCTGTTATATATACTAGTTATATAATTAATATAACCAACTTAATTTTAAATGATTAACTTATAAAATCTTCTTTGTTTCCAGGTAGATGAGATCCTGCTCTAAAATCCAAATTCTACTCTAAGGTTAAAGTAAGTATTGAAGTGCTTCTATACTTACTTCCCAAGATCGCATTAGAATGGTTGTATTTAATTTAGTTTTTACCTGAATGCCTGTTAAAAGTTCTTTTTAAAGCTATATTGTTGACAACATTATTTAACTTATACAATTCCAACATTTTAAAGCAATAAGTCAAAGTCAAAATCCACTTTATTTCCGTATAAACAAAAGTACATACATATTACACATGTAAGTTGTTCATGAATTACGTTGCCATGAAGGATGGTTACGTAATCAAAAAAAACTTTTTTTTTATGTTTTTAAAGTATCGTTTTCAATATGCCGTCATTTTGTTTCTACAAAGGTTAGGGACCTGAAATCTTCCCAGAATATTTTTAGAACCTACTTTGTAAACTGTGTAAAGTTTAAAAAGGTTCGGTGCATGGATGGACACGTAATATATAATTAAACGTTTAAACCTCTTCGTGGGACACTCGTTATATAACTCGTTGAACCTTTAATAAAAAATAAGCGTATAGCCATGAATGCTAGCAAATTTCTTATGAGGGTAAATAACACCGGAATTGCCATTTTTGGGCGTTTCCTTTTCCTTTTGGGGAGAAGCGTCTGAAAAAGGTCACTTCCAGTAAAAAGGTAAAGTTTGTTTTGGTTTAACGAGGCGAAGTCAGGACTACGAAGCTCTCTTTACCACTCAACCTTTACCTAGCCTCACCGTATGGTCACATTAGAAATAGTAGCCTAAGTGTTGACTGCGGGGATCGAACTCGTGCCACCTGAGTCATGCGCGATACCAATCCACCATGGATTCGCTAACCGTGGTAGAAAGATTTTTCTGGCAAACGAACGTATCCCAAAGATTTACAAAAGGAACATGTGTACCTTTTTTCGTGAAATTCGAACAAAACTGCAACCTGCAAAAAGCGGATCCGTGTCGGATAGGTATCGCACGCGACTCGGAGCTCATCTCCGTTGGCGCGGGTTCGATGCATTACTGGTAATGTTGAATGCTAGGGACTTTGTAGTCCCTAACTTCCTTATCGTCTTAAACAATACAAACTTACCTTTTCCTTTTTACCTGTAGAGATACCACATCATTTTGTCGTAGCAAAATCTGCCCCTAAAAAATTTACTTACTTTAAAATCTAACCGCAATCAAAACTATACACACCTGAGCCAATTAACCTCTTCAATTCCAACCCTGCAGTGATAACATCCCTTGTCACCGGTATCTCGGCCACTCCCTCACTCACCGCGCCCTGCCTAGCATGCGGCGTGCTTAGCCTCGTATAAAACTATTATCAGCCTATTAGTGGCCATGGACACCGCATATCGCCGCCATTATGTTAATGCGGTAATTTCACCGTGTTATGTGCATTATGGTTGCGTCAGACTAGGTGCTTACACTCTTGCCTATGAGTGATAAGTCTTCTTGACGCATGCGCACGAAAGAGAGCGCAGGAGTCAGTGATGCAAAAAATAAAATAAATCAAATTATCATTACTAAATATGATTGTCTTATAACTATGTATTAGTGTACAAAAAATTAACATAAGTATTAAGTTTCTACATTATCTTTAAGCTGGATCTTATTAGATTATTTATAAATTTAAAATATCAAACTGTCCAATAAAGTAAAATTTGTTGATTCTAAGGCCTTTCAAATGTGTGGCAGGCATTTGTGGTTTCTATTTGTGAATTTGTCTTTCAAATAAACAACTCCACTTGGGTGGTTTGTAAAACTCATGAACTACTTTTATTATTGTTTACTGTCTATATACCGGGTGGCCACGATAAGGTGTCCTAAACGGATTACAAGAGTACTATTAGAGCTAGAGAGATGAAACAAACTTTTCTCTCTGGAAATCGTACACGGAGATTTCAGGAAAAATTATTTTAAGATTCTCAGTATACAGGGTGTGTCAATACTGAAACTCACGGCGCCAAAACTCGAGAGTTTTAACTCCAAAGGTGGGTCGTATTGTACAACATTTTAAACAGAAGACAATTCTCGACATATTGACGAAACAATTTCTTTGATATGTTGCTCCGTTATCAAACTAGAGCTATAAACGTGAATAGCGTAAGCTTTTACGGGACGCCCTGTAATCAAATTATCAATTCGATTAGAAATATAACGTGTATGTATTTTTTCATATTTTGACGAGTTTTCTGAACGTCGTAAAAACCGTGTTTTGGAAACATTATTAACCTCAAAGTCGATGTAAACATTGAATTTGTTTATAATGAATAGGTTAAAACATCAAATAGTAAGGTATATCATGCTGCATATATTGTAAAGATAATTTCAATATTAACATTTTTTGTATTAAAATTATTTGGTATCTTTATTTGTTTAATTTTTCATTTTATTTGTACTCTAACTTGATTTATGGATTAAATCTACTCTCTAACAAATCGCTAATTTATGTGTAATAATATATTACTAAGTTAGTCCGCTTTATTCTATGGACCATTAAACAAGTTGGCAATACAAATCTAGTAAAATTGTGTTTACATGAACCTTTAATTTTACGACTTCTCTACTAGAATAATGTTTATTTCATGGCGTTTTGTAACTAAATCTTAGGTGTACTTCACAAGAGTGCTTTATATAGCAATATAGTGTGTTTTATATTGCTGGTGTTTTGATGAATCAGAAATAATCATGAATCATTTCTGTTTAACACGACTGGTCTATGTGATATTTCGATCAGTTATAGTAAAAGTTTGTCTTGTTTAACGAGGCGAAGTTAGGACTACAAAGTCCTCTCTACCACTCAACCTCGACCTTTACCTAGCGTTACCGTATTGGTCACATTACAAATTGTAAGTGGTGACTGCGGGGACCGAACCCACGCCACCGGAGTGATGAGCTCCGGAGTCGCGCGCGATACCAATCCGCCACGGATCCGCATAGTAAGCACTGTATGCACCCTAGTAACGCATAATGACCACATCGGCAGCCAAACAAAACATATGGGTTTTAACAATCAATTTGTGTGCTTATTCAGTTCCCTAGCAACTTAATTTTAAAATTTTAATAAAAATGTGGAAGCGAGTGGAAAAGTACGTTAAAGTTTAGAAAAAGCGCGTTCAAAATAATAACTAATCCAAATGGCAGAATTTTGAGGATAGTTGTAAATGGAAGAAAAAACGAGTTTGGTAAAGGGCGAAGAACATTTGGAAACAACAAACAACACCAAAACACTACAAGAAAATAGCTGTTGAGGGATTGGGTGAACTTGAAATGAGTGAACTTGGGAAAAGAGGAACATTCTTTGAGGAAGCACGATAAAGCAGAAAGAAGGACTTGACCAAGAATATAGAAGAAGAAAAGGAGACATTGTAGAGGAGCTGAAGAGATCTTCCGTAACTTCTGTAGTGTAAATACATATTTGTTGTAAATAAAGGTCCTGGGATGCTGTTGAAAACAGACACCAGGGCCAGGTGGTTAGCCTGACTGGGTTTTATTTTATCAGAAGTTGGGATTTTGATTTCTTAATCATCTTGATTGTAGGTTTTAGTTTTATGTAAATATATTTTTCTCAGTTTAGCTCACCTTAAAGTTTTATACTTTCGGCTTAAAACTTTTATTTTGCAAGAAAGGTCAGCAAGATAATGATGCAACCTTTTCTTAGAAGATCAATTGATTTTTGTATATTATTCAATCTAAAATCTTGGTAAATTAATTGAAGGAGGCTTTGTATATTTAATTCTTTAAAGTTTAATAATAACTTCTTTCTCTTTTGTTTAAACCTTGGTCGATAAATACACACTACGTTCTTTCAGCGTCTAGTTAAAACGTCTAATTATTTTCCATACTATGATAACCCTTTGATTTTCCTGTACGGTAGTATTGGAGATTTAATCAAAGTCTTAAATTCTTCTAAATTTTGAATTTATTTCATTTATCCGATATGTTTTTTTGTTTTGTTTTACGTTTTCTTTCCTGACAGTATGGTGAGACAAGTTATGGTGAGAACGTGTCAATATAATTTTAATTCAAAACTGTCGCAGTATAAATACCCTGAAAAGGTTGTATGACCAATTTAATTTGTATGACTATACAATAGAGCATTTTAATGTTTACTTTTACGTTGTGTAAATAGTATTATTCTTATTTATTGTTAATTTGTCAAATTGATTTCGTGTATATAGTGTATTGTGTTTATTTAGTGTATTTGTGTATAGTGTGTTATATAACTTTCTATGTTCAACAAACTGTTTTCAGTTTAAGAATTATTTCGAATATTATGTAGTAAATAGTTTCTATGGATGTAAGCTATTTGTAATTTTGATTGAAAGGGAACTAAATGTGAATGAATACCTTTTATATTAAATTAACGATTAAGATACATTCTTTTAACTATATTTATTCAATAAAATATGTATTTATTTAAGTTTTGTGCGTATAACTGCCACATTCAATTGGTATTTTCAAGTAACAAAACTAAAACATAGTAAGAAAAAATGGATAAATTACCATTGTAAGGTGTAAAACGCATGACTTAATGATTATCCTTATATATGAACGTACTCTACTTTAAAGTGAGTATTAAATAATTTATTTTCTTAACTAAATCTAGAAAGGGTAAATTCTTATTTTTTGTCTAAGGTAAGCACTACCCAACTGGAAAGTGACTATATCGTAGTGTATGGTTTAAATTCAATTTTGCCGTTGCAACAAAACTAAAAATATGTCAATAAAATCAGAGCATATTAAATGTTGTTGAATTTAAAAAATATCAGTATTTGTATTTTTTATATTTGCGTTGTATAATAATTGTATTACCTCTTAAATGTCTTTCAAATTAAGTGTTTGTTTTTACTACATTAGGATTACAAAGTTAGTTTTTTACGTTTCTAAGATAGTCCGCACTCTATTTAAAATCACTATTTCTTTGATTCCATTATTTATTATGTATTACACATATTAATACTATAATTATTTAGCAAACCTTTATTACTAACGTTTAGTTACTTTGCTGAGACCTAGCAAGTCTCCTGAGGATGTCTATTGTAAAATGAACTAAACGTTTGACACTATAAATAGTTTTTGACGCTGTCTGTACCAACAATTTAGATGTTATATTAATAAGAAATTTGTTTTGAACTAGAATCATACATAATTGTTTATAATTAAAATTTAAATAAAAAATGTAAATTTAAAAAATTATAGCATTTATGCATTTTCTTAAATTAACCTGGAAATTGTTACACTTAGAGTTTCTGTGGTTGGTAGTTTAATAATGTAAGTAGGCTTATTATTCAGTAAATAAATATTTGAAAACGTCTAATGATTTTATTTTTATTTTAACATAAGTTACATTTATTTTAACATTTTACGTTTATTTTACATTACATTTATTTTAACATAATTGTTACTCATTTAGTTCACATGCTTAGCTCGTACTCACTTGTTTCTTCTCCATTTATGTATACCTTCTTAGTTTTAAGTAACTTCTTGTATTGCAATAAATCAATCTTTCTGTAAAAAAGGTGTAAACCGTTGGGATTCAATAAATAGATTAGGCTTATTGAGTTTAAAATTAGGATAAAACATTCCGATTTTTATCGTATGGAGTACAAACTGATTAAATTGTTTCAACTAACACATAAATACTTTATTTGATCGATTAATTTTTAATTATCACTCTAATTATTATTATTATAAATGGAAACCATATTGATATAAGCACTAAACAAGCTGAAAACGAAAACAACCTAATCCAAAATAATTAATCATGTTATACTAAGTAATCATAATTTTTAACTAACTCTAGTTAACTAAAACGCTTTCCCTGCCAATAGTCAGCTCCCAACTTCGTTAACTTATGGTAACTTATAAACAAACACACCCTAAAAGCACAAAGATAAATCAATCACAACACTTGGAAAAGCACAAGACACTTAAAACATCAATTAACAGCACGTAGAAGTGGCCGGCGCGTCGTTCAGTCCAATTTGGAGGGCGTACGTCGCTATGATACAATTGGCATTTAAGGAATGCAACAAGAGTAGTTTTTATTTTCCTCGTCCACCTGTGGGGAGCTGGCCAATGGGAGCGCGGCTGGCCGGACCAATGGGAGCGCGGCAATTACCCGAGCTGAGGCCGCCGGTGCCGCGGTCACTCAGAATCGCTGAAGGCTTCGTTAGAAGGCATCCTCTGCCCAGACGTTGTAGACTTATGTCCTTTGGGGAATATGGAACGGGTTAAATCTTATTTATTACCGGTGTCAGCTGTTTTTGTCTTTGTTGTCGCCCTCTAGTCAACTGTTATCTGTGACATCGGCCGGTTATCTATCATCTGTGTTATTGTTGTCAGCTGACTTAACCTCAAATTGTTTTTTTACGGTTTTTATCACCGCGTGTTCACCGCCGCCGGCACACTGTTCTGTGTTGTGATTGTTTGTGTTTTATTGACATTTTCTCTGTTACCTGCATGGCTTTTGAGTGGTATGTTGACTTTTATTTTGTTTTGTGATTTTACTTGCTGTGGCTTTTACAGCTAACAGAATATTTGAGTTGGAGTGTTATTTTGGACTCTTTGTATTACCAAACCATAACACTATACAGGTGAAAACTTAGTAAACACTTCACTTTACTAGAGTTTTGTTATAATTCATCTCAAAATAACAGTAGTTGGCATTCTTTTGTGTTAGTATAGTATGATACAAGCATCGAAATGTGTAAATATTCTGAACACTACTAAATATTAATTAAGTTATCCCTGTCTGTGATAGTATTTTAGATTCATCTGAAACTCTGTATGGTTTTTTATCTGGGATTTATAGCCACAGTTTTGCAACTAAGGTTTTAACGTGTAAAGTAATTGACAAAAGATTTTCTTTTCAAATTCGTTCCTAATGTATGAGAGATTGTATGTAGTATTTCTTTCAAAGATCTAGACAACCATATTACTAAATTTTAAGTCCTTTAACCATAATACTGAATAGTACTTTTATACAGTAACTTTTATTATGTTATAAATATTCGTTTGTACGAGCTTCGTATAAATAAAGTACAGCACTTATTACTACAAAAGTAAAGATATTTCAATTTTAAAATATTTACGATTTTATGAACGTAAGATTACTTACATTACTTAGCCTGACATTGTTAAAAACATCATAGTTTCTTTTTAATTTAAAATTTTACAAAAGTTATTAAAAGGGAATGGTTGGTTTGCACTTAAAATAATATTTATGTTAATAACTGAAACACTTTGGCCAGGGATTCCTTTTGGTTTTTACAATACATTTGAATTGTACCGACACGAGAAAATAAAAAACTAAGTACCAGTAATGTGTTACTCTAAACGTATTAAATATAAAAAATAGTTAGATAATAAACCATCCAATGATACATTTATTTGATTGTTCGATCTCTAACTTGAGTATCTTTAAATTCCAATAAGAAGATAAGTGAGTGGCTTAAAAAATATATTACACCTCTAAAAATACACTCTTGAAGAAATACCAAGATCTTGATATTTGGGGTTTTAAACAATTTCAGAATAAAAACTGGGGAATTTACAACTAAAAATGCAGCCTGGCGTTATAAGAAATTATAGCCATTATTTCTAAGAAATTGTCTAATGTCACAAAACTTGCAACTGATTCAAAATAACAAATCCACAAAGAAATAAACTCTAAATGTACCAAATTATAATGTCAGTGAACCCGTAAAACATCATACAGAATTCTTTACATCGATTCAAATTGAATATTCTAAAACAATCTTGGTTTTGTTGTTGTTTACCTCGTGGTATACACTAGTAAAATATAGTGTAAACTTATCTTTGTACTAAGCTACATGAATTTGTTTCGCATTTTAAACTATTAAAATATTTCGCTAAAATGTTCTGTATGTATATTAACAGAACACGGATAAATATTTAACTTAACAAAATTAACTTTATTTATACATTAACAAACATGCTAACGCAAAAGTTTATATAATTAAAATTAATAATGTCAAACGAATTTAAATGTGATTTAGTTGTATTATGTCATTAACTTTTTTCTTAATTTTAAATAAATAAAAATGTAAATTCCAGCTAAAATTTAAAATCTAATGTTGTTAACAAAAATCTACTGCCGCTAAATGTTAATAGATATAAATCAAAAAGTTGTTTTCTAAACTATTGGCAGAGGCAAAACAACTTCACAGCTTTATAAATTACATAGCTTATGACAAATTTCCAGAAACAACTGCCAAAGTTTCAAAACTTCTAAACTATTAATAACTATTGAGAAATATTTAAAATAGATATAAAAAAGAAAATCAATGATTAACTCTTGGTCGTGTTGAGAATTAGGTTTAGAACGAGGTTCTTTAGAATTAGTTTCTAAAGAATAAAGGATGTATTGGTTAGAAACTAAGACGTTTGCCTTTTTTTTGTAAAATATAACATTACATAAACCTTTAGTAAAATCGGGAATGCAGTTTTTTAAGTCAAGAGAAAGGTCAATTCCTTAATTTGTATAAGATTCAAGTAGGAGTAAAAAATAATCAAACAGGAAAACTATTAAAATAATTAACAATTTTAACCTAACTTTTAAACAGATAAAAATATTTCATTAATTTAAATTTCACAAAACGCTTCACAACTTATTACAACGCAATTAGATAGTATATTAAAACTAATTGCTTTTAACTTGCATAGGCATCACAATTATTGCACATGATTTATCTATATGATAAGCTTCAATATTTCAACAGATCAAACTTATAAGAAATTTAAAATTCAACTACATTAATAAACAAAAATAACAATCGTTCTCAAGGCGTATTTACGGAGAATGGATGTTGATTTTAATATAGAAAATTAATTATTGCTGAATACAGTAACAAAACAAAAAATATATATGATATATCTTACTAAATAGATATATCTTACTTAAAGATAAGTTCAAGGTTTAAATAACATTTACAATATACAAGTACTAAGAACGAATAAATTGACACCTTTGAACAAAAGAACATTAGTAGGCATCGGTACCCAAAAACTATTAAATTTTGATAATAGGTACAATTTTAAGTAACAAATTACAATGAGGATCTTAATTTGTATAAACGCTAAATAGCTAATTTATTATTAAAAAAAGGCTAACCCAAAATGTTTGGACCGGGTCTCTTACTATTACTTACTGGGTTCAAGTCCTGGTTCGGTCCAAACATTTTGTCTTCAAATGTCTTTAGTAATAAATTACAAAGAAGTAATGTTTAAAGTATTAATTATTTTACAAGCTCTCTCAAAGATTACAGTATCAGCCTTGTTTATACGAGATGGGTTTAGTTGGCTTGTTTTAGTGAGATGGGTGTGATAAGTAGTGGTGTACCACAAGGTTCAGTTTTGGGTGCAACTTTATTTATCATAAGGTTTTTGTAAACTTTGGAAAGAAATATATTCTTATTATTATAGAAATGCTTCACCACTTTAACACTGGCTTGTTAATTTATCGCTGGCATAGAAACTTCGTGTTGACTATATTTTACTGATTTATTTCAAAGGATTTATTGTGACTTTATAAGGATGTTTGTCTTGTACTGTTGACCGTATGGGAAAATTTATACAAAAAGTTAAGTTTCATTCACGATAAATTACTACATATAAGTAAAAGAATTCAGGTGGATTCCTTTCGCTGATAATCGTATTTTCACCCTAGTATACAATTAGATTATTTTAGCTGTGAACTGTACGCATTTCCAGACATAGAACTTTTAAAATTTAAAAAGGGGTTAGTTTTGTTTATATTATGTGAATTATTATTTTCGTTATAAAATAATTTTTGAACAATCTTCCTTGTTGATAGGAATGCCCTTGTGTTCTTAATCAAATAAGCCTTTCCTGCTAAGAAGTTTTATTTCAGTTTCACGGTTTGTTTCAATGGTTAATTGAAGGCAAAATTATTTAGTTAAAAATGTCTTCATAAAAAATAAAAATAGACAAATTACTATTTGAAAATTAATATATTTAGGAATAATCTTGCATACAATATTCAGGGTGGTGCAAAAAAAGGTAACCAATTAATTGTTAACCCTTATAATTTTGGTTACCTTTTTGCACCACTCTGTATACAGTATAGTTAAAGGCGTTGCTTGTTTACAATAAAATAGAATATTAAAGTCTAACTTTTGTTGACATTTCCTTTTTGTTTAGTTATCTACTTGTAGTAAGCCTGAAGCGTCTTTTAAATATGTTAATAAAATATTATTATGTCATCTACAATTTTAAATTTTATCGAAACAGTAGGCCTACTAATATTTTCGTTGAAGGTTTTTATCAAATATCGTTACATATTGGTATTTATAGCTATGTACCTAAATATACTATTCTGCGCTTTATAGTGGCTATGATTGTTTATTTATTTACGTTTTCTATACGGTATCATGTACCTGAAAGGATTGTAGGAGTATGTAGACCTTTTTCATTGAAAAAATAAAAATATTCTCGTAGTAGGTAGATAGCGTTTGAAATGGATCTAGAGGCGTAGAGTGGAACATTTTTACCTACTACACGACGATTTCGATGTGTTTAAAATGTGTTTAAAATGTACTCCTGTAATTAAATTTCTATTTTTATTTATGTTGATCGTAATAAAGCTAACGTTTAAAATCTTGAGAATTTTTATCTCGCAAAAGTCTGCGGTAAGAATAGTTTATCGACTAGGTTACAGAGATTCTTGCAAAAATGCCTTTGAAACCCTTAAAATTTTGACCTTACCATCCCTGTACATTTGTGAAACAAGAGTTTATTGTCTTTCTAAATGTCATATGGTTCAAGGTAGAGAAATTCATTTCCATGAGACAAGATTCGCAAACTCCTTCCGCATAAACCAACACAGATCTAAATTATATTCCTTGCTACCTTCACAGGCGGGTGCCATGCTATTTAATAAACTTACGATTAAAATTTCAACATGTTA
Organism: Matsumurasca onukii; assembly: GCA_018831715.1. NCBI lineage: Eukaryota > Metazoa > Arthropoda > Insecta > Hemiptera > Cicadellidae > Matsumurasca > Matsumurasca onukii. The sequence continues at coordinate 3,661,804 of CM032063.1, read as the reverse complement.
AAACAAAATTAAAAACTTTCTTCTTTCTAAAGTTTTTATAGCGTAGAGGTATTGATGGTTCCTGGAAAAATTAGCAATACTCGTATTTGATCTATGACTACAGAGTTGTTACTGGTGGCTCCTTGTTCTTAGTTCAACATTTTGTATATTTTAACGTGTAGGGTTTTCAATTGTTGTTATACTTGAAACAATTTTTTTTATAAAGGTTTAATAAAAAACCTTATAAACAACCCTATTAACAATTCATTTACTAGGCAATTAAAACACAAATAGAAGCAGCCAAGCGGGCGAGCATGGAATCAATTGTAGGTTCCATATGTAAATAGTGGTGCGCACCTCATACATAGCAATGTGGCCGGCGCATGCGCGCAGCACGCGTCTGAGCAATGCGCGCGCAACCATACATCCTGGTGCGCATGCCTAGTAAAACACCCCCTCCCCCACCACCTCATCATCGCTCGGCAAACTACAGCTGTTTATGTCTTCATTGTTGTCAGTTTATTGGTAGGATTCAATGGGTGGTTTGATTAACTGTTGGTGTAGGTGGCTCGTTTTGTTGTAAACTGTTGGATTTGTGAGTGTCCGTCCACCTGTTGGATTGAAATATGATAAGACGTTGCTGGTTATTCGTTGTTTTTTATTTAAGACACCGACTACTCCTAGAGGGTATTTTAAGGTGAATATGGGATGAAGGGTGATCGTGTTGAGTGTTTTGATGGACTAAGAGGTGTAGTCTTGTTACAAACTAGGGCCGACTGTTCCCCAGATTGAGTCATTATATAATAGTTCAACGACCAATGTAATGGACCAACGGCTTAACGTGACTTCCGAACCACGAGGAGTGACCATCGTGAAAAGGTATCACGAATGGAATGGAACCCGGGCTGATTTGGTGCGAAGCACGCATTGGATACGTAAACCTTTTTTATTTTGTACTCTTTCTAGATAATCTGTAGCCTCTTTAGAGTTTTGAATTTATAAGTTTTAATATTTATGTAAATAGGTACTCGTAATATTATTTGCTGTGGTTTTATTTATGTTTTATTCAAATAGTTTTATGATTTATTTTCATATTATCATTTTTTGTTTGCATACTTCTGAAGGTGCCATTTTGGTGAAACATTTTAAAGCTTTGTTAAATAAACTAAGTTATTTACAACCAATAAAAATAACCTCCCATTTAGTCGTTGAGGCTGTGTATTGTTCAGTAGTACTTGAATTGCCGTTAGGTTTGTTAAGAGTTTTTTTAGTTTTGACGTTTTAGCCGTTTAAGTGAAGATTTTGAAGGATGTATGGATTAAACTCCTTTAAGTCATTTTATTTCGGAATATTTCAATATATAAACACAACTTTTAAAACATCTAAATAAAGCTGTCTATTATTAATTTTATTTAATTTAAATTACTGTAACGCTCAAATTATTGTAAATAACAAATCGTAATTATTTTTCATGATAAGGTAAAGTTTTTTGAATCAATTAGGATATAAAGAAACTATGTGTTAAGTCATCATTTAAGAATTGCAAAACTGTGTTTAAACAAATAAGCCAAATCAAACAAAAACCTTCTTGTATACTCATTCTTGTTTTTTTTTTAATTCATTAATTTAAAATCAAACTAATTTAGATTAGACATTCAAAACTAGTAGACAACTTTTACATAGTCAAAATATTTCAGTAATACATTTCAAATTTGATTTAACGTTTTATTTTATTAGAGTAAAATTTTGTGAGTTAACGTTAACAATAAACAAATAAACAGAAAGAAAAACAACAAAGTTAGACAAATTCAATAAATTTCTACTAACAAATTTATTGGAGAAAGAGGGAGAGTTGAGGTTCTAAACATTGAATTGTTCGAACCCTTCAGAAAATTAGTGAAGAAACTACAACGCAACAACACGCAGAAGTCTTCAGTGAAAACTCCGATACTTGAGTAACGTACGATACAAAATATTTTTGGACAATGATACAAGGAAAACAATTAAGGTTTATACTTTATACCAAGTTTCACAAAAATATCTCAAAGTGGTTTTAAATTATTAGTTACTTTCAAAAATGTACAAAATGGCCTACATTTCTTCTTCGACTTTTTGACAAACCGTTGTGCTTCCCATGGTGTTTCTCGGGTACTTTAACCGTGCGTTCCTAGTTTCCAAAATAGATCAACCCCCCGAATTGTCACTCCCACAAAAGCCCAAACCTCTCAGTTTCACAGAGACAACTACTTAACCGCTATTATCCAACTAGGAGGGTTCCAAAAATCTGGCGAAGCCGGGCAAAAACGGGCCCCGGGTCCGTATAATCAGAGTGATGAGGGGCCCGGGCCCTAACCACAGGACTCGCGGCCCGGGTTATTTACGGCTTACAGACATGCGAGGAGCTACACTCGCCGATTTGCGCCAAAACCAGGGTTTCGCACTTTAACGACTTGTGAGTAAAAGGTTGCGAATTCAGTATTACTTTGTGTTTACTGTCTTTGTTTTGTGTTGGGGGGAATTTCGACTGTGTGATGGTTAGTGGTAGAAGATTTTCAAAGTCGTAGATTTCCGTATTGTTTTTTAAGTTTTTAAGTACGGGCGGGAAAATGTGACTGTGCAAACGGTTACAGTTAGGACAACGCAGGAATTAAAACGTGGTGCTTCAAGGATTCGTTTAAGTTAGGTTGGGACTTCCAAAAATAAACAATGTTCATTTTAGAAAACTCCCTTGGAAATCCGTTAATCAAAAACTAACTTAAATTTTTTTAAATATGACTCCATACCACCGTAGCTTCTTTTTCACATAAAAATAAGCTATTTTGGAAGCGCCGTTTTACAGACTAAAACTAACGTACGTGTAAAAAATTCGCTCGAGGTTTCGTAGTTCTTAGCCACTTGAAAAAAAACTTGTCATTTTTTACGTCCGTGAACTACAGTGATTGGTCAGACTACCAGTAATTTCTGCCGACCTTGGCAGTCAAGTGAAATGGTAGTAGCGATATTCCAACTTTGCTCCGCTCACTCAAACAGTGGCAAAACACCGTTTCGTTGTCCCCTGTTTCCGACGCCGTTTATGAGCCGAAACATACAAATGCGGGTTTATATGATAGGGCAGGAGTGGTTCTAGTTCCTTATAAACGAAAAAGCAAAACCGCTTGTAAAAAACCATAACACACTTTTAAAATAGCCTTTTTTGCTAACTTTAATATTTTTGTGTGCTAATTTCGGCGTAAAATTAAAAAACAGGTTATACAAACCTTGAGACAACCTTTGAGAACATGGAAAACAACATTTGTAATCTCTACACCAAAAATAGCGTCCTAAGCCGGGGGACTACAAGATCAATTTTAGAGCAACTTTTTCTGGAATGACCAATCCTCTTAAACCCAAACTACCCAGTATTCTGCTAAGGTTGGGTATACTTGTACAGTATGCACGTGGCAGATGGTCGGGAGAAGGTATGGACTGGGTAGGCAACATTAACATTCAGATTGAAACTCAGCAGTGAATGATCACTGCATGAATATGCAACAAGTCAGGCTTGCCACTACACCCCCACTTTATACCGGAACCTATCAATGTTTACTGTATATATAATAATGAAACAATATTTGTATTTTGGAAATACAATGTGTTTGAAAAGAAGCTTGTCTTGTTATACGAGTTTAAAGTCCTCTGTACTACTCAACCTCGACCTTTACCTAGCGTTTCCGCAAAGTCCCTTAACAAATTGTAGGCTAAGTGGTGACTGCGGGGATCGAACTCGCGCCACCGAAGTGATGAGCTCTGGAGTCGCACGCGATATGGGTCCCTATGGGGATATGGGAATATTTTTGGGGTCAAATATATGTGTTTTATACTTAAGAATGAGTATCTCATTTGGTTGAAATCTAGTAACTTTCATTAATGTTCATTTCTAATTGTGAAAAATATTCGCTATTGTGTTTTATGTCACTGCCGTGGCAGCCGGCAGTTTAAAATTTAAAAAATTATATAAAACACAATTAAATACATTTTTAAGACCAACTTTGGTCATTCTGTTTTAGAAAAGGTGATTGCCAATTTAATAAGGCATATGTGTTACCATTAATTGAAAAACAAACGAGATATGCTTTGGAACGAAGACAGGCGCGCTACCTCCCTTCCAAGTTTCTCCCTCAAGTAGATAAGTTTTTGAGCTTACTCGAGAGCCATTCTTACTATCTATTTATTATCTAAGTGAGTCTTATCGTTCAGTAATTAATACAAAAGCGTTTTACAACAACCCTTTCAAAAAATATTATGAGTAAATATAATAAATTTGTTATCATTTGTCAAATAAATAATAATTGAATTTGCATCCAATAACAAACCTGTATTAAAATTTCCAACAGCTAATCAACCAAAAGTCGAACCAACACAGAAAACAGTTTTCGGCTTTTCAAAAAAGGCCTGATTAATTCACCACAAAAAGGAGCAATAAATAATAAAAACCTTGTTTGTTGCCGACGACGAAGCTATTAAAATCCGTTGTTATAAATATTATAATGCGTGAAACCCTTTAGTTGATGTATTGTTTCATCAGCGTGGCGGCCTGTGTCTTAGCAGGCCCCCTGCTGCTAGCGGCTACCCCTGCTCGCTGCTGACCCCTGCTGCTAGCGGCTACCCCTGAGCGCTGTACGCTCACCAGGCCGTCTCGCCTAATGTGTCGGTCACCCTGCGCCAAGTCATTTGTCTTTGCTTCATTCATGCTTTTGAGTAGATTTTTGTGAATGAGTTTTGAATATTGTGTTTTTTTTAAATGGTCTATTGTGTGAGAGTTTATTGCGAGTTTTCAACAGGATGTTTGTTCAAAATGCAATTATTTGTAAACTTTTTGTACAGGTTTAAGTAGCAAGTAATTATTTTAAACACACGGACTAGTAAAAAAGAAAATTTATTATAATATATGTTGTTCAGAAAGACTTTGGCTTACGCTATTGGTGTCTTGATTGTCATTAATAAATTACAAAATCTAAGGAGCAGTCGGCCTTAGTTTTAACAAGACTCCACCTCTTCCTTCCATCAAAACACTCATCATTTATCCTATATTCACCTTAAAATGCCCTTTAAGGTAGTCGTAGCCTAACTATACAATTGAACTTCCTTCAAACTTATTGGGGTTCTTCCTTCGGTAATCTGAAGGAGTTTCACTAGATTATAGTAACAGTTGTACCTTTTGTCATTTTCTTCTGCAAGTATCTTGGCTGTATACTGATTCTACTCATCGTGCCGTCCAAAAAATGAATACGACAAATTATATCTGCCAATAGGAAGCTCCGAATGAGCTAAACTAAAAGGTGTCTGTAAAACTAATTGTTTTCTAACTAATTCTAAAACGAATGCTACAGCTTCGAAAAAATCCCGTCTTCACAAACTCCCATCAATCAAGGAGTCTCCTACCAATGCAAAATGTCTTGTAAATGTTCCAACCCGTACAATATTCGAAAGTCTCGATGTCGTGCTGAGTTGACGTCATACGTTAGCGTGCTGCTGCGTGTCGGCTGTACCAAGAATCAGCTGACTCTCGCACGTTATCTCGTCAGCTGATCTGTAATCAGCCGCAGATTAGGGGTTAGCCAGAGCTATGATAGGTCAGACCTCCTTGAGGTGACCTCACAAGGTTCCGTCTGGCTTTACTGGAAACCAACCCGATGTGTCAGTTTTGCTGAGGCCACTGACTCACTTTGGTAAATATTAATAAGGTGTCAGCATCTGAGAGGCAAGCTCTAGACGAGGAAGAGAGGACAGCACTTCACTGTGCCGATCTATATTTGGCGGAGAAACTACTGATTCAAAGATACTTTAGATCTTAATTTGTGAGAGCCAAGAGGCACCAGGACATACACTGTTACCAAACGAGACACTCAAACAACCACACACTCTACCAGTGCATCACAGTCAAATTTTTGAAGAAAAACCATCTGACGCCAGTGCAAAGTTGACTGGGATTCGTGGCGTGGTCCTGTAATCCAGCTTCATGGAGCTTCAGGTTTTGAGGATGATATAGGTCTAAAGCGGTTCAAATAGTCTCAGTGATCATCTGATGATACCCGCATCAACTCCTACAACCGTTTAGACGTATCAGACCATCACCTGCGTGGTTCGGAAGTCACGTTAAGCCGTTGGTCCTTGTATTTCCATTGGTCACTGGGCTATTAATTAATTACTCAATCTAAGGAAGAGTCGGCCTTAGTTTGTAACAAGACTACACCTCATAACTCATTACTACCACTCATCACTCTCATCCTTCACCACATATTTGCCTTAAAATACCCTCATGAGAGTGGTCGGCATCTCAAATAGTGATTTACAGCATTTATGATTCTTGTCATGAATGCGAGTTCAATGTTCTCACGAGTTCAATCAAACGGAGGCCACCACTCCGGTGGCGCGGGTTCGATCCTCGCAGTCACCACTAACAATTTGTTAAGTAATTTTACGGTTACGCTAGGTAAAGGTTGAGTGTTAGAGAGGACTTTGTAGTCCTAACCTCGCCTCGTTAAACAATACAAAATTTAATGTTTTTGGTGTTTAACATACTTCTAACTTCCCGTTGAAAACGTCTTCGCACTCCCTCATCGCATAGCCATCCTCCACAACAAACCACGAAGGAATTCAACCAGTTCAATCAAAACTGCTCCATTTGGTCCACACTAATTAGAAAACTGTCCGTTCTCCCGAACCGAAAATGGTTTGTGGGACATGATTTATCAGGCTGTTTTTGAGCCGATATTTCATCCCTCATTTGAGCTCCAGATCTATTCTAATGTGCGTCTAACGTCGGCCATTAACGCTTGTCAACAACGACTCTCGCGGTTACAAACTACTCTCGATTAATCGCGGGTTCGGTGTACGTGTGAGCATTAACGTGATTAATCGCGCCATCAGCAGCGCCGAGTAATCAGTAATCAGTAATCAGCGGCTGACAATGCTAATCGGAAGAATGGTAGCTGTACAATGTGCCGTACTCTGTGGTCTGTGCTTTCTACTGCTAGGTGGTGACTTGTAAAGTTGAGAATATCTCTAAGCTTGCTAGCAACTTTTCAGGATGACCACTCCCCGTGGTTCGGGAGTCACGTTAAGCCGTTGTTCGTTGGTCTATTAATTAATGACCCAATCTGGTGAACAGTCGGCTCTAGTTGTAACAAGACTACACCATCAAAACATTCAATACACCCTTCATCCCATATTCACTTTAAAGTACCCTCTAGGAGAGGTCAGTGCCTTAAATCAAAGTATCAACAAATGTATGTAAATTACAATAGTCAAAAGAAGTAGTGTTTCAAAATGTGTATCAAATACCCTTTGATCATTCTATATGTACTTAAAAGGTCGCCAGCGTGGTGGCTGAGTCAGTAGTGCGCGTGACTGCGGATCCAAATCTCGTGGGTTCGAGACCCGCCTCAGCCAACAGTTGGGAGTTCACCACACAACAAGCTGTATAGGCTGAATATACTTTGAAAAAATAATAATTCAGGTTACCTTACTGTAAAAGTCAGAAACAAAATAAAATCAGCACCCTTAAAATAATACTCTTAATAAATTATTTAAATATTATCAAAGCTCCAAGGTACGGAATAAATTTTTCTAACGAAATATATTTTGGTAAATCTTAGAGGAACCCAAAACTTTGGATTCAGGAGACTTAAATTGGAAAAATTCGGGGTGATTTTACACACAGAACTTCCTCTCCTAGCGGTTTTGTGAATGTTATTGTTCCGAACATGTCTGACTTCTGATGTCTAGCGTCGATATCCTCAAGGAGTCATACCTAAAAAGAGAGTTCTTAAAAACCTATGTCATCAAGTCTTTTTCTACTACAATCAATAATTTCTCCAACAGCCTTCTGCAACTCTAAAACAGAAAACAACAAAACCAGCACTTCCTTAAACTGCAACGAACCCCAACTCTGGACTCGAATGTGCTCCAGTAGCCCAGTGGCAAGCGTGGCTGACGGGCACGCGCCACAGCACCTCCTCCAGGGCCCGAGCCGCCCCCCGGGGCTCCTGACATGTAAATCAACCGCGGGTAATGAAGAAGGCACGACCTCGGCAGTTAAAGAGTAACTCGGTGGAGGTAGAGGCGCGTGAAGGTATGCAGGGGTAGCTGCTGGTAATTATCACTGGATCGGTAGCAGAGGAGTCTGCCGGTTACAATTACCAGGACGTGACCGGGGTGCTGAGTGGATCTACGGTAGGCTTGTCAAAGTCTGCTCTACGAGCGCGTGATTGGTGATGTGGGTGTTGTAGATGTGGAGAGTTACGAAATGCCTTCTTGAAGAATTAAACATAGACACAAGCGCTACCGTGAATCCTAGCGGATTTTCCGTAGCGGGGAATCGGCACCGGAAGAGCCCTTTGGGAAGCGTTTTCCCAAAAAATGGGGCTTTAATGTCCTCTTGGGAGGGCTGTTTCTCAAAAATGGGACTCTAAAGTTTAAAACCCCATTTTGGACGAAAACATCCTCCCCCAAAAGTTCATTGCCGTTGGACCGAATTTGCTGGGGGCGTTTCTCCAACAAACTGGAATTTATGCTTTAAAAACTTTATTTATGATTCTATTTAGACTTAATTTAGTATGAACATTGATGACACTATGTCTAATATTTGTAGTACAAATCAACACAATCTGATCAGCCCACGATGGCAGCAAAAAACAATTTTTCACCGCCATATAAGTCTGGCTGACAGGATTTTGTTGAGTTTTGAATACATTCCAGGTATGGTACCATAAAAATAATACCTAATGTAATCGAAATTAAATGATAAATACAGTTTAATAGCATAAACCCCACTTTTTGAGTAAAAAAACGCCCAGCCAAAACACGCAATTCGTGCGTAGTTAATACCAATAAGTGCATAGTTAAAGGAAATTCGCTAGGATTCATAGTAGCGCTTGTCGCTCCACGTCGGCTATAGGCCGAATTCTTTATTGCAAAAAACACCATAACCTACTCCCTTAGGCCAAGGAAGCACTCACAACGCGCTCAGATGAGACAAGGTGTCCACCTGGCTAGCAAGGAGGAAGAAAAGACAAGCTGTTGCCGTGTAATCGGGCTCTCGCGGGTAATGATACAGGACCCGAGTTTTTGTGTCTGAAATTGGTGTCATTCTTGGGATGTTTGCTACTTGTGCTGGTGCCACCCCCTGTCATTACCCGGTGAGACGCGCTGCCCAATTCCTCCTCAGTCCTCACACTGTGTCGCTTCATTGCTTCAAGTCCAAGTGTGGTTTGTTTTGACGGAATCTTCAGTCTTGTTGTTGGAGTGGGTAGCTTTGGTTTAATGTGGGACTGGGACTCGTGGCATGGTCCTGTAATCCAGCTTCATGGAGGTCAGGTTTTGAGGATGATATAGGTCTAAAGCGGCTCAGATAGTCTCAGTGATCATCTGATGATACCCGCATCAACACCCACCATCGTTTAGACATATCAGACCATCACCTGCGCGGCTCAGAAGTCACGTTAAGCCGTTGGTTTGGTATTTCCATTGGTCATTGGGCTATTAATTAATGACCCATTCTAAGGAAGAGTCGGCCTTAGTTTGTAACAAGACTACACCTCATAACTCATTACTACCACTGTTAGTCAGTGGCCTCAGCAAAACACTGACACATCGGGTTGGTTTCCAGTGAAGCTAGACGGAACCTTGCGAGGTCACCTCAAGGAAATCTGACCTATCACAGTAAAGTGACTATGCGGTAACGCTAGGTAAAGGTTGAGCGGTAGAAAGTATTTTCTTTTAGTTCCAACTTCGCCTCTTTAAAACAAAACTAACTTTAAGCAAGCTGCTTACATTTTAAAAATGCTAATCACATAAAAAATACTTATACCAACTCCTACAGTAAATCAAGGAAAACTACTGCACAAAACTACTGTAATGTTGAAAGGTAGGTTTTCCTCCAGGAAGTGAAGTGGTGGCGGCTCGAGGAAATGCAGTTTTCCTCGCCTAAATCAATACCGTCTCTCCCCTCTGAAATCGCGTTTCCTCCCCCACACAGCCGCCGAGTTTAATTCTGTTTATTATCTCCCCTTCTCACAAACACTTTTCTAATTCAGCTTTTCTCAACTTAGAGAAAAGACAATTTTTCTCTTAACGAATCAGCGAACTTTCCCCTTGAGACTGAGTTTTGAAATGAAAACGCAAATTAGGGAGGAAATCGCCGACGATTCTCCTCTTTTGGAATTGCCGTATGAAATGATTGTTTTTGTCCATTGGTTAGTAATTCACAGTAAAACCCTGTGTACTGTTTTTAAAGGTATTTATGCAGTTAAGAAAGCGAAGTTAGGACTAAAAAAGTATTCTCTACCATTCAACACGACCTTTACTAGCGTCACCGCATGGTCACTTTAAAATTGTTGGTGATGAACTCGGGTCGCGCACTGATAGTCTAAAGTCAATATTTTTATTTACAAAAACATAATTACAGCACATATATAAAATAGAACAAATAAATAAAGTGTTTAAACTGTGTCTTAAATTTTAGTTTAGCCTATACTTGTAATTGTTTTGGCAATTTATTATATTTTTTACAAGAGTACACAGCCTGTCTTTGATAGAATGAGGTGGTGTGAAGCAGGACAACTAGTTCACCGGAATTTCGTAGACTTCGCGGACCCGTGGCGGGTTGGAATCGTGCGCGACTCCGGAGCTCATCACTCCGCTGCCGCGGGTTCGATCCCAGCAGTCACCACTTACATTTGTAATATGACTATACGGTAACGCTAAAGGTCGAGTGGTAGAGAGGATTTTGTAGTCCTAACTTCGCCTCGTTAAACAAGACAATCTTTGCCTTTTTTAGATTTCACGCGGATTCACTCACTGGAAATTTTGTCGGGCGCCAATTTATAATATATGCGGTTTCTAGAATGTACAACCAAACCGCCACCGAATTCAGCTAAATGTATTTCCCATATATATACCCATTCCAATGTCGAACACTATAGAAACTCTCAACTCCTCCAACATTTCTGCTAAGGTATCCCAAAACGGTTGAAGTTGCAGGAATGCACAAAGTAGCAGCTGAAACCCATGTCACCTAGGATGTACAGCGGCCCAAGAATGTAATTTCTGGGCCAGATTAGGTTGTCCGGCCTGCTGGACCGATAATTGTCTGTAATTACCGGCCGCATCTCTTCTCTAATACATAATGCATATATCCCCCTCCCCCCTCGCCGCCGACACCGCCACCCCTTGCTGGCATGTTTTCATGACGTCCAGAGATGTTTTTTCTTTGTCTTACGACCTCATTTTTTCACCCCATTAAGCGAACATGAGGACGTGTTGCGTGGCCGCGGCCTCGGTTTCACCATAACTAATCCTTCTGTTGAGTAGGTCCTGTTTTACATAACTTCACCGCCGCACTGTTGCGGGGCCGGCTTGCGGTTGTTCGGGTAGAACACGGAATTCATTCATTGGAAGCAAGAAGAGGAGATTCTTTTTGGATTGGCCATAGTTTCAAAGATATTTTAAAACTTGTCAAATTGCATAGGCAAATATTTTCCTTGAAGTGTGTGTTGCTCGTTGAGGTTAGTAGCTTTTTCGGAGCGGATCCGTGGCGGATTGGTATCGCGCGCGACTCCAAAGCTACTCACTCCGGTGGCGCGGTTCGATCCCCTTGTAATGTGGCTATAATGTGACTATACGGTGACGATAGGTTGAGTGGTAGAGAGGACTTTGTAGTCCTAACTTCGCATTGTTAAACAAGACATGTTTCACCTGTTCTCAGCTTTTGGAATTAGAATAATCATATTTTAAATGAGCACTGACATACAAGTTAAATTTGAAAAATCCCACTGTTACGTTTTGTTGGTTTTTGAGAATCGAGTACACTGCTAGATAATATTTTCAAAATTATCAAAATATCTGAACTCTTTCAATGAAATATAATCAGTGGTAAAATTTCAGTGGAAAGAAATTAGTTACCCGAAAGGTGGAAATGGGGTGTGAATTTGGGTCGCGTGTAAGTGATCCTAATTGTTTTAACAATTTAAGTAAAACCTTTCGGGTTTATGGTTTAATTAACTTAATGAGTTTAAATTCAAATTAAAAACCGATGATTTGCGCATGATTTGACGTGTTTTTGTTCAAACCCAGCATGTACTTCAGTGCAAAGACTATTAATGTGTTTTACAGTCTTTTTTGCAGTGATACTTGGCAACACAAGGAGTCGTATATTAATTATTAACAATAATAAGAAAAAAATCATGGATAAAATGAATTTTACCACTGTAGGGTCTAGAGGGTTATTTCTTTCTTTTTACTGTCTACGCCAATGGCATTTTTATTTTGAGACTTAACCTAGGATTTTTTTGTGGGCATTACCAAACGCTTTTGGGAAAGCGGTCCAAACCCATGTGCCTGCACCGGGAATCGAACCCGCGACCTTGCAAGCCGTGACTCTACCCACTGAGCCACGGAAGCAGGCAACATGGATTCGTTACACCATCCGGTTTCACCTTGTGGGGAATCGCCAAAAGTCAATTTTAAGGTTTCATAGATAAACAGTGTTAGCCAATACATTCCTAATAAATTCAGTCCATTTTTTACTAAAACTAATCTTTAAAAACACTCTTAACATCAGTTCAATGCCGCATGTCATAAACCCTCAAGCACCGATGTTATGCGGCTACGCAGTAGCCCAGACTACATCCAGACAGACCGCATCAGAGGGTTGGTATGCGGGGGGAGGTTCCTCCGCATTACGTACCAGGAATGTAGAGCCGCATGCCATGCAGACAGAGTATGATGTCCGTAATACCAGTGATTATGCGGCTATGCGGCCCGCACCGCGCGCCAGGCTAATTTCGGTGCGACCTATTCATTTTTCGACAAGGTGTGGTTAACCGTGGTATCATCGCCCCTCCCCCGTGCGATCAGCTGAGACGGTGCGATATTTTTAATGTCGTTTTATTTTATATAATTAACTCTGGTGTGTTTGTTGCTTATCTGTACGGACCCGGGTTTGATCCGAGAAGTGCTTATTATGGATTAGCGACTGATGGTAGATAAGTTGTGTCTTTCTGAAGCAGCTGTTTCAAGAAGTTGTTTTGGTTGTAATAAAAGAATAAATAAAAGCGGTGTTGTGAAATTGTAGTTAAATCAGCTTTGTTTAAAATAGTATCGTAGTGTAACACACATCAATAGAATGAAGTATTCTCGTTATAATACAAATTAAGAAATTTCAAGTCAAAATGCGTTAAAATACTCTTGGAATTCCTTAACTGAAAATAAGCTAAACTATAAATTAATACAGTTAAAAACTGTTCCAACCACAGCATCAACATCAATTTCAAACCGCGCTTGTAACAAATCCAAACAGGCCATGAATAGTTAAAACGTCTAGGTGAAATTAATTTCCCACTTGCATTTAAAACAGGACATCGCGCGTTTTTTCCACCCGGGCACGGGTCGCCCCAAGGCGCATCATAATTGGAAGAAATTACGGGTGAAAATGACGCGAACAAAGGGTTTGATGTAAAGTGTGACAAGGTTAGGCCGCCGCAGGTGCGTGTGGTGGTGAGGGGTGTGTGGGGGGGGGGGCAGGTGGGGGTGTACAGGACCCCGGGCACAACCCTTTACCCGGGGTATGTGAGGGTAATCAATGCAGATGACGGGTAATCGCAGCACAGCCCGGGGGGACCCGGTACCCCGACGTGTAGACGTAGGTCAGGGTGTCAAAATGTACGGACGAGATGTGTTAGAAATACCTACACGAACAATTTTGGAATACTTCTAAAACTTGTAAACCATATGATAAGCGGTCCCGTGGCAGGTTATAATCGTGCGGGTTCGATCCCCGCAGTCACCACTTACATTTATAATGTGACTATACAATAACGCTAGGTAAAGGTCGAGGCCGAGTGGTAAAGAGGACTTTGTAGTCCTAACTTCGTCTCGTTAAACAAGACAAACTTTATAAGATGTGATCAATATTTACCAAATTTCTGTTTATGCATGACCACGATTGTTTGTAGTACGTTTTCGTTACATCTTTGTCTGGAAGGCAGAGGGTACTCAACGTTGGAGAATTTATTATAGACAATTATGTCAAATGTGTTTCGAGTACATAAACTCTACACAGGTTGCTTCAGCTCTGGGTCCATGCTACCTAAAGCCATCTTATTGTAACTAAGTATACATAGCTGTATGTATGTACAAAAATATGAAAATGTACTCAACCATATGTACTTCGTTAAGTAGCCTCTTCACGCCTAGGCCGTAGTTCAATATCATGTCCTCCGATAGCCCAGAGCTATACAGACCACAGAGATCCTCCTTCAACAACTAGTTTTGCAGGCAAACCTCCATGGTCCTGAGTTTTTAATGTAACCTTCTATGGTAAAACCCTTCTAAAACTATGAAACAAGGATAAATAAACATAATTTACGGCGTACGTCCACAAACTGTTAAAAGATGTTTAATATTTGCCCTTGACACTTTCAAATCATTTTGCTCTTGTGTTCTGATTGGTGTTATTGTATGTGCAGGTGAAGCAGTGACCAGTGCGCAGGCGTAGTAATCTAGTGACGTCATCATGACGTTTCGCTGTGTGCCAGCCTTCCAACCCCTCAGCAGCGACTGCAGCGCCCCCTGGGTAAGTCAACGTTCATAAGTAAATCTGTGTGCTAATGATAAGAGATTTCTTTGGGTGGAAACTGCTTTATTGTTTACGGCGTTTTGGAATGCGTAGTCTAATTTCTTCTGGACTTTAAACTTTTTTTGAAAAAATAATTCGAGTTTAAAAATCTGTTTTTGTATGTGATGGATAACAACTTAAATTAAAAAACAAAAAAAATCCGATGTACTTTTATGCACTTTTATAAAGTGTCAATAAAACGCGTTTCGCCAATCATTTAACAAATATACTCGTACATGTACACTACTGAGAAAGTAAACTTAACTCCCTTTCGCGAGCTGTGTCACAACTATAATCTAGTTTTTCCGGTTCACATCGCGTCAAAATATCATTGCAATTAGTTTGAAATATTTCGGCCTCGCTGTGGAGTACCATCTTCCGTCACTGATTGGCTGAATCTGGGATACTTGCTGTCTGCTATCCTATTGGTCACAGGGCTGCTCGACCGTCCATTGGAGCAGGGATGGAACTGTCGATGCTCTCATTGGCTGTAAAACCATAGGAAAGACTTCTTCAGGATTACTTTTTGAAAGTATAATGCTGTCTTCTTTGGTCAAGTTATCATTACCCTAGCTATTTTGATTACCCAAAAGACATCCAAGAAACCATTGAAATAATTAAACATGATGATAACTTCATCAAAGAAGACAGCATTAAACTTTCCAGAAGCTGGTAATCAGTCCTGAAAAGGTCTTTCCGATAGGGTCACAGCGGAACATGTTCACAATGAGAACATTGACAGTTGGCATCCCTGCTCCAATGGACGGTTGGCAGCCCTGTGACCAATAGGATATCTCAGTTCAGATAATCAGTGACTGAAGATGGTACTCCACAGCGAGACCGTAATATCTCAAGTTAATGATTCAATGATTTTATTCTTCACGCTTCGAAGCCTGTAGGTGCCGTTTGTATATTTGTACAGCTGGTCATAATTGTGCTTACGTTCTCTATTTACCAAATATCAAAAATCTTCAAGGTCTGATGCGAACATAATGCGGGCAACACTTAGCAAACACATTTGAGTTGCCCTTCTAACGGAAATTCTCAATGGTTAAACCCACCGTTCCATATTGCAAAATAGAATAAGTTTAACATCCCATAATGAGCAATGTCTTCCCAATCAGCCATTAATGGGGAACACGCACAACTTCCCAAGTAGGAACCTTATGAGCTCATTAAGCCCATATCGTAAACACTGGTCAGCTGATTGAGAGTTCGCTCATCCTGATACGCAATGGGTCGTGTTATATGGGTCAGAGCGTCTGCTAGACTCTGGGTGCAATTACTGGAGGTAATCACCACTTGGGGTCGGTTTCGCGAGCAAAAACTCTGCCTGGCTTTAGCTTTAGAGCAAAAACAGCTAAATCTCCTGCACTATTTGAGCGTAGAGGAGTTGTAGAGGGTGTTTGGCGAAGTGTTGTAGCTGTGTGGAAATCCAACAATTTTAAATGATTTCTCTACTAGACATTTTATATAGACTTACTTAATTTATTTGTCGTTGTGCTTAGCAGATGCATAGATTCAAAGATGCTGAATTAATCAAACTTCCCATGGTTAGGAAATCACGTTAAGCCGTCGGGCCACACCATTGGTTTTGAGCTATTAATTAATGCCACAATCAGGGGAACAGTCGGCCCTAGTTTGTAACCGACTACACCTAAATAATTATCCATCAAAACATTTTCGCATCATTAAAACCATATTCACTTTAAAATATTCTCTAAGAGTGGTCTCAAATGAAAGTGTGAAGAATTATATCCTCGAATTTTACAATACAAAACTGGTAGACACACCGTTTTAGACTGCAATGGTCAATATTGTGTTCTAAAGTCTAAAAAATACCGGATTATTTCTGTGCATGTTTTAGAAGCAGCGTTTCTAGTGGCGAAAGGACATAACGAAGCATTCCTAGTTCAAGCTAAGATAAAAAGAATGATGAAAAGTGGTGGCAAAGATTATGTTACAATTGGTAGATGGCGCATAGATGCCGAACGGCTGAGGCAAGAAAATCAACATAGTTGCAGCAGCCCGAACACAGATAGCGCTGCCGTCTCTCGCCGTCTTACTCCCCTCGGCACCACATGCTCGTGTTTGTCCGATGTCGATGACTTAAATGTGACTAAATTGTCCGATTTTCGAGAATGAAGGAACCTTTGCTTGCGTCAGTAGCTCTACTTGAGACGATTAAAAGACTCCCTTGCAGCGCTATCTGTGCTCGGGCTGCCGCAACTATGTTCATATTCCTGCCTCAGCCATTCAGCATCTCTGCGCCATCTACCTATTATAACATAATCGTGGCGTGGTCCTGTAATCCAGGTTCATGGAGGTCAGGTTTTGAGGATGATAAAGGTCTAAAGGGCTCAGATAGTCTCAGTGATCATCTGATGATACCCGCATCAACTCCCACCATCGTTTAGTCATATCAGACCATCACCTGCGTGGTTCGGAAGTCAAGTTGAGCCGTTGATCCCTTGTATTTCCATTGGTCATTGGGCTATTAATTAATGACCCAGACTAAGGAAGAGTCGGCCTTAGCTTGTAACAAGACTACACCTCATAACTCATTACTACCACTCATCCTTCCCCACATATTTAAAATACCCTCATGAGAGTGGTCGGCATCTCAAATAGTGATTTAGTAAAAATAATAACTTACATCAGTGTCAGAAACATATCCATGAAACACACAATAACTTTAATCTCCCTCCAGCAATATTTTCCTATAAAACTACAACCATCTCAATCATTTCCCATCAATCCTAACTGCAAACCGATCAACCCCCAACTGCTCAAGAGCTCTATTACAGGTACTCACCCTAACGCTCGCTCACTTAGCTTCACACACCCCGTGTTTAAGCGGGCACGGGGGTGGGTCCCACGGCGAGACGCACTAAATCATCCCCTGCCCCGTAAACATGTGGATTTTCCCAAATTTGATGTGGGAACTTTACGTGTGAAAGCACCTCGCCCGTGCCGGCTCGCCGGGGCGGTGCCTTTGGCTGTGGGACCCGGCAATTAAACAATTAGCCCATCAGCGACGGGAAAAGTTTGAAATGTTTGTGATTTCGGGCGCGCGTGCCCGCGCTCTGTGATTAGGGCGTTACAACGAGATAAAACAATAACCCGGCGCAGCGCTGTAGCCGGCTAGGTGGGTGTAGCAGTTTACAATATATAGGCACAGAGTTCGCTTTAATCTCTACAGTTAATTTTTTACACACATACACATTTCTAATTCTATTTTCTGCACACGAACACCGACTTTTCAATATATATAATTATTGCCAAAAATGGTCCAGTGGCTAGGCCACTGACCACCATGAGCTTGCGAGTTTAACTTCCTCTTTAGTGATACTTACTTACTTGATACTTGATGTCTTCGTTTTTGACCAATTTCTAGGATAAACTGTGTCATCTTTAAAAAAATTATTTTAGAACTATTTACAAGCAGTTAAATTAATTTTTGCGCCTCAAGTATACTCTCGCAGTCTACTGAGGAAAGTGAGGTCCCGGTCACATCCTGGTAAGGATTACTGGAATTTTTACCTTCCTAACGAGGCGAAGTTATAGGACTACAAAGTCCTCTACCACGAAATCTAAATAAATAAATGGTTTGTTGCGTTCAACATGTTGACATGCTATGCAAACGTCACTTAATTTTGAAAAGCTAAAATTTTCCACGCATTCTAACTTTGAAATCCCAGACATACATTTTGGACATTCACTCTCTCCCTATTCATTCGAATTGTACCACTCTAGTCCTGTAGTCAGTCTGTGTGTTCCGCGTTTTCCCAGTCGTGTGCCATAAACTCGTCTGTATTGTAAAATGCTTCTGCGATCAAAACTTTTTTCAGGCGAGTTTTGAAAGCCTTAAGCTCATGGGAACTTTTGATCGAATTTGGTAACCTGTTGACGAGCTGAACCTGAGAAGGTAAACGTTCATGACCTGCCGTTCTGTGTCTCCCAGTTCTCGACTTTATCTAGCGTCACCGTACAGTCACATTACAAATTGTAAGTGGTGACTGCGGAGATCGAACCCGCGCCACCGGAGTGATGAGCTCCGGAGTCGCGCGCGATACCAGTCCGCCACGTTACCGCTAAAAAGGTGTCGGGTTCATAGCGAACTAACCAATCCAATGGGGTCAACCGCGGATTATTATTGCTATCACCAAAAGTCTTCTAAAGTATCGTTACCCCACATCTAAGGCTATTGACATGGTCTTTAAACATTTAAACAAAGCCAAGACTATTGGTTATAATCCCATTGCCAGTAAAATACTAGAATATACTAAGTACATTTAGGATTTAACTACTCCACAAGTTCAGAAGAGTTTAAATGGACCTCCCAACATATTTTTTACGAACAACTTAATAGTTCACTAGCTCCCAATCAAGAAACACTTTAAAACCAACTGTTCACAATCAAGCAATTTTTCCAAAGAATCGCGTATTATTTGGGTACTGAAGTAACGTTTGCTACAAATCCTGCAAGATCTTACCCTGCCTTGTCGGCAAGCAGCTGTTGTGTTTAACCATATCGGACTCAGTTGGTCAGCTGAGACAGAGCATATGATTAGTGTTGCAAGCGACGCCCGCGCTCTCTGACAGCGGGCGTTGACAACCTGACAGCGTGTAATCAAAATGTATAACAACTGTCATTGCAGAATGATATCCTTGCTGCGAGAAAAATCAAACAAGCAACAGTGACAGCTTATAACTTTATTGCTGAACTGAACTTTTTTTCGTACGCTTGTAAAAAAAATGGCGCACTGTGTACATGCAGTTTACGGACTTAGCAATATAGGGCAAATTTTCTTTGTCAATTAGTACTTTCATTCATGTTTGCGTATCACATAAAAACCTGAAACTTTATAATTAAATTAAAATTCAAAGGAGTACTTTTTACACACTATATAGCCTAAACTTTGACAGAAATGCAGCGAAGAATAGATGTAGCCAAAGACAATGATATGGTAGGTAGATGAAGGCATATATGCTACATGGCCGAGGGTTGTCGTCTCTCTCCCCCCTCGGCAGCACATGGTCGAGTTTGTCCGATGTCGATGACTTAAATATGACCAATCGTGTGATTTTCCAGAACGAACGAACTTGCGCGTGCGTCAATGGCTCTACTTAAGACTCTTAAAAGGATTCCCTCGCAGCGCTAACTGTGCTTGGGCTGCCTCAGCTATTTTGTGTGTCCTGCCTCAGCCATTCGGCATCCATGCGCAATCTGCTTACCGTAAAATTATCTTTGCTTATACGACGCTGTCCATCTCACTGCTTCCTTTTAAAGGATGAAAATTGTTTATTTGTCTACGAGCGCAGGGCTCAGATATTATTTTCCAGGGGTCAAAGACAAAGGTATATCTAGTATGACCACAGATACGATTTTATTCGCCTATTCTCTGTGGAACTGCAATGCTTAGCTGTGATTGGTGGAGTGTCGGATGGCGGATGGCTCGTGAAGCGGCGAAGCGTGACAGAGCGCAGCACGCTCGCGAAAACAGCTGATTGTACCATTGTTGTAGCACACGACCAGCTGATTTATCACAACAAACATGGCGCTCGCTAATCACTAACCTAACCTCAATCTAGGTATCTGTTATCGTTATACTCTACCGTTACCGTTAGCTAGTAACAAAGACGCGTTAAGGGTCAGCCTCAGCTGCGCGGCGACGGGCAAAACTCGTTATCCAAATCAAGCCAAAACTGTAAAAGTTAAGATTAATTATTTACATTCGTTTTAAAACTACTCGCGTATAGAGCGTTTTGTTTCAAAATTATACGTTTTAAGAGTCAGCCTCAGTGGCCACTAGAGAAAGCCAAAAGTCGTCCGCCCAAAGAACACAGGACACCGCGCACGCCTTCTTTCAACTGATGCGGCCTAACCAGCGAACACAGAATAATATAGAAGGGCCATCGGAATAAAACGTTGTCGCCACTCTCAGCGGGCTTACTCAACCAAGATGGCGGACCTGGCGACACCACCTGTAATGGTTCAGTATAGCGGATAGCCGTTCTATGCTTCTCTGTATTCAATGGGCCTAACTGCCAACACAAACGCTTGTAAGGGTTTACAATGGACAGTTTTTCACCGTTCAGAACTTTTTACAATAATAAACATGATATTTTTGGAAACAATAGGAGTTTTCCGACACGTGTATTGAGCCCGATCTCTCATAAGTTGTTCAATAGTTTCACACATAACAATACGTTTAATGGCAAACTACTAACTAGTACAATATATCTTGAAGGATATAGGCTCTAATATTTGACTGATGAAAATAATTAGTACATAATAAATTGTTTTTGATAATAAAATTACATATTAAAAAACACAAGTAAGAATTCGAATTGTAATTAAACTTTGAAGTCATCCAAGTTTTAGTGCATTTCAACTCCATTTTGTACACTTAAAGCGCATAATTTCGAAAAAACTCTCTATACTCGAGTAGCTAAGCTTCTTTTCATTATTTACAGGAATGTTAATACTTAATCTTAACTTTAATAGTGTCGGCATATTTTGTATTATTGCAGACCCTTGCATTGGGCGTCGCCACGAAACTGAGGCAGACCCTTGAGAATTATTTTCCTCTAAAGTTCAGAGTCCATATGTTTTGTTATTGACTATTGAGAGTTGTACAAACCGATCAAGTGAAGTGAGCGATGGTCGTGCCGGGCGCGCATGCGCAGACAGACACGCCCGCCTGTGCATGATGAGTGGTATTACAGACTCGGCCTAGCATCTACAGGTTAGTGAGGAGCACGCGATCTACAAGAGGTGATCAGTGTGGGTAGGCAGGGTGGTTGGGAGCAGTGTGCAGGTGAAACGGTGAGGCAGGGAGTGAAGATAGGCAGGAGTAGGTGAGGAAGGAGATGACGTGAGGACGCAGAGGGTTGGGGAAATACGGAAAAAGAGACAAGAGAAGATTAGTGTGGGTAGGCAGGGTGGTTGGGAGCAGTGTGCAGGTGAAACGGTGAGGCTGACAGAATGAGATAGGCAGGAGTAGGGAGGAGGGAGATGAGCGTGAGGCCCAGAAGGGTTGGGTGTTTAGGATAGTTTAGAAGAGGAATTCGCGTGTGAAAACCTTTAGTTATCTTTATGGCAGCTAGTGTATAAAAGATATAATATGAACAAGTTTTTGCACACGGTCTAAGTAGATAAGCCAAGGTTTTGTCAGACAGAACGTTTGAAAGACTTTGATCAAGATTGGAAGATGAAAATTCAAAGAATGCATCCTTAAATTTTGGCGAACACTCATCGCACTCACTATTCGTCCCATAATACCTTGTCAGAGTGGTCGATGTCTTAAATCAAAGTATCAAAGTACCTAAAAGTTATTCCAATTTACACGCCTTCGATCGTTGTGACTAGGACTCGTGGCGTGGTCCTGTAACCCAGCTTCATGGAGGTCAGGTTTTGAGGATGACATAGGTCTAAAGCGGCTCAGATAGTCTCAGTGATCATCTGATGATACCCGCATCAACTCCCACCATCGTTTAGACATATCAGACCATCACCGGCGTGGTTCGGAAGTCACGTTAAGCCGTTGGTCCTTGTATTTCCATTGGTCATTGGGCTATTAATTAATGACCTATTCTAATGAAGAGTCGGCCTTAGTTTGTAACAAGACTACACCTCATAACTCATTACTACCACTCATCACCTCATCCTTCATATTTGCCTTAAAATACCCTCATGAGAGTGGTCGGCATCTCAAATAGTGATTTAGTGAACACAACCCGACTTTGATCACTGTATAGAGTCAACCCATTATTATAGCGTAAAACGCAAAACTGTCATGAACTCCCACACAATAACTCGAGGCCAAAAATGTATTTGGTATCACTTGAGGACAAAGAAGCGTGGAGCTATAGCGCTGGTATGCAAAGCGCTCGTGCTAGGAGAGTGTTTAGACGCGCATGCGCAGACCGGTCATCTGTGGACTGTGGGTGAGTGTGCACGAGCGAAGCACGGGCTAATTGATAGGTTAGCACACAGCACGCCAGATATCTAGCCGGGCCGGCCGCCATCGCGGCGTGCCAGCCTTGACGATGACCGGAGCGCACACTGGATTCGAAACGTTGTGAAATCTGTACGGTTCCGAAATGTCATTTGTTTTGAACACTATTGAGCTTTGTACTTTATGGATTTGTCTATGGAAAAGGATAATTTGAACCAACTTTTCTAGTTAGTGAGCAGGTCCTCCGAGTGGTGGGCCCCTGTAACCCCTATATGTTTCTTGACCCCTACAATTCCCTTCTCCCAAGTTAGGAAATTAAAAATACGTACGTTTTATGCTAGTTAATGTTGATCTTACGGATTGGAATAATTACTCTATAACTGATCTTTTCAAATAGTAACATTTTCCAGGTAAACGTTGAAAAATCTGATAGGAAGTTGGTTCTGAAATGTCACTTGTTCCTGTAATCTATTGAACTATTGAACTATTGGATTCTATCATGTCTGTGGAAAAGAATTACTTGAAATCCACCTCCCAAATTATAACATTTTAACATACGTTTTTTGCCAGTCATAAGGAATGTTTAGAGGCAAGAACTGCTTTTAAATCTGCTCATTTCAAAGGTACGCTCTCAAATTTACCTTGGAGAAGATCCCTAGACACCTTTATGTCTTTGAAATTTTGTTTTATATTTATTCAACCAAGCGAAGAAAATTTCCATTTGATTATTCCTTCTATAACATATTTATTCAATAATGGGATGTTTTAAAACGACAACCTTTAATTAAAATTCCCTATTACTGTACAATGCCAAATTAAAAGTGCTCTTACAAAAGTATGAACTAATGAAATGAGTTAATGTGATAACAGAGGGAGCGCTAAGTTGGAGGAGAAAGATAATTGAATTTTAATTGAAGCTATTAAGAGATCGCTGACTACCAACGGTAATTAAGAGAACAATTAATTACCTATCATCAGTTGCAGAGGAGTTATACACCGCCTTGTTTCTTACTTTTATTGTGGTACTCTGTTTGGAGTGAATTCAAGCACTGTTTGGGGTCAAATCATGTTTGAAAATGGTTTGTGTGTAGGATTGTATACTGATTACTACAAGGGTTTTTATAGTAAAGCAATTAGTATTGCCAACACTCTAAATAATTACAAATATTAGTAGCTGCACTTTCTGTAAAAATATTGAGTTATACTTGTCATACGTATTGTGTCGCGCCCAATCGTTTACCACCTTTTATCAGCGCCATCGGTCTTAGGAGTTTTGGAATCATTATGATTTTTCTTAAGATATATTCTACAGAATCGTATATCTAAAGTAGTAATAATTTTGCCCCTACAAAATCGTTTTAAACTGATCAAATTAAGTCCTTTCGATAGTGTCACAGCCAATGAAAACATCGACGGTTGGCAGCCCTGCCACCATTTGGATAAGAGCATGTACAGTAGCTCAGTTTCAGCCAATCTGTGACTGAAGATGGTACTCCACAGCGTGACCGATATATTTCAAGCAAATTATTATGATGTTTCGACGCGGTGTGAACTGGAAGAACTAGAGTATAGTTGTGACACCGGCCGCGAAAACCTAGGAGGATTGGATCATACATTTATTTAAGGCAAAAACTAGTTAGGAGCTTACACACGGTTTATTTTAATGTCAAATTCACAAAACATCTCTGTATTAATTAAGGATAGTGGCTTAATAAAAGGTCTTAAAAAACTACTACAAGTAGGGTCTTTGCTCTTCCCGTTACTGAAATAAGAATGGTCCTAGTAAATGAAATACAGTACATGCGTGTTGACACACTACAGTTTTTAATACTATGACAATATCCAAAGTTTCAAATATTTAAGTTGAAAATCGTCCGCGTCCAATAATAAGCACGACATATTAAAAAGCCACGATAATTCCTACTCTATACTGTAAACACACAAACTACATTACAGCTCAACGGTGTGCCGCATGAGCGCAGCACAGTCAAGCTCCTCTGTTGGTTGGTGCTGCAACCTAGCGTCTCTTTCTGGAACTCAAGCTTTCACTTCGATCCGCTAGGTAGCAGACGCTGCAACATTCGTGCACATTGATCTATAAAAAGCCGCGATTTTGAAATTGCTATAAATAATAATGATATTTATCTTGCCGCAAGTTTCTTGCGTACTTCATGGTTTATTTGTTTACGATATTTTCTGCCTAAAAATGTGAACTCTGATTTAAAACTTTCAAATTCATTACAGTCGAGCATTTTGAATATTATGTTCTAAAGTGAAAACAAATAAAAAAGCACTTTATCTATCTGGAAATCAAATTAGTGTTACCTGACATTATCAGGTATTTTGTTACAGATAAAAATACAACTAATAAGACTGTTTGGACGGTGACAAAACTTTTCTGTTGAGTAGGAATAGTGTATAGCAATAATCTGTAATAATAATTAAAAAGGATTCCATCGATATTTTAATAATTAAAAATATAAATTAATGCAATCCTTAAATGTTTCCATAACATAATTCGTGCTTGGCGCCTACATTTATTTTTGACTGTTGAGAGCATCAAAGAAAGGTTTTGTAGCGGATGAAAATGAAGGCGTCTTAATTTTCGGCGTTCAGTATGTTTCTAACCTTACTCGTTACTACTGTATGAATAAATATTGCCTATTTCTGTATTTGGGTACAAATATAACTTCAAAGTTATATTAATATTATTTCAGTTGTTTGTGGTTTAAACACAAATTAAATAAATCATGCATGTGTTCAGCATTTGCATTAAAAATCGTATATGTCCAGGTTTAAAAAAATTTTTACTGACGTTTTGTATGACAACTCATCTTCTAATAGTAAATAATAAACTGTCTACATGAATAAAAATTAAATTTTAAGTATGTATAGAACTCATTTTTAGATTATGAACACAAATTTAAAACCTCGTTTCCACAGCCATCTTGGTCTGGCTGAAGACCGATTTATTTGGTTTTTAAAGCAGATGGTTGGCACAGTAACAAACACGTGTATACCAAGTTTTTTCGAAATTGGGTCATAAATTTATAGCATTAAACCCCATTATTGATAAAAAATTCCCCTATTTTGCTGGTAACGAACTGTAATTTAAAACAGAAACATATTTTGTACCAAATGTTGTGAAAATCGGGCAATAATAAATAAATAAATAGTTTATATAACAATTTACATGTTATACATGAAAAGCTAAAATTTTCCACACATTCTACCATTGAAATCCCAATCAGACATACATTTTTGACATTCACTCTCTCTCTCATTCATTCGAATTGTACCACTACAATCCAGTAGTCAGTTAGTGTTTTCCCAGTCATTTGCCATAAACTCGTTTGTAAAATGCTTCCGCGGTCAAAACCTTTTTCAAACGAGTTTTAAAAGCCTTAAGCTCTGAGGCACTATTAATAGAATTTGGCAGCCTGTTGACTAGTTGAACTCCTACCTGAGAAGGTAAACGTTCGTGAACTGCCGTTCTGTGTCTCCCAGTTCGGTAGTTTTCCCTGCCTCTAGTTTCGTAAGAGTGAATGTCACATTCTCTTACGAGACCGCACTTAGATTTGAAAAAAGACAAGTTTCCAAAAAATAGAGGCAAGGTAGTGTCAACAATTTCAAATTTTTGAATGCGGCCTACACGACTCTCTCCATTATAATAATTTTGCAATGGTTCGGACTGCTTTTTTTGCAGAATGAAAACTCTGTAAAAACTTGATTTTGAGCATCCACCCCACAAAGCCAATCCGTAGGAAAGGTGGTGTAATTACACCGTAATACGCCGTCATCAGTACCTGAATTGGGCAGTATTCGGACAGTTGCCTCAAAACATGGGACCAGTAGAGTGCTTATAATGTTTTCCATTTAACTGAGTTGCTAAGAAGCTCAAAACTGCAAATAGCATCGTTATCTTTTGTGAGAGAAATTAATAACTCTATTTCCTATAAAAAACTTCTCTAACAAGTCCGAAGCCACACCAGCACCATCTTATCACAGATCAGCTGACAGACTGAAGGTGTAAAGGTGAGATGGTGTGAGGAGGTCTACAGCTGTTTTGCAATGTTTACCCATCAGCTGATAAGAGCATTATGGGTAACATCACTCACCCAAGATGGCGCTTGACAATGAGCTCTGCTCGTAAACCTGCCTTTTTGTGCTCTTTGGATTTGCGACTATCGATTACCGATGAAACATGAGCCTGCTGTACGTTGAGGAGGGATCGTTCAAGTGAGCTTTTGCATCGGGAAAACTGATGTTATTAGGAGTATGTTATACTGGGACTCGTGGCGTGGTCCTGTAATCCAGCTTCATGGAGGTTCAGGTGTCTCAGTGATCATCTGATGATACCCGCATCAACTCCCACCAGCATCGTTTAGACATATCAGATCATCACCTGTGTGGTTCGGAAGTCACGTTAAGCCGATGGTCCTTGTATTTCCATTGGTCATTGGCTATTAATTAATGACCCATTCTAAGATAGAGTCGGCCTTAGTTTGTAACAAGACCACCTCATAACTCACATTACCACTTATCACACTCATCCCTCACCACATATTTGCCTTAAAATACCCTCATGAGTGGTCGGCATCTCAAATAGTGATTTAGTGAGGATTTAGTTATTTAATGAAATATTCGGGAATTTCGTTTAGAAAGAGATATTTTTCGTCAGCATGGTTAGACCCAGACGCGAAATCAGCAGGAATAATTAATTCCGTTTCTTGCTTTCAATGCAATTGAGGGGTTTTCTCAGTGGTCACCGCAGAGAAAGGCTGAATTCGACCGCCCAAGGAACACACGACACCGCGAACGTAACAACGGGCAAAACGACGGGCTTTCTTTCAACTGATGCGGCCTAACTGTCAAACCCTCCGCTTGCAAGGATTTTATAGAAAGTAGATAGCGCCCTTATATGAAGGTTAAAATTAATTTGGATATCATAATTTTTATGGAAAGAAAAAGAGTTTATGATAAGATTTTTGATAAACCTATTTTTAGCTTCTTAAATAAATAGTCTTGAAAACACTCTATATTTTCTAACTATAACCATTAATAACATAAAAACTAAAAGCTATTTTGAAAAATTAACTACAAGCAAACCTAGATAGTGTGTTTATCTTTCATTTAAGAGTTGTTTTGCCAAAATAGCATTAATACTAAAGCTCCATTTTATTTTCCGCAAACCTCTGCAACGACGCCTCCCGAGCAGATGAGGCGGACCCTTATGGTCCCTTGTACCGCCGCGATGTCCGATGCAAGAGCCACTTTAAAAGCTAACATTGAGTATTCCCACTCATCATAAAGACAAGGAAATTATCTACATATGTGTTGAGCGATTTCCACCAAACTGTACATATATTCAACCTAGAATCTGAAGTTGAAAATCTGGAAAATTGATCTTTTTAAAGTCGACGTTTAGAAATAGTATGGCACAAGTTTTCTTTTTAAAGGACTCTATAAAAGAGTAGACAATCTCTTCTGATTAAAAAAATCAAGTTTGTTAATCTAACAATTATTTCAAAAGGCAATACGAATTTGCGTTTACCCTTGCAAGAGCTTGGTTTGACAGTTAGGCCGCATCAGTTGAAAGAAGGTCCGTTGTTTAGCCAGTTAATACGTGCGCGGTGTCGTGTGTTCCTTGAGCGGACGAATTTTGGCTTTCCTCTAGGTGACCGCTGAGGCCGATTCTGAAATGCAAACCTTATTGGTTAGAAACAATCGTCTATTGGAGTTACTTGGAAGAGATTATTAAAAGTCACAACTTCACCACTAATAAAAACGTTGTTCATTTAGTTGGTTTTTGAGACACAATAAATCAGGTACTAAAGGGTTTTAATTTTTTAGTAGTTAATTGATCTTGAAATAACAGTTCGACAAGGAAGATTGTGCGCATGAGCAGACTGGTCCATATGTACGCGTATGTGAAGCAGAGCGTCGGAGTCAAACCGGCCTCCAGCACTCCAGCACTCCAGCACTCCAGCACTGGAGTACAGTGGTGTGTGTGTAGGGTCCCCGCCCGCTGTACCGTTACAGAACTCACACTGGCCACTCACTCCGTCTGTTCAGAGTGCTGATATGGGCGCGTGTGTAAGTCATAACAAACCCGATATATAAATGTGAAACAAAGTTATGCTGCAGAAAAAACCAAACTAATAAACTTTTGGAATAATTTCGACGCTCACACATAAATTCACAAGTATCATTTATACTGACTCTGGTAGATCTGGCCCTACTCTAGTAAATATTTGTCCATTCAATTCTCCAACTGAGTAAAATGATTGAGTCAATAGAAACTGGTGTAGGGCTCTTTGAAACTGTTGAAATTTGAGACAATTTTGATGTTGCTCGGCAGTTTATAGAATAATTTGACATCAACTTGTAATGGTAGCTTTTGTACAATTTAGTTCTTTCTTGAAGAACATGCAAGTTGTCCTTGCCTTTTGTTTCATAAAAATGGATGTCTGTACTGACCTTGATTTTGCTTTATAACACACAGTTTTAAACACGTATTAAGTTCAAAACAATGTACTAAGTAAAAGAAAAATGTCACATATGTCGAAAATATATACGCACAGCTTGCCGTCTAGGAAAATATAATTGATAAATCACTATTTAAAATTCCGACCACTCTCATGAGGGTATTTTAAGGCAAATATGTGGTGAAGGATGAGTGTGATGAGTGGTAGTAATGAGTTATGAGGTGTAGTCTTGTTACAAACTAAGGCCGACTCTTCCTTAGAATGGGTCATTAATTAATAGCCCAATGACCAATGGAAATTCAAGGACCAACGGCTTAACGTGACTTCCGAACCACGCAGGTGATGGTCTGGTATGTCTAAACGATGGTGGAGTTGATGCGGGTATCATCAGATGATCACTGAGACTATCTGAGCCGCTTTAGACCTATATCATCCTCAAAACCTGACCTCCATGAAGCTGGATAACATTACAACAATTCGAAACTTTGAAATGGCACACACCAGCTAAAAGCTCACTTTATTATAGGGATCAAACAATGAAGAGTAGTCAAAAATAAAAGGTTATGTGTTATTTTAAGTTGCTCTGCAGATAAAACCTACTCAGGGTCTGTATATCGACTGCCAAATAAAATAAAGCTATTAGTTACGGAATATCTAGCGTCTATTCAGTTAACCAGCAAAATTAATTTACATCTTCCTAATTTGAGATTCCGCTCGTGCTCTGCCTTTAAGTCAAAAGCTCTTTCCTTGTGCTGTGCTATAGAATGTCTCAGGGCATTGCCCCTGGCTAAGCCTTGAATCATTAGTTGACAGTTGTGTATTTACTATTATGACAAATTCTATAACGCGCTGGGGGTGGTTTGCTAGAGGGTGAACGCCCTGGGCCAACAATAGCCCCAAGCGTTTCTCCTGAGCTGACTTTTCGCACGGGAATTAAAATGCTTCTACTTAAGCATAAACGTAACTTAACAGACATGCTACTTTTTTCGACAAAAAGTAAAGGTTGTTTTCTTTAACGAGGTGAAGTTAGGATTTCGAAGTCCTCTCTACCACTCAACCTCGACCTTTACCTAGCGTCACCAGAGTCGCGCGCGATACCAAACCACTACGGATCCACTAACTCTTTAAAGCACGTCCTGTCTTCGAATTCCTTTCGGAAGTTACTCGTATTTTTAGAAGATATATTTTTTCATTATGCTCTAAACCCATATTTTTAGACTTTTAATTGTTTATTATGGCTGGGACTCGTGGCGTGGTCCTGTAATCCAGCTTCATGGAGGTCAGGTTTTGAGGATGATATAGGTCTAAAGCGGCTCAGATAGTCTCAGTGATCATCTGATGATACCCGCATCAACTCCCACCACCGTTTAGACATATCAGACCATCACCTGCGTGGTTCGAAAGTCACGTTAAGCCGTTGGTCCTTGTATTTCCATTGGTCATTGGGCTATTAAATTAAAGACCCATTCTAAGGAAGAGTCGGCCGTAGTTTGTAACAAGACTACACCGCATAACTCATTACTACCACTCATCACACTCATCCTTCACCACATTTGCCTTAAAATACCCTCATGAGAGTGGTCGGCATCTCAACTAGTGATTTAGTGGTTTCTTTAATAATCTCTACTACAATATAACTTAATTTACTTATATAATAACTACCAATAGATTCGACAATACTGTACTTTGATTTGGGACACCTACCACTATTTGAGGGTATTTTAAGGTGAATTTGGGATGAAGGGTGAGTGTGATGGATGTTTTGATGGATGATGAGGTGTAGTCTTGTTACAAACTAGGGCCGACTGTTCCCTAGATAGGGTAATTAATTAATAGTTCAACGACTAATGGAATGGACCAACGGCTTAACGAGACTACTGAACTACAAAACGGGTTTGCAACATAGGATACAGTTTTAACAAACTAAAAATCAACAAACCGTGGGGATTTAATTCAACCAGGCCGACACGCAGCTGAGCGCTAAAGCGCCGCTGGCATGAGTGAGTCGAACTGCCTTTGTTACTCTAATGCACTCCCATCACAGCCTCGCTTCGGCCTTCGGCTTCAGACTTACGTATGACCGAGATATTTACAAAAGAAACATTTGTACCAAATTTCATGAAATTTTACAAATAATGTGGCCTGTAGAGAGTACACACATATGTATATAAAGTGTTGAAAAATACTCAAAACATGTTCTGGGGGGTCAGGATCGGTGCTCATTTCACGGTCCCGGACTGGATCTCACCATGCTGACAGTATGAATATCTCATTTTTCAAAGGAAATTCGATAATAAACGTTGAACTTAAGGTATGTGGAGCGCAGTGGCGGTGGTCCGGCGCGCATGCGTACAACATTTGCACCTGCGCCCAATCACAATAAATCCGCGGAACTGAGCAGCGATAGTGTTTGACGCGGAAGTAGTGGCAGAGCTAACCGACCAATCAGAGCTAACCGGCCGCAACACCATTCCACTAATAGTTTCGGATTCTACCGGCCAGATTTAATTTTCTGATAATTTCGGAAAATTACACCAGTACCGAAAAGGAAGTCGGGATTCCGATACCGTTAAACTTTATCAATCGCGAGAGCCGCCCGCCGTCGATACGCGTCAGACAGAGAGGGAAAATATGCCAATGATCGGAGCGCAGAGAGAGACAGCACCGCGAGCTGTGGAACAGGTTTGTGAGATTCCCTGCTGGACCGTCAGTGGCAGCACTTGTCTTGTCTTGCACACAAGTCGAGACCTTTTTCCCCTCCCCCCCGGCCCTCCCACTTTATCCCACCTGGTTAAACCTCGGGTCACACCACGGGAACAGAAACGCCTAAAGCTACATTCGATTCGGACACTGTTTTTCCGGCCGCTCTTCCACGCCTTCGCGCTCTTTTCCCGCGAACTTTAGTTTTCCGGAGGTTTTCCGCCACTTTTGTCGATGACGTCACGATAACCGTAGTGTAATCACAACATCTGCGCGGTATGACGACGCTGACTGGTGACATTTCTTGATCGCGCGTGAGTTCTTGAAGCTCAAATTGTCTGAGTGTTTAGTGCCGTTGTTCTTGGTGGTGAACTTCCCAAAAATGATGATTCCAGTGAGATAACATTATCAGGAAAGTTTTCCGGAAGTGACTACGTTATCAAAATGTCCAGTGATAAGGATTGACACCTTCAGCCGATCTACACCCCCATCATCCCCCTCTTCTGAGATGATGAGTGCCAAAGAAGACCTGATGTTCGTGAAGCAAGACGACCTGAACTCCTTGGACGGCGACGCAGTGAGTCCCGCACCCTCCAGTGACCAGCTGGACCAGGACTTCAGTGACGTCAGGCTCAGCCCGGAGCCCACGGGGAAGCGGAGGAAGCTGACAGAGTCGGATGATGGTTCTGAGGATGCTGACGCAGGGATGTCACCTAGGAAACAGCTGCAGATCGCTCAGCATCACAACAACAATGACGTCAGCTTCGTGTTGATAGATGATGACGGGGAAGGGGGGACCGGACCCGAGGACCTGGCTTCGGGGGATGAGGAGGTCAGTCAACTCAAAGCTTTCCAAGGGGTGGTTCTCGTAATAAACTAATCTTGACAGCTTGAAAGTTTGAACTTTTTGGCTTTCTCACTTTAGGAATATTCAAAAGTTGTAATCTAAGAGAAATCCTGTGTTTTTTATTATAGTCTGATCATTTTTCGTAATTAATTAATAAACCCTTCAAAAATAGTAAATCAAAACTAAAAGTAAAATAGCGAGTATAATATTCTAGTTTACTCTTCATGATTATCATTTATCACCAAGGAGTTTTACTTTCAACCCAATTTTTCTCTCATACACGGAGCAATTCCATACTTTCAACCAACATGCAACAATAATTTAATATTAAGAAAAGAACAAGTCCAAGTACACTGCCTTGTGGAACTCTAGAAAGTGTTTTAAGGTCTGTTGATTTTGCAAACATGAATATCTGTTGAGCATAGACTTACTAAAACTTATTAACCACTTCCTTACTGCAGGGAGGGCAATGTCTCGTGTTTATTTCTATTATCTGAAGAGAAGACATAAACCGTAGACAAAGTCACAACATTAAATCGAACTGGACCTCGAATAGGACCAGTTTTGACCTGGTCGACCCGTTGCACGATTTCATTAAAATTATGTAGGCTGCATTGTTTTCTCGTCCGTTATTTTGTTCAAAGCTGGCGTTGGTGCCTTATCAGCTTTTGGAAGGGTTTATTTGTACCCTAAAAGTTGTTAATCTTTAGATATTTAATAAGTTTTTCTCAAAAAGAACCCTGTTAGCATCTTTAAACGTGAATCGTGCAATTCTATGAAAAGGACAGGTTTTCTCTAACGACCAGCTTTTTTGACTGGCCACTATTCTTTAATTCATGGTACAATATGGAGTAAAATACGGTAGAGTAAATTAATAAAATAATGATTGTTGCATATTTAATATGAAACGAGTTGACCGAACGACAGAATTTAAACAGTAACATAACAAAAATAAAATTTCGACACTTCAATTCAAGGTTAATTGAACTTATGAAACATTTTTGGGATTGCAGAGACTGCCATTTGACGTATTGTCATTTAATTACTAAAGTTAAAAGTTTTATAGTTCAAGATAACAATTAAATCCAAAGAGGCTGGCTGCTCGCGAATGTCTGTAAGATTACTTTATTAGGTCTACAAAAGCTTACCAAAGTGGTCAAAAGTTCAATCAATCAAGATTTAGACCAATCATTTGGTAGGTTGAAATTTTACTACGATGACAACTAGAAGAACTCAACTGCTGCTAACGTCTATAAAATCCGTTCCGTCAATTTTATTTAAATCAATTTCAGAATGTTCTCAGCAATAAAGAACCAATCTCGTTTCTCTAGGATATGAAATTCGCTTACGCAATTCTTGATTCTCACTAACCTGCCTAACCTTTGCTGAGGAGTGCCGCAGACGGTCGCTAGGGGGCGTGACGGTCGTGACTGCTCTCGCCCTGTCTCGATCATGCCGTATTTGGCCGAATTACGCCGCAGTAGTGGCCGAACCAACACAACACATCACAGTATGTGTCATACATAATCAAGCCACGAGTTGTTGTGTTCAACGCGGTTGTCTTGCCGGCTTGCATTTTGTGATTTTGAGCGAATTCCCATAGTAGCCTAAATAGAGCTATTAAGAAAAGAACAGGTCCAAGTACACTGCCTTGTGGAACTCCAGAAAGTGTTTAAAAGTCTGTTGATTTCGCAAACATGAATATCCATACGTATTTTATTAATATCGTTTACAGAGAGAACGAAACGTCGTAGACCGCAACGGTTTGTAGTTTTTGAGCTTCCCAACACCCCTGAGTCAAAGGGAAAAACCTATCATGTATTTATTTAACTTGTGTGTGATATTGGTTTTATTTTTGTGTATGTGACCACTCTACAGGTCGCAATTTGTTGTCTAATTTTCACGAAATTCGGTACACATGTTCCTTTTGTAAATCTCT
This sequence comes from Matsumurasca onukii, assembly GCA_018831715.1. Classification (NCBI taxonomy): domain Eukaryota; kingdom Metazoa; phylum Arthropoda; class Insecta; order Hemiptera; family Cicadellidae; genus Matsumurasca; species Matsumurasca onukii. Next base: position 3,627,231 of record CM032063.1, on the reverse strand, counting down.
AGGTTAAATCGGTTCACCAAAAGTGACCTCTTGTGTGGTGGGGGGGGAAGCGGGGCTTTCCCAAATTTACCCAAAAACTATTTTCCGCCGTTGTTTCGTTGATTTTTGGTTGGTACGAGTATACCTGTTAGGTACGGTGTCTTAAATTGTTCCAAGTTTCATACAAATTGGATGATAAATATATTTTTAAAGCATAACTTCTCTCCATTTTTAAAGGGTAGCTTACGGGTTAGCAACGCGTCGGTTATGTTTAACTTTCTAACTGAAGGTATAGGTTCTAAATTGTTAAACTGTCTACGGTGATGATATGACTGGTTAAAATGTATTGCAAGGTAGTATATGCTGGAAATCCTACCGTGAATCATGCGCTTTTAGTCACCATGGTTGACTGGTCAAACTGGAAAGTGCTGCGAAATCATTCCCGTTGAGGATACAGAATGAATCAGTGGTCGTTCGATGATTATCAGTCATGTATTAATTGACCTAGAGGCTGTGACGATTAAAATTACAATTAAAAGTGCAAAACATAAACTTTTTGAAATAGCTAGGTAGATTTTATTTGGCTGTGTAGGACTTGATCGCTTGATGTATTGATCTCTTTTAAGACTGGGACTCGTGGCGTGATCCTGCAATCCAGCTTCATGGAGGTCAGGTTTTGAGGATGATATAGGTCTAAAGCGGCTCAGATAGTCTCAGTGATCATCTGATGATACCCGCATCAACTCCCACCATCTTCTAGACATATCAAACCATCACCTGCGTGGTTCGGAAGTCACGTTAAGCCGTTGGTCCTTGTATTTCCATTGGTCATTGGGCTATTAATTAATGACCCATTCTAAGGAATAGTCGGCCTTAGTTTGTAACAAGACTACACCTCATAACTCATTACTACCACTCATCCTTCACCACATATTTGTCTTAAAATACCGTCATGAGAATGGTCGGCATCTCAAATAGTGATTTATTAGGTAGTGAGGTCTACTGTTCACAGAACTACAGAACAGTTGACACTACATTGTGCAGGTCAGTAAACACGCGTGCCCAGAGAGAGGAAGGGGAGGCGCGTGACGCTACAGACCCAGTGCCGCGGGCGAGGCTAACTTCACACAGCTACAATCATCTCTCCTACCCATTCAATACTGCTTACCTGCAGCTTGAACAAGATAATACATGGCTGTAGGGAATCTGAGACTTTTGAATAGCACAGTTGATTAATTACCCAAGAGAAAAAATCGTACACTTTCAAAAACGTATCACTATATCACTATTTGAGATGCCGACCACTCTCATGAGGGCATTTTAAGGCAAATATGTGATGAAGGATGAGTTTTATGGGTGGTAGTAATGAGTTATGACGTGTAGTCTTGTTACAAACTAAGGCCGACTCTTCCTTAGAATGGGTAATTAATTAATAGCCCAATGACCAATGGAAATACAAGGACCAACGGCTTAACGTGACTTCCGAACCCCGCAGGTGATGGTCTGATATGTCTAAACGATGGTGGGAGTTGATGCGGGTATCATCAGATGATCACTGAGACTATCTGTGCCGCTTTAGACCTATATCATCCTCAAAACCTGACCTCCATGAAGCTGGATTACAGGACCACGCCACGAGTACGCACTATCTGTCCCTACCGGATCTAAAGGGTGGTACGAAGAATCAACGGTATTACGTTTTTTGTATAGAAAGAATTTGCAGGGATTCTTTGTAATTTGCTTTGAAACTTCTCTAGAGGAAATTTCAAAGTGAATATGGGATGATGGTGAGTGTGATGAGTATTTCGATGGATGACGAGGTGTATAGTCTTGTTACAAACTAGGGCCAACTGTTCCCCAGATAAAGTCAATAATTAATAGCTTGATGACCAATGGATTGGACTAACGGCTTAACGTGACTTCCAAACCACGGGGAGTGGCTGTCGTGAAAAAGTTATCACTGCAGCTGGGAATCGAACCCGGGTTGATTTGGTGCGAAGCACGTACTATACCACTGAGCTATGAACACCCCAATGATAGGGCTGCTCATATTGACACTCATTTCAAAATTTTGAACTCATAGCGTTTAATGGACTGATGGCGTCTTTTTTCTGTCATACGAAATCAAAAGGGTAAAGTTGAGGTTGAGTGGTAGAGAGGACTTTGTAGTCCTAACTTCGCCTCGTTAACAAGACAAACTTTACCTTTTTAAAGTTTGTCCTGTTTTAAACGAAGTCAAGGTGGGATTACACTGTTTTATTTACTACTCAACCTCGACCTTTATCTAGCGTTACCATATAATCACTTTACAAATGATCAGTGGTGACGGTGGGGATCGAACCCGCTTCCAAGCCAACTGTTTTACTTGTGAATAATTATTTGATAAACACTTTGATGCAGTTTTGCGGAATGTTAAATAAATATTTTATTTCGTTAACAAAATACATTGCATGATTCGTCAGGTTAAATATTTTGCTAAAATGTCACTCATTCTTACATCGAGAACTCATTCATACAATCATTAGTGTTCACTACAGCAATAGATCGGCGTGCGATTCCATCAGGAGGATTTATTTAAAACTGGAAAACTGAGGTGTTAGAAGAAACACGCCCACCTTGCCTGACCTTGCCTTGCAGAGGAATGCAATAAAGGTCAAACTGTTATTCCATAACAATGCGAAGTGGACCGTATGGCCTTTACACCGTAGAGCTGAGAATATAAGTCCTTACAGAAAATTATATTCAATACTTTTATTTCTTGAAAACACCATTAAAGAGGCTGTTATGATGTTGAAATACTAATCAAGGCTATAAACATGATTTTTAACATTTCCGACTCTCGACAAATAATATATTTTGAACTCCTTAAACACCTACTTTAAGAGTTTAAATATTACTGCGGACACATTCTATAGTAAGAGGGATCTTCAATCTGATCAGGGGAAAGTAACCTAAAACTTAACACAAACCAGTAAGCTAGATGATAATCTTAATTCTTAGAAACTCTTAAATAAATAAATAATTTATTGCATAATTACATTATACATGTATCGCAATCGTCAGTTATTATAGTAGCTAAAATTTTCCACTCACACACATCTAGATCTCTTTCATACATACAAATTTCCAATCACACGATTCATTCATTCGAATTTTCCCACTTTAGCCCCGTGGTTGAATTAGTCGTTTTCTAATGTGTTCTCCCAGTCGTGTGCCATAAACTCGTCGGTGCTATAAAATGCTTTTAGGCATAGAGGATATTTTAACGGGAATATGGATTGATGGTGAGTGTGATGAGTGTTATTGATAAATGATGAGGTGTAGTCTTGTTACAAACTAGGGCCGACTGTTCCCCAAATTTGGTAATTAATTAATAGCCCAACGACCAATGGAATGGACCAACGTGACTTCCGAACCACGAGGAGTGGCCATCGTGGCGATCCGCGCCCGGGAATCGAACCCGCGTTGATCGACTGAAGTTGATTTTGCAAACAATGAGTCTAAAATTAATAGTTTACAGTTATTCAGTGGGAATTTTAACTGATAACTCATTCAAAATCCGGCTGTAAAAATGTGCTTTATAAGATTATGTCACAAAAATGCGGTAACGGTGAATTTAAAAATACTACACTGCATGCATTAAATTAAACCTAACTTCTTTTTTCGTGTACCCTCATAACTTATGAAGTATGTTTTATGAAGAGTGTAGACACATCCGCAGAGCGCTCCCGATCCAACTCTCTGATCAGTTTCGCGCCGAGGCGCGGGTGCCCGATGTTTGCAGGACGCGAGTACGATGTCTGCAGGATGGCTAGTAGAGCTTGCAGGAATGCTGTCCTGAGGCGGACCCAGGAGCAGTCAGCCTCCAGCTCACACACACACACACATGAGCGGATCCTGTATCATTCCCTGGTCTACATATCAGTCGAGGTTTCCTTTTATTTCATACTCCGGCAGTTTGCGTAAAGAACTAGTTTGAGCTGAGTTACGGGGGATATGTCATGTCATAATATTTCCGAGATGGTATAATTATTCAGTGGCATAAAGTGATGATTATCGTAAAGTTGAAAGGTTTGGTTGGTACGTTTGTAGGTCGAGCAAGGCACGACGCCTCTCGCAGCGGCGGTCGCAGAAGACTTTTATATTGAGCGTCTCGGTTGGTGCACTGAGGAAGAGCGCCTCGCTTCGGGATGAAATTTGAAAAATAGTGCGATTATTATTATTATTAACTATCTTAGTTAATGATAATGACTGTTAAAACATGGGATTTAAACAAACAAAGCAGGCAGAATAAATGCAACCGTTCTGTAAAGTTCCTATGAGGATTGATCACTCCAGAAAAGTTGCTCAAAACATTCTCTCGTAGTCCCCGTTTAGGACGCTAATTTTTGGTGTAGAGTTTAAAAAGTTGTTTTCCATGTTCTCAAAGGTTGTCTCTAGGTTTGTATAACCTAGTTTTTTTAAATCCTACGCCAATATAAGCAAAAAATATTAAAGTTGGCCAAACCTAGGCAATTTTAAAAGTTTTATATTTTCACAAGTCTTGTGCTTTTTTGTGTAGAAAGAACATAAACCACCCTGCTTGGTTGACTAATCCGCTCAAGAACTCCTTCTTTTCAGTCAAAGTCCGTTCAAAAGTTCAAGTTGTAAGCCAAATCGTTTGTGCTGGGCGATGAGAAATGAGTGCAATTTGACAATACTTCAACTTCCCCCTTAAATTTTCGATTTTAAAGATCTTTTCCTAATGGGGGTTTAAATTCAAAAATAAATGAATGTTCCGAACTTCAAGTTCTTTGGCCTTGTGGTTTCGGTTCTGAGTTCATGTGCTGTTGAGTGTTAGGGGACGTCTTCAGTTGATGATTCTGAACTTTCCCGTTATAGATAAACACTCAAAGCCACCCAAAATGTGTGGAATTATAAAAAAAATTACTATAGCTAGTGCCAATAAAAAATGTATACAAATAAATAAATTGTGTATTGCATATATATATAGCTCATCACTCCGGTGGCGCGGGTCCGATCCCCGCAGTCAACACTTACAATTTGTAATGTGACTAATGCGGTGACGCTAGGTAAAGGTCGAGGTTGAGTGGTAGAAAGGACTTTTAGTCCTAACTTCGCCTCGTTAAACAAGACAAACTTTACCTTTTTTCGTGCAGCTGTGATCGTCATTGAACGAGACATCTAAAAATTTTGAATGTTTAAAACCTGGACATAGATAAGTTAACAAATCTAGGAAAATAAAAATAACAAAAAACTGTACCACCTTGAGTACAAAACAATACTGTCCGGTAAAGCCTGAGGGGGGAGAGTCCGAATGAGCGCCGGGCGGCCCCTTTGTACGCGATGAGTCAGCCCCTTCCCCCCTCGCCCACTTTTCCCAATACTTAATTTGACAGAGTGCTTTTTAATATCGCTAAACCCTCCTAGTGACCTTTATACGCCAAGTAGACAATTTATAAACTGCCGTTTATTTGGGAAGAATTTTAACAAGGAGAAAATAATGTGACTGTAAGTGTGTTAAAACTTGTTTACTATCATGATTTTAGACACTAAATCTATTTTTATTTTTAACGACTTCATTTGTATAAACGCTAATTGTCTAATTTATTACTAAAGACATTTGAATATATGGTCCTCCACATCGAGGCCGATATATCCGAAGCTAATTATTATGACCGTTTGACGGAAGCACTAGATTATAGCTGTTGTTCTAGTAAACTAATTATGAATAACAAATGGTCTAATGGTTAAAAAATCAAAAAGTTCAATATGCTCGTATTATTGAGTTTGTTTATAAGGCCCAGGTGACGGTTGCGCGCACAGGGACACATGTGCGTGGTGGATCACACTCCCGCGCAATGTTCCCGTTATGTGCTGCGCTCTGCCCACCACTACACATATACTACACTACACCATATAGTGTGTAACCACTGACCCGTTTGCTTTAGGATGATATAGGTCTAAAGCGGCTCAGATAGTCTCAGTGACCAGATTCACCCCACATCGTTTAGCATATCAGACCATCACCTGCGTGGTTCGGAAGTCACGTTAAGCCGTTGGTCCTTGTATTTCTATTGGTCATTTGGGCTATTAATCAATGACCCATTCTAAGGAAGAGTCGGCCTTAGTTTGTAACAAGACTACACCTCATAACTCATTACTACCACTCATCACACTCATCCTTCACCACATATTTGCCTTAAAATACCATCATGAGAGTGGTCGGCATCTCAAATAGTGATATAGTGACCTTGTCGACAGAAGAGGCGAAATAATGACCAATGTAAATTAAACAATAAATAGGTTAATTACCTTAGAAGTCCGTCAAAGAAATCCAAAACGTTTTTAAGCTGCTACGAATACGTTTCAATTCCTGGTATGGGAGTCATCCTCCGGCTCTCAAAGAACTAAAAATTACTTGTAGTACATAATATAACCGCCGTGAATGTCGTCTAAATAATATATAATTAAATAAATACACAACGCACACGAACAAAACACACGTAACTCGGAAGTCGTGAAAGCATAAATAGTCAAATGAACAATTCACGATCGGAATTCGTTCGGGTTTTAACATGATGTTCTTACTGTTGAATAAAAGATTTAATGCCATATTGTATAGTATGTAGACGCAATACAATTATTTTCTGCAAATTGATTTTATCCACACTGGCTTGTGAGGCTATAATTTATCTGTTTAGTGCAACAAAAATTTAATCATCCTGTAAAAGAAATATAAACTTTTACAGTTGAATCGAGTTTTGTTTTAGTTGCCATTCATTTCAGTTACTATGTCTTACTGAATTATCAAAATAAATTTTAAACCATTGCAAATTATTATAAGTTTAAATTATATTTCAGTTAAAACTATAGGGTCGTTTCAACTAATATACAATGTATAACAATCTCCTTAAAAATTGTTGTAAATTTACTGTAAAATAGTGAAAATTCTCCAGAACACAAATGGACATGTACGCACAATTTTCAACAAATAAACACATGTCAACGAGTAAATATCGTATTTTCTCAATTTTATATTGGCCGGCGCGCGGACTGCGGAGTTTTTTACCGGACGGCGCCGTGCGGCAACACGACTACTCGTGTGTATTCTGCCTGCGTTTGCGCCTGCGCGTGCTTTTTACCGCTGCAGCGCTGTTAGTGTGTGGTTTTCATTAAAAATAATAATTTAATAATAAAAATGCTATTTGGAATTTTTTAAAGACATTCTGTATTAGGAATAGTGTACACTTTAAAGTCCTAATTTCGCCACCAATAAAGACGTGTTTAATTTGATTTCGTATTTTATTTAATATCATTACAATTGTGTACGGAAATTATTTTCGAGGACGTTCGAGGATATTAGTTCTAACGTTGCTGCAAAATTTAAATTTAACTGCCCGAAACGTTAGGAGTAGTTTTTCTCCAGAATTGGCAGGAAAAGTCCGTTTCTCCTTTTTAACAAATTTAAAATTATTAATAGATTTCAAAAATATTATTTTATAATTATTTTTCACATATTGCCCAGTCGGACAAAGCGAAGTACGTTGACGCCGTCTTGAATAGTTTGATTTTCTTGTGCCCAAACCTGCTTTATCCTTTCGGAGTTAGCTTTCTTTCTTGTATCAGTCTAGGCTAAATCACTATTTGAGATGCTGACCACTCTCATGAGGGTATTTTAAGGCAAATATGTGGTGAAGGATGAGTGTGATGAGTGGTAGTAATGAGTTATGAGGTGTAGTCTCGTTACAAACTAAGGTCGAATCTTCCTTAGAATGAGTCATTAATCAATAGCCCAATGACCAACGGAAATACAAGGACCAACGGCTTAACGTGACTTCCGAACCACGCAGGTGATGGTCTGATATGTCTAAACGATGGTGGGAGTTGATGCGGGTATCATCAGATGATCACTGAGACTATCTGAGCCGCTTTAGACCTATATCATCCTCAAAACCTGACCTCCATGAAGCTGGATTACAGGACCACGCCACGAGTCCCAGTCCCAGTATTTAATAAATAGCTAAATCATAAGCAATACAGAATATTAACTTATATCAGTGTACTAACCACACATACACAACCTAACCTATATCTGTGACCAGTGCCGATAATAAGCTTTCAGCCTGGCGTAACGTAACTTTCTCCCCGTGTAAGCCTATTGTAGTTTATTTCAGTACGAATGCTTCCATACCTCGGGCTTTCTAATTTAGAAATCAGATAATTTTAATCCACGCAGTAGATTTCTTGTTTCGGTGAAATCACTGAATTTGTCATCGATCCAAAGTCTTCTGGATCACTTCTGAACCGTTCAAAAGCAGTCTAGGATTTAATGCGCATTTTCTCGGGATCGCCGAGGAGTCAAAAATGTGTTTCATACTTTTATTTTTGAATGAACTCTATTCTAGACGTGCACAAATTTGAGCTCTAAAATTTACGGACCGAACCAGGGTCTCTCACTTGCAAGCGAGTATGCTGAGGATCGTGAAATTTAAAATTTAGTCTTAAAGAAATTTGGAGACAAAATTTTTGGACCGGACCAGGACTTAAACCCGGATCTCTCACTCGCCGATCCGCTTAATAGCATTTATAGCACTGATACCATTAGTCGATAATAGCATTCATACAAATTTAGAACTGTAACTGAAATCACCTAGTTGGCCTGATGGTGTAGTGGTGAGCATAATCACCCGGTAAGTGAGAGACCCGTGTTAGAGTCTCGATTCGGCCTACAAATAGTCTTCAAATTTCTTTAGTTATAATTTAGATATTTAGCGTTTATACAGATTAAGATCTATCTGAAATAACCTTTTGTAATAGTTTATTGATAACCAACGTCATAATCAACGTTTCGTTGACAGGGACTCGTGGCGTGGTCCTGTAATCCAGCTTCATGGAGGTCAGGTTTTGAGGATGATATAGGTCTAAAGCGGCTCAGATAGTCTCAGTGATCATCTGATGATACCCGCATCAACTCCCACCATCGTTTAGACATATCAGACCATCACGTGCGTGGTTCGAAAGTCACGTTAAGCCGTTGGTCCTTGTATTTCCATTGGTCATTGGGCTATTAATTAATGACCCATTCTAAGGAAGAGTCGGCCTTAGTTTGTAACAAGACTACACCTCATAACTCATTACTACCACTCATCACACTCATCCTTCACCACATATTTGCCCTCATGAGAGTGGTCAGCATCTCAAATATTGATTTAGTGATATATTGTTATAACGATTCGGGACAACGCTACCAACTAATTTCTACGTACCAAATTGATAACACAACGATATTGCAAAGAATGTTTTCTCTTGCTTGAAAACAAGCTATTCCAATATATTTATTAATATTTCCCCAAGTTCTCCTTACAACCTGAAGATATTTACGTTCTTATTTCCAAACTAAAACTACTTTAGCACCCAGGAAAATTATCTCTTCCGTGTTCCGCGTTGTGTTTTCAGTGGCTCGAGATGTTTTGCAATGTTTTCACTGACTAATTGGTCGCGGAGAAGTATCGATGTGTAAATGCAGGGAGGTGTTTACTGGTGCGAGAGGGTGAAAGTCAACCTTCTGACATTCCACGGCGCGGCGCCAGCCCCAGCCCGCGGTAACATCCCCGTCTTCCTCGTCACTGCCCACTGGACAGTGATCACTTGCATGACTTGCACTGGTTGTGTTGTGTAAGCACAACCATGGTTGGAGGTCGTGGTTGGTGCAAGCGTGGTCTCCGGAATGGCTCACCAATCGTTAACACATCCATCTTGAATTCAATATTCGCCTTGAAATACTCTTCAAGAGTGATTGGGGTCTCAATTCAAATCAAGAAAAGAGGTATGGTGAGTTACAGGAAGAGGACTGGGTTTGACTTAGGCTTTCATGAGAGGTGGCAAGTAAGGCCATTGGGACTTTTGGCAGCGGAGTCATCGCGGGTTGGAATCGTGCGCGACTCCGGAGCTCATCGCTCCGCTGGCGCGGGGTCGATCCCCACAGCCACCACCTAATATTTTGTAAAGTGACTATACGGTTTAGCTAGGTAAAGGTCGAGATTGAGTGGTAGAGAGGAATTTTGTAGTCCTAATTTCACTTCATTAAACGAGACAAACTTTACATTTATCTTTTTCCTAAGATTATAACAAGGTTAAGGCAACACTCAATGTACCTTCTCCCTAAGATAATGCCAGGCCTTCAACATTGCCATCTGATCCGACCTCCTGGTGGGAACGAGGCATTTTCAACAATCGGACAGATACAAACTTGTCGTGCAATCCTATGAACCACAATTTGCCTCTAATAAATCTAACATAAGCTCGAAATGCGTCTTATTTCATCAGTGTTTAAAGTTTGAGACTCTGATTTGGGTATAAATTTCAAGTGAAATTACTTGTTTCTAAGATGAGAAAACAGAGCCCAAATGTTCTACCTCTTTAAATCTCGAACGTTAATACTTTGGATGCTCTAAATTTTATTATCATGCAATACATGCTTCAAGGTCGAAACATACCTTACTTTAATGATGTGACGAAATTTCTTTGGCCTCTTAACGCTTTTCGTCTCCATTTTCCACATTAAAGGTAAAAGGTAAAGTTTGTCTTGTTTAACGAGGCGACGTTAGGACTACAAAGTCCTCTACCACAACCTCGATCTTTACCTAGCGTCACCGTATAACCACATTACAAATTCAAGTGGTGACGGGATCGAACCCGCGCCACCGGAGTGATGAGCTCCGGAGTCGCGCGCGATACCAATCCGCCACGGATCTGCTACAACACATTATGTAAAAATCATCACGTCTGAATCGAGAAAGTTAAAACTTAAATAGTTTAAGACTGTTTCTTGTGTCGTTTCTCGACGAGAAACTGGGCCGTACATGCCTGTCTCCTAGAGATATAAACAATAATTAAGAACCCTCCCAACTTACAGTTTTGACCTATTTACTAACTTGTCCCATTAATCATTCTACGCAAATACCGTTGATCGTCATGCTTCAACAGCCGATAACAGTGACGGCATGATTTAGACGAGATACTAGATAGTGTAGACCGGACGAGGAAAGTTGGGTGGTTTGTGTGTTTGTGCTGTTTCCAGCTTTAGCCTCGGCGTGTGTTACTAATGATCTGTCTTCTAGAGAAAGTAATCATCCCCCCAGGACCTCATCCGACCAATCACAACACACCTGGGAGGAGCAACAATAAATATCAGGTAGAAGATGGCCGTCTTAAAAGTCAGTGAAGCAAGTTAAAGCTCAATTTTAGAATTATGAGTGGAGCAAAGTTGGAATATCGTTACTAATATTTCTGTTGACTGGCAAAATAAAGCATGCGCGAGTCTTCAAAGATCTGAGCGAGACAAGACAACTTTACTAGAGCCAATGTTTTTGAATCAGAAGATAAACTTGGATTTCCACCTACCCCTAGTTCACCGGGTAGAAATAATAAATACTCCGCTATTTCAGTGGTAAACATGAGTTCTTTCTTGGTTGACTAATCCTCTTAAAGGCGACCATGTAAGACAGCTTCCCATAGGAGTGCACTGAAGATCTTGAGAAAGTTCTCTAGCCACTTATAAACAACGTAAACCTGTGACGACAGGAAAAAGAAGTGGAAAATGAGACGCCAAGAACAGCCAAGAATTTGCCCAAGATCAAAACGAACGACGTGTCGTTGAAAACAACCATCATTTTAACAACGATCATTTCAAATTTCCTGAAAGGACTTTCGAAAAGAATATCCTTGTGAATGAACGTTCTGTCTTCGCAAGAAAAAAGTTATGTTTGGCTTGACTAACGAGACATCATCTCTACCACTCACCTTTACCTATCGGTATTGCATAGTCACTGTACTAATATAAGTAGTAACTACGGGAATCGAACCCGCGCTACCGGAATGATGAGTTGCGGAGTCGCGCACCATACCAAGGCACCAAAATAAAAATAAATAAATTGTTTTTTGCGTCAACATTGAAAATGTTATGCAATTGTCAATTACTGTAGTTTAAAAAGCTAAAATTTTCCACACATTCTAACATTGATATTCTGTTCGGACATATATTTTTCTCATTCATGCGGAACCCTCAGTGTGTTCCGCGTTTTCCCAGTCATATTTCATAAACTCTTCTGCATCATAATATGCTTCTGCGGCCAAAACCTTTACAGACGAGTTTTAAAACCTTAAGCTGAGGGTCACTTTTGATCGAATTTGGCAACCTGTTGACAAGTTGAACTCCTTTCTGAGAAGGTAAACGTTCATAAACTGCCGTTCTTTGTTTCCCAGTTCGGTAGTTTTCCCTGCTTTTAGTTTCATAAGAGTAAGTTTTACTTCCTCTTACGAGACCACATTTTGATTTGAAAAAAACATGTTTCTAACCATGGATCCACTAAAAAAAACACGATTGAAAAGAAAATCAACTGCCATGAAAGTAACACTACAGATAGTGTTATCAGCAGGTGTCAGGTAGGTGGGGGGAGGGGTATCAGCTGATCGCAGCAGCATTGTTGACCAGCTGTGACGCACGTGGACTGACAGCTGGTGCGCATGCGCCAATGGGAGGAGCTTGTCCCCCTGCCCTCCCCGCGCGCAGGTTGCTAGGTTACCAGTGCATTGTTGACTCCAGTGACAGCCGTGCCGCGTCGTGTCGTGCTCGTCGCCCGTGTCTCGTGTCTACGTCGACGTACGATCTGTCAATAAATATATCACGTGATTTTCTTACAATTATTGCTGGAAATTTAATGTGCAAGGTTGAACGTTTTGTGGAAGTCTAAAATCGGCGCGTTATTTAAGACATGATCGCGATGACCGGTGTCTGCTATGGACAGGGGTATGAGTGACTAGTGATAAGGCTCTGTGTGTGATAAGGGGTCAGTGAAGTGATAAGGCTTATCAGCTGGTGAGGACACATCAGTCAAGCTGGCGCTCTGTCAGTATGACATGTCCAACTATATGGAGGTACGCCACTTTCACGGCAATACATAAGTTTGAATTAGTTAAAATTAGTTGCAATAAATTATATAAGTTTTGAACATAACGTAAAGATCACCCTTAGCTGCACGGTGACGCTTAATGTAAGGGTCTACAGTAATCCAAAATACGCCGACACTATAAAAGTTAAGATTGCGAATGTACATTAGTTTTAAAGCTAAGAAGCTTATCTATATGTGTATAGTGCAACTTCTCGAAGTTGTGCGTTTCAATGTACACTTTGAAGTTGAAAGGCACTAAAACTTGGACAGTTTCGAAATAATAAAGGTAAAGTTTGTCTTGTTTAACGAAGCGAAGTTAGGACTACAAAGCTGTCTTGCAAAGATGGGCACTAAGGATAGTTTGGGGGCTTGGTTGGACTAATAGCTGTAGAGGGCACTTCAAGACAGAGAACATCTTAACTACCTTCATGAATAATTTACTTTGCAGCTATTTATATTTTTCAAAATCAAACTAAATTCATAAACATTCGCCACAATATAAACACAAGGAACCAATCACAACTAACGCCTCAAATTATGTTTAATTTGGAGCTTTGCAGAAATTCAGTTTTTTATCAAGGTATAAATTTATTTAATAAACTTCCAGGTGAAATTAAACAATTACCTGGCCTAGATATGTTCAAACGCAGACTAAAATGTTTTCTCTCTCGAAGGGTCCTTTATAGTTTCATGTACGAGTCCTTTATAGGCATGTTCTTAGCACTTAATAACCTATTTTAAACTGTCTTAGTTTTATCTATAAACTTTTGTATTTTATTGAGAAATTATGCCTGACTTGCATCGAAATGTAATAATATGATGTTAATAAAGAATTTGAAAGTCCTCTCTACCACTCAACCTCGACCTTTACCTAGCGTTACCGCGTTAGTCACATTACAAATTGTAAGTGGTAACTGCGGGGATCGAACCCGTGCCATATCGAAGTCGCGCGCGATACCAATCCGCCGATACGGATCCGCTAGTATAGTTCATCTGTGAATTCATTAAACCACTTACAAGAAATTGGGCTCTATACAGGTGTCGAAAATCTCCTCTAGTACCCACATATATCACGTTTATTAATTTAAAAATTATATTAATTGGTGAAAAATGTATCCACTTAAACCCTTGCAAGTTGTTTGACAGTTAGGCCGTATCAGTTGAAAGAAGCCCGCTGTTTAGCCCGTTGTTACGTGCGCGGTGTCGTGTGTTCCTTGTGCGGACAAATTTAAAATATCTCTGAGGTAAACACTGAGGCTAACCCTTAATAAAATACTCCAATATGTTAATTAAAACAAAAACACCCATATTAAGATAATCATTGATTATTACAATGGTTGTAACTAAAAACGTATAGCGCCTCCTAAAAAACACACATTTAGATTTGACAATACACTAACTGAATTGTCTACTTTCTATACCAGATAATAATCTTATTTTGTCAATTGAAATGTACCTGACTAAAGGCATGAATATACATGGTTTAACACTAAAGGTAAAGATGAGTTGAGAAATTGTTTTCAAACATTTGCTTATGCTGTTCGGAGTCAAAATTGAATAAAACTTATTGTAATATTTTGTTAATATTAGATACACTCAATTAATGTAAGCCGAACATTATTGTATTAAATAAATATTCCGGAAATAAATATTATATATTTAATTGTAATATCACGTTTTGGTGTCATGTTATGGTGTAATCTTTTAAATTATTTATCATCAAATTTAACTCGTAAACTCTATTTTACCCATTATCAGGCAATTTTCTATCCATAATGTTTTTAATCTGTTGGGCGCTTGTTATCAAATGTTTTAAACTGTATACACACACGCAATAACAATTGTAAGATTGTCTTATAAAGCATGTAACAAATAACAATATATTATTAGATTAAATTAATAATAAAAATATTGAAAACCCCAATTAAAACACAACGATAATTAGAAATCCACTGCAATAATAAAATTGAATAGAAAGCCTTTTAAAATTACGGACATATTTAATTTTTATGTTGAAAAAGGGTTGCAAAGCTTTTTGCCAATAACTGTTGTTTTACTGAACCTACTTGGCTATAATTTTAATCGGGAAGTTCTTTAAGAAATAAAAGATAGCCTTAATATAAAACCCCATTTGAAACCATCAAACTTTGGTAGTTTTACTAAAATATTTTCTAAACTAGTGATGCACATTGTTAAAACATTTAGTGTAATGGAGCAACTGTAACTTTTTTTAAAGATTAAGAGTAGGTTTTGTTTTTCCCAGTTTTAAGTTGACGATCGAAAATCTTCCAATTTAGTTAAAACTTTGGGTGGTAGCTTAATTTACCATAACAATCAGTTTTATCCAGTAAACCTTCAAAAGCTAGTTTATTATGATTATAATCGTTAAGTCGTTTTTTAATTAAGTACAGCGAGCTTATTCAATGCGATCGTACCACCTTTTATTTTCTTGTTTAGTTTATTCTCATGACAAACTGCATTTGATATTTTGATTTTAGACACCGACCACTCCTAGAGGGTATTTTAAGGTGAATATGGGATGAAGGGTGAGTGTGTTGAGCGTTTTTGATGGATGATGAGGTGTAGTCTTGTTACAAACTAGGGCCGACTGTTCCCCAGATTGGGTCATTAATTAATAGCCCAACGACCAATGGAATATTTGTTTAGTAGTTTTTAAACATCACTTAATCACTATTTGAGATGCCGACCACTCTCATGAGGGTATTTTAAGGCAAATATGTGGTGAAGGATGAGTGTGATGAGTGGTAGTAATGAGTTATGAGGTGTAGTCTTGTTACAAACTATGGCCGACTCTTCCTTAGAATGGGTCATTAATTGATAGGCCAATGACCAACGGCTTAACGTGACTTCCGAACCACGCAGGTGATGGTCTGATATGTCTAAACGATGGTGGGAGTTGATGCGGGTATCATCAGATGATCACTGAGACTATCTGAGCCGCTTTAGACCTATATCATCCTCAAAACCTGACCTCCATGAAGCTGGATTACAGGACCACGCCACGAGTCGTAGTCGTGTGTTCCCAATGTAGTGTTGTTACAAACTAGGACCGACTGTTCCCCAGATTAATTAATTAATAGCCCAACGACCAATGGAATATATGTTTAGTAGATTTTAGACATCAAAAAAGCTACAGGCTGGTTCAGTCTGTGTACAAGCGTATGTCTGAGACACTCTATTTCATCCCCCTGTGCCGAAATCGGAAGTCGGGGGTTGTAACGCATTTCACCCCTCAATCATTATTCCAGATTTCTGACACCCTCTTCCTCTCCCTCTCTCTCTCTCTTTGAGGTCGAACTGGATTTTACTGCATAAACATTTTAAATCTTTTGCGTGTGAGGGATCATTTTGAAGTGCGGAAGTGTTGCATTGAAATAGAGTGTACAGGAAACTTTCTTTGAAAGTGGAATATTCATTTTTTAAAATTGCTATACTTTTCTCCTTTTTTTCCTGTAATTAGTATAACTACTTTAATCGGTTTACGGGTTAATAGAGCAGTAGAGGATAGTCAAACAGTTATTTCCTGTTATATATTGATAATATTTCATATTGTATTAACTCAATAATTAATTAAGTAAATTAACAAGATATTTATCAAGTGTGTTGATAAATTTGGCTTTTCAAGAAAAACTTTAGAGATTTGAAAGGTTGTCGTCCTCGATTAATTCGAGCACAAATGAATTAAAACGTGTGAATTCGAGTGCGGCTTATATAGACCAAGTTTTAGGCTGCTTAAGTCACAATCTGGAAGGATTGTTTATAATTTAAAATTGAATAAGCCATTATAAGTAGTTGGGATTGTTCCTCGTTTACATCAGCGGACCCGTGGCGTATTGGTATCGCGCGCAACTCCGGAACTCATCACTCCGGTGGCACGGGGTCTAACTCCGCAGTCACCAATAGCAGTTTGTTAGGTGGCTTTACAGTAACGCTAGGTTAAGGCCGAGGTAGAGTGGTAGTGAAGCCTTTGAAGTTCTAGATTCGCCTTGTTAATCAAGACAAACCTCTAACCTTTTTTCTCCAAAAACCTTTCACGCCTACGATTTAGCACATCGTTATAACTCGCAACCGTTAAGTAAATTTGTAGGTTAGTCACTTTCGGAAAACCCCAATGTTAAATACAATAGTTTTATAATCAAGTTCTTCCGGCTCACTCCGCATCAAAACGTCTTAATAATTAGCTCGAGATATTTCCGTCTCGCTGTGGAGTATACCAACTTCAGTCACTGATTGAAACAGTTTCAGCCAATCAGAGACTGAATATGGTAATCCACAGCGAGACCGAAATATCTCAAGCTAGTTATTAAGATGTTTTGACGCGGTGTGAGCTGGAAGAACTAGCTAGATTATAGACTCCGCGAAAGCCTCAGTCTTGTGGCGCGGGTTCGGTTTCCGCAGTCACGTCTTACATTTGTGACTCTACGGTAACGCTAGGTAAAGGTCGAGGTTGAGTAGTTGAGAGGACTTTGTAGTCATAACTTCGCCTCGTAAAGACAACTTTACCTTTTTTTACTTTTATTCCATGGACCGCTGTCCTCGCAGGTCCTGGCACTCCGATGTCTCAAAGTGGTCCCTGGCTGGACGGTCAGAGATAATGGAGAGGTCGGTGGTTCGCGTGGCGGCCATGTAATTACCTATGTTAATTGTGGCTACTGCCGGCAATCATCCTATCAGCTAGGAATCCGGGACCTGTATCACATATACAGGGTGCTCCGCAGCTACTGTGTCATTTTTGGTAATGACGATATATTGTCAGTGCACGTGTACATCTTCGCGTTGATCCGCCTTCGAGGAATTCGAACCCTTCATTTGGCCGACACTTTGGGTCGTTGATGAGCGGGTTTGGAAATTTGTTCGCCGTGTATTGTTTGTGCCGATTATGAAAGATGTTGCTATCGTTAACGGGAATTTGTGTTTGCTTCTGATTTTGTGAGCTCCTAAAGGGGTTTAAAAATCTGATTTCCAGGACTAAGCACGTTGCAAATAAAGCTTCTGGTGGCTTTGAAAGCCCTGTATATTTGACAAAGATTAGTTTTCATACATGTACAGCAGTTAGTAGCGAATCATTACCGTCATTACGTACTTAGAATCATTAGTTGATTTCAATAACGGGAATTTACGTTGTACAACTCCTGGTTTGTGAGTTCTTTGAAGGGTTTAAAAGTCAAATATCCATGATATAAAACGTTGCGAATTCAGCTCAACGTTTCTGATGGCTTGGAAACCCTGTATACAGTATTTGACAACACGTTACCATTTAGTAGCATACCCTGACGTACATGGAACACTTTCAGCAAACAGTGTCAGCTGATAAAAATATTAAAAACTCCCAGCTGATAATAATTATCAAAGACTATGTAATTAATATCACGGTACATTTTGGTTACGACCTTTGGTTGGACCTTTGGTTACGAGCATTGAATACCAGTCACCATAATTTAACAGCTAAGGCAAATCTTTGATGATAAAAGAAATTTTTATTGTTGGTCTTTGATAGTCTTGAAAATACTTCCTGGCATGCAAGTGACTTATACTGTTTAAACCCGAAAATAATTTAAAGAAAGACCCAAGGGGACTGTTACCCTTTTATAAAGACATATAGGAAATCTATGAAGATACACAACACTTTATTATGTTTTGATCAAATTTAATTATAGACTCTAACAGTTTCTTAGAATCAATAACCGTTTGGCTACGATATACTAAATAATTGAAGAAAACCTTGAATCTCCTTTCTTTAAAGTTTGTTGTTGACGATGCTAAAATTACCGAGGTTGAAATATTATTATAGGTTTCCATAGTTTTTACTAAACAAGAAGAACTGACATTTCAACATCTAGAATCTAATCCCGCCTTCAAGTGAAAACATAACCAGTCAGATCTCACTCCCTGTAAAATCAGCAGTAACAATATCACTTGCACAATCACAACTTTGTTGTTTGCCGAAGTCCTGTTGGTGAATCATCCCGAAGACAAACAGCTGATTGCTAAGACAATCTGCGAGTGTTTACCTAGGACCAGTGTGGATTGATTTCAACTGTTACCTACTACCCAGGAGTCACCCTGAACAGTGGCTCCCCAGGGTACGGCTTAACTGTATCCTCTACTGCTCACTTGTTTGTTGTTGTATCAATTCAACCGGAGATCTACTGTTGTTGTTGTTCAATCTAGACTCGCCTTGGTCAAGCTTGCTGTTTCCTTTGTGCTAGATCTCTGGCTACTTGGCTGATAGGTTCGTGGGTGTTTGGCGCTGCTGTTTATTAAAGTTATGTTTCTGTTTACTAAATTTTCTAATCCGAGGCTTCGTAGGCTACGTTTGTATTTATCACTAAATCACTATTTGAGATGCCGACCACTCTCATGAGGGTATTTTAAGGCAAATATGTGGTGAAGGATGAGTGTGATGAGTGGTATAGACATACGTAGATAGAAACTTATACACATTTGAAATTAAATACCGTAAGCTTGGGAAAGATAGATCAGAAAGAGTAATGGGCTCAGTATGGATCCCTGAGGGACTCCGTACTTGAGCTCCACCTCTCTTGATCCCCTACACCACTCTCGGGATCTAGCGTTTGAAATCCCTACAAATTGAGTTGAAATGTTTAAAAACGTTGCATTTTGGACTACCTTTCCAGGCCGGGTTTGTGGCATTTGGCTATACAAAGTATGACCATTAATTTAATGTATCGCAATCGATGTGTCACAAACATATTTTTAAAAATCATGCAATTTCTCCCCAAAAACTAGTAAATTTCTTGTTGCACCTTGGATAGAGTGATCTGTTAAATAAAAGAGTTATATAGAAGGTAAGGTTACAAATTCAATCTAAAAAAGGTTTATTCTAGTCCAAATAGAAGCGTTTCTTCTAAGTACAAAATAAAGTTCTAGGTTTAAAACCATGCGCCATAATTTTGTTGTCATGAAAGCGTTTGACGAGAAACGTTCGGCATTTTACTCTACAAACCAAAAGCTTTAACCTGATAAACCACTCGAGTTGGCCTACACTTAAAACCTATAAGACTTCCTCTACAGAATGTCTTTCAAAACGAAAATTTTGAAACCCGCAAAATGTCAAAAACTGCCACATTTTTTCTTAGTGTTTGAATGTTTTACGTTTTTTTAACGGTGTCATTAAGAGTATTGTGGAAATTGTTTAAGACCCGGGATGGTTGTATTTTTGTGTTCTGTATAATTGTGTTGGGTTCTTTGTCGAGTTAATTAGAATAAGAACAAACCTCCAGTACAACTGTATACTCACGGTTACGTATGTATGTTGCAGGACCGGCTGACGGGTCATGGGACGATCGCCACCATAGGGTCCGGCGGCGGCGGAGGCTCATCCCCCTTCAGTCCGTCCCACCACCATCACCACCACCACCGCAACTCACCCACCAACTCTGCTCCCACCAACTCCTCCATGGGTCCTCACCAGCACGCGGACTTCCAACCACCTTACTTCCCACCACCTTTCCCTCCCAGTCATCACCACCAACATCAACCCTCGGCCGCCGCTTCGCCCGCCGCCATGGACTACCTGGCCGACCCCTACAGTCAGACGCTCAACACCTTCCATCAGACTGCCCAGGCGGCGGTGCACCACTATAACCAGCTCACCGCGGCGGCGGGGAGGCATGACGTCCTGAGGCGCTCGGACTCCGACCTGCATGTCGTAAGTACTTTAGTTTCCGTCTACAAAGTATCCGGAAGTTCTAACTTTTACAACACACTAGAAAAATACATCTGATAAAATTCACATGTTTAGAAATGACTTAGTAAAAAGAGTCACTCTGGAGGCCCGGAGAAGGAGATTTCTAGAAACTAGTGAGTAGTGAATGACAGGACAAACATCCCTCCGAAATGAGCAACCTAAACCTCAAACTCTGTAGCCAATGGGAGTCGGCATCGCAATAAACCAACCTGCACTTGGCCTTGAACCATTACCAATTTATCCATCCCAAACAATCTAATCTACATCTAATGAAATATATACGCTGCATATGCTCTGGGCCCGGCAGCTACCTTAAGCCGTCTGAAGTTCTACACCCATTTAATATACTAGCACCTTCACGCACATGCTGTAGATCAACCGGGGAACCACCTGGGCCCAGACTTCAACCATGAGACATAATACAAAGCATAAACAGCAAAGGCATTAACAACACCGCGTGATATGAAGTTTTTCCGAGGCTATTCGGATCAAATACAAGTTAGCCACGTTTAATGCTGCAAATAAACCAAAGAGAAATAAAACAATCGGTTGATTTGTCACCGCTGAACATTTTATCTCTGTGTTAAAGGGTATATTTGAAGTTACGCCTCTTGTCGCCTAAAGTGCTAAGAGCAAGTGTAATTTTCAAACGCGTATTATTATTACTTGACATTTCCCTGTAAGGGATTTGGATTTAATAAACATCATTATAAAAAACTTTAATGTTCTCTTTGAGTTTCAAAACGGTAAATTTGGTCTTACTGTACCAACTCTTCATAACGTGATTTTTATACATGTTTTACTTGACAATAGCCCTAGAGTTCCATCGTGAATTGTGATACAGAACTTTAAAAATTTATTTACAATTTTAACTATATTGTCCACAGTGTCATAGTCAAATACAGTACTTATTATTCCATAAGAATTCCTTAATTTTTCATACAGCTCTTGTCTATACATTCAAGTTATTGCACTATAACCTGCATCTGGTGTTGTCAAAATGTAAGTGAAAATGGCAACAAGCTTGTATATCTGGAATTAATTTCAAAACGAGAAAGGTAACCAAAAACAGAGAAATGTAATTGAAATGTTGTCAATATCAGTAACCATGCTGTTAGAAACCCGAAATGTTGTTGATAAATCACTAAATCACTGTTTGAGATGCCGACCACTCTCATGAGGGTATTTTAAGGAAATATGTGGTGAAGGATGAGTGTGATGTATGGTAGTAATGAGTTATGAGGTGTAGTCTTGTTACAAACTAAGGCCAACTCTCCCTTAGAATGGGTCATTAATTAATAGCTCAATGACTAATGGAAATACAAGGACCAAAGGCTTAACGTGACTTCCGAACCACGTAGGTGATGGTCTGATATGTCTAAACGATGTTGGGAGTTGATGCGGGTATCATCAGATGATCCCTGAGACTACCTGAGCCGCTTTAGACCTATATCATCCTCAAAACCTGACCACCATGAAGCTGGATTACAGGACCACGCCACGAGTCCCAGTCAGGATACTCAGAAAAATACTAAAACACGCAAATATTTCAAATTCAATTATTTTACACTGCAATAACTGCGTCAGTAGGCGATTAATTTCTAAATTTTGAAATGATCCTGAGGCATAGCGAACACGACACTGACCTCTCTTGGAAAACCCTTACATGGAACATTCAATAGTAAAATATTCAATAGTATATTGTTAAATAATAAAGTAAAATGTCTTATTGTTTTATATAAAAATCATTTGATTGACCAACTAATAGCTACAAAAAATCAAGGTCAAATCTCTTGCGGGAAATTATTTTTTAAAGGATTTTTATCATTATAAAATTAGTTGAAGTCAACATGAATTGAGTGCTATGAATCACGTTAAGCCGTTGGTCCTTGTATTTCCATTGGTCATTGGGCTATTAATTAATAACCCATTCTAAGGAAGAGTCGGCCTTAGTTTGTAACAAGACTACACCTCATAACTCATTACTACCACTCATCACACTCATCCTTCACCACATATTTGCCTTAAAGTACCCTCATGAGAGTGGTCGGCATCTCAAATAGCGATAGTGATAGCGCGATGTTGCCAAGCTGATGCTAAGGTGTAGAATATTTTTTGCATTACATCTGAATTTCAGTGGTATTGACCTATCTTATTTCGAAAAAAAATATTTATTTTGCACTTAAGGTTTCGATTACGTATGAAGCAACAGCGTATGGCCTAATAACCCGGTGACGCCGCTAGCGCTGCGAGGGTGCAGCGTAGAGGTGACGGAAGACGGAACTAGAGTATGAGCTCGTCAAGAGCCCGCGGCATCGCGGGGGGAGGGAACAGTAAAGAAACAATGCAAAATATTGCGCGAGGGGGTAAAATACCCGACAGAAAACATTCCCCGCATAGCTGCGAGAATTCCCTCATAGAATCAACGCAGCCGGCAACTTTGGCTATTAAAGACACGACTCACAAAATAGCTCGTTCACAAAAAGGTTTGCAACGTCTTCGTTATTGACCTCCCCTTCCCCCCCGCAACCCCTCACGAGGAGTCCAGCTGTCCGGCAAGATTTTAAAAGTAATTACTCCCTAAAATATTCATAAGTCTTCCCTCGCAAGGGCGAAGGGTTTAATAACTACTCGTCCATAATGAAATATTTCGTTTGGATTTTTATTGGCGTGGCTTCTTGGAAGGAATTCTTCCAGGGATGACGGACTTGTGTCGGGAACTAATTTCGTTTATCGGGAATGTCCTGATTTGAGATTTTCCCATTACGCCGCTTAATATATCTTCTGTTAACGTTATTGGACGGTCAGCTGTAACTAACTGACTTTTAGTGATTAAGTAAAATTGTAAGTGCAATTTTAAACGTTTTAGAGATAACCAAAACTTTAAAACTACTATTAGACTAAAATGTGTAATTCCAAACATACTATCCGCATTGCAATATTGAAACAACTATCATCATCAAATTTTGCAAACACTGCTTGTTTAATCAAATAAGAATGTTTCCAAACACTTAGCTAGTTCAATAATTTACGCCTATTACATTACGACTTTTACATCGGTGATTCGTTTTTGAATATGTTAGCTCTGAACCAAATCAATAAATCGATACTTTCTTACTTCTTGTCAAAGAAAATAATAAAAATTTTACACCGTACCCTAAAAAACCCAAACATATAATTTACTAAGCTAACTATATACCATTATGTTAACTACTGAACTATATATTTCAATTTTTGAGGTTTATGTTTTGATCCACGATATAAGGATACTAATACATTAAATACAAGTGTAATACACATTGGAAATTTTATTATTCCACAACTCTTTTCGAACTGAGCTCATCTCTCAAAATTAAATTTCTTTAAAATTAATTGTAACTAAAAAATGGTGTATGTTCATGTGTTAATGTAAGTGTGTTTTGATGTTTACAGACGAACACGCACGCGTCGTTCCCGTACGACGGGCAGCGCGTACGGACCGAGTATGGAGTGCGCAGGTCCGACTCCCTCATCCAGCACCACGGCCTGGACGATCCTCTAGTCTTGCACAACGCTCTCTCCGGCGCCGTCGACGACGGACAGGTCAGTCTCAGTCTCCGTTATGTCAAAGACAAGGTTGCGGTGAGTAGATTGAGCATAGATGCCAAATGATTGAGGGAGGGAAATCGACATAGTTCGGCAGCCCGAGCAGAGATAGCGCTGCCGTCTCTCGACGTCTTTCTCCCTCCCCCCTCGAATCGACATAGTTCGGCAGCCCGAGCACAGAGAGCGCTGCCGTCTCTCGGCGTCTTTCTCCCTCCCCCCTCGAATCGACATAGTTCGGCAGCCCGAGCACAGAGAGCGCTGCCGTCTCTCGACGTCTTTCTCCTCCTCTCGAATCGACATGCTCGAGGTTGTCTGTTGGGATTTTTCGAGTTCGAACGGTTGTGCGTCAGTCGCTCTACTTGAGACTCGCAGGAGAATTCCCTCACAGCGCTACCTGTGCTTGGGCAGATGCAACTATGTTGAACTTACTGCAGCCATTCGGCATCTACGTGCAATCTACACACCATAACATTACCTTAGGTTATATCCATATCAAGTTGAAATATTATTACACTAAATTTTGGGATCTGGAGTCTAACCACGTCTTCAGGTAAAAGGTTACCTAAAAAAGTAAAAAGCACCCCTGGCGTAATCTTATACTACTTAAACTCTCTTAGTCAGAAAACTGGGTAAAACTGCACTAGAACTTAACATAAAAGCTATTAACCTATTACGCAGATATTTAGAGACCTGGTCGGAATGTAAACCCATCCTCAATTAGTAAAGTGTTGTAAAGTCGGTGTAGTGTATAATATTCCCATAAGTGAGACGGGTACAAGACTCTAGTGAGAATGTACATTGTACCTGTTAACGCAACGGTTACGGATAATGGTTATCAAACGTACCGCAGCCGCTCCCGTTATAATTTAGTAGTTACTTGTAGTTATTTGCAACACGGTTTTCTATTAACAGCGTTACTCGGTTGATAATGCGTTTTGCGAACTCGCACCCTTGTACTTCACTAAATCACTATTTGAGATGCCGACCACTCTCAAGAGGGTATTTTAAGGCAAATATGTGGTGAAGGATGAGTGTGATGAGTGGTAGTAATGAGTTATGAGGTGTAGTTTTGTTACAAACTAAGGCCGACTCTTCCTTAGAATGGGTCATTAAATAATAGCCCAATGACCAATGGAAATACAAGGACCAACGGCTTAACGTGACTTCCGAACCACACAGGTGATGGTCTTGTTTCTTACAGTGCAGTTCTGGAGTGTTGAAGTTACAGAACATAATAATATACATAGTTAATATATTTATTATCATGCTCTGTGGTTGAGATAGATTTTTAGACATTGAAACCTTGGAGTTTTCCTTAAAAGGTCCGCATCAGCTGCGCGGCGACGCTTTGATGCAAAGTTTACGGCGATCCGTTTTTCACCTTTCAAAATTATTTTTTACATTGATAATCACGATATATTTGAAAACATAGAGGAGTTCACGCGTATAAAGCGTTTTTCGGAAATAACTTGGACAATTTCAAAGTTTATTTGTGAAAATATTGAACAACTTTTGATAAATCGGGCTCTATACACATGTCAGAAAACTCCTCTAGTTTTCAAATGTATCGTGTTTATTATTGTAAACATTATTTTGATATGTGAAAAACCGGTCGCCGTAAACCCTAACGAGCGGTTGGTTTGACAGTTAGGCCGCATCATTTGAAAGAAGGCCAGTTAATTAGCCAGTTGATACGTGCGCGGTGTCGTGTCATCCTTGAACGGACGAATTCAGCCTTTCTCTTAAGGTGACCACTGAGACGGACCCTTAATTTAAGGATAGAATTAAATTTGTCGTCTTTTATTGCCGAAACTCTTTAGTTTGCTTTTAGGTCCAGACCCTGTGATATTGACTTTCAAAATGTTCTTCTTAGTTTGAGTGATACACATTCGAAAACACGAGTACCACACAAATCTGTCGCATTTAGAACACCCGCGAGGTTTTATACAGGGCAGCACTTTTACAGCTTTCAAAGAAGCGTTATTTTATACCTCAAAGGACATATTACCCGGTGAAACAATCAACTGCCCTTTTTCATCGTAGCCTGGGGGGAGATCCGCCAACTTTGTCCCATACGTAAAAAAATCAACGCCTGCAGAAAAATTCAACCGGCTCATATCGAGGACATAGATCGAGAGAAGCAAAGGGTGGTCGGTGCTGATATTAAAAAAATAATAAACAATAGTGAAGGGTGGTTTGGGGGAGGAAAGACGGAGACTTGGTCAAAGTAGCCGCAACCCTCCTCCCCCGCGCAGCTCAAAAACGGACAAATTAAACCGTCCCATATTTGAGGTCAGTTTGTCCAGTTCTGTTTGTTTTATTTTTTGCTCTGTGTGTGGCATTTTTTATTAAATAAGTTTGTCCTCCTGAAATGGTTGCTTGTAGTTGTGAATTGTTATTGACACTGTGTAATATCCTGCTGGCTTGTCTTTGATCGCGCTGAGAGGCAAATATTAAAAACTGTCCGAGTTTCTCGGTGTTGGAGCTCTGTGTTGTTCTGTTGCTGGACCATGTGATGTTTGGTCTGGTCTAAACGACATCTTTGGATAGTTTTGGTTGTTTTTTGTTGAAGGTTTATTCTTTGTACGTACTTTCTTGTCATTTTGATTAAGATGATTTGAGGAAACGTGGCTTTTGAAAACGACGTCTTTCACTACAGCTCTACGCTCAGCGAAAGTTGTTTCGGTGAAGATTTAAAACTTGAATTATATTTTAGGGAAAGCTCCTGGTTATCTAAATTATACTTTTGAGTAAAAAGAGAAGAAATATCATGGAAAATTGAAGAATCCAACAAAATAAATGACACAAATCTTTCTTGATGATTTGAGATACCAGAGGAGTATTTTAGTTTCCCGGAATGAAATTTTCCTTATATTTTCACAGCTGAAATAGCTGAACAAATAATAAACTAATATAGCTTCAAATTTACTTCTGACATTGAAATATAGACAATTCCATAGTGTTGAGTGAACAAAAATAACGCTTCGAAGACCCCGTCTTCAGATGAATAGCGATCTAAAACAGTGTGGAAGCTAGCTCATTTCTTAATGTTTTATGTTATGGTTTACGTTGTTTTCACCTGAAGACGAAATCAGATTTTAGATCCTGAAACGTCTTGCTCTTTTTGTCCACTCAAAAACTATGGAAAAGTCCGTAATAATAAAATTTCTACTTCAGAAATTGTACCCTCGTTAATAAAAACCTTTAAGAATCTTCTTACTTCTAATAAAATGCAACATCGTCAGCGAAGCTAGATGTAAAGACCGGTTAAACTAGGTTTTATCTTGCCTGTACAAAACTGTAATAACTCTTTTAATAAGTTATCTTTTAAACCCTATTACGGTCAATTTTCCCAAACTATTGTCACCAAAAGACTTTTTACTCGTAAACCACCAATACACCCTGATCTTTTCCCAATTCCATATCAGAACCGACGGAACGTACCACATTATAGAGCGCTGCGAGAGCATTATACGTGACACAATAAGTATAAAACCCGGGAGATGTCTGATGCGCTGTGACGTCACAGGAAGAGCCTGGAGGGTCTTGTCACAATAGCCTTGAGATATTAGCCCTCTCAGATAGCCAGGGCTTGTCGTAAATACAACACTTTAGCTAATCGATCACATCTTCACTCTTCTCCCATCCCGACCCGTGTTTTGCTTGTCGTTTATACAGGGTGTTCGCTAACATAAAGTATGTGCGTGTAAAAACTTCAGCTGAGAATTGTGCGTGTGCAAACGGTTAAAGGGATTTAATGGTCTTCAATTATTGTAATTTTGCCTTTTTTATGGTTTGGAAGTACTTTTCGTATCACAAGTTTAGATAGAATACGGTCGATATTATGCGGCTAATATTCATATTAGCGGATCCATGGCGGATTGGTATCGCGCGTGACTCCGGAGCCCATCACTCCGGTGAATCCCCACTTACTATTTGTAATGTGACTATACTGTGACGCTAGATAAAGGTCGAGGTTGAGTGGTAGAGAGGACTTTGTAGTCCTAACTTCGCCTCGTAAAACAAGACTAACTTCACCTTTTTATCTTTTATGCAAATTTATAAATAGATAAGTAACAAAAATCACTTAACATTTCTTCCCATTTCAAATTCTTCATAAACCATTATACTCATATATATTTTTCGTCGATAAGAAAATACTGTCAATGTTTACTATTTATTCTTTTAAAGAAAATAATGCACACATTTCTTCGCCACAATTTTGTATAAAGTCGTAATTGTATTACCTACAGTACTTTTTAAATAAATAAATTCTTTATTGAATGCTATAGAACAGCAGATATGCCAATTATACAGAGCATTAATATACATAATATTTTGACATGCTTGAAGACAATATATTTTTATATGGCAATTTTCTTGTGTGAAAATAATATTAGTTTTTTAATGGAATTGCTATCAAATACCAGCAGTCACACATTAGTTGTTTTTTGTTTAGTTTTATTTGAATGTAGTTTCATTTAAACGTAGTTTAGTTTTATTTCATAATACCCGCATCAACTTCCCCAATCGTTTAGCCATATCAGACCTGCGTGGTTCGGAAGTCACGTTAAGCCGGTGGGCCTTGTATTTCCATTGGTCATTGGACTATTAATTAATGGGTCATTCTAAGGAAGAGTCGGCCTTAGTTTGTAACAAGACTACACCTCATAACTCATTACTACCACTCATCACACTCATCCTTCACCACATATTTGCCTAAAAATACCCTCATGAGAGTGGTCGGCATCTCAATTAGTGATTTAGTCCTTCTACACACTCAAATTTTAGTTCACCCTTGGAACTTAATTAGCATTCTGAAAGATCTAAAGAAAAGTTTAACGTTTAAAAAAATAAAATGTACTCCCTGAAAAATGTTTCAAATTAAACCATTAACGATCGTTGGTTTTCGTTTTGTGAACAAATCATTGTACAAAACAACAAATAAATATCGTGTAAATATTTATTCCCAAGATACTTTCCCACATTACAGGAGGATTGATTTATAATGCGGTCTACCAAGGTGATGAACAGCTGATTAACTTTTTCAACTCGTGTTGTTTTGACTTAATTTTAACAAGAATGCGGTTGATTTTGCGGTCTCTCTGTGGTTTGCATTGTCCGTGTCGGTGTTATTCTCTTGATTACACAGATTACAGAATTACGTTTACAGAGAAATATAATAACAATTGTTTTGTGAGTATTTAATTACTGAATAAATGATTGAAACATGCATGCTTACGTCGATTTCATATGAAACTAAATTTTGACCTTAATACCTTATGTAGCTTATTTGCTCATAAAATTCCTATTCAGCTGTAGTAAAACTTTCCTTTTGCAAGAATTTCGACAATTTTAACCTACTTGGGGACTTTTAAGTGAGTCTTATAACAGTTTTACGTAAAATATGCTTCATTATGTCTCATTTCCACCTAATTTCTTAAGCAATAAATAAGATAAAACAATGCAAGTTTTGGTTTATAAAAGTAGATTTCCCAGAAATAATCAACCTTCCTGTTGACTTGAACTTCTTTTTGGAATAGGAACACACGTTTAAAATGCGAAAGGTGGGACTTCTTGTGTATTAAAGTTGGAATTGAATATTTTAAATTGTCTTTAAATTCACGAAAAATAACCTTTCCTCCTGAAAGCCACCATGAAAATTAAATTAGTATACTTAATTGTTGAAATGAAGGCTTTGAGAGGAATGAAGTGTTAAAAGGATGCGTTTAAATGCTTTATTTTAGGTTTGATTTAAAATTCATAATAATTAGTTTAATTAGAAAATCGACCTTTTCCGGCCACTTCAGGAAGTTAACTACTCCCTACGTTTCGGGAAGTTGGGAAACTCCACCCGTTCTCAAGGGTCTTATCTAAACTTACGCTACATTATACGTAGATAATTTCTAATTATTTATTTATAATTTAATTTCTAATTAAAGCTTTGTTTTAGCTCCAATTTTTGCTTGAAAAGTATGATTCCTTTGTTTACAAAAAAAGATGGATTTTATTCTTTAAAATCTTTTTGATCGAAATATGAAGAAGATAGATAGAGTGGAGCAACTGCCATCTTGACCACGGAACCATGTCGAAGAGAGCTTAGGCAATGTCATCCTGAGGTTAAATTTGGCGGGGAACAGGTGTGCACTAATATTTAGGGTCCCATCGTTGAAAGTCGGAATTTCAGTAGTTTTAAATTTTCAACTTGACAATGATTTAGTGGAAAAAAGACCAACTCGATCGGAATTTCAATATAGAATGCTGTACTTCAGGACCGTGTACTGGGACTCGTGGCGTGGTCCTGTAATCCAGCTTCATGGAGGTCAGGTTTTGAGGATGATATAGGTCTAAAGCGGCTCAGATAGTCTCAGTGATCATCTGATGATACCCGCATCAACTCCCACCATCGTGTAGACATATCAGACCATCACCTGCGTGGTTCGGAAGTCACGTTAAGCCGTTGGTCCTTGTATTCCATTGGTCATTGGGCTATCAATTAATGACCCATTCTAAGGAAAAGTCGGCCTTAGTTTGTAACAAGACTACACCTCATAACTCATTACTACCACTCATCACACTCATCCTTCACCACATATTTGCCTTAAAATACCCTCATGAGAGTGGTCGGCATCTCAAATAGTGATATAGTAGTGCAGTCCACAGTCACGACACCTGACAAGTCAGCTGGCACGTTATGCGCAACGTATCCACGTACTTACCCGGCAAATTATACGGATAAACTGCTGCCCCTGCGCCGGGCCGTTCCAAAAATCAAATCCCGATAATTAGGCGAGGGGACAAACACCTCTGACAAAGCACAGTGCTGCCCTCCCGCGGCTCAAAACTGTAATTATTATAACTCAATAACAGTTCCGTGCCTTTGTGACTCCATGTTTTAAGCCTTTTGTGCAGTTGTTTGTCTGCGATTGTGTTATACGCTGGTTGTTTAAAGAACACGGAGCGCATGCATTTGAGTTTGTTGCTGGATGAAAACTTTGGCATCGGTCTAAAATTATTTGATTAAAATCTTTGTTTTCTCGGTAGGGAATTTCGATAAAAAATGTAGCTGATCTTTTCTTTCGCTAAATCACTATTTGAGATGCCGACCACTCTCATGAGGGTATTTTAAGGCAAATATGTGGTGAAGGATGAGTGTGATGAGTGGTAGTAATGAGTTATGAGGTGTAGTCTTGTTACAAACTAAGGCCGACTCTTAATTAAGTGGTTGTGTGTACTGCCGGAAACGCACACTTTAACGCAAGCTTTAGATAGTATCAGTAGCTTCATGTGCAGCTGACCAGAAAATAAGACGTGTTAATCACCCCTTATCTATTGTTTGTTTACTACAAACTGCCATATCAGTTATTCAGACTGTTACTCTAATTATTGGTTGTATGTATTATTCCTTTAACGCCATATAGGTTGCTAATAGGTTAGCGGATTCGTGGCGGATTGGTATCGCGCGCGACCCCAAAGCTCATCGGATCGGTGGCGCGGGTTTGATCCTTGCAATCACCACTAACAATTAGTACATGTACGGTTACGCTAGGTAAATACCGAGGTTGAGTGTTAGAGAGGACTTTATAACCGTATTTTCTCATCGTTAAACCAAGACAACCGTAACATTTTACCTTCACTGTAAAAATGAAGGAGTGGAGGCTACTCAGAAGTTGTGAAATTTCGCTCTTTTTGGTGTTGAAACCCAGCAACTCTCGTTAAAGAGAGGCTCGTTTTTCACTCTTTTGGGAGTGGTTTTCACTCTTTCATATTTAGAGGGTTTATACTGAATGTCAAACTTCTAATCCAAAGATAATAGCATATACCTCCTAAGATGATCAAGAAGTATAAGTTAAAACACGTTACCAATACCTTAAAAGTATAGTTTCATAATTTTTCCCCGTAATACATACGATCTAGTTAAACCACCCGATGTAGCAGATAATACATGTTTGTCAGTAGAAGTAAGGTCGAAAAGAATGGAATATTCTCAAGATTAGAGATCGCAAAGTTTGCAACTACAAAAATAAACAGAAAATCTGCGAATGTCGTAATGAGAAATCGGTAAACACAGATTGGGTTTCACGAAGCCGCCTGCAATCAAGGGAATTATTGCTTTGGACCGGCGCTTCCAGACAGACTGTCTGAAGAACAGAACTGGCAAAGAGACGTTACAAGTCCTCTGTTGATACTCCTTGAGTCAAATTTCTGATTTTCATACTTTCATAAAGCGGCTCA
Source organism: Matsumurasca onukii (assembly GCA_018831715.1). Classification (NCBI taxonomy): domain Eukaryota; kingdom Metazoa; phylum Arthropoda; class Insecta; order Hemiptera; family Cicadellidae; genus Matsumurasca; species Matsumurasca onukii. The sequence continues at coordinate 3,594,747 of CM032063.1, read as the reverse complement.
GATAGTCTCAGTGATCATCTGATGATACACGCATCAACTGCCACCATCGTTTAGATATATCAGACCATCACCTGCGTGGTTCGGAAGTCACGTTAAGCCGTTGGTCCTTGTGTTTCCATTGGTCATTTGGCTATTAATTAATGCCCCATTTTAAGGAAGAGTCGGCCTTAGTTTGTAACAAGACTACACCTCATAACTCATTACTACCACTCATCACACTCATCCTTCACCACATATTTGCCTTAAAATACCCTCATGAGAGTGGTCGGCATCTCAAATAGTGATTTAGTGATTTGACTTGAAACACCGACCACTCCTAGAGGGTATTTTAAGGAGAATATGGGATGAATGGTGAGTGTGTATCATGCCTGATGAGGTGTAGTCTTGATACAAACTAGGACCAACTGTTCCCCAGATTGGGTTATTAATTATTAGCCCAATGGCCAATGGAATGGAGCAACGGTTTGTGGCTTGTATTATTTCAGAATATGTAATTCTTTATCATACATATTTTGAATAGTTTTTCTCAACTGATGATTTAAAAAATCGTCCAGTCTCTCAAGCGCGTTGAATTATCAAATATTCTGGTATGGGAACTATTGTTTAAACGTTACAAAATAAGATCTTTAAAATCTAGATTGTATTGTATTTTTATGCAAGTAGGTTTTTGAATTAAAGACTAAATTGGCTGCCTCATCAAGCAAAAGAATGCAGTAATGGTCACACAACAAATGCTTGACAGCTAAAAAATTTTATAAGATACTATTGAAAATTCCCATTATATGAAAAGGTTTTAAGGCGTTGCTTGAAAATAAGACGGGAATTTCTGTACAATTTAAACATATTTTACTATAAGATTCCTCTCAAGAACGAATGATAAGCTTTTAATACTAACCCATCTCTTTTCCCCAAATATTTGACACAAAAAAAACACACGTATTGTTTACAACTCCTCATGTACTAGCTGGTCAGTGTCTCTGCACTCCGGCCGCCCTGTGGTCGGGACTCTGGAGGTCCTCGGTCCATCCCACATCAATTATTACCGCAAACAACCGGAAGTCTACTCATTCTGCTCACAGATTATAATTATATTTTCGTATTTCAATGTAAATTGGAATCGCAATGACTGCTTGAGCGCACTGCGGGTAGAGTCCGGAAACCGCTGTAGTTTTGGCGTGCGTACGTAGTTGTCATGAATTGAGATAAGTGGTATCAGCTTGTTGGTTGGGGTTATACAGGGTGTTACAAAATGTGTAGCTCGTTATGCAGCACCGGATTCTACGTACAAAAGTAAGTCGAAAATGTCTCGTAACATTTTTTATTTCGGCTTAGTTTAGCCGTATTCCCCCAGTTTGTAAATTTTTGAAATACCTAATTAAAAGCCCTTTGAGATATATTTGTGAAACTTGGTATAATATTTAGTTGTTTTCCTTATAAAATTTTCAAAAATATGTTTGATTAAACTTATCAAATTTTAAAATAGCGTTCATTTAAAAAATTTAAAATTGAAATTGGAATTTGACTTTGAAATGTTTTAAATGGCCGCCAATTTGAAACTTGATAAGTTAGATAAAAAATATTGTTGGAAAATGTTATTAGGAAAACAATTAAGGTTTATACCAAGTTTCCCAAAATATGCCGGAAGACAAAATGTTGGATTACGGCTAAATTAAGTCGGAATAAACAAAAATGTTACTAGACATTTTCGACTTACTTTTGTATGTAGAATCTGGTTCTGCATAGTGCGCTACACATTTTTGTGACACCCTGTATATACCCATCTATTCCTGATACTAGATTTAAAACTAATAACAGTGGTGGAGATCAATTTATTAGGAAAGCGGACTTTTCCGGCCACTTCAGGAAGAAAACTACTCCTGAAGTGGTTGGAAAAGTAAGTTTTTCTAATAAGTATTCCTGATAGTAGCAGTTAATTATTTGATATAGTATTTTGTCTGTGAAGCTGGGACGGATGCAATGAAGATTTGGCAACATGGTTGTATGATTGCATACTTTACTTTGATACAACGACCACTCTTTGAGGGTATTTTAAGGTGAACAAGGGGTGAAGAATGAGTGTGATGAGGGTTTTCATGGATGATGAGGTGTAGTCTTGTTACAAATTGTATGTTTGGTTATAAATCAATACACCTAGCATAATTTTTGTAACTTTTAGTTATTTGTTTAAATACTTTAAAATGTTTATCCATTGAGTATCACAACCCGCCTCTGAAGCAACTTTATTGCACGACACCAAAGCAACGTTATGAGTTTTTAACACCTGAGGTGTTTAGAGTTTGGACGCAGTCATGTAGTGTGATGTCGAATCAACATCATTTTTATGCGTGTGTGATGACAAAGATTAAATTATGGTAGGTAGATTGTGCATAGATGCCGAATGGCTGAGGCAGAAAAATCAACATAGTTCGGCCGCCCAAGCACAGATAGCGCTGAAAGGGAATGATTTTAGAGTCTAAAGTAGAGCTACTGACGAAAGTTTGTTCGTTCTTGAAAATCGCACGATTTGGTCACATTTCAGTCATCGACATGGGACAAACTCGAGCATGTCTAGGAGGGGAAAAAGACGACGAGAGATGGCAGCGATATCTGTGCTTGGGCTGCCGCAACTAGGTTGATTTTCCTGCCTCATCCATGCCCAATCTAATTCGAGAACGGTTCCACAGATTCCTAATTTTGTTGTAAAATGTGCTTACGGAAAGAAAAATTAAGAAAATCACGCCGAAAATTAAAACCGGTACATAAATAAAATTTGGATGATTTAATTTTTCACATTTTACTATACACCAAGTGAACATATGTTTTTTGTGGACGGAACAAAGTTGATGGTCAGCTAGTAAACAAATAGTTATGGAACGTGCATCTTCTTAATTCTTAATCTTTCGCTGCCAGTGTCATCATTAATATCTAAGGCTTCCAGTTTACACCGCGTCTCAGTTGAAATACAAATACTGCTAAACGTTTCGACCTCGCTGTGGAGAGTCATCCTCAGTAGCTGGTTGACTGGCTGAGACTCACGTGCATCTTGATGAATTCCAATTATTGCAGAAAGTAGATTGCACTTTTGACCTATTTCCCTCGCCCGAGGCGACTTTTCTACGCGCTATTGACATTTGTACTTCCATTGTCAGGTTTCAATATGAGAAACCAATGTTAATCCATTTTCAGCCGGTGTAATTACAAGTGGCGAGAGGCGAGACTCCTGAGGGCGCGGCGGGCGACTTCTGTGTCGCCGCTAAGACAAAACAGCGTGACAAGCAGCGCAGTCCCTGAACCAATCATCTGGTCACAAAGGTGTTTTGTTCGGCCAAATTATCCAATCTGTCGGCCGGGCCGGACTGACGGCGTCACCTTTCTCTTCTTCCGTCCACACGCACTGTCATTCATATCTTCCAGGTCCCGTGCGTCTGTTGCTGAAGCCGAAAACTCTCAAGCTTTCGCGGCCGGTGTCATCACTAAGATCTAAGGCTTCCGGTTTACACCGCACTGCTAGACGTTTCGACCTCGCTGTGGAGAGTCATCCTCAGTAGCTGGTTGACGTGTTGTAAACCGGAAGCCTTAGATCTTAACATAATGTGTTGGAAAAAGTTCTGAAAAAGGTTTGAATGGCAAGAGTTAGAATCTTAGTCAAAAGTACAATGTATGAAATAAACTCTCCCGATTCTCATTCATTAGCATTTTCTCATTGTATCTCCTTAATACGTTTTCCGATCATTCGGTTCCCAAGTTGAGCCATGAACTCGTCTAAACTGTAGCAAGCTTCCAAAATTGACGTGACTTCAAACTCCATTAGCATCGTATCATCTTTTATAATCTAGTTCTTCCGTTTGACACCGCGTCAAAACATCGTAATAACTAGCTTGAGATATTTCGGTCTCGCTGTGGAGTACCATCTTCGGCCACTGGCTACTTGATGTCTGCTACTCTGTTGGTCACAGGGCTGCCAGGGATTCCAAATGTCGATGTTTTCATTGGATGTGAAACTATCGAAAAGACTTCTTCAGAACTGGTTGCCAGCTTCTGGAAAGTTTAATGCTGTCTGCTTTGTTGAAGGTGCCATCATCTTTTATTAAATCTGAGAGCCTATTGACGAACTGAACTCCTGCCTGTGATGGTAAACGTTTAAAACTATCGTTATGTGTTTCCCAGTTCGGTTAAAGTGATCTCTTTCTCTCGTTCCATAAACATCCTACTAGGCCTACATTTATGGCTTCACAAATTGATTTGAAAAAGGTTTCCAAAATTTAGAGTCAGCTAACCGTCAGCATTTTCAAATTCTAAATGTTGGTCTGTATGGCTTTCTCCATGAGAGGTCCAAAATTGTATTGATTGCTTCTTTTTGAATGAATATTCTAGGAAAATTTGTGATTGCAATGGAGGTATGTGGATAGGTAAGTTAAGAAAAAAATCGTAGTATAAAAGAAAAATAGTAATAATCAGTACTAATTTGAAAAACAACCATTATTTTAAGTATAATTATCTTATTGTCATCATAAATCTAACAGTATTGTTTTGTTTCAGAATACCAACGTCGACGACACGGGCTTCATCAGTGACCTTCCCCTGCTCAAACGTGAGTTGTTCATATTTATTCATCTTATGACAGGCATTGTTGATTCATCACGTGTATACAATTAATTAAAACTTTTAATCACAAGTTCATTCAGAGCTATAAAACCCCCATTTAAAAGTGGAGTTACAAAACTGTGTTTCACGTCATGTAAAAATCATTATACATACAGGAATTGTCATCACATTGAGCAGTGTTTGTTGGATTGCAAACTCTTGCAAAGTTAACGCGAGGTATTCTAGTTTCTAGCAGCGAGCAAACTTATAATTTTTTTCCAGCCGTAGACTAAAATCATCGGCCAGCCTCTTTTGACGCCCATTTGGGACCTCCTTACGAGTCACAGTCCTATAAAATATTTATCTCAAATATGTAGCAAACGTATGGCCCCGCGTGTCCCCGGTGGTAGCGCTCACCCCTGTGCGCGTCTCACGGTTCACTCACATTAGCCATTAACTGGCCTATAATCACTCACTCGGCCCATTAACCATTAAGGGTTCATCAGCCGTAGAAATTGATTTGTATCGAGGACTTTTTGCCCCGGGCGCCCTTATTGGCCGGCGCCCAAATTGAAAGTGTGATTTGCGTTTTATCACGCGGAGTGTAAGGGCGGAATGGCGCCGCGCCGCGGGGTGCTCTTGAGTCATTGGCTACTCAGGCACTACCCTTGTGTCGTGCACGGCATCTGCCCCTCTCACATCTGCACACGTCGCGTAACTGACAGACTGAATATACTCAACGGTGAATCAAAGCTGGCGCGGTTTAAACTTGCCCGGTATTTCATAGTCCATATTTTAAGTTAAGAAAAATCTTACTGAAGTACAACTTTACTTATTTTACCCTACAGCCCGGTGTGGGCCTTGGCTTCCCTCGTGACTCTTCTCCATTCATCTCTGTTGTGGCCACCCGTCTCCAATTTCTAATGCTCATATTTCTCAAATCTTCTTCTACGTCTTGTCGCCACCGTTTCCTTGGCCTCCCTCTTCCTCTTCTGCCATCAATGGTCCCACTAAAGATATTCTTTGTCATCTTCTCTTCTCTCATGCGCAATATGTGTCCAAACCATTTAATTCTATAGGCTTTCATACGCCCAACGATATGTTCTGCATCAATGAGCTCTTCTATTCCCTTATTGGTACGGGCTCTGTACTCACCTCCTTCTTCGATAGGTCCATACATTTTTCGCAGTATTCTCCTTTCAAACACTCGCAGGGTTTTGTGTCTTTACAAATCATGGAACATGTTTCAGAGGCATATACTACAACAGGTATTATTAGAGTCTTATATAGCTTCATTTTAGTTCTTGGGGTGAGTATTTTTTTTACTGAAGTTGTACTCTTGGTAAAAAAGTCGTTCTCCGTTATACTCGGCTTCTAAATGCAGCGGAACTGTTTCACAAATATCAATCCAGAAATCGAAGGAGACTTTTACAGGTGTGAGAAAACTATTGGAAAAAGAAGCATTACGATATCTCAATTGTAAAACTCTCACGTAAATGCAACAACCGGTAAGTTCCAATAGGGTTACGTCTACTTAATATTGATTAAACTTTATATCCTTATGATCCGATTGCGTATACAATTGTATTAGTTATTGATTGGTTCGCTGTTCATGGATACTTCGAAATAAATTTATTAAAGACGGCCAAACGTTATAACCGAACGCATTTAATGAGGGGTACCATGTTTGTATAATTATGAAATATTATCAAACTCCATTAAAACGCGCAGAAAATATTATTAATTCCCACACTTTTTGTACTGTTTGAACGATATATATCTAGTGTTGTACTTTGCTATCATATTCTGAACAATCTTAATATTCAAGAATATTAAAAACCTCATCTAACGTTCGAACATTGCAGTCTATATTTTTTTGGACCACTAAACATAATAAATCCACTCAATTAACTTGTTTTATACATTGTTTTCAGTTGTACACAAACAACTTACTAGTCACTATCAATGTTTTTAGAAGTGTCACCTACCTTGTCCCCTTATCTTCATACCCCCTCCCCTTTCTCACCCTCTTCTCCCCACATAATTTCCGCCACAATTATTTTCCGGAACATCCACAAATTGTTGTTTCTTGCTGAGTGTATGTGCTGTACGATTTGCTCTTTAGACGATTCTTGTTTATGTTTTGACGTTTTTTATGGAAGATTTCGCATATGATTAGTTTTAGTATCTTATTTGTGGTCTAAGGATTAGGATTTAGGTTAGTCTTTTATTAGAAGCAAGTGAGGGTTGATTTGTAATTTTGCTGTGTAGGCTTTACTGAATATCCAAGTACAGAAAGCCAAATCTTGTTTAAAAGAACCTTAAATTAAACGCATCAAATTTATGTTACGGTTTTACAAAATATTTACGAGTATTTCCTTTTTTATCGGTAACTTCCGACCTGAAAATTTAAAAAGGTACAAAATGGTAAACTTTGTCTTGTTCAACGGGGAAAAGTTAAGTCTACAAAGTTTTCTTTACCACTTAACCTCGACCTTAACCTAGCGTTACCGCAAAACAAAAATAAGTGGTGGCTCCAGGGATCGAACCCGCGCTAGTGGAGTGATGAGCTCCAGAGTCGCGCACGATTCCAACCCGCTACGGGTCCGCTAAATTACTACGTAAAAAACGCGACAGAACCCCTCATGGGTCATTAATTAATAACCCAATGACCAATGGAAATACAAGGACCAACGGCTTAACGTGACTTCCGAACCACGCAGGTGATGGTCTGATATGTCTAAACGATGGTGGGAGTTGATGCGGGTATCATCTCGGTAAAATTGATTTCTTCGCGAGCACAATATGAAAAATGTGGAGTAAATCAATATTGCACACACAGGAGGGGGGGAGGGAGGGTGAGTGATAAAGGGTGTTATCATGATGAATGTTATGTGCTGAGGAATCCGTGCCGCGGGGCCGCGTGTGTAGTCTGAGAGAGCCGCCCTCCGTCAGCAGTGTGACGTCGAGCTCAGTTATGTCACGGAAAATATTAGAATATGTTTAGTAAATCTGTTAAATACACGAGTATTTTATGCGATAGGTTAATTATTAAAACATACAACACAATTTAAAATATCATGACGAAGGTAATTTCTAATTATCAGAATTGAATGTTAGTCACTTTGCTCTAAAAACAGCTGCTTTAGACACTTGTATTGACGAGCTACATTCTACTTTTATCGTCAGGAAATGAGGGTTTCTTTCGATTATATACGAGTATTCTTCCTCGATAGCTATCGATCTCTAACTGTCGAAAACTCTACAGAGAGTTCGATAGAGTTTGAAATTTGAGAAATAATCGATCGCAAATCGGAACCAAGCAATAACTCAGCCAGGATGAACTAGTGTAACAACGGTTGTTACTTCAAGTAAACAATACAACTCAGGTCATTATATGTAAATAACAATAACAATTTATTTGTCAATTTACAAATTGCACTTTGTGTTGACAAAGGAAAAAGGAAAAATACAAAGTCACTAGTAACAATTAACTAAAGAAAGGACTAAACATGTGAAAATTTTAAAACAAGAAACTTAATCTATAATATTTTTAACTATTTGGATCCATAAACTCACCTAAACTGTAAAACGAATGGTTAATTAGATAGTGTTTTAATTTTGATTTAAAGTTTCTTGAGCCTCTTAGCGATTTTATTTCATCAGGAAGTGTTAGGAATTTTCTCACCTAACGATATTCAAAGTAATCGTATTACTCGTATAAAGAGTTAAGTTCATTCAATAGGTCAATTATTTATATATTATCTGCACCATGACAAAAAGCAGCGACGTCGAGCTTAGTTTATATCACGGGAAATACTCGAATATGTTTTGACTGGGACTCGTGGCGTGGTCCTGTAATCCAGCTTCATGGAGGTCAGGTTTTGAGGATGATATAGGTCTAAAGCGGCTCGGATAGTCTCAGTGATCATCTGATGATACCCGCATCAACTCCCACCATCGTTTAGACATATCAGACCATCACCTGCGTGGTTCGGAAGTCACGTTAAGCCGTTGGTCCTTGTATTTCCATTGGTCAATGGGCTATTGATTAATGACCCATTCAAAGGAAGAGTCGGCCTTAGTTTGTAACAAGACTACACCTCATGACTCATTACTACCACTCATCACACTCATCCTTCACCACATATTTGCCTTAAAATACCCTCATGAGAGTGGTCGGCATCTCAAATAGTGATTTAGTGATCTGAAGTTAAACCACTGATCTTACTTTACTATAAGAAGTTAAGTCCTCAAGCCAAGTTGAAGCAAACCCACGAAAATAATCATGTTCTAGGAAACATAATTTAACAACACAAACATCACAAACACAATTAAATTCAAAAACCTTTCAAGAAAACTCCAACAGTTTATTTAGAAATCTCAGACCCGACAATTTTCTCACCTAAAGATATTCAAAGTAATCGTATTATAAAGTTGTTTGAAGGCGTGCCGCAAGTACGCCCCTAGGCCTTGCACAAAGCACGCCCTGTATACAAGGTACAATGTGGCAAGAAGGGAGTTAGGGGCGTGAACTCACGCCTCACGGAGGCATTGTAAGGCCCTCACCTCACACGGCTAATTCAGGCCCCCCGTGGCTGGTGCAGGCATTCTCATGCTAATCCATCTGCAATTCCGGTGTCAGGTTTTCATGTAGGATTCGATGTACGGGAAATACAGGGTCATCGAAAAAGGTTTACGGGATTTGAAAGTGAAATAAAAATTTTAATATAATTGTTGGTTTTTGAGTGTTGATTTTTACACCAAAAGACACAGCAATTCTTAATTTTTAATGTAATTAAAAAAAATTCAATTTGAGCTCCCCCGTTGCACGTCAGACATCTGTCCGATAGTCAACCTCCCGCCGGGGCTTTGGAGTATTTCAGGAGACACCGTTGAAATGGCTACGTTGATTCTTCTTCTCAAGTGCTGTAGATCACGTATTTTCTCAGCATAAACTAAGTTTTAATGCAACCCCAAAAGAAGAAAACGGGGGGAGCTCACGTTGATTTTTAAATTCTTAAAATTGTTGTTGCCTTGTCTTTGGATGTAAAAATCAGCATTCTACCAATTATACGAGTATTAAAAATTGTATTTCACTTTCAAATCCCGTACACCTTTTTCGATGACCCTGTATTACTAGTGCTGTAGGTTTCGTTTTGAAGGAATTACGGATGATTAACAATTTTGGATGTATTTTGTGGATAAATAGTGTTGAATGCATAGGATTTATACATACCATCTCGTTTTTTTTTGCTTTTAAAGTCACTATCGCTTCCTTTAGATCAGCTTTATAAAGGTACTTAAAGGTTCGCCTCAGCTGTGCGGCGATGCTTCAATGCAAGGGTTTACGGTGGCCCCTTTTTCACCTTTCAAAATAATTTTTATATTAAAAACAAGATATATTTGGACACTAGGGGCGTTCAAAATGGAGTTAAAAGAGCACTAAAACTTAGACAAGTTTGACAAGTGTATTTGTGAAACTATAGAACAATGTATACGAAATCAGACACGTGTCGAAAAGTTCCTCTAGTTTCCAAGTTTATCTTTATTAATGTAAAGATTATTTTGAAAGGTAAAAAAGGGCCACTGTAAATCTATGCAAGTGCTTGGTTTGACAGTTAGGCCGCATCAGTTGAAAGAAGCCCGTTGTTTAGCCAATTGTTACGTGCGCGGTGTCGTGTGTTCCTTGGGCGGACGAACTCAGCCTTTCTCTGAGGTGACCACTGAGGCGAACCCTTAAATAGCTTCCGGTATCGTTAATTGACGAAGATGTAGCTTTATCACGTTATATCCCCACATTTTGTCACATCTACTTTTATTCCTATCTGTTTCTTTTCAATTCAATTTTCAAATTTCAATTCAAGAGTGACTCAAGTGATACATGCTTAGACCTTGTGTCAGTAGATGCACAACACGTAATTATAATAAACTATATTCTCTATTCACCAAACCTTCAAAAACTCGTCCGCTTGATGCCAATAGAATGCGGGCTAAATTCAGCGAACAAGAGTCCCATTTGAGTCGGGCTTCTACAATACAAACTCAATTGTACAGCAACCAGATTTAAACACACATTACCACAGGACTATACAAGGAGTAGTTTACAATGTAAGTAATAATTATTAAAACCTGTTTCAAAAACCCGGGTTTTTGCGGCTCAAAAGAAGCTTAAACGTTCGTGTTGTCAACTCAAAGTAAAGCAACCGACAACTTTTTACACGAGTGTATTTTCGTACCGAATTTTCACCAATTTAGCGGCGGTACGTGCAGTTATTTGGGGTAAAGTGATTTGGCGCATGCGCTAAACGCTAAACGACGGGAACCGCAAAATAATCTAACGAGGACACACGAAAGCGATCAGCTGACCGACCGCAGAGCCGTCTGGTGGTGGAAAAACGCACTAATCATTGCAGCGTGTTTGCATATAATTACACTTTCAAACAGTGACAGTCAAAATATGTTCTCGTGTAGTAAAAACATTTAGAAATAAATAATGGTTTGGTTGGTTCTGAATATTTATGAACGCTTTGCTAAAGAAAATTCCTATTTCAAACGAAAAAGGGGCAATGAATGAAAGAAAATCATTTGGTTCCATAATTTTGTCCATGAGTGTACTGGCTTCTTGAAATACCAATTTGAAGATTTTTAGGAAAGCTACATCTCCAACACATTTAAACGTACTATGAACGTTTATGTGGCTTCTTCTAGAGGTAGGGAGGAGCTCTTTCTAAATGATGACCCCTTTAAGAAGATGAACCCTTTTCGATGTTAGACGTGGCATCTTCCACAAATCGGTGGCTTCTTTAAGACATCTCGCCTCTTCTAAAAGGTTTCTTCTTCAAACCTTCTCCTTTTAGAAGAAACCTGTATGGAATCTCACCTAAGATTGATATATTCAGCAAGTTTGTATGTGTGTATTGTATGTTGACAGGAGTGTCCTCGCCGTCTGACGTGTTCTGCAGCGTGCCCGGCCGCCTGTCCCTGCTCTCCTCCACCTCCAAGTACAAGGTGACAGTGGGCGAGGTGCAACGAAGACTTTCACCCCCGGAGTGCCTCAACGCGTCCCTCCTCGGAGGCGTCCTCAGGAGGTAAGGACCACCTTGCATCTTTGTAGTTTAAGGTAGTTCAAGGGTCCTCCTCAGTGCCGTGGCGAAGCCCAAATGGTCCGCAAGGACCAAAATACGCAGGAACTTAAAATTGAGCAGTTACACTCATCTTAAAGCATAGAAAGTTTTTATAGTTTTATTGAACTTCTAGAGAGACAAGAAGTTGTATGATAACAAAGAAAGTAAAACAGATTCAGACTTACTAACAACAAGAAAGTTGAAATGCTAATGAGAGTAATTTATACCCTATTATACTCGGAGTTCTTAGTTGGAAACGGAGGAAATAAATTGGAATAATCAACCAATGGGAGGAGTTGGCGCGGAGCGTGACTTTTGGCGCCAAACTCGGCTGCTTACCCGCGAGACGTGCTCTTGCCGGCCAATCAGAGCTCGCGAATCTCCCGCCAAAACCCGCCACCTCTCGAGTATTCCGTCTTAGTTACTTTGACTACATTTCCGGCGTTCTTAATGAAAATATCCGAGGTTGGAATATTATTACGGCTGTTTTCCAGAGTTTTTAGTGATTAAAAAGAACGAGATCTAATCCCCTTATATTTTGTGTTTTTGTTGTTGTTACTTTTCACCTGAAAACGGGATCGGATTCAACCCCGAAACGTCATGTTCTTTTGCTTCACAAAAAACTATGGAAAACGTCCGTATTAATGTTTAGTCCTCAGATATTCTACCATCGTCAAAAACAAATTTCAAATTAGAAGATCTCTCACTGAACAAACTGAAGATTCTTTAGCGTTCTCGAAAGCACTTTGACTAAGCCAGACTTAAGTTTAAATACTCTAATATGACTAAGTTTTGGTGTTGATTTGTTCCAGAGCGAAGTCAAAGAACGGAGGACGACTGCTGAGGGAAAAGTTAGAAAAGATCGGTCTGAATCTACCGGCAGGCAGGAGAAAAGCCGCAAACGTCACCCTTCTCACCTCTCTAGTGGAAGGTATGTCCTGCTTACATCTATTTCATGTAATTATAGCTACTTAATGTCTTTGAAATGTCTAATATGGGTTCTTAGATATTTTCAAATATTTTCTTATAAAAGAGTTTACGGTTTTAGCTTTAAAACCACATACAATATTTGCTTTCTCTCTGTTGAATACTAGTCTGAAGTCTACTGAACTAACACCATGTACTATTCTCTACGAATATGTAAATAAAGATGATTGTCATTGTAACTGGCTTTTTGCCCAACAATTGGGCAACATTCTGACATTAAGTTCAACTAATCTCGACCCAGCACCAGAGAGTCAAGTTAAATGTAAGCATCTTAGCACTTGCGAATGCAACAAAGGCCTTGAAGAAGGCGGAGAAAGATTAGAAAGGTGCAAACAGAAACAGCCAGCAGTGTACAGTGGGCAGACTTGCTACTAATTAGGCTTTCTTGTCAGTAATATGACTGGAAAGTGAGTCGAATATAACTGGCTGCTAACTGTTCTCAGTTATTTCTGGACACCGGAGTTGGTTATTATTGAAACTGGTCGCATTTTAACAAGCTTTGACCTGACGACGACATCACTTCACGAAATTAACATACATTTTGAACTATGAACAATATAACAACAATAATTTGGAAATATAACGGTTAAATAAAGAACTGACATAAGAAACTTCCTAGGATATCTTGGTTAAGTGATAAAACAGCTGATTAAAGTTGTTTTATCACTTACTAACCAAGATATCCTAGGTTGATTGTTTTCTATTAAATACACTCTGATTTTGACCGTTATAGACAAAATTAAATTTCTGCTCAGTGCTCTGAATGTCACAGAGAGGAAATTCTGACTAACTAATAAAACTAAAATAACATTTAAACGGTGTTAGAGCAATGCGATTTTCTTGCTACAATTTTTTTGCTAGCAATAGAAACGAATAGCTATATTTCCTATGGAAATCCACTGATACCTTACGAAAGTTCACTAGTAGGTTTTCAACAAAAATGTTCAAAAGTTACTCGTGGAACTGCAAAAAGCAGTCAAAGTTTGACAAGTTAAGTGGTAAATTAATTACGTAAAGCTTCTAAAGTATTACACACTTATGAAAATGCCCCGAGGTGTTCATATATTCAAAACTTTGCCAGCTGTTTAAGAACGCTACATAACAACATGTGGTGTGTTTTGATGAATTTTCTTCTCGGATATGAAATCTGCGGGTTGCCTGGAGCGTCATGCGAGAAGTTGTCAAACTTTCAGATAGTCTTTAGTTCAAGATGTACGTTCCTGGTTAAGTCAGTTCAAAATTCAAACAAATTTTAAATTCCGATTGACAGTGTTTTTCTGACTTGCTAAATTTAAAGGAGGGGATCGAAACTAGTCTATATTTTGGTTGGCTGAACCAAATGATTTAAAAGTTTGACGTTATAATCAACTTACTATTTGAGATAGACTTCTGCAACGTAGGAAGAATAAGAAAAAGTACAATATTTATTACATTATTCAGAAATATATAGCGTATCTCTTTTAAAATTTGTATTAAAAGATAGGTAACTTTACTCACGAGACAAGAGGTTGTTCCTAGTTTCATATATTTTAAACAACATAAATTATTTAGCAAAGAAATCGATGAACTTTTCTGTCAGTTATTATGTTTGAATTTACACAACGTTTATAATCTAGTTCTTCTTCCAAACAAACCACGTTCAACTATATTGTTGAGATTTTCGGCCACGCTGTGAGTACCATCTTCAGGTACTGGTTTGCTGAAATAGTGACTGAAGATGGTACTCCACAGTGAGGCCGAAATATCTCAACCTAATTATGAAGTTTGGACGTGGCGTGAACCCGCCGTGGAAGCCTAAGTTTTAAATTTACACAACGTTTCGTTATGAAAACTCCTCTTGTTATCAAGTGGAACTTAATTTAATCAATACAAAACTTAGCCTAATCAATATGATTTAGCTAAGTTTCACTTGATAACGAGAGAAGTCTTCATATCTCTCGAAACGTTGTGCAGTTTTTAACACAATATCTAGTAGAAGGGACATCGATTTCTATGTTAAAGTAATAACACCGGATTAATGAATTTTCCAACACAGGAAGTTAAATTTTTTAAGCGTTTGATAATAATTTGACCCGTGGTGGGTTGGAATAGTGCGCGACTCCGGAGCTCATCACTCCGTTGGCGCGGGTTCGATCCCTCAGTCACCACTTACATTTGTACTGTGACTATACGGTGACGCTAGGTAAAGGTCGAGGTTGAGTGGTAGAGAGGACTTTGTAGTCCTAACTTCCCCTCTTTAAACAAGACAAACTTTACCTTTTACCCTTAGACCAAATCTGAGGCCGTAGGCCGAGGCAGAACACCTTGCACTTCCTGTTTGAGCGTACGACATTCCTCGCCACTCCTGGCATGTAGGTTTGAGGTTATGTCTCCATAAACCCGGCCAATGGCAGTTGCCTTGTTAACGGCTAGCCATCATCTACTCGGACATTTATACCCCAACCTGCTGAGGAAAACATGCCAGCTTGATAAGCTATTAATCTATCTTGATGGAACTTTAAGTTGAACTACTTTAAAAGTTGTCCTTATGTTTTACTCATTGAACGTATGATATTTAGGCACTCTCGAAACAAGTTATGGGAGAGTTACTTGATGTTAGGAAGGTACCAAGCCCAATGTTCTACAAGTTTAGATTCGGAAACTAGAACCCATTTAAATCAAGTCGAAATTCGTTGCTTTAACCTACCTGACTGGCGTTAAACTTACGACAATTTATAGAATAATTTGGATTAGTATTCACACAGCAACAACCAATATAATAAGACGAATTTGTTTTTTAAGGAAGTTGTATCCAAGCCACAGAGTTATTGGCCATTAACGCAAAAAATGGATCATTGATAAACAATAGTGATTTTTATTACTTCTTTATTACTCTGTCTGTGATTGGTCGTCCGCTGCCTCGCAGCCAGCCAGGTAATTTTGTGTTATCTCTTATACAGTTGGTCAGTCTGATACACGCCTGTGATTGGTCGTCCGCTTCCAGTCAGTCACTGGCCGTGTAAGTGCTCAGTTTCTCTATTTCTCTAAATATTTTCATCGAAAAAAAAACATTCCGCCTACTAACTAGTCCTAGTGTATAGAGCGTCAGTATTGATGGGTGCGCGGAATGCACCCGGGGGGAAGACGCGAGGGTGGATTACGCCTGGGTAGAAAGTTGTTTGTGGTCGAAGCGTCTGCTGGCGCCAGGCCTTGACAGTTATAATGATAACAAACACTTGTTAGTACAGACACTGATAACAATCAGTTCCGGGAAGCTATGCGGCTGATCACTTACGCGCACATTCCAAACTTCGGCCCCATTTCGCGCGTTACGCCAGTTTTCATAAATAAATAAATTGTTTATTGCGTAAACATTGAACATGTTATGCAATCGTCAATACTGTAATTTAAAAAGCTAAAATTTTCCATACATTCTACCATCGAAATCCCAATCAGACATACATTTTGGCATTCACTCTCTCATTCATTCGA
Organism: Matsumurasca onukii; assembly: GCA_018831715.1. NCBI lineage: Eukaryota > Metazoa > Arthropoda > Insecta > Hemiptera > Cicadellidae > Matsumurasca > Matsumurasca onukii. The sequence goes on along the minus strand of CM032063.1, from coordinate 3,578,578 downwards.
ATTGTACCACTCTAACCCTAAGTGTGTTCCGCGTTTTCCCAGTCATGTGCCATAAACTCGTTGGTGCTATAAAATGCTTCTGCGGTCAAAACCTTTTTAGACGAGCTTTAAAAGCCTTAAGCTCTGGGGCACTTTTAATTGAATTTGGCAACCTGTTGACGAGTTGAACTCCTACCTGAGAAGGTAAACGTTCATAAACTGCCGTTCTGTGTCTCCAGTTCGGTAGTTTTCCTGCCTCTAGTTTCATAAGAGTGAATGTCACTTCCTCTTACGAGACCGCATTTGAAAAAAATACATGTTTCTAAATCTTTCATTAAAGATTTATTTATTTGTATTTATTATTATTGCACTTCACCAAAAAGGTTAACGCCGTCTTGAAAAGTTGGCTTTTTTGCCCAAACTTGCTTCGTCATTTCGGAGTGAGCTATTTTTCTTGCATCAGACCAAGTTGCTCCTCTCTCTTTATTTACTTCCCTCTGACCAACGCACCTCTATTTCGAGGTTGAGTGGTAAAGAGAGGACTTTGTAGTCCTAACTTCGCCTCGTTAATCAAAACATTTCACCTTTTACCAACTTTTCAATCCAATTTTTTTTCTAAATGTTTTATATTATAACTATTTCCCCATTTGTGTGATAACATATTCTTCTATAACTACCGCTACCCATTTAACTGTATCCACCGCCCTATACATCACGGATAATTGTATTATTTATTTTTTTCGTGTGACTACGCCAATGGCATTTTAATGTGTTCCTTAACTAGGGTGTGTGGACATCACAAAACGCGTTTAGGGAAAGCGGTCCAAACCTTGGGCTTGCGCCGGGAATCGAACCCGCGACCTTGCGCTTTGCAAGCCGTGACTCTACCCACTGAGCCACGGACGCAGGCCATTATGTTATTGATTTTAAAACCTAGTTTATAGTTAAACAGGTACGGTAGAAAAATAGTGCATACGCAATAATTGAAGCTAGGAAATAGTCCTGCCCGAATTTTGATACACTCCAATCAGGATGGACAATCTAAAGTAACCTATTTGTAAAGAATCATTTTCAAATTAGCTGCATTTTGTGTATTTCCTTAATTTGAGGCGGTGCCCTCTGATTTAAAAACCTAGCTTTAGTTAGAGCTAGGGCACGAACAAAATATAGCAAGATAGGCCAAACATTTTCTGTTTGCAGTTTTCTCACAATGTTATCTGGCCTCTGAGCAGAACGGCATCTCAAATAGTGATTCAGTGATTAAGTGAATGTTGTCCAATTGTTGGACAAAAAGCCAGTTACAATGACAAGCATCTTTATTTACATATTCGTAGAGAATAGTACATGGCGTTAGTTCAGTAGACTTCAGACTAGTATTCGAAGCTATACAAAAGAGAGAAGCAAAGATTAAAGCTAAAACCATAAACTCTTTTATAAGAAAATATTACAAACAACTTCAGCAGAAAATTACTTCTTAAAGTGGGCGTAGTTTTGGGTAATTTTTCCTTTTAAATTAATCATTGCCACTATTATGACTTTTTACTCCATAAAGCCTGTATGGCAAACCTGGATGTCATATCGATTTAACGGTCCAGTTTTCCAGCCCAAGTATGGAAATACACATTTATGTTCACATCAGATAAAATTCACTATTCATGACGTAGGGTATTCTATTTATAATAGTGGTGAATTACCTCGTCAAACAGTTCTCAAATGTGGAGGTACATGTTCACGAGGTAATTCCTACTATATATCTCTACTACACAGTTTCGTGGCTAAATACAATGTATTTCAATTTTTTTCAAACTCACCAAAAAAAAAGTTGTGTCCCTGAACTTAAGGGCGTTAAAGATTGTTTGTCAAGGCACTGGTTAAAAAATAGTCAATCTCCAGTCCTTGGGCTAAAATGAATAGTAAGTTGTAATTGACTAGAAGAATTTTTACAGCATTACATTTAACTGGACATGGGCACTTCAGGCATCATCTACAAAAATTGGGATTGCATAATGGTTAAACTCTATGGAGACTTTGTGAGCATGCAGAAGAAACTGCTAGGCACATCCTATTAGAATGTCCCTCTCTGGAGATTAGGAGAAGATGTCTTCTAGAGGGTCGTGGCGTGATTGGGATGAAATTCACTTGTCTGACCTTAAGGCTTTGTGGTCCCACAGGGGTGGGTCTCCCAGGCTAAGATAACCGGGGCAGTACAATAAACCTTTGGTTGACGTACAACTGGTTCACTACCAGCCCTATTTAATCTAATCTAATCTACACACTCAGGTGTCCTTTCCAAATAGCTCATCTAAACGAAAAGGACTTCTGAGTTATTTTAAAATCCACTAATAACCTAACTTCGCGGAGGTCCTGCAGCAGCGAAGCTACGCAGAAAATGACTATATTTCGCGTAAAACTGCTGCGCGCTGTCCCATCACGCTGTCGGCACGGGCCGCGGTCAATCCCGGCGCAGGACATCTTAATGGCGTTTAAAGTGTTTAATTCCTTCTTCTGATTGGAGCGCGCGCGTCCACGTCATTTCCACAATGATAGACTAGCCGCAGGATCAATTGGCATCAGTAATGTATTCATTCGGTACCCAGTGTTTAGAGCGCACAATGGTACGTAGTAATGGGCCCACCGCGCTCGCCAATTAACTCACGTGATGTACCGAGCGCGGCGCGTGCTTCATTTTGCGCAAATTGAAATGAAATAGTTTTCGGTGTGCGTCCGTGCGTCCAGTGCTACCGCGGACGCTCCACTGCCGGCTTTAGGCGCTCGGTTGTGCTCTGGTTGCTTCCGCTTTGGGGACCACCAGAGGAGAGTTCGGGTGAAAATGAAAGCTGACGCGTAGTTGTAAGCGCTACCGTGATCCTAGCGAATTTCTGTAACGTGGTATAAATTAAACCGGCAGAGCTTTTTTGTGGTGGAGGTGCGTTACCTCAAGAAATCAGATTGTAAACACAGTTTTGATAGTATGACACTATTTTTTGGGAGGAAAGTACTCCGAAAAGGCCAATAGGTTAACTATCGTTTTTGCTGGTTAACCGACTTAATCTAGATTCTAGCAAAAGGAAAATAGGACAAATAGCGATCTGTAGAATACACGTGCACAAATTTAGTTAAATACCATTTGACTCGGGAGGTGTAAGGAAACTCAAAACTGCAAACAGTGATGAGGTATAGTCTTGTTACACACTAGGGCCGACTGTTCCCCAGATTGTGCCATTAATTAATATCCCAACGGCCAATGGAATGGACCAACGGCTTAACGTGACCACGGAATAGACTTCCTAACCACGGGGAGTGGCCATCGTGAAAAGTTATCACTGCAGCCAGGGTCCGATTTGGTGCAAAAGCCGACTGGTAAATCTACTAAATACGTTTGGCTATATTTAGTGCTGTTTAAAGCTCATCTTGGTGTTGATAACGGAATAGCCTATACGCGGAAATGTATAAGGACTGGGACTCGTGGCGTGGTCCTGTAATCCAGGTTCATAGAGGAATGATATAGGTTTTGGAAATGATATAGGTCTAAAGCGGCTCAGATAGTCTCAGTGATCATCTGATGATCAACTCCCACCACCGTTTAGACATATCAGACCATCACCTGTGTGGTTGTGTGGTTAGGAAGTCACGTTAAGCCGTTGGTCCTTGTATATCCGTTGATCATTGGGCTATTAATTAATGACCCATTCTAAGGAAAAGTCGGCCTTAGTTTGTAACAAGACTACACCTCATAACTCATTACTACCACTCATCCTTCACCACATATTTGCCTTAAAATACCCTCATGAGAGTGGTCGACATCTCAAATAGTGATTTAGTGATATTCAGCACAGTTCATCTTGATAGTTAAATTATGCTCCCACCATGTTCTTTTATCTGATAGTTTCTTCACAACTATTTATACATGTCAACAAGTAGAACAAAATTTAAATCTCAGTTTCTACCACCTCACTTCATCACTGCACCTGGCTGTATCAACTTTAACGGCCTCTCTTTACGCGAAATTGCGACCCGTGTTTTGGAGAACAAGTTCCTCTGCTCGCTGATGAAGCAATTAACACTTGATTAACCACGACACAGATCTTCAACTCCTCAGCTCCTGTCGTCAGGTGATAAATATCCGCCAAACCGGAACAAAAACCGTGTCGATGAGTGGTAAATAAACAATAATTAGCGAGAGCAGAAGATTGCAATGATCGGCTCGTCGATAAATATTCAAAAGGGGCGTTGGAGAAAAAGTACTTGTAATAAGAGACATCCTGTGCGAAAGACAGACAGACGTGGAGTTGCAACTTGCAGGCAATTAAAGTACACGCGAACTCGGATGATGTCTTGGGTGGGCAGAGGCTGGATGTATGATGTGTGGAATACCTGCGACGTATCGAGCAATTAAACATGATCTTATGTAACTTGTTGCTTGGTAGACTGATGCAAGTTGTATGTGGGTTGTTTGTATGTTGTTTGACTGGGACTTGTGGCGTGGTCCTGTAATCCAGCTTCATGGAGGTCAGGGTTTGAGGATGATATAGGTCTAAAGCGGCTCAGATAGTCTCAGTGATCATCTGATGATACCCGCATCAACTCCCACCATCGTTTAAACACATCAGACCATCGCCTGCGTAGTTCGGAAGTCACGTTAAGCCGTTGGACCAATTCTAAGGAAGAGGCGGCCTTAGTTTGTAACAAGACTACACCTCATAACTCATTACTACCACTCATCACACTCATCCTTCACCACATATATGCCTTAAAATACCCTCACGAGAGTGGTCGGCATATCAAATAGTGATTTAGTGATTGTTCTATAGCTGTTGCCAATTTTTGCCATGTTACGATGTCTGCTTGAAACAATTTTAACCGACTTCAGGGAAACGAAGAGGTTATACGAGTTGACCTGCGGTGATTTTTTGTCTGTTCTCGAATAACTTTTTAACTCGGCCATCGTTTTGCACCCAGTTTGCGTTGATTGACTCCACAATCGTCTCATTTATTGAAATTCTTCACGGCCAACGAGCACCCTACAGAAATCACCGTGTGCCACAGTGTTTGATATGCACGCAGCGAGGTTCAGATGACCAGCTACACGCACACCACATCACCTCACATCACACCTGACCGCTCAAATTGCTGCGGTCTGTCGGCCGCCATTACCCGCCGCTGATCCCCTTTATTTTATTTCAACAAAACGCAAATGATTAACGGTAGAAGATTGTTTGGGCCGGTGAGTATAGTGGTTACCTCTGGCAATCCGAGCTCGCGATACTCCGGCTTCCGGGTCGCGCGTGACTCTCGTTGTTCTGTGCTCTTCCACTTCCACACATCGCCGGCATTGTTCACCATCGTGCAGACTGTGAACTCGAGGCGATTTAAGAGGATTGAGCACCCGAGAAAAGATTGCTCAAAACATGCTCTCGTAGGAAGTTTTTTTTGGTGTAGAGATTAAAAAGTCGTTTTCCATGTTCTCAAAGGTTGTCTCTAGGTTTGTGTAACCTGGTTTAAAAAATGTCTTACGCCAAAACTAGCAGACAATGTTAAGATTGACAAAATATAGGCTAAGGTCTAAGGCTTCCGGTTTACACCGCGTCACAGTTGAAATATTATTACTGCTAAACGTTTCGACCTCGCTGTTACAAGCTACTGAGGATGACTCTCCACAGCGAGGTCGAAACGTTTAGCAGTAATAATATCTCAACTGTGACGCGGTGTAAAGCCTTAGATCTTAGTGATGAACCGGCCGCGAAAGCCTAAGAGTTAAGAAAAAATAGGCTATTTTAAAAGTGTGGTATAATTTTCTTACAAGTAGTTTTTGCATTTTCGTGCATAAGGAACATAGAACCACTCCTACCCTATCATATAAACCCGCATTTGTACGTTTCGGTTCATAAACGGCGTCGGAAACAGGGACTACGAAACCATGTTTTGCGACCTTTTGAGTGAGCGGCGCAAAGTTGGAATATCGCTACTTCCATTTCTCTTGACTGGCCTTATTTACCTTTGTGATATTTCAATTACAATAAGAAGAGCTAAAGATCGAAGACGGGATTTCTTCTGCAACCTAGAACAAAAATAACTTCCTGTTACACTATTTTAAATCATCAAAGACGAATTATTTATGAAGTGAAACCTTCAACTACTTCAAACGCTATTACCCCGGTGTGGGCAGCAAATTACTCCTGAAGACAGGGGCAGAAGCTGAGCGGGAGGAGGTGCCATCACTCCTGTAGTACACAGGAGGCGGACAGGTCCTGGAAGCTGCTCCCGTGCAGGACCTCCTAACCGCGAGGAGCTCCTGAACTCCTCGACATCTTTATTGCTTTCCAGCCACCGTGGAGTAACTCATTACTCACGAGGAATGGGAGGCTCAGAGGTTGTCTGTCAACACGACTGAAGAACTTTGAAATGATAAGTTCAGAATGATTTGTAGAACGGGGAAAAGTTGTATGTGTGTTAGCTAATCAAGGATTTGTGAGTTTACCGTGTGGAAATGGTCTCTAAGCTCTACAACATTATCGAAAATTAAAACAATTATTTTTCATTGAGTTTAAAACAACCATTCAACAATTTATAAATCGTCAAATTGAAAACTGGACTTGGTCGAAAATGACCTTTGCATAAAAATGCACTTATGTCGAGCAAAGGAACCAGAAGCTACAAGTTTTTTCTTACAACGAGATTCGTAATGGTTTTAGTTTTATATTATACATCACGACCCTTTATAATCTAGTTCTTCCGATACTCCAGAACTCTTTCAGCTAATCAGACGGTACTCCACAGCGATACAGAAATGTTTCAAACTAATTATTACGATCTTTGACGCAGTGCTGACCAGAAGAACTAGATTATAATTGTGAAACCGGCCGCAAATCACATCGAGATTAAACTTTAGAACAGAGTACTGTTCAAAACCCAAACGCATCAGTAAACACTAAATCACTATTTGAGATGCCGACCACTCTCATGAGGGTATTTTAAGGCAAATATGTGGTGAAGGATGAGTGTGATGAGTGGTAGTAATGAGTTATGAGGTGTAGTCTTGTTACAAACTAAGGCCGACTCTTCCTTAGAATGGGTCATTAATTAATAGCCCAATGACCAATGGAAATACAAGGACCAACGGCTTAACGTGACTTCCGAACCACCATCTTCAGTTACTCTCACTCATCATGGTTCCGGGTGGCATCACCCAGGTCTATTGAGGACTCCCAGCATCAACATCTCAACTCAGCCAAGGTTCTTTAACAATTCTAAACGATCCTAGCGACTTTTAAACCCGTGGCAGGACTGATCAAATGGGCCATTAAAATGGAGCTCGGTCAAGTTTAACTAACGGCTCCATAGTCTGCCCACCAAACTGGTTCGCATCTGCTTGTAATTTAGAATGTAATTAATTTCTGGAATGGTTCCCCCCCACCAACAATTACACCCGTTTCCACGAGTTTGATTCGGTCTAACGAGGCTGTCGCCGCTCAACACGCCCAAATTGTTTACCTCGTACAGAGAGAGTGTTGCATGTGTTGATTGGTTACTAGACAAACTTGTAACTGAGAAGTTGATGTGTCTTCAAGCAATTATAGCTCTTGAAGAGCTTTAGTGTAGGTTGAATGCGAACGGATGGAATTACAATGAGAAGAAAAAGTAGAGAAATTTATACTTTTTATTTAACTCTTAAGCTTTCGCAGCCGGTGTCACAACTATAATCTAGTTCTTCCGGTTCACACCACGTCAAACATCATTATAATTAGCTTGAAATATTTCGGTCGTCTGTGGAGTACCATCTTCAATTGGAAGGATCAGTTTGAAAAGAAATGTGTACGTACAAAACCGGCATTAGGTTTCGGCCAATCAGTGACTGAAGATGGTACTCGACGCAGTGAGACCAAAATATTTCAAGCTAATTCTAATAATGTTTTGGCGCGGTCTGAACCGGTAGAGCTCAATTCTACTTTTGATTCTTTCACACAAAAATAAAAATTGTAACATTTTGTATCTGATATTTTATTTGGTTTCTACGTAACTATGCAATCGTAAAATGTTGTCGTAATGTTTGAAACAACAAAGATTTTCTCAGGATATTTAAGTGGACTTTAGGAAATAACCCAATAAAATTCCTACTAATTATAAATAAATTAAACTCTTCGACGAACACATGCAGGTACTGAACTCAAATTATATAAGAACGGAATAAAACCATGACTGTTGCCTTCCAAATTTAATTTATTTTATACTTGTAATTTTTCGAAAATACGTCTTATGTAGTCTACACGTTTCTCTTTCCCGCGTTAACGATACTTTTGTCCTGTGTCTTCATCCAACAGTAGATACAGTTCTCGACAGACTGGCCAGCGACGCTGCAATAATTAAAACAAAACCGATCCGCGACCCAACAATGAGAACGTAATCAAAATACCATTTCAATTCATTTTCTCCAGTCGTCTTTTTGTCACGAATCCTATTATTTAAGGTTGTAAATTAATCAGGCGTTGTTTAGACTTTTTAATAAGTCCGGTGATAGAGGTGGCGCCAAGACAAAGGCACAAAGAGCTACTGGATGTATTGTACTCAGGAACAATGGGAACAATAGGAGGTGGTGTTGAGCAAGAGATAGAGGAGATGGATGCTGTCGCTGCGATCTACGCGGGGAGATGTAGAATCAACCTGAGGATGAGGGAACAGAAGGATAGTTTATAATTTTGGGCGAGAAATTAGGAAGGTTTAATAAAGTTGGTCCTAACTCCTAAAGTTTTCCACGGAAGGATTACCTCAACGCCTCCTGATAAAACTTAGGTGAAGGCTGTTTAGTGGATCCATGGCGAATTGGTAACGCGCGCAACTCATCACTTTGGTGGCGTGGGTTCGATTCCCTCAGTAACCACTTACCAAAACATTAGGAAAATAGCTAGTCTAAAAGTAATCAGCGCAAGCTGACCAGTCACCCACAACAAAATAACCTGAAATGTGTTCCCATAAACTTGTTAATTTTATAACAGCTAGCCTAGAAAACAACACAACATGCACAACAACTTTATGAAATTAAAAAGAAAATAGAGAAATCAAGCACGTCCACGGCCAGTGGTAGCTGCACACTAACTAGCCGCCAGAGAGCCTCATTGGCTGGCTCGGAGCACTAAGTTTAACCGAAATCTGATATTAAATACAATGTGTTATAGTTTTCGTAGCGTAAAATCTACTTTTTGGCTAGAAACAGCGCCCTCCCCGCCACCACCTAAGGGTACTTTCGGTATTATGTTGTCAACAAATAATGTATGTTTGCTTATGTTGACAACATATAATGTATGTTTACAATGTTGACAACATGTTTGCTTATGTTGCAGGAGAGGCGATTCACCTGGCCAGAGACTTCGGTTACGTGTGTGAGACTGAGTTCCCAGCAAGACAAGTGGCCGAGTACCTGAGCAGACAACACACGTCCGACCCCGCCGAGTCCTACCGCCGCAAGGAACTCATCCACGCTACCAAGTCAGTACCATCTACCAACACCTGTAGAATGTTTACGAAATAAAACACGTGGTTTCTGTGAGGGGAAAGTCGATTAAAATTGCGAGTGCGGCTTTGTCGACCGGGGGCGCGTGTCGATCTTGAGTTCTCTTCGGGGAGGATGAGATCACCTTCCCAACGACAAGGGCAGCTCTTATCTAGTTCCTCGAACTCTAGAGACCTAGGAGAACCTAGAGACGCTCTGGCAGTCACTGATAATTGAGGTTTTCGTACCATAATACACTTCTAATTCTTATCGATTAATTGTAATTTCTAAACTTAATTTCGTGAATCGAATTCCTGCAGTCAACGGAAGGCAGAACGAGGACCACCGAGTGTCGAGATTTAAGGGCCCGCCTCAGTGCCACGAGGACACTCTTAAGAAGGGTGTGCAAGATGCTAAAGTAGCCGAAACTATAAAATAAAACAATGACTGTGCATCCACAATCATAATAAAAATAAGACCATTGTCCAGAGCGACTGTAATATAGCTCTTCCGGTTAACAACGCATCAAAATATCATAATAATTAGCTTGAAATATTTCGGTCTTGCTGTGGAGTACCACCTTCAGTCACTGATTGGCTGAAACTCACCTACTTGCTGTCTGCTATCCTATTGGTGGCAGGGCTGCCAACCGTCCATCGGAGAAGGGATGCCAACTGGCGATGTTGTCATTGGCTGTGACACAATGGAAAAGATTTCTTCAGGACTGGTTGCCAGCTTCTGGAAATTATGATACCGTCTTCTTTGTTGAAGTTATAATAATTTTTAATGACTCTCGGGTAATAATGTAAAACTTTGGCCAATACTTTGGCCGCGTGAAATTCTACTGCTTGTTTTGTGTTAATGTTCTGCCTATCATCAATCTGGTTATTAACTGGTGTGGTTTACTTTGCAGACAAGTGACAAAAGAACTGATGGATCTCCTAAACCAAGACAGGTCGCCGCTGTGCAACACTCGGCCTCAGCACATCCTGGAGCCCAGCATCCAGCGACACCTCACCCACTTCTCCCTCATCTCCCACGGCTTCGGCAGTCCCGCCATCGTGGCAGCCCTCACAGCCATTCAGGTAACGCACAAATCCTCCACAACAAATTTTGAAATGTTGGTCCTTCAATCTAACATAGGTCCTAAGCTGTCGAATTTTGTTCGGAAAACTCAACATTCTCGCCATGTTAAGCCTCTTCGAAGTCCCAACAACACTGAAATATTGCAACATTCTCGTAAGATTGCAAGTTCTCTTCGAAGTCCCAACAACCCTTTGAAATATTGCAACATTCTCACAAGGTTGCAAGTCCTCTTCAAAGTCCCAACAACACACTCCTTTGAAATCTTGCAACAATACCTTCAAAGTCTCGTTAAATAAGTTGAATATTGAATTTTGATTATGCATTGGCCTCTTTGCTTTCTCTTGGCACGTTTTCTTTCTTTGGTATTCTGAAATTTTAAAACTCTCTCTGGCCAGAGACTCCCTATATTGCCCAGTTTATCTTCAAATAGTAACCTTTAATTGCATAATTTTGTTAATAATCATGATAAGTGGTTCTATTGCGGCATGCCGTAGAAACTGTGTTTCTTATGTATCCCCTCAAACCTTTCTTCCTACAAAATTTCCACTCTTCAGTTCTCTAACCGAAAGCATTATGTTCCAGAACTTCCTGTCAGAGTCGCTGAAGCTGCTGGAGAAGATGTACCCCTCTGGCAACAGTCTGTCAGTGAGTTCGAGTCAACAGGGCGGGGGTGTGTTGTCAGACACTAAGCCCAAGGAGCTGGGCGGGGGCGACATGAAGAAGTGAGGCTGGGCGCGGCGGGGCCTCCTGCCTCTGAGTGAGCCCACCGACCAACCCCCACCGCCCCCACCCAGCATCACCACGGCCATCAGACACTCCTGGCCGTACAACTAAGTCTCTCTGTACCTTCGGTTGGCAGCTGTACATCGCCATGTAGAATCAAACAATTGGCGAGAACGTAATTCTGTAAATTTTAAAATTATTCGAATGTAAAGGTTGATTTGTTCTTTAGCGGGGATTGACATTTTAAAATGTTTGACTCCTATCATCCGAGGATATGACCCTTTTACGCCCCAAAGAAGCCTATTATTTGTATCAACCTGATTACTTTTGGAGTTTCGTCACATCTCCATTTAAAAAAAGATTCAAAACTTTTTCAAGTCTATGTGAATTGTACTAAGTTTTTTATACGTTTTCATTCAAAGCTTAATCACTTAAATTATAGAAGTGATATTATTTACATCTAAATAATCCTACCGGAAAATGTATTGAATTTAACATTTTTATGTTACCTTGTTAAAAACTTCCCAATATTTAACACAGACCCTGCTGCCAGCCGAAAGACAGGTAGAAGGACAGTTCAAAATAGTGCCATATGGGATATACAGTATTTTATAGCAATCAAAATAAGTCTTCCAATCGGGAGTGATGAACTTTAATCAAATATCTGTTAGTCTGCTTTACAATATGAACGTTTAAAAACCAAATGTATTGATCGTATTTCAGTGGTATATAAAACACTTCACGATGTATTTGACAAATATCTTTTTGTTAAGCTGTTAATTTTAAAACAAGGTTTCATTTTTTTTAATTAAATTTTACGTTAATAAACATGATATATTTGGAAACTAGAGGAGTCTTTTGGCACGTGTATAGAGCCCTATTTCTCATAAGTTGTTCTATAGTATCACAAATAAACTTTGAAATAGTCCAAATTTAGTGCTCTTTAACTCCATCGTGTACGCTTAAAACGCATAACTTCAACCAAAAAACACCCGATGTGTTAGAAAACTTCTCGAGTGTTTAAATATATAATTTTTATTACTGTAAAAACTATTTTGAAAGGTGAAAAACGGGCCGCCGTAAACCCTTGCATTGAAACGTCAACGTGCAGCTAAGGCGGACCCTTAATTACTTTTCAAACCACCTTGATTTTGCCCTGAATATTTTGTTACGTTTACATGGAACGATGTAATTAACATAACAGAAAGATCTCTGTACTAGTAAACAATTTAGCCACTTAACAATAAGAAGTATACACTTTTATACTTTTCAACTATGACTACATTAGTCATTTCTTGAATTTCTATGTCAAAAAACATCAATACTCGAAGGAAATACTCACTGACTTTTCCTAATAATTGTATGTAATTTATATGTATAATATTCTGTGCCAACCATGTACAAAACCCAAAATGTATGACTTGTATAGAAAAGTTTTATCTAGTGTATGTTTCGTGTGAATTATAGATTTATAATAGTAATGTAATATATTAAAAAATGGTTTGTGTAGTGGAATTTCCCTTGTAATTTTTCAGTAGTATAACTTCCTTGTTAGTTTAAAATTTCATCTTTTAAATTTCATAATAAATGTTTTACACCGTTATGTAAGAACCCTTGAATTGATTCAGGTTTTTAATATTGTTGATTCTCACTGTGCAATTTACTACATATAATAGAGAATCCACATTAGATCAATAGTTTTTTTCAATTTTAATGAAGATCCACATAAATCTTTTAATAAACATTATGAAACCTATTATGTGCCATCATCAATTTTGTATTGAATATTTTGTAAGTAAAACTGATTAAAACCTAAGAAAGAATGAAGGTTTATTCAAATCATACAAATAACTAATCGCATTACAAAACCTGTTTGCATTATATCCAGTAAGAATTATGTATCATAAATTGTTGAATTATAAATTGTTGATTCAATATTTAAAACTACCCAACGCGGATCCGTGGCGGATCGGTATCACGTGCGACTCCGGAGCTCATCACTCTGGTGGCACAGGTTCGATCCCCGCAGTCACCACTTACAATTTGTAATGTGACCGTACGGTGACGCTAGGTAATTGTCGAGGTTGAGTGGTAGAGAGGACTTTGAAGTCCTAGCTTCGCCTCGTTAAACATGACAAACTTTACCTTTTTTACCTTTAGCACTCAACAAATTGGTCCGATACAATTCAAGAAGTGTTAACTGAAAAGTGCCCTCAAAATTATTTTATACCGTTGAAAAGTTATGCTATAGTTACAGAACAATCCAAAGTTATGTGCAACAACTTTACGTTTCATTGTCACTGAACGTTTTTACCAAATAAATGGAATATTTTTAAAATAATAGGATGTAATTTTTATGGAACTTAAGATGTTTCAGTACCTTTGCATACTCAGATGGTTGTGTATATATTGTTTTTATCTACCAGTTTTGGTGTTTCTTGCCATTAAGTTTAACGCTTGTATACAATGTGATATCAGTTTGTATTATTGTTACATTTAATTTTAATTGAATGCTCAATACATCCGATGTTGTTACTTGTTCTCATTATGGCAGATTTGTAGTAACTATTGTATTTTGACCTCATTTATTTCTGTATCTTCAGTGTAAATAAAAGAAATTACAAGAAACCCTCTTGTTATTAGACCTACCTACCTTATCAACAGTATCTTCAAATATGGTATTCAGATAAGGCCAAACTTCAGTCGAAGAGCTTTATAGTTTTCTTAACAATTTATTCGCCATTGCAAGCACATATGTTGTGTTGAGAGTAAAAACCAGGCCTACACACAGCTAAGCGCTGAAGCGTTGCTGGTCTGCCATGGACAGCGAGAGACGGCAGCGCTCGCAATTATCACAATTATCAGTGTGATTAATTACTCCCAAAATAAATTTTGAATTTCCTTGAAATGCTCAAAAGAGCGTACTATGGTACATTCTGAGAATGTTCTAAAATGTATAGGATTCTGAAGTTTGTTTTGACTAACTTTTGCGTCATCCATCCACACCCTTAATCCGGGGGGGACGCCCCCAAACTTTTTAAATACAAAACCCCCTTTCTTGCAGCACCTCTAAGGAAGGGAATTTCAATACGAATTCAATGACATATATGAACAGATCAAATACAGTTGAAGGAATGTTTGAAAGCTGAAGTCTAGTAATGTTATACTCCCGCATCTTCGATGCAATGCTGTCGTCTCTGATGTCAGGTAAGTGTGTAATCTGTGGAGTGCGTGTATAGAAAAACAATATACTGTACAACATGGCGGACAATTCATAATTGCTTGCGGAATGAAGTTATTTCAGTGAGTCGGTCAAACAGTGTTTGTAATTTATCCTGTTCAACCTAAAAGCTTTTTCAGACATGTATTATTGACTCCTTTTGGAGACACACCAGTTACCAAAGTGATGATAAGCCTAGGCAGATTATGGCCGTCGGCTAAAACCTGAAGTTGTTCTAGACCTAGGCCAGTTTTTAGGCCTTGCATCGTACCTACCCTATTGAGCTGTTAATTTCACTTAAATTAAGGTAAGTAATTTATTCTCCTATTGAAGCCGGTAGACGATTGTGTAATAAACTTCCTGACAACAGTAATTGCCCTTGAACAGTATAGTGTATCTGAGGTAGAACCTATTGGCCATCTGTACAGTTAACTTAGCCCAGGCTAGTCAGTTTTATTTTTATTTATTCATACACACGGCCAACTATTGGGTAGCAGATTACAGTATATAACTTAGTTATTATACCTTTTAATTGACTGCAGTAGTTTTCTTCAGTTTAAGAATAACTTTAAATATGAAGACATGAAACAACATAACTTTTATTGCAACTCACACACACATTAATATTGCTTGACTATAAGTAAACAATATAAAACATATGACACTTGTTGTCTTTGAGAGAGTGTTCAGGAACATAAAAAATATAATAAATCTAACACTCCCCCTCACGAACTCAAATACAAGTTGTCAGGTCAGTCCGATTAAACATCTCAGCTGTCCAAGTTTGGGTCCTGGTAAGGTTTGGTTAACAAGTCCGCTTCCATCTCTCCTGTAGGTTTGTACTTGATTTTTATCTGGCCTTGAGAGATGGTGTCTCTGATGAAATGTTCCTTTATACTTATGTGCTTGCATTTTGAACTGATGATTGGGTTTTCTGCTAAGTTCTTGGCAGATTGATTGTCATTGTACAATGTGATTGTGCCAAAATTCCTTCCCAAATCTTCTGCTAGTTTCTTCACTTGTAAAGCTTCTTTTGCTGCTTCGGTTAAGGCCATAAATTCAGCCTCCGCTGTTGATAGAGCGACAGTCCTCTGTTTTCTCGATTCCCAGCTGATAACTGCACCACCATATTTGAAACAGTAACCAGTTTATGATCTTCGGTCATGTTCTGAAGATGCCCAGTCTGCGTCCGCCATTCCTTCTAGTGGTTTGTTTGTCTTCTTAAATCTCAAAGACAGAGATTTTGTTTCTTTTAGATATCTGACGACTCTCTTTGCTGATAGCCAGTGTTCTTGTTTGAAGCATGAGTTGTACTGACTCAAGTAGCTGACTGCATGAGAAATGTCAGGTCAAGTTCCAACGGCTAAGTACATTAGTGAACCGATTAAGTTCTGGTATGGGACACTTATTGTTTCTTTGTTTGAATCCATACTCAGTTTGATTCCAGGAAAACTACTGCAGTTAATTAAAAGGTATAATAACTAAGTTATATACTGTAATCTGCTACCCAATACCAACACAATTTTACAAAAAGTACAATATATGTGAACAGGTATAACTACAAATAGTGCTGATTTATGTGAAATGCAATGATGCTTACAATAAAATTATTAGATACAGATAGTGAATCTAAGCTAACTTATACTTAGGACTTGAAAACGTCATAGTTTCAACTCTGATTTTGGAAAAGTAGCCTAACACTCTTTTGTTAAGTAAACAGCCTTGGCAAAACAAAACTTTGAATGGCCACCATTTTAAAACGGCTGATCCGATCTAAATCACCATTTGAGATGCTGACCACTCTCATGAGGGTATTTTAAGGCAAATATGTGGTAAAGGATGAGTGTGTTGAGTGGTAGTAATGAGTTATGAGGTGTAGTCTTGTTGTTACAAACTAAGGCCGACTCTTCCTTAGAATGGGTCATTAATTAATAGCCCAATGACCAATGGAAATACAAGGACCAACAGCTTAACGTGACTTCGAACCAAGCTGATGGTCTGATATGTCCAAGCGATGGCGGGGAGTTGATGCGGGTATCATCAGATGATCACTGAGACAATCTGAGCCGCTTTAGATCTATATCATCCTAAAAATCTGACCTCCATGAAGCTGGATTACAGGACCACGCCACGAGTCCCAGTCGTGAGAGATCTAGCTGGTTAACGAACTTAACCTAGAGATTTACAAAAGGAACATTTGTACAAAATTATGGCTTTTCTGAGCGTTCTGAGAGCAGTCTTGTTTTCCACCTCTATGCCCAATCTGTACCCGAAAGATAGACTTGAGGTGAAACCATTATTTTTGTTCAATTGAGTGTTGCTTGTTTCAGACCAATGCGGCAAATGCAGAGCAGAAACGCGGAGACTTAACCTCAACAAGTAGGCCTACTGCAAGAGAGACTATGGTGAGTGCTTGAATTAACATTACTCATTTCTGGTTTTATTGCTTTAAAAGGAAATCAATACAATAACTTTGTCATAACGAGGCTATAAATTCTGGTGTGGGGTTTCATCATTTGATCTGTGGCTCATGTTGCTGTGTCCTTCAGATTTTACCTACATTAAGACAGGGTATGCCACACAGTGTCAAAAACTATACCATACTTCATGTTGAAGCTTCCAGACACTCTAATTACCTTGAAACTACATAGGCTATTGCTCGCTACTAGGATATTCATCTACAAAAGCAAGGACCACCAGGAGGGCGCTTGAAAGGTAAAGAATACCCCTTAAGAACACAATATTATAAGATTAAACATCAATGTATACTAAGATCTAAGGCTTCCGGTTTACACGGGAATCTTATAAAGACGCCACGGCCGGCCAATCCAGTCTCAGCCAGTCAACAAGCTACTGAAGATGACTCTCCACAGCGAGGTCGAAACGTCTAGCAGTAACTTTATTTCAAATGTGACACTGTGAAGCCTTAAGTTGTGGTAGTAATGACACCGGACAAAGCTTAAGAGTTAAGATCAATTAACTTAAGGTTTAATAATTTGGAAATAATATCTTGAAGCTTGCTCAGTTTTCCCCTCCATCATTACCCGTGAGCTTAGCTGTGGAATAGGAGTGTTGGGCGGTTATGCTTATTTACCAAATAAATTTTATATTATTTTGTAATATTCATGAATAAAATCTCAACCTTGCATTATTGACTTTTAAAAAGGTTTCCTTGGTAATATTTTGAGTGTTGGTCACATTCTAGAAAAAATATAGGAATTGCATCGAACAATTGCATGTAACAAAGTAATGGTACTAACTAAACTCTTCCAGTTACAATGCCCTTAATTTCTTGAACATCCTCACAAGTAGAGGTCTTTAACATCCCCCGCGATGAAATCAGTTTCAATGGAAGTCAGGAGTCCTATATTGAGTAGGGTAATTCTTTTAAGCCTACTCTTTGGTAGAAATAACATAGTTGGTTTAAAAACGTATTTGATCATGTTTTTCCTTTTCCCAAGGGGCCGCATTGTGTAAAGGTTTATTCCTTAGAATAGCTTACCAACACAGTCACTTGCCCATGTTGCAGCTATCCTGGGCAAGGTGATGGGGCATTATACAGTCGACGGTTACGTCAAGTTCTCTCTGCAGATCCAGAGTGTGGCCTGCGAGCCAGAGACTCTGTTTAGACGCTGGCCTTTCCTCTGGTTTCCATCAAAGGGTGCCTGAATGTCCCAGATCAAGACCAACAAGTGAGTACCCTAGATCACACTTTCTGTATGTCTTCAAGTTGGCAATTTAAAGCTGAAAATGTTTTCAAGGGTTTAGTGCTGTGGCTACCAGTGGTTTTGCACACAAATTAATTTAATCTTATAACCTTAAAAATAAGTTTGTAGGCTGCAAACACGTTTAAAAGCAGTTAACTTTATTTTCAAGGCTCAGTATCCCCTACTTTTTGAAAGAGAAAGACTATTTTAACCCAAAACTATTATCTGATTTAAATAATTATTGTATTTTTGTTTTAAAAAATTCCACTGTATAATCCACAGAAAGAGGTTATTATACCCTGTTTCTTTCTCAGAAAGAGTGGGGTGGATATCCATGTGTGTTTTAGATATTTTAACTTTCAAAATCCCTTCTTATAGTCCAGATACTAACATAATATAATACACTGCATACCATTTTCAAAATTACCGCTGTCTTTTTCAGTCTTCATTTATCGCTCTGTATATCAAAGCTAAGTCCTGCATCGAAACAATCATTTCTAGCTTTGCTATCCTTCAACTTAAAACATCACTGTAAAACCAACACAAAATACTAGATACTTGGTGAAAAGCAGATATGTAATAGTCTATTTTAGTCACTAAATTAAATTGCTGAAGCTCAATTAAATGCTAACAAATGTTCACAGCCTATTATGTTCTGAGATTGAATAGCATTTACCAAATCTTCAAAGATTTTAGGGTTGATACGGCAGGGTGCAGAAAACACAAAAATGTTCAACTAGTTTAAAAACACTCTATTTCCAGCTGTTGTCAGATCAAGGACAGGAGACTATTGCATTCTTAAAGACAGGAAGAAGTGGTGGCACTTAGGCTACCCGGCAGTTTGATCGGCTATTGAGTTGTTCACTGACTAGTGAAGCTCCTGAAACGAGGGTGTAGATTACCGTTGTAGAGGTAGTTTTATATTCCCTAAATGCTAAAATGTGTTTCTACAGAGAGGTACAATCATGGTACATTTAAGTATAAATTAGAGAAAAGGGGAACATAAAAGTGTTGTTAACATAAACATTTGAAAAAGTATAAACATTAATCATGTGGTATGAAAAATTTAGAATTAGTTACAAATAAAATAGTAATATAATAGCCTCGGCGAAGCTAGGGGCTTCTACCAGGCCCCACTTTTTTCGGCCGGCCACTGTTCTGCTTCTCGCCTCTCAATTTGGGTTTTCACTGATTACTATACATTTCAGTTAGGTATTTCCGAGAGTTGAAACTTATACACTGTTATTGTTCTTATTTGTTAATGTTTAAATTTACAGCAGTTGGGTATTTTAATACTTTGCCCATATATGTTTTATCTCAAGCAAATTTAAATTCTTAACAGTACAAAAAATTGTTTGTCCACGATAACTCTTCTTAGATGTAACTAACACGCCGAATGATATCTCTTATTACAGATGTACATTTAGGGACTGGGGTGTCCCATCGCCGAGTGTACCTCCTCTATTTAATTAAGTGACCGTTATGTTTGTGTAAATAGTCTATATATTTTTTAATTTAATGAACAATGTGTTTTATGGGCAGGTGCACGTGGTAATAACCAGGTTTTGAAAATATCACATCTATTCAGTAAAATCTCATTTGATAGCTGCAGAAATTTAAGATTAGAATTGTGGAAAATTATCTTTTTGATATACAGATGAATTATTTTTAAATATTGAAACCCAAGATGGGCCAAACAAGCCGCAGAGCTAAACCAGATGCAAGTTACCTGCATGAGCAGTGTACAGATGAAATTTCCCTAGTTGGCACTAGGGACATGCAGGCCTTGAGAGTGAGAATGGCACAGTGTGGGAGGGGGTCGAGAGGTGGACAGGACCCTTCCAAAAACATCAGCCTTCTTGGACTTTACAGGCTTTCCAGGTTCACTGCTTATGACACGTTAGCTAATTTAAACTTTATAACACCGGTTTAAAATATCCGTTTGTAATGGGACAAAAAGCAAGAAATTATTGAGTAAAATATTTTTGAAATAACAAGGCAAATTATCAAATTGACATGGGATTAACTTTTTAAATCAAATTTAGAACTGGGAGATGTAACCAGTGTGACATAGTGGTCAGGCCTTCATGTGTACACCTCAGAATATCACTGGCGTCGCTTTCGTCAGACATACCTAATATTATAGCTTAAAATCCGCTAGGAAAATGGTAAAATACCACCACAGAGGCTATTGCTTCGTTACTAGGATATTTATCCTACAAAAGAAACAAAAGGATCACCAGGGTGAAGGTTGAAAGGTAAAATACCTTAGAACAATATTATAAGATTAATACATTAAGTTTATACTAAGATCAAAGGCTTGGTTTGCGAGTGAATTTTTTAAAGGAAGCTTACCCGCGGCCGGTAATATGAAGACCTTTTCTGTTAATGAGCTACTGAAGATACTCTCCAAGGGAGGTCGAAGCGTCTTTTATTAACTATTTCAAATATGAGGCTATTAACTTAGATGTTAGGTAATGACTTACCGGTAGCTTAAGAGTTGAATCAATTAACTTAGGGTTTAATAATTTGGAAATAATATCTTGAATTCTCAAGTTTTCCCCTCATTATTACCGTGAACTTGCTGTGGAATAGAGGTCGGTTGGTAGTTATGCTTATTTACCAAATAAATTTTATATTATTTTGTAATATTATGAATAAAATGCATAACCTTTCATTATTGAATTTTAAAATGGTTTCCTTGGTAATAATTCTTGAGTGTTGAATATCTCACACTCTAGCAAAATATTGGAGGTACATCCGAACATTTGCATGTAACAAAGTAATGGTACTAACTAAAACCCTTCCGCAATGACCTTAATTTCTTGAAATTCACCTAGGTAGAAGTCTGTAACATTCCCACGATGAAATCAGTTTAATGGAAGTCAGAGGTCCTAATTGAATGCGGTGTCTTTTAAGCCTACTCTTTGGGTAGAAATAACATACAGTAGTTGGTTTTAAAGCATTATTTGATCTGTTTTGTTTTTCCCAAGGAATGCATTGCGTAAGGTTTATTCCTTAGAGATCAAGCTTCCAACACAGTCCTTACCCATGTTACGCTACCTGGAGGCATGTGATGGGCGTTAAGACAGTCGGACAGTTCGTCAAGTTGTCTCTGCAGTGGAGAGTGTGTACAAAGCGAACCAAGGCGCTCTAGTTTAGGCAGCATCAACATCTTCCCTCTAGATTACCCACAACTGCCTTACTGCAAGTGTCCCAGCTCAAAGGAACCAACAAGTGGGTACCCTAATATTCATATTTCTGTGTAAGTCTGCAGTTGGCAATTTAAAGCTGAAAATATAAAAAGGTTAGTGCTGTGGCAACCAGTCGTTTTGCACACAAATTATTTTATCTTATAACCTTTAAGGAAATAAGTTTGTAGGCTGCAAAACGTTTAAAAGCACCAGAATTTTATTTTTAAGGCTCACTAGGCATACTTTTTTGAAGATGTGAGTTCAGTAGCGATGAGGGTACAATAAAATGTATAAATAGTCAGGTTTTGGAGAAAACCCAATCAAACTGGTAACTTTGCTTTTGGATGTTGTTTAATTTGCTAACCAAAAACGTTTTAGAAGTATAACACATGTTTATAAGACAGTAGTGAATGAGCGAGGGATGCAAGATCGGTGATATGAAACATCTTTCTAGACGACTCTTGGATTCTAGTCGGTGCGGAAACTGTTCCTGTACTGAGTGTTAATTTCAAACAGTAGCTCGCTTATGTATTTCGTAGCTAAAACAACACTAGCGTATCCCGGCAGCGAGACCGGGTTCAACCAGTTCGGTTCAAACATTTTGTCTTCAAATTTCTTAAGTAATAAATTAGCTTTTTAGTGTTTATGTAAATTATGATCCATAATAATAAGTCATTTGACATAGTATTTAAATCCTGTTGTGTTTAGTATAGTATAATCCTTTCCAAAATCCGTGGGATCACCTATCAAGCGGCGTGAAGTGCGCGATACAACAAGCTCGACAGCAACAATCAATGGTTGCCTCGATAGTCACCACAGAAAGTTAGTATGCCTCTATGGTTGCCACTGGCTGCTTCATAGAAGATCGGAATACTTCGTTAGATGTATAGCTTTCTTCGGGTTTCCACCTGATGCTCATCTGCGGGGCAGGAATAGACGCTGATGGGCTGCGTTGCTGTAGCAACGAGTGACGCTAGAAGTGAATATTAAAAGCCGTCACTGGACAGCTTGGCAGAAGATCAGTTGACCAGCTGTCATTAGACCCTTGCGTCGCAACTACCGTCGCCGTCTTGTCGCTATTTTCTGGTTGCTGTGATAACCAAATCACTTGACCTGTCAAGAGTTCGACTAAGCTCCTTGAGGCGGCGTGTCCGTTCTTGTGTTCAAAAACATGAGAACTAATGACAGCGTTCACGTGCACCGCTGACTATCCTCATTTTTAGTTGTTTTGGTCTTTATATACCTTATTCTACATTAATTTTGAGTTTTTGCAGATTAACTGCGATTTTGCTTATTCAGGAAGCATCAACCCGACTTTACTCGAATATTGAGTACTCTTTGTAAGTTTCTAGCAGTTATTTCACCCCATACGGCTAATCCATAACGGAGATCTTTTTAGTTGTGTGTGAACTTGAACCCTTGGCCACCAAACAATGACTACATTAGTACAGGCTGGCCCCCACCTGGCTCACCTGCCACTCACCTGTCATCAGACCACACCTTGATCAAAATGAGGACCCCAGTTAAGTGTGACCCCTCCGTCAAGAATGACTCCCAGAACCCTGAATTGTAGATGTTTCTCCCCATTGTTACTCGTCCGAGACCATCCAGCTTGTGCCGCCTCCAGAGAGCTGTCCTACAGGAATTTACCTTAAGCCCCAGAAGGAAAGGCACCTAGAGCACAGTGACTTTCTGACAACTCTTGGATTCTAGTCAGTGGGAAACTATTCCCATACAAATTGTATTTGGTAAAATAATTTCAAACAATAGCACACTTGAACTAAATCTATTAGAAAAATGTACTAGCTACTTGCACGCTATTAAGAGTGAAATAGTAACCTCAATCTCACATTGTTTTGACTTTTGACCGCTGTTGCACTATCCTACAATCATGCTGTGCTTGTCATCCGTGTTTGGCACATCCTGCCACAGCATGTTTTGTATCACATGAGTGACACTTACGTCTCATTTTTGACTATTGAAACACCAAAATCAGCGAAGGGAGTCAGCTGGAAAATGTATGATTGCAAGGTTATTTTGTGGTTGCAGGAGCCAAATCTATCGATCCAGTTCACACAGTCTTCTGTCCAGCAGCTCCAGTAGCGACTGAACTGAACTATGACGGAAGCCATGGTCCCGTTTCATAGTCAATTGTGTCTTTTAAGTAAGTACCATTTTTAAATAAAACAATAACGAGCAGAGATCTCATAATAATTTTTATTTTACATGAAAGCCTGTACTTTAAACTATTTTTCTACATAATTGCCACCAATATTGAGGCACTTATCGTCAGACTAGCTTTTAAATTCCGATGTCATAGAACTCTGCCGCCTGACTTAACAAAATATCCAGCACAGCCGTTTTGACTTTGTCGTCGTCGTTGACGGCACGCCTCAGAGTGCTTCTTCAATTGAAGGAACATGTGGAAGTTGCTCGGCGCAAGATCTGGACTGTAGGGAGGGTGTTTAAATTGTTTCCAACCAAACTTTTGCATCAAATCTTGGGTTCTGTTTGCGACATGTGGGCAGGCATTGTCATGAAGCAAAGGTGACACCTTTGGTAGATCTTTGTTCTGGATACCAAGGCGGAGTTTACTCAATAAGTCACAGAAGGTCTCTGAATTGATTGTGTCCCCACAAGGCAAAAACTCCACCGACAACACCCCCTTCCTGTCCCAAAACACTGTGCAGATGATTTTTTGGGCAGACATTGTTTGTTTGAACTTGACTTTCTTGGCTAGGTTGAATGTAAGCTATCACGGCACCCACCAGGTATCTCATATTGTGACTTGGTAAGCATATTGTCAAAAGCATTTGATGAGGTGAATCTTCTACCAATACATTCCATTTTATGTGTTTTTTTCCGAAGCTACAAAAATAGTGTAGTTGATGTGTACTGTGAGTTGTGCCAGGCGTTGCAGATACCCGCCACCACCACACATCTCATCAAGGCTGTGATAGTATCAACTCCCACAAGGCTGCCCGTTTCAGAACAACTTCCGCCCACTCACTCCCGAGTACCTACGGGCTGCGGATAGTATTAACCTGACAGAGGCTGCCCACCTCAAAACAACTCGCCCCACTTCCTGACTCTAGCTCCTTCCTACCACCGGGCTGTGATAACCAACCTGTCATAGGCTGCTCCATTCAGAACAACTCCTGCCACTCCACCTAGGGCTCTACAGGCTGTGATAGCCACCTGACTGAGGCTGCTCACCCTCAGAACAACTCGCAGACAATCACTCTAGGCTTCTTACTGCTGTGATAGGTACAACCTGACAGAGGCTGCCCACTAGAACAACAGCCTACTAGCTTCACTCTAGGCTCTTACCGCTGTGATAGCTCAACCTGACAGAGGCTGCAAATTCCTCAGAACAACTCACCACGTTCACTCTAGCTCTCCACCGTGGCTTTGATAGTACCCAACCTGACAAAGGCTGAAAAATTCAAAACAACTCCATTCTAGGATCTTACCGGTGCAAAATGATAGTACCAACCTGACAGAGGTTGTTTACCCCTCAAACAATCCCTGGCACTTCACTTTAGCTTTACCGCTGTGATAGTACTAACCTGACAGATTTTGCCACCTCAGAATAACTCCAGCATTACCTCCCACTAAGGCTCCTCTTAATGGTTGTGATAGTAACACCAACCTGACAGAGGCTGCCCACGTTCAGAACAACTTGCCCACGTCATTTAGGCTCTTACCGGCCGTGATATACCAACCTGACAAGGCTGCCCCACCAAAACAACAACTCCCTCGCCCAGCCCACCTAGGCTCTTACCGGCTGTGATAGTACTAACCCTGACAGAGGCTGCCCACCCTCTTCAGAACAATCCTGCCCATGCCCACTCTCCAGGGCTCTTACCGCTGTGATAGTACCAACCTGACAGAGGCTGCCCACCCTCAGAACAATTTGCCCATGCCCACTCTAGGCTCTTACCCGAGCTGTGATAGTGACCAACCTGGACAGAGTGCTGTCTAATTCTCAGAACAACAACTTGCCCACGCCCAATTTAGGTCATAATGGGCTTTGATAGTACCAACATGACAGAGGCTGCCCACTTTCAGAACAATTCCAAGCCCACTCTAGGCTCACCGGCTGTGATAGTACCCAACATGGACAGAGGCTGCTGCCCACCATCAAAACAACTCGCCATCACCCACCCCTAGTTTTACTGCTGTGATAGTACTGCCCTGAAGAGGCTGCCCAACCTTAGAACAACAACTCCCCATGCCCACCTTACAGGCTCTTACCGGCTGTGATAGTACCAACCTGACTGAGGCTGCCACCCTCAGTAGGGAACAACTCGCCCACGCTCACCTAGGCTCTAAGCCATGATAGTACCAACCTGACAGAGGCTGTCCACCCTCATAACAATCCATGCCCATGCCCACTCTAGGCTCTTACCTGCTGTGATAGTACCTCCAACTGACAGAGGCTGCCCACCCTCAGAACAACCTGCCCACCCACTCCCAGGCTCCCACCGCTGTGATAGTACTCAACCTGGACAGAGGCTGCCCGCCCTCAGAACAACTCGCCCACGCCCACTCTAGGCTCTACCGGCTGTGATAGTACAACCTGACAGAGGCTGCCCCCCTCAGAACAATCCCACCACCACTCTAGGCTCTACCGCTGTGATAGTACCAACCTGACAGAGGCTGCCCGCCTCAGAACAACCTCACCCCACTCTAGGCTCTTACCGGCTGTGATAGTACCAACCTGACAGAGGCTGCCCACCAAGACAACTCGCCCACAGAATACACAGTTTTCATAGCCAATTTTACCCTATCTTTTTGTTCAAAATTTATTCACAATTAACCGCCAACAAGGGGTGAAATTTTTTTTTCACAAACCAAACATATGATACATTTTTTTGCACCGCCTGGTCACACTGAACATGAATCTGATTTTAAAAAATTTTTATCTTGTTTCGTTCGGAAGTTATTGACGATAAACCGTCAATGCTTTAGCCCATGCCCGGAGTGGGACCCCTGATCGTGCTCAAGTCCTAGGGGCCCTATTTTTCTCTGTATTTTGTTTTAGATTAAGTGTGACAGATGCCAAAACAAGGTAAAAATGAGTTGTCGGTATCAGGGTCGCAGAAATCGCAAGGAGACCTTCGAGATGAATTTCTTTTGGAAGCAAAAAAAAACACCAAGTTGCTTGTTGTACTCAGAACAGACTGTTGTGTCTCCTGCCAACTTCTGAGGTCCTAGTGGATTTAGGAAATATTTTGTTTCAATCAGTGGCCAAAACGAGATAAAAATTAGTTCCTAGTACCAGGGTCGCAGAAATCGCCAGGAGACCTTCGAGTTGGACTTCCTTTTGGAAGGCCAAAGAAAAATCACCAAGTTGCTTGTGACTGTTGGGTCTCCTGCAACTTCTGAGGCCCTGATACCAGGAAAATATTTTTTGCGCTGAAACCTATGTAGCAAGGCCTTAGAGCAGCAATTCACCATTTTGCAACCTTCTGTGTAACAGGATGAGCAACTTACCTGGGGAATACCCTTACCTTTGGGCAGGGTAGATTTAAAATCTACCTACCAATATTTCTGCATTTGTTTAATCTTGGGAGGAGGGAAAGGATAGTCACACACATTTCAGTTGTAATAAAGAGTTTTATTGATTTAAAACAGGAAATTTCCAACATTGAGAAATGAGAGATATTTTACATGAGATAAAAGCTCTATGTTAACTACATAATAAGACACAAGTTACAGTCAACGATATTATTGTAGAAGAGTTTATACAAAACAAACACAGTCTGTAGATAACTATACAGTCGCTGCAGTTCTACCGACAAGTCCTCAAACCATGTATTTACAGCAGAACAATTTAGAGATCCCATCAAATAACCACTGAATTGAATGATTAGTTTTATTTTTTATTAATTTCTAACTAGGGAAATACTAAGTGAAATGAAAGCAACAAACTGCCACACTGTAGTATGTGTTTCCGAGCGGGTTGGTAGAACTGCCGCTAGAATACTGTGAACGGTAAACATTACGAAGATAGAGATGATATCAGTGATATCACATACGGTAATATACAAGATGATCGCCGTGGCGATGCCTTACGTTATGTCGTTACACCTGGACACTTAACTATGGCAACTAGTTGCAAACAGTATTTACAAGTTGCTTGACAAGTTATTGATGGGAAAAAACAGTTGGCTCCTTACAGGCTCAATTGTAAAAAACATAATATTTGTTAATTGTTGGGATTTTCAACACCTGTAGCTTCTTAGTGTATAGTTTGGCATTCATGCTTTACAAGCCTTTGAGTTATCACAATTGAAAACACATTACTGGCAGAAACAAACAAAATTCTCCTTTTACGGTCCACACACAAACTACATTTTTTCTAAAATCTATAATATTACTGATGAGGAAAATCCCAACAATGAATCTGACAAACTAAACATACAATTCAGGTTGTACATAAAATCAATCTTAACATATTTAGAAGCAAGTTTCACTCCTTAGGAACTCTATCTATCTAGGACATGTAATTCTTAGCACAACAGCTTCCGTACAAATTAACTTAGCACATGTAAACAGTTTCAATGTTAGCAGTGATGCGGTGGAAACCTCTGCTCACCGCGTAGCTAGTCGACCCTGGACTCGGCTGTCATACGCAGTCCAGCAACGCCAGCTCTACGCACACAAACAAACATTAAACCACAAACAAATTTTCATTTGTCTTACAATTTACCTGCTTGTATTTATCCACAGAAACATAGCCTAACATACTTTCAAACTAAATGCTAGTTTTTATGAATGACTTAAAAAACAGCTGTGTTAACCAGCATGTTCACCCGAGAGTAGTCGGTCAACAACGATGAGTATAATTTTACATGTGGTAGCAATATTACTGTGATTCTATACATTTCAGAGATAATTTCATACTTAACAAAGGTAATAATTATCAACATTTGTGTTCTGTAAAAGGCTTAAAAATTTAAATGTGTGTATAATATTATTTTGAATGTACAATGGCTTTTGTATAAATAATTTTAAAAGTAAGGAGTCTTATTTAGGTAAATGTTTTCCACAACTTCCGATAGTGCAACCGTTCCATCACTATGAATAAATGACACTTTGAAAGGAAAGAAACCCGGACTTTTCAACCACTTCGGAGAAATGTCGCGTTCGGGTAGTTAGAAAAAATCCACCGTCTTCAGAGGACTACACTAATCTAGAACTACATTTAATTAATATCTTAACTTAGAACTAACCTAGGACTATTCCAACCAATATTTTAAAATAAGCGTATGAAAATTGACGTAAAGGCATTACAGTATGAACAAACAAGAAACGAGGACGTTAGAGATAAAACTACATGTTAGCCTTAACATACAATCAAGCTGAAAAAACAAATAGCGCTGAAAAACACAGAGATGGTGGTTAGTAATTGGGGATCTCACCCAGACTCCGTTCTTTCCTTTTACTTAATTGCTCTCCGCCACTATTATGAACTCCAAACTAACACATAACACTTTGAGAAACTTGAGGAAACTGTTCAGATAATGATGAGATCGTGAAATGTCTGTTCTCTTGAATTTTTATCAACGCCAATCAAATCATCAGTAGGGCGACCACTGTGTCCCTCGTTATGAACATTGGAAGGCGGCCATCTGCCAAGCACCCTAACCCCACTTTCTTATCATTCCTTCTATTCATAATGTTTCTCCGTACTCTGCACTCATCTCAAAATAAATATCTAGCTGCTTTTAGCCTTTGGCACCTTTATAGAAAACGAATCACAGATTGAACTTTACTGTCGTGAAGATTTCGATAGGCAGAGGTTTTAAGCAACCACAGACAAGCATACGCATCAGCTAAAATAGCGGTAATGTTGTCGGAGGTGATTTCCAGAATGCAGGTACACAACCTGCGATGTTTGGAGCAGAGAATTCGCCATAAACGTTCCAGTAGTCAAAAGGTACTGCTTTAAAACTTTCGCGCTTAACCTGTCATTATGTCTAGTAGGTGAGATGCGATGCATTACTACTAGCTCTCAGTACTAAGTGTCTTTGAGGAAGGCACCAGCAGATTAAATCAAATTAGTTCACTCTAACCGTGAATAAAGTTTTAGCCATCCGAGAGTAAGCCATGAAATTCTCTCTAAAACTATAAAAGGCTAACTTACGAGAGTCATAGTTACTCACCAGTAGAATTTGCAAGAAAATAGCAAAAAAACAAATGGTTTTCAAATTTTTTGGCCGGCCATGTATTGTGTAGCTAAAACAACACAGAAATGATGGGCATAGTATAAAATAGCAAAACATAAACTTTACACCAAGGGTTTTTGTTTATCTGGTTGATTGTAGAGCGGGTGATCTGTAAAATAAATTCATATTTATAAATCAATTTTTGAGTATACAATTTTATGTTATAACACTATAAGGTATGTCGGGGGACAAAGTCGGCATCTCGAACTCAAGTCACTAAAATTGCACTTTCGAACGTTTGGCGTGGTAAATTTGCACTCTAAGCCACCGCAGGTGTGGCTAGGGTGTGAGCCCAGCATCCCTCGTCTCTATGGTAAGGAAATTCACTTCACTCATGCCAGCAAATATTAGCTGCGTGTCGGCCTGGTTGAAAATTCAGTAGGATTTCGTTAGAGCTTATTTGTGTAATGTACATGTGGAGATTATGAGATACAATATACATTGTTGACTAGTGTCACAGTAAGGTAGATCAATAATTTGCAACAGTTTATTCATTTAAGTCTTTTAAGAAATTATTAACATTATAAACAAGAACACATTACATTGTTAAATTATTACATACTCAAAGATCTGGGATGGGAAATGGATACAAAATACATGCTGATCCAGCTTTCATATTTTAATGAATATTAAAAGCCCATCACTGGACAGCAATAGCAGAAGATCAGTTGACCAGCTGTCATTTAGACCTTCGCGGCCTTAATACGCGGTAGCGTCTTGTCGCTATTTTTCCTGCGTTGCTGTGATAACCAAATCCTTGACCTGTCAAAGTTAAGCAAAGCTCCTTGAGGCGTGTCCGTCTGCAGTGTTCCAAATACATGAGAACTAATGACGAAGCGTTCCACGGTGAAACACACGCTAACTATCCATTTTAGTTGTTTGGTCTTTATATACCTTATTCACATTAATTTTGAGTTTTGCTGATTAACTGGGATTTTGCCCCATTGCAGGAAACTGACTTTGCTGAATATTGAGTACACTCTTTGTAAGTTTCAGCAGTTATTTCGCATTAATCCATACTTGAGTCTTTTGTTATGTGTGAACTTGAACCACTTGGCCACCAAACAATGACTACATTAGTACAGGCTGGCCCCCAGGCTCACCCTGCCACTCACCTGTCATCAGCGACCACTTACCTTGATCAAAATAGGACCCCAGTTAAGTGTGACCCCTCCGTCAAGAATGACTCCCAGAACCCTGAATTGTAGATGTTTCTCCCCCATTGTTTTCGTCAGATGTCCAGCTTGTGCCGCCTCTGAAGGGAGCTGTACTACAGGAATTTACCTTAAGCCTCAGAAGGCACCTGAGAGCCAGTGACTTTTCTGACAACTCTTGGATTCTAGTCAGTGGGAAACTATTCCCATACAAAATTGTATTTGTTAAAATAATTTCAAACAATAGCACACTTGAACTAAATCTATAGAAAAATGTACTAGCTACTTGCACTTATGGGGGTGAAATAGTAACCTCAATCTCACATTGTATTGACTTTTGACCGCTGTTGCATCTATCCTACAATCATGCTGTGCTTGTCATCCGTGTTTGGCACATCCTGCCACAGCATGTTTTGTTTCACATGAGTGGCACCTACGTCTCATTTTGACTATTGAAACACCAAAATCAGCGAAGGGAGTCAGCTGGAAAATGTATGATTACAAGGTAATTTTGTGGTTGCAGGAGCCAAATCTATCGATCCAGTTCACACAGTCTTCTGTCGCAGGCTCCAGTAGCGACTGAACTGAACTATGGCGGAAGCCATGGTCCCTTTCATAGTCACGAACTGTGTTTTTAAAGTAGAATTACCATTTTTTAAATAAAACAATAACGAGCAGAGATCATAATAATTTTTTTATTTTACATGAAAGCAGTACTTTAAACTATTTTCTACATAATTGCCACCAATATTGGGAATCATGGAGTCGGACAGCTTTTACTTCGATGTCACTTAGAACTCACATACTTAACAAAATATCCAGCACAGCGTTTTGACTTTGTTGTGATCGTTGGCGCACGCCTCAGGTGCTTCTTCAATTGGAAGGAACATGTGGAAGTCGCTCACGCAAGATCTGGACTAGTAGGAGGGTGTTTAAATTGTTTCCAATCAAACTTTTTGCATCAAATCTTGGGTTCTGTTTGCGGCATGTGGGCGGAGCATTGTCATGAAGCAAAGTGACACTTTGTTCTGGATACCAAATAGCTGAGGTTACTCAATAAGTCACAGAAGGACTCTGAATTGATTGTCCCCACAAGGCAAAACTCCACCGACAACACCCCTTCCTGTCCCAAAACACTGTGCAGATGATTTTTGGGCAGACATTGTTTGAACTTGACTTTCTTGGTGAGGTTGAATAATGGCTATTCCATAGACTGTTGCTTTGATTCACGGTGTATTGTAGGCAGCCATGTTTCATCGCCTATCACTATTTGAAAAGGAATAAATTTAAAACATCAAATAAACCAATATTGTATAACTTTAATTTATGAGGCCTTTTGAGCAGCAAAGCTGTCATCTTCAGATAACCTCAAAAATTCAAAATTAAAACATAAAAGTGTTGTTAACATAAACATTTGAAAAAGTATAAACATTAATCATGTGGTATGAAAAATTTAGAATTAGTTACAAATAAAATAGTAATATAATAGCCAGAAGCTAGGGGCTTCGTCCCAGGCCCCCACTTTTTTCGCTTCGCTCACGGTTCTGCTTCGGCCTCTCAATTTGGGTATTCACTTTGCTAATTACTATACATTTCAGTTAGGGTATTTCCTTGAGAGTTGAAACTTATACACTGTTATTGTTCTTATTTGTTGATGTTTAAATTTACAGCAGCTGGGCATTTTTAATACTTTGCCCATATGTTTTATCTCAAGCAAATTTAAATTCTTAACAGTGCCAAAAAAATTGTTTGTCATAACTCTTCTTAGATGTAACTACATCACGAGAATGATATCTCTTATGAAAGAGCATGATTCACTGAGTGTTCTTAGACCAAAACGAACAATTAGAACCCGAGATATGACAGGACAAAGCTAAGAAAACATGGGAAAAACTTTTTTTAGTATAACGAGAAGGGCGAAAGTAAAGTGATTTTTGATGTTTGATGACAAATCTATGCATAAATACCTTTCATTTAAAAAAGTACATGAAGAAAATTGGCCTGATAGAATGGTTGTACTGACTGCCTTTAGATTTTCATAAATTCTTTTAATATATAGATAATAAAATAAAATATACCCAGCGTGACCACAACTTCCGATAGTGCAACCGTTCCATCACTATGTAAATGCTTGACACTTTGAGAAAGGAAAGAAACCGGACTTTTCAGCCACTTCGGAGAAACTACTCTAACGTTCGGAAGTTATTGACGATAAACCGTCAATGCTTTAGCCCATGCCGAGTGGGACCCCTGATGTGCTCAAGTCCTAGGGGCCCTACTTTTCTCTGTATTTTGTTTTAGATTAAGTGTGACAGATGCCAAAACAAGGTAAAAATGAGTTGTCGGTATCAGGGTGCAGAAATGCATAAGGAGACCTTCGAGATGAATTTCTTTTGGAAGAAAAAAAACACCAAGTTGCTTGTTGTACTCAGAACAGACTGTTGTGTCTCCTGCCAACTTCTGAGGTCCTAGTGGATTTAGGAAATATTTTGTTTCAATCAGTGGCCAAAACGAGATAAAAATTAGTTCCTAGTACCAGGGTGAGAAATGGCCAGGAGACCTTGAGTTGGACTTCCTTTTGGAAGGCCAAAGAAAAAATTGCTTGTGACTGTTGGGTCTCCTGCAAACTTCTGAGGCCCTGATACCAGGAAAATATTTTTTGAAACCTATGTAGCAAGGCCTTAGAGCAGCAATTCACCATTTTGCAAATGTGTAACAGGATGAGCAACTTACCTGGGGAATACCCTTACCTTTGGGCAGGGTAGATTTAAAAAATCTACCTACCAATATTTCTGCATTTGTTTAATCTTGGGGAGGAAAAGGATAGTCACACACATTTCAGTTGTAATAAAGAGTTTTATTGATTTAAAACAGGAAATTTCCAACATTGAGAAATGAGAGATATTTTACATGAGATAAAAGCTCTATGTTAACTACGCAATAAGACACAAGTTACAGTCAACGTATATTATTGTAGAAGAGTTTATACAAAACAAACACAGTCTGTAGATAACTATACAGTTGCGGCAGTTCTACCGGTCAAGTCCTCATTACCATGTATTTACAGCAGAACAATTTAGAGATCCCATCAAATAACCACTGAATTGAATGATTAGTTTTATTTTTTATTTATTTCTAACTAGGGAAATACTAAGTGAAATGAAAGCAACAAACTGCCACACTGTAGTATGTGTTTCGGTTGGTAGAACTGCCGCTAGAATACTGTGAGCGGTAAACATTACGAAGATAGAGATGATATCACAGTGCAACAATCTGATGTACATACAAGATGATCATGCGTGGCGATGCCTTCGTTATGTCGTTACACCTGGACACTTAACTATGGCAACTAGTTGCAAACAGTATTTACAAGTTGCTTGACAAGTTATTGATGGGAAAAAACAGTTGGCTCCTTACAGGCTCAATTGTAAAAAACATAATATTTGTTAATTGTTGGGATTTTCAACACCTGTAGCTTCTTAGTGTATAGTTTGGCATTCATGCTTTACAAGCCTTTGAGTTATCACAATTGAAAACACATTACTGGCAGAAACAAACAAAATTCTCCTTTAACGGTCCACACACAAACTACATTTTCTCTCAAATCTATAATATTACTGATGAGGAAAATCCCAACAATGAATCTGACAAACTAAACATACAATTCAGGTTGTACATAAAATCAATCTTAACATATTTAGAAGCAAGTTTCACTCCTTAGGAACTCTATCTATCTAGGACATGTAATTCTCAGCACAACAGCTTCCGTACAAATTAACTTAGCACATGTAAACAGTTTCAATGTTAGCAGTGATGCGGTGGAAACCTCTGCTCGCCGCGTAGCTAGTCGACCCTGGACTCGGCTGTCATACGCAGTCCAGCAACGCCAGCTCTACACAAACAAACACAACCATTACAAACGGAGAACAAATTTTCATTTGTCTTACAATTTACCTGCTTGTATTTATCCACAGAAACATAGCCTAACATACTTTCAAACTAAATGCTAGTTTTTTTATGAATGACTTAAAAAACAGCTGTGTTAACCAACATGTTCACCCTCGGAGAGTAGTCGGTCAACAACGATGAGTATAATTTTACATGTGGTAGCAATATTACTGTGATTCTATACATTTCAGAGATAATTTCATACTTAACAAAGGTAATAATTATCAACATTTGTGTTCTGTAAAAAGGCGTTTAAAAATTTAAATGTGTGTATAATATTATTTTGAATGTACAATGGCTTTTGTATAAATAATTTTAAAAGAAAGGAGTCTTATTTAGGTAAATGTTTTCAATAACTCTCCTGATTCATACTAGGATTATAATTGTTATTGATTTTTAGGTAACGCATATAAAATGGTTTAAAAACAAAAATGTTTTATTAATAGTATTGCTTCAACGATAAATTTGTATAAACATTTTATAAATATTCTTACAGTTTAAAGCAAATATATTCTTTGCCACAAAATAATAAACAATTTTACCGCTAACTATAACTTAACTACATTAATTATTTCATGTTTACGTTTCAAAAACAAAATTATGTTCAAGAAAATTTAATAATTTAGTCCTAGTTTACCATGCGTAGATCCTATTGTCTGTAATGTACTCAGGGATTTCATTGGGGCTGTTTTGGAGATTTCTGCAAATTCTGGACTTAGTCTACCGGAGTCTATCTACCTGGACGCATCTACCTCTGACTCGCTCTTCTACCTGACGTTCAACTGCAGAGGCTACCTTAGTACCTTATCGACCCTGCATTGGCTGTTCCCTGTTGTATGTTAACCATTTCAGAAACCGTTCTTAAAGGTATTCATTGTTGATTGTATATTGTGTATTGGTATTTTGTACATTTAAGAAGATATTGTGTATTGGTATTTTGTACATATAAGAGGATATTGTGTATTGGTATTTAGTACATTTAAAAGGTTAAATTAATCACCTGAATTTATTATTGTCACTAATGGGAACCTGTTGTTCATTTAAATATCAGAGCTAAACTTTTGCTCGAATAAATCAGAATTCACATCAATTTGCTGGTTTAATTTATTCACCAGTATTTTGTTTAAAAATTAGGGGTAACGTAATTAGATTTATTATTTTCATTTGGTCAATAGGCATACTTCATCGCAATTCAGTAACGGACCTTTTCCTTGTTCTGGTCCTAACCCTTACTGGTGAAAACAAGGTGGCGCCCTTCTTAAAAACAATCAAGAGTTTTACTGGTATCGATAATTTACCTCTAGACCCACACCCATATATAGACTGAGCAAAACCGAGGTTGTTACAGTATCTCCTGACTACCGCTAGTGCCCTGGGCGAAATCACCACTTTCTTTACCGTTAGCGACAATCTCTTGACTCCGCTGGTGCCCGTGGCGAATACTTCAATACGTTAAGTAGGCATCTCCTGACTACCGCTAGCCTGCTGGAATAACCACTTCGTTATTAAAGACAATCTCTTGACTCCCTTGCGCGACTGCGGCGAAATAACGCCGATACCGTTCGCGGGTATCTCCTGACCTCTATAGCGCCGCGAGCCGAAATCACCACTTTTTACCGTTCGCGGTATCTCCTGACTCCTGCTAAGCGCCGCGAGACAAATCACCACTTTTGTTACCATTCGCGGTATCTCCTGACTCCTGCTAGCGCCGAGGACAAAATCACCACTTTGTTACCGTTCGCGGTATCTCCTGACTCCTGCTAGCGCACGAGACAAAATCACCACTTTTGTTACCGTTCGCGAGTATCTCCTGACTCCTGCTAGCGCACGAGACAAAATCACCACTTTTGTTACCGTTTGCGAGTATCTCCTGACTCCTGCTAGCGCACGAGACGAAATCACCACTTTTGTTACCGTTTGCGAGTATCTCTTGACTCCTGCTAGCGCACGAGACGATATCACTACTTTCGTTACCGTTCATGGCAATCTCTTGAGTTCCGCTAGCGCCTAAGGCAAAATAACGACACCGGTAACGTTGGCGGCGATCTCCTGACTCTTTCTAGCACCCATGACGAAATCACGACAACTTCCGCTAGCGTGTGCGACGAAATATGACGACGATACTGTTCCGGCGATAGCCAGACTCCATTTTTGTGATCCCTTTCACAAAATTTGCCGGTTAAGGGACGAAATTCCTGTATGCTGGTCACCTGCTGAACATGTGGGAAACTTAATTTTCACTAAAAAGGATAAGCAATGTTATACCTGGAGAAATGTCCTACTTCCGCTACCCTTGCACCCTGGTGTTGTATATTGTGAGTAGGATGTCACAGCCTCTGGAATCTCAGCTCCCTTACTTCCTTCCTGCTCCTCCTCATCCACCGGGCTGAAACAAAATATCATTTGCTAAATAGTAAATACAAAATTAATGTTCATCATACTGCTCCAACAGGGCCTATTTCTAAATAGGCTAAAAGGCTGCAGCCTAGAGCAACAAATTTTCAGGGTGGCAAGTAAACATTTTTGTATCATAATTTTTTTATAAAATTACATTTTAGTTATGATTTTTTAACCTACTTTCAAATACATGACATAGTAATTCTTAGCGCATTGTCACCTATTATTTTTATGCAGTACAAGATTAGTTTGAAAACTGAACACACTGCCTAAGCAGGCGGTTAGGTTAACATCACTGCCATGGTGGAGCTAGCGACATATCCGGAACTAATAAATACAGTAAATTCAAAACCTATTTAATTTTTCATAACTTGAATAAGAAATAAAAAACTACAATCGAGCACCTGCATGCGGAAAATAACTTTATCCTTTTCTTTTGGAGTGACCATGGTATGGCAAACTACGAAACTTGTATCTAAGTACCTTACACGGCTGATTCCCTGACCACCAGCTATCTACTTATGACCCAAGCGACTTAAGCCAGCCAAATATAAGTCTCAGGGTCGCCTCAGTGGTCACCTCAGATAAAGGCTAAACTTCGTCCGACCAAGGAACACACAGCACCGTGAAGCGTAACAACTGGCTAAACAACGGGCCTTCTTTCAACTGATGTGGCCTAACTGTCAAATCAACCGCCTGCAAGAGTTCTGACGCCGGTTTGTAAATACTTTTATGTGTCGGCGTATTTTGGATTATTGGAGACTTCAGCGACGCAGCTGCATGAGATGGACCCATTGTCAGTGTTACATCTCCATTTTCACACTTAAAATGCACAATTTCAAGAAAAAAATGCTTCATGCGTGTTTGAAAACTCCTCTAGTTTGCAAATATATACATCACATACACATTACATTAGATTCATGTAATTATTAATGTAAACATTATTTTGAAAGGTGAAAAACAGGCCGCCGAAAATTCTTTTACTGAAGCGTCGCAGCGCAGCTGAGGCGGACCTTTAAGTATACATACACAGTATTTGTCGGCCATTTTGTTTTTGTCCCATAAGAACAATGTAAAACAATGATTTTCTTGAGACACCCCATGCCTACTATTTTAAAGATATAAACAATCCTAAAAAATATATGTACTGCATTGACTCTGCTGACCACCTTTTTAAAAATTTCATTATTTTACTAGTAACATTTTTTTAAATAAATACATAAATTCTTCAACTTTTGATTTATGATGCGACTTTATTAATGGGAAAATGGAAATCGAGCTCAATGACATTGAAACACAGTTTATTTCATAAAATCCGATGAAAACTGTAGATTTTACATTGCTCCTATGGAATGAAATTCAGGACACAGTCAAAACTGCCAGGTGATAAATAAACAACCCTATAGGCTGCATTCTCTGAAATCCGGCCTGGCTTCCAACAGACAAATTTTCAACATGAATATACCATCTGGATAACAGCTGATTGCCGTGCAGTTGTCCAAGTGCACGAAAATAAGAAGAGGATATTTTCTGGACTCCTAATGGCCAAAACAACTCCGCTGCACCAGTGGCAAGCCCAATGTGGCATAACTCATCATATTTATATCGGTTTGTTAAACATGTGACAAAAGTTTATTTCTAGTTTTGAACCAACATTGTTTATCCACATTACTATTGCGAGCCATGTACAGTTTCTAGTTAATTAGAGCCTATAATTGTGTTACTAGGTCTATTATTATACCGACACTTTCTCTTGAAAAAGCACTGAAGCCAGCTCTTGACAAAGACAAGACAAGCTACAAAACAATGATAAGGGACCCAAACACAAAAGTCAAGAAAAGATGTCTGCAAATAAATTTAAGAAGGAGTTAAAACTAAGATCTGAGGCTTCGGTTTACACGAGTTACAGTTGAAATATAATTACTGCTAAACATTTCCACCCTGTGGAAGTCATCCTCAGTAGCTTGTTGACTGGCTGAGACTGGATAGCGAGGAGTTGACGTTTAGCAGTAATATTTAAACTGTGGCTTTGTTCAACTGTGTTAAACGGAAGCCTTAGATCTTAGTACAACATGGAGAAGAGTTAAGATTAGGAATTAAAAGCTTTAACTCTTAGCACTTTAAAGCATTGCTCATGCAAAAGTTTATACAGTTAAAGATTTTCTTTAGAGATGGTGGTTCAATTTTTTGCGGTTATCGGTTCTCTAGCCATTTGATTATCGGTTCCATCAATTCTTTCCTGATTTATATCTAAAAAGTGGCGTGATTACCAGCTGGAGCTGTCAAGGGTAAAAGCAGAACAAAGAATGCATCACACTTGCCTTCCCTCTCCCATCCCCTTCCTGCTGTCCACCACTACGCCCTCACGCAGCACAAAAGTGTTGGGTTTGAAATCATTATCAAATTAGCAAACAGGGTCAGCAGTGAGAAGCAGATGAAGAACCGTCTGGGGTCTGGCGAGGGACTATTTTTTGTAGTCAGTTAGTTCTTGTTTTACCACGGTGATTTACCCATATTTCAAGGTAGTGTTTGATTTGCAATATATCGCATCACCCTCTTCTATGCTACTGCATCCCTTCTATTCTTTCACCTAACCTACGGGCAGGGGGTAAAGAGGAAAGAATACGAATGCAGTAAGCTTATGTTGGCAGAAAGCTCATTCTGATTTACAATACTTTTGTGATTCATACTCCGACTCTAACTGTTTTGCAATGTTTCAGCAAAGGTCCCCGACTTTTAGTACTGCTGGATCGAAAATCACCAGTGTAATTCAAACCTGTATTAAAATATCAAGCTGTCATCGGTTCCTAGCCATGTTTTGCCTTGTGGGTTATCGGTTCGGCAAGAACGGTGGAACCAAAACCGACCCATCCCTAATTTTCTTGAAACAAACTGTAATTATAAGAAAATAAAAGCTAAACTTTACATGTCTGTAGCTTATGTTATGTGTAATGTAACTTTTAAAATAAGACATAAAATATACATGTATATAAATGAAACATTATTTGAGGTCTAGTTACAATTTATTTGACAATAAACAAGTTTGAGTTCAGCTGACTAAAACCTAGCTGTCCAAACAGCACTAGAAAAAACATTGATATCCTTCTTCACATAGCCGTATGAAAAGGAGGAAAAATAAATCTGACTGCCAAGACAACTAGGCGTTGCAGCCATTGTAGTCTGGCCAACCAATCACCGGCCTCCTTGACACAAGATATGATTCATGTTGTGGTTCAGGAGGAAAAACAACAGCCATCTACCTAGCAGCAGGTACACGAAGCCTCTACAGACCCCAGTGTGATTCTGACTGGTATTTTGACATGTGCAGATAACCTAATTCTTGGGCACAGCAAAGAGACAAAATCTAAAGCTGGTAGATTTTTGGCTACTCAGTACGACATTTCCTTTCTATGGGTCAAGAGAGGAACTTATTGGAGGTGGGCTGGATAAAAGTGTGGAGATTACTGGTTTAGGTGGCTAAGGATAAAACCAACCTATCCTAATGGTCAGAAGACAAATCTAGCCAATACGATGCTTGCTGGGTGGCCACAGAAGAAGCCTGGTAAAATTCACACATTTTTCCCGGCAATTTACACATTTTCCCACTGCACTTCCACTGTTTTAGCCCGTTTTACGCCCGCAGTCTGTACCAATCCTCGTTTGAATTTCGCGACCCTTCCCGATCGCTGTTTTACGCCCACGGTACGTTCCGAGAGCCGTTTTAGGCCAGGTTTGTTCCGATCGCCAGTTAACGCCTACGATACGTTCTAATTCTCTTTTTAAACCTCACAATACATTCCGAGGTGTTTGTTACCATTAACACTTTCCGTTGCCAGTGATATGTTCCAATTGCCTTTTAAAACCCGCGATACATTAAAGAGTTTATTTCTTGCGACCTCGGCGCCCTTTTAGCTACATAATATGTTCCGATCGCATTTTAAACCCAGAGGACATTCTAAAAACAGTTTCTTACAACATAATCTATCACCTTTTAGCGCCCGATGGTCGAGATGTTTCAGATCCGTGATGCGTTTCGAAGAGCGTTATCGAATGATGTTATCGCCTCTTTGGGCTCAGCGATATTTTCGGCGTTCAGATCCATCGTTGGATTAGGATGCGGGCCCAATACTACGACCTAATTTTGTGAGACACAATGTAAGGGGTGATTTTCCCGGTTACATCAAATTCACACATTTCCTTGTTTTCCCCAGAACTTTATAATTCCCAGTTTACCCGAACTCCCAGTCTGTGGCCACCCTGTAACAGACCATCCCTTCTAACCTTCCCCTCTGTGGCCTAGCACAAAATCCCAAAGAACCTGCTCAGCTAAGATTTTCCTTGGCCTTAGTGGCCAAGTCAATTGTTGATTGTATTGTATTGGTATTTTGTACATTTAAGAAGATGTGTATTGGTATTTTGTACATATAAGAGGATATTGTGTGTTTGGTATTTAGTACATTTAAAAGGTTAAATTAATCACCTGAATTTATTATTGTCATAATGGGAACCTGTTGTTCATTTAAATATCTGAGCTAAACTTTTGCTTTAGAATAATCGAAATTCACATCAATTTGCTGGTTTAATTTATTCACCAGTATTTTGTTTAAAAATAGGGGGTAATAATTAGATTTATTATTTTCATTTGGTCAATAGGCATACTTCATCGCAATTCAGTAACGGACCTTTTCCTTGTTCTGGTCCTAACCCTTACTGGTGAAAACAAGGTGGCCCTTCTTAAAAACAATCAAGAGTCTTACTGGTATCGATAATTTACCTCTAGACCCACACCATATATAGACTGAGCAAAACCGAGGTTGTTACAGTATCTTGACTCCCGCTAGTGCCGTTGGCGAAATAAAACCATACTTCCAGTGGTAGGTATCTCACTGTTCCCACTAGCGCCCGCAACAAAATAACCACTTTCGTTACCGTTAAAGACAATCTCTTGACTCCCGCTAGCGACTACGGAAAAATAACACCTTCGTTACCGTTAGCAGGTATCTCCTGACTCCTGCTGGCGCCGCGGGGCGAAATCACCACTTTTGTTACCATTCGCAGGTATCTCTCCTGACTCCTGCTAGCGCCGCGAGGCGAAATCACCACTTTGTTACGTTTCGCGGTATCTCCTGACTCCTGCTGGCGCCACGAGACCGAATCACCACTTTGTTACCGTTTCGCGGTATCTCCTGACTCCTGCTGACGCGCCGCGAGCCGAAATCACCACTTTGTTACCGTTTGCGGTATCTCCTGACTCCTGCTGGCGCGAAGGTGAAATCACCACTTTTGTTACCGTTTGCGGTATCTCCTGACTCCTGCTAAGCATGCAGAGCGATATCACTACTTCGTTACCGTTCATGGCAATCTCTTGGTTCGCTAGCGCCTAAAACCACACCCGGTAGCGTTGGCGGCGATCTGACTCTTTCTAGCACCCATGGCCGAAATCCGACAACTTCCGCTGGCGGCGTCGCGACAAATATGGCGACTTGATACTGTTCCGTAGCCAGACTCCATTTTGTGATCCC
This sequence comes from Matsumurasca onukii, assembly GCA_018831715.1. Lineage (NCBI taxonomy): Eukaryota > Metazoa > Arthropoda > Insecta > Hemiptera > Cicadellidae > Matsumurasca > Matsumurasca onukii. The sequence goes on along the minus strand of CM032063.1, from coordinate 3,535,927 downwards.
TTTCACAAAATTTGCGGTTAGGGGACGAAATTCCGGTATGCTGGTCACCTGCTGAACATGTGGGAAACTTAATTTTCACTAAAAAGGATAAGCAATGTTATATACCTGGAGAAATGTCCTACTTCGCTACCCTTGCACCCTGGTGTTGTATATTGTGAGTAGGATGTCACATCCTCTGAATCTCAGCTCCCTTCGATCCTTCCTGCTCCTCCTCATCCACCAGGCTGGAAACAAAATATCATTTGCTAAATAGTAAATACAAAATTTAATGTTCATCATACTCTCCAACAGGGCCTGCTCTAAATAGGCTAAAAGGTTGCAGCCTAAGGCAAATTTTCAGGGTGGCAAGTAAACATTTTTTGTATTATAATTTTTTTATAAAATTACATTTTAGTTATGATTTTTTAACCTACTTTCAAATACATGACATAGTAGTTATTCTTAAGGCACCATCAACAGGTGGCGGCGGCGTGCATTAAGGACGCCATTTAACCCGCCATCAGCCTCGCGACCATGAGCGTTTAATAACCATACAAAATTCGGGAAAACCTATGGAATTCATCCTTGAAAAAAATAAAAATCACACCGGAAACACCGTACCTACGTAGCGGGGAAAATAACCATACCTTCTTTCGACGATGAAGCTAACTACAAAATCAATCTCCCGGGACTAGGGCGACCTTGATAATAACTTCTAACTTTTATCGCTTTGGTGCCGAAAACTCTCGGTTAGCGGCACTTACATGTTGTCATCTAAGTCAGAGGATGGAAAAGACGCTGAAGACTACTTTATCGACGTAACAACGCGGCAAAAGGGACTTCTTCAAGAACCGCCAGTCGATATCAAATCCATTATTTACGGTTTCGTCCATAAGAATGAAATGTCAAATATCGCCATTTTCGCCAGGCTGCCAGCGATTTTGCACGTGATGCACCCTGCTGCGTGCGACCAATTTTCATAACACGCGGAAAGACTAAATTCGCTACTGGCATTTTTTCAACAACCGCCAAAAGAATTCTGCGCTTTCCGTTGCGGTACTAGAAGTGTCATAACCAATGGAGAAATGGAGACCGAGCCGTGGAGCCAGGAAACCAGACTGGATTTCCCGAAAAGATCCGGTGAAACTGAGGTTTCACCACTTAAAACTGGACGATTCAGGGACAAAAAAACTGCTGGAGCGGAAGAAAACTATCTAGTTTGCAAACTCGAAATCAGGCTGGCTAATGTTTCAATTTTGGCAGGTGAACCATCCACGGAAAACTGAAGCTGATTGCCGTTGCATTGGCCAGCTACGCAGGAATAAAGGGATCCCTTCCATTCCATACATTACTTATTCCATTCCATTCCATTTTCACTAAAGGATAAGCAATGTTATACCTGGAGAAATGTCCTACTTCCGCTACCCTTGCACCCTGGTGTTGTATATTGTGAGTAGGATGTCACAGCCTCTGGAATCTCAGCTCCCTTAGCTTCCTTCCTGCTCCTCCTCATCCACCGGGCTGAAACAAAATATCATTTGCTAAATAGTAAATACAAAATTTAATGTTCATCATACTGCTCCCAACAGGGCCGTATTTCTAAATAGGCTAAAAAGGCTGCAGCCTAGAGCAGCAAATTTTCAGGGTGGCAAGTAAACATTTTTGTATTATAATTTTTTTATAAAATTACATTTTAGTTATGATTTTTTAACCTACTTTCAAATACATGACATAGTAGTAATTCTTAGCGCATTGTCACCTATTATTTTTATGCAGTACAAGATTAGTTTGAAAACTGAACACACTGCCTAAGCGCAGCGGTTAGATTTGGCATCACTGCCATGGTGGGCCAGCGACATGTCGAACTAATAAATACAGTAAATTCAAAACCTATTTAATTTTTTCATAACTTGAATAAGAAATTAAAAAAAACTACAATCGAGCACCTACATACGCTACTTGGAAAATAACTTTATCCTTTTCTTTTTTGAAGTGACCATGGCGCTGGCAAGCTACAAAACTTGTATCTAAGTACCTTACGGCTGATTCGGCCCTGACCACCGCTATCTACGCCCATGACCCATGAACGACTTAAGCCAGCCAAATATAAGTCTCAGGGTCCGCCTCAGTGGTCATCTCAGATAAAGGCTAAACTTCGTCCGACAGGAACACACAGCACCGTGCACGTAACAACTGGCTAAACAACGGGCCTTCTTTCAACTGATGTGGCCTAACTGTCAAATCAACCGCCTGCAAGAGTTTACGGCGGCCCGTTTGTAAATACTTTTAACTTTTATGTGTCAACGTATTTTGGATTATTGGAGACTCGTCGCGACGCAGCTGCATGAGATGGACCCATTGTCAGTGTTACATCTCCATTTTCACACTTAAAAGCGACAATTTCAAGAAAAAAATGCTTCATGCGTGTTTGAAACCCCTCTAGTTTGAAATATACACATCACATTGCACATTACATTGAATATGTTCATGTCAAATTATTAATGTAAACATTATTTTGAAGGTGAAAAACAGGCCGCGAAAATTCTTTTACTGAGCGTCGCCTTGCTTAGCTGAGTAGGACTTAACTTTAAGTATACATACACAGTATTTGTCGACCATTTTGTTTTGTCCCATAAGAACAATGTAAAACAATGATTTTCTTGAGACACCCATGCCTACTATTTTAAAGATATAAACAATCCTAAAAAATATATGTACTGCATTGACTCTGCTGACCACCTTTTTAAAAATTTCATTATTTTACTAGTAACATTTTTTTTAAATAAATACATAAATTCTTCAACTTTTGAATTTATGGTACGATTTTATTAATGGGAAAATGGAAATTCGGCCCAGCTGAGCCATTGAAACAAAGTTTATTTCATAAAAATCCGATGAAAACTGTAGGATTTTACATTGCTCCTATGGGACGAAATTCAAGGACACAGTCAAAACTGCCCGCGGAGGCGGCAAATAAACCTTTAGCCTACAGGCGGCATGCTCTGAAATCCGGCCCTGGCTCCCAACAGACAAATTTTCAACATGAATATACCATCTGGAAAACAGCTGATTGCCGTGCAGTTGTCCAAGTGCACCGAAAATAAGAAGAGGATATTTTCTGGACTCCTAATGGCCAAAAAACAACTCCGCTGCACCAGTGGCAAGCCCAATGTGGCATAACTCATCATATTTATATCGGTTTGTTAAACATGTGACAAAAGTTTATTTCTAGTTTTGAACCAACATTGTTTATCCACATTACTATTGCCGAGGCCATGTACAGTTTCTAGTTAATTAGAGCCTATAATTGTGTTACTAGGTCTATTATTATACCCGACACTTTTCTCTTGAAAAAGCACTGGGCGCCAGCTCTTGACAAGGCAAGACAAGCTACAAAACAATGATAAGGGACCCAAACACAAAAAGTCAAGAAATAAGATGTCTGCAAATAAATTTAAGAAGGAGTTAAAACTAAGATCTGAGGCTTCGGTTTACACCAAGTTACAGTTGAAATATAATTACCTTCGCGTTTCTACAAGAGGGCGACATTCAAAACAGTTTCTTACTCACAACACTAATCGATCACCTTTTAATGCCCGATGCGTCCCAAAGAGATGTTTTCAGATCAGCGGTACATTTTGGAGGCGTTTGATACCGAATGATGTTATGATGGCCTCTTTAGGCTGACGATATTTTCGAGAGGCGTTTCAGATCCACCGTGCGTTAGGATCGGCCTTTCCGCGGCCAATGCATCTGACGACCTAATTTTGGCCAAAGACACAATGTAAGGGTGATTTTCCCCGGTTACATCCAGAATTCACACATTTCCTGGTTTTTTTCCCAGTTTACCAGAACTCCCAGTCTGTGGCCACCCTGTACAGACCCATCCCTTCCTAACCTTCCCACTCTGTGGCCTAGCACAAAATCCTAAAGACTGACCTTGCTCAGCTAAGATTTTCCTTGGCTGGCAGCCCGAGTGGCCAAGTCAATTGTCAAAGAAAAGCCTCTGGAGAGTTTACAAGCTTCAACCTCTGTGGAGCAGACAGGGGGAGGGGGAAGGGCAGTAGTTCTGGAAGCTCACAAACACCCCACACAGCCATGCCTTAGTTGAGACAGTATGATCCGATTGTGAGATATGTTCCCCATCATAACAACCACTGAAAGTTGCATCTTCAAATTGTATTCAAGTCACAGTTGAGCCTTTGTTCAAAAATACACATTATTTATGTCCAAAGCTAACAATTTGCTTTAGAATTTACTATCTAAGCTAGAGACACCAGGACAGTAAGTAGTGAATATTCTGATTACCTTGACTTCTGCTTCTATGTTTACTGCTGTGGCTCACACAAATCCGGCAACAGGATCAGCTCCGTGGAACTCTGCACAAATAATTCATGTTTTCTTTTAATACAATGTAAAGTATTTCCTCAATACAAGAAATCTTTTAACAATTATCACTGAACAAAAGAACCAAAAGTGGAATTACAAAGTTAAACATGTAGTATTCATTTTCTTCAACTTTTGAATTTATGATTTTATTAATGGGAAAATGGAAATTCGACCCAGCTGAGCCATTGAAACAAAGTTTATTTCATAAAAATCCGATGAAAACTGTAGGATTTTACATTGCTCCTATGGAATGAAAATTCAAGGACACAGTCAAAACTGCCCATGAGTAAATAAACAACAGCCTACAGGCGTATCTGAAATCCGGCCCTGGCTCCCAACAGACAAATTTTCAACATGAATATGCCACCATCTGGAAACAGCTGATTGCCGTGCAGTTGTCCAAGTGCGAAAATAAGAAAGAGGATATTTTCTGGACTCCTAATGGCCAAAACACCTCCGCTGCACCAGTGGCAAGCCCAATGTGGCATAACTCATCATATTTATATGGGTTTGTTAAACATGTGACAAAAGTTTATTTCTAGTTTTGAACCCACATTGTTTATCACATTACTATTGCGAGGGCCATGTACAGTTTCTAGTTAATTAGAGCCTATAATTGTTTACTAGGTCTATTATTATACTCGACACTCTTCTTGAAAACACTGAAGCCAGCTCTTGACAAGGCAAGACAAGCTACAAAACTATGATAAGGGACCCAAACACAAAAAGTCAAGAAATAAGATTTCTGCAAATAAATTTAAGAAGGAGTTAAAACTAAGATCTGAGGCTTCCGGTTTACACCGAAGTTACAGTTGAAATATAATACTGCCAAGCGTTTCTACAAGAGGGCGACATTCTAAAAACAGTTTCTTACTCACAACACTAATCGATCACCTTTTGCGCCCGATCGTCGAGAGATGTTTCAGATCGGTAGTACATTTTGAGGCGGCGTTTGATACCGAATGATGTTATGATGCTCTTTAGGCTCACGATATTTTCGAGGTTTCAGATCCACCGTGCGTTAGGATGCAGCCTGCGGGCCCAATACGCTACGACGACCTAATTTTGGCCAAAGACACAATGTAAGGGGTGATTTTCCCGGTTACATCCAGAATTCACACATTTCCTTGTTTTTTCCCAGAACTTATAATTCCCAGTTTACCCGGAACTCCCAGTCTGTGGCCACCCTGTAGCAGACCCATCCCCTTCCTAACCTTCCCACTCTGTGGCCTAGCACAAAATCCTAAAGACTGACCTTGCTCAGCTAAGATTTTCCTTGGCTGGCAGCCCGAGTGGCCAAGTCAATTGTCAAAGAAAAGCCTCTGGAGAGTTTACAAGCTTCAACCTCTGTGGAGCAGACAGGGGAGGGAAGGGCAGTAGTTCTGGAAGCTCACAAACACCCCACACAGCCATGCCTTAGTTGAGACAGTATGATCCTTGTGAGATATGTTCCCCATCATAACAACCACTGAAAGTTGCATCTTCAAATTGTATTCAAGTCACAGTTGAGCCTTTGTTCAAAAATACACATTATTTATGTCCAAAGCTAACAATTTGCTTTAGGAATTTACTCTAATATTAACACAAATGTACATAGAACTATGACTATTCATGTACTGTATTGTACTAAACATGGTTTGATATCTAAGCTAGAGACACAGGACAGTAAGCTAGTGAATATTCTGATTACCTTGACTTCTGCTTCTATGTTTACTGCTGTGGCTCACACAAATCCCGGCAACAGGATCAGCTCCGTGTAACTCTGCACAAATAATTCATGTATGCTTATTATACAATGAAAACACAGTTTTCTTTTAATACAATGTAAAGTATTTCCTCAATACAAGAAATCTTTTAACTTAATTATCACTTAACAAAAGAACCAAAAGTGGAATTACAAAGTTAAACATGTAGTATTCCGCTTTCTGGGGTGTTCATACAGGTTTTGGACTTCTCTCGCAACAGTACTCTGTAAAGTTGATCGGACCGAAGGATGAGAAAAGTGAGTGTACCTCCTGCTAACCCAGGCAACTATCCAAACACTGAATAGTCTCTAAATATGCTCGTTAAATAAGTATCTACACTTATTTTCTAGCTTTGATGTTGCAATCACAGTGATTAGTAAAAACAACAAACAAATATTTTTGTTATTTTTAGTAGGCTAATTACAATTACTAAAAACTCTGTGAGCAGGCAGTAGAAACTGCTAGGCACATCCTATTAGAATGTCCCTCTCTGGAGATTGGGAGATGTCTCTACTAGAGAGTGATGGGATGAAGTTCACTTGTGAGCTGGGAGGAGTCACCTTGAGGCTTTGTGGTCCCACAGGGGTGGGTCTCCCAGGCCGGCGCAGTACAATAAACCTTTGGTTGACGTACAACTGATTCACTACCAGCCCTATTTAATCTAATCGTGCAAGAAATTTTACCTGGGGAAACAGCGGCTGCAGTGGTTGGGTCAAATGTGCGTAGTTACGAATGACTTCAGATGCGTCCACTCAAGAGTTTCGTACCATATTTCAAACCAAAAGTCTTTGTCCTCTAGAAGAATCTTGGAGGCCAAAGTTACTGCATCTGGAAATTCCAATTTACTTTGAACAAAATTGACCATATACCTCGTGACAACTTTATTTTAACTTCTGAGATATCAAACCACGTTCGATACCGTTTTGGGAATAGTGCTTCTTTAGGCGTAGCACAAAATAGTTCTTGGGACATTAAAATGTTTTGGGCTCTGGTATTCTGACAACCTGTTTAAAATAAAGCTATTCTGACATTTGGTCTAGTCTAGTTTTTGAACAATCAATTTCACAACAGACAATTAAGACTACTTTTCTTTTCATTTCACAATACTATCCTCCCAACGGAGGAAGTATTTTTCACTCTTATGAGACAAGAGGCAGGACGTAGTGTACTCTCTACAATTTAACCTTACCTTTACCCTCTAAAACTAAACAAAATATCAAAAAGGGATTTAAACCCACAATCCCCAGGACAAAGTTGTCGTGCCTACGTCTGTCTCTGTAATTGTAAGAGTTTACAGCATACGTGCAAACCAAGTTCAGTAGCTTAAGTCAATTTGAGTTTTAATGCGTGCGCTTTTAGGCAATGCTTTAGGAATATTACGCAGGATGAAGCCATAAATAATGTAATTACTGTACAATAGTTATGATTAAATAGGTTCTCAGATTTAAATAATAAACTACTTAAAAACACAGAGATCGTTGCCACTCCTGCGCTAAAAGAACTAAATCAATTGAAAGATAATGTACCGATAGCAATCTTTTCACTAGTTCTGCAAACTGCCAGTAGAGTACAGCACATGCTGGAAAATCTACCTTACCACTGTATTGGTGTTATTAATACAGTGGTAAAGTAGATTTACAAGCACGTGCTGCGCTCTTCTGGCAGTTGGCGGAACTACTTGAAGATTTTCTATAGACAGTACCGTAACTGAATAGCTGGGTGGTTCATAGGTCCTTTGTAAAGACAATATTATTGTATTGAGTGATTTGGGTTTTGTATCATTTAATTTTCAAACTATATAATTTTAATATTTTAGATTTTAAATTTGTGTGGTTTGACATGTAATTGAAATAAAACTTTTGGATAAACCACAATAAAATAGTTTTAATTTTTACAAATTAAAACTATTTTTATTGTGGTTTATCCAAAAGTTTTATTTTAATTATATACTTTTAACTTTTAAATAATTTAAAAACAAAAGGGATGTTAAGGCATTGATATTTAAATATGTAACAAAACACCTTGGTTAAAAATGTCTAAATTGTCTGTATTAAAAAGTATTTAACCAGGCGTGTTTTTGTTACGTGTTTATTTATTATTTTAGCTTTTAATACAGAAAATGCACTTGTTTATCTATAAAGCCTGGCTTTATTCATACGGTAGTAAACTCTCCAGCCAATGTTGAAATAATTAAGCACACTTTTGAGTTTTTTTTTCTCCAAAAATTCATTTAATTCTTCAGCCCATCCGGGGCTGACCTCTTGGTGCATATGGGAGAAAATTGTTGTTTTGTATAAACAACCCAGTAAGCTTAAGCCAATGTTTTTTTGGCTTGGCGAAAAACTTGTTCTCTTAAATCAGACATATGATACATTTTTTAAGACCGCCTCGTCGCGCTGAACACGAATTTGCACTCCTTTCAATTCTATCTTGTTCCGTTCAAAAGCTATGCACGATTAACCGCCAACTTGTATAACAAAAAATATACAGGTTTCATAATTAAATAAAAAAATAAATAATATGATTTTCCCCGCAAAGTATAGCCACCAGTCCTTTATTCAGGGGAAATTATATTGCAAGAATATTATTTAAAGTGAGTAGCTAGTAGTGGTTTAATCACACAAGTTGCTTGTTGAACTAGAACAGACTGTTGGATCTCCTGCCAACTTCTGAGGCCCAGGAACATTTGTGTGCGTTGAAACCTATGTACAAAGGCCCTAGAACATCAACCATGTGTAACAGGATGAGCAACTTACCTGGGGAAAGCCCTTACCTTTGGGGTTATTTTAATTTATCTAACAATACTTTTGCATTTGTTTAATCTTGGGAAGGGGGGAAGGATAGTCATACGCATTTCAGGTGTAATAAATAGTTTTATTAATTTAAAAACAGGAAACTTCCAACATTGAGAAATTTAAATCAATGAGAGACATTTTACAAGACATAAAACTCTATAATAACTATGCAATAAGACACAAGTTACATTTTAACTACTCGTGAAACATTCCCCTCTGAAGCCTCTTTGCTCTTTATGCCTTTTCCAGTTGTATGAGAAAGCGTAAAGTTAACTTTAGAAAATATCTATTGTTCTTTGAGAGATAAAAATTGTATTTCAAGAAGATATCAATTGTATTTGAGACACTCAAATCAAAATAGTACAAAGTCCTCTCTACCACTCACGACTCCAACCCGCCACGTAAACTAAAGAATAAGCAATAAAAGGCCAGCAATACGTTCTCAAATAAAATTGATTATTATTATTATTGGACCGAGCCAATAAGTTAACGGGCTTTAATTCGGGCCGGGTCAATATTTTAAGTTCGTTATGAATCTTTTTATTACGTGCATTTAACTTAAAATGTTCACAAAATATTAGCTCTGCAATACTAATTAGATAATTCAATTCGTATTTGAGTAAATTCAGAGAAAGATTAATTTTGCCATCTAGGCCCCTACTGATGAATATTTGGCCGAGATAAGAGGAGGTAAATCTCTCTCAAAGCTAGATGCACGAATGGGATTTTGGCAAATTCCTTTAGTTGTAGAGTCTAGAAACTTAGACTACTTTCCTCACTCCTTACGGGGAGGTACCGTTTCACCCGTTTGCCCTTTGGCGTTTGTTCAGCTTCTGAGCACTTTCAAAGACGACTTTGTGATGTTCTAAGTGACCTTGAAGGCTGAGTTAATCTAATGGATGATATTCTCATTTTTGGTAAGACGGTTGAAGAACAAGATAAACGACTAAATCCTGTTTTCAACAGACTCGAAGATTACAACATAACTTTGAACAAAGGAAAATGTGAGTTTAGAAAAACATCTATTAGCTTTTTGGGACATGAAATAAATGATGAAAGCATCAGACCAGATCAAAACAAGATAAGAGCCACTTTAAATATGCATATTCCAATAATTTGCAAATGTTAAGACGTTTTTTCGAAATGTATAATTCTTTGACAAAAACACAAAGTCCTCTCCCATTATTAGATAAAACCAGATGATTGAAAATATTACTGTTACAATAAAAACACAGATTAACATGCTTGAATAAAACAAAGATAACTTTAAACATTATGGTTTACCTCCTTTTGTTAAATTGTAGGATAGCATTTTTTAATACTACAGTGAGAGGGGGGCAAAGACCTAGTAATGTACGGTTAAAGATTGCTAATTTGGAATTTCTAATTAAAATTTCTCCTCAGTTACATTTTATGCACTATCCCCATTACTTTCTAGCACATGAAGAAGATACAGCCAATATCCCGGCGGAAGTTACTCTGTGTTTACGACAACGCCGCAAGAGTGCGCGCAGCATTGTACCGTGGACTTGGCAGAGCGCCGCGACCCGTCATTGTCGCAGAGTCTCAGAGACGCTGTATTTAGACAAGCTCTACACTCTAGCACACTCTAGAGTTGTGATTGCTAATGGATCCAGCAGAAGAGGAGACAATGGACGAGCTCCAACGGCGCGTTCAATGGAGACAATGCGAGTCAATGGAAGTCAAGAATAGCTCTCAAACCGACACCTCATAACTGGGCTGAATGAATTGCCACTTTTGTATACTTGGTGAACGTTTTCGTCTTGAAGCTTTTAAACGCTGGGATTCTATGGTAATTTCGTGATGGTAGCCGAAGATTTCAAATGAAAAGAGTGGTTAAAAAGGTATCTTTGATAGTTTGATTTGAGAACCGACCACTCCTAGAGGGTATTTAAGGTGAATATGGGATTAATGTTAAGTGTTTTGATGGATGGTGAGGTGCAGCCTTGTTACAAACTAGAGCCGACTGTTCCCCAGATTGGGACTAAATGCAACTAGTCTAGAATTTAAGCATCATTCTTCATTCAAGAAGATGTACTTTGCTTTGTCAACACTACCACGTTTTATCAACACACAAATACAGCATATTGAACCAAAGTTTATTAGGTACAAAACCCTTAAATTTAAACGTTAGGACCTCCCAAGTCCCATCCTTAAGATTGCGCAGTAATGGTTTTGACCTTCAGTTTCGTCTTATAAGATCGATAGAAAACAAGAATTTTCTTGAGACACCTCACGAGTCACGCCAACAGTTTTCATCGTATTTTTATTTATTAAACTTTGGTTTAAAGTGTAATACATTTTTTATTGACTTTACTTAATCAAACCGGAAGGTTTCCCACCGAGGGCTTCAAAAAGAGTATAAGGTTGAGGGAGTAGCATGACGGGAAGTGCCTGAACATTTACTCGTTCAGTCACCAGTCAGTACAACCGGCTTTATAGTATACAAAAAGCGTATTGCAGAAATCTCGCATGTATTGCATTGCTGTTGCACTCCTGGTTTATGAATGGTGCCGAGAGTATTTCCACGTTGATTTGTCACAGAGCAGATAAATGAGTTTAATGAGCGAGCAGCTTGGCACAATGTACACTCATTGTGTTCGTGCACAATATGCGCGCTGGCACACCAACCACTTCACTGTTTTTTCTTCCACCTTTGTTCTCGCTGAAGCCTATCATAACGGCGAGCTCGCGGTCCAAAACTATTATCATGTCGGTGTTATTGTGTGTGAAACGTTGATAAGAAGTTATGCCTTTGGAAAGTGTCCATGTCTTGCGTTTCGGTGGTCTGATAAAACGTTGTATTTTTAGCCGTGGGAACACTCGCTGAACTGACAACGTTCGTAATTTTCAGAAACTGTGAAAAATTATTATAGAATATTAAAAAAATGTATGTTGTCTTTTATTGTGCTGCTGTGTTTATTTTAAAATTCTCAGGTTTGAGACATCGACCACTAAATCACTACTTGTGATGCCAACCACTCTCATGAGGGTATTTTAAGGCAAATATGGGGTGAGGGATGAGTGTGATGAGTGGTAGTAATGAGTTATGAGGTGTAGTCTTGTTACAAACTAAGGCCGACTCTTCCTTAGAATGGGTCATTATAATTAATAGCCCAATGACCAATGGAAATACAAGGACCAACGGCTTAACGTGATTTCCGAACCACGCAGGTGATGGTCTGATATGTCTAAACGATGGTGGGAGTTGATGCGGGTATCATCAGATGATCACTGAGACTATCTGGACCGCTTTAGACCTATTTCATCCTCAAAACCTGACCTCCATGAAGCTGGATTACAGGACCACGCCACGAGTCCCTAGAGGGTGAATATATGGGATGAATGGTGGAGTGTGATAAGTTCTTTGATGGATGATGAAATATAGTCTTGTTACAAACTATAATTAGAGCCGCCTGGTCCCCATATCGGGTCATTAATTAAGAGCCCAATGACCGATGGAATGGACCAACGGCTTAACGTGACTTCCGAACTACGGAGAGTGGCTCGGAAAGTTATCACTGCGCCCAGGAATCGATCCCGGGCTGCTTTGGTTCAAAGCACACACTATATAGTTCATTGCGTGAACGTTGAACATGCTGCACAATCTTTTTAGAGAAGTTCTCTAGGAGTGTTGAAGTAAGACGATCCGTAGTGACGATAAAATATTAAAAAAGGCACATTATTCCGGTTGTTTACTTGTCAAAAGTCAGTAATTCAAAGCAATCACGCCGAAATGTTACGAGCGAAAGCACTTCTTTATCTCTAAACATGTTTAATGTCCAGGGCAACGCAAAGCAGACGCTGATAGAAGGGCCACAGGTGCGGCGAGACCTGAACGCGGCTATTTCGGCCCGAGAGTTTTGTCTGAAAATAAACAAAGAGGGCCACAGAGCTGACTCTAATGGGGGAAACTTGCCAGCATTCATTCTGAGATATGAGGGGCTTATTGAGCGGACAGTGTTAACCACATCAATTAACTCTTAGCGGTCGCGCGCTCACATGTGCAGGTCCACTCTACTCCTACGCCACGAGTCCCTGTAGTCGCGTGTTCGTCTTTTCACGCAGATTCTGTTATTTCTAGATTCCAACTGCGCAAATCTGTTAAAATGCGAGGTCACTCCCACAACGCCTAGGGCGATCTGGTGCGTTAGACCGAGGTGCATTACGTATAACAGAGAGAGAGGAAGAAGAACAGACTGTTGTAGCAGAGGTTGCCAGCTGTGACAGATGATGGATAGGTCTGGCAAGAGTCCACAGCCGTATAAATAATCCGTATAATGTTCGCCAGAGAGAAAGGCGTTTTGTTTGAAACCTAGAAGTTGTTTAATCCTTGTGTCTTTTACAAAAAGTAAAAGAAGGCTTGAATCCTCTGACACTTTGAACGTCGTGTGTTTCCACTGTTGCGATCTATCCTTTGATCTCTATAAAGACGGTTTTAACTACATTTCATTAATAACTGTGTGTTTTATAATTTACGATATTTGATTTCATGTTTACAACCTTTATTGTGAGACAGAACAGAATAGCTTGCAATCTCTTGCGAGACTTTGGGTACTTTAAAACTAAATGAGATGCTCACGGTTGCCTGATGACACAAAAGAATAGAATGTTAGCATTTCTCACTTGTACATTCTCACCAGTGGACATTTTGGCAGTTCACTGTAGCTCTAGCCGCTGAGCGGGGTTTGGATTAGGGCTGCCTATTATTCAACCATTTTCTAAAAAGTGTCATCAAAGATTGAGGTTTGAAGCCTTCTTTTGCTTTTTGTAAAAGACACGAGCATTTAAACAACTTCTAGGGTAAAACAAGCGCCTTTATCTCTGGTGAACATTATACCATGGTGGTTATTTATTCAACCAATTCAAATTCCTTCACACTTAAAGCATAGGAAAAATAGAGTATAATCTCCTCTTCGGAATTTAACGGGTCTTCTGCAACTCTTCTGATCATGCAGCTATCCCGTTTGGCCGTTTTAAGATTTTAGACTTACAAATACTTCTTTTCTCCTTGAAAGTAACTTAGAACCCCCTACTAGGGGCTTAAATTTATAAACATAAACTTCGATTTTATATTTATATGATGAAGGATTAAGTGGCCCGGCAGAAGCTCTAGACCCTTCGATTACGAGGTTAGTAGTTTGCGTATCAGTTAACTGTAGGGAAAAAGTAAAGTCTTGAAATCCTTCGGCGTTGGTGCACCCTTACGATTGGGGTGCAGGAGAATAGATGGTGAGGATAGAGTGGGTCAGCGAGTCGACTAGAACAAGAGTTCTCTCCTTGTCTCTCGAGAACAAGGAGAGTTCTTATCGGAGAGGCTATCGTCACTAAATCACTACTAATCACTATTTGAGATGCCGACCACTCTCATGAGGGTATTTTAAGGCAAATATGTGGTGAAGGATGAGTGTGATGAGTGGTAGTAATGAGTTATGAGGTGTAGTCTTGTTACAAACTAAGGCTGACTCTTCCTTAGAATGAATCATTAATTAATAGCCCAATGACCAATGGAAATACAAGGACCAACGGCTTAACGTGACTTCCGAACCACACAGGTGATGGTCAGATATGTCTAAACGATGGTGGGAGTTGATTCGGGTATTATGAAATAAAACTAAACTTTTTTTCCTGAAGAGGCCGGAAAAGTCCGCTTTCCTAAATAATTGATCTCCGCCACTGTTATTAATTTTAAATCTAGTATCAGGAATAGGTGGGTATATACAGGGTGTCACAAAAATGTGTAGTGCACTATGCAGAACCAGATTCTACATACATGGGAGTTCTACATGGGAGTTGATGCGGGTATCATCAGATGATCACTGAGACTAACTGAGCCGTTTTAGACCTATATCATCCTCAAAACCTGACCTCCATGAAGCTGGAAATCAGGACCACGCCACGAGTCCCAGTCATCCCGTGGCTACAAGCATATCAAGACAGCCAACAAGAGTAACCAATGTTAGGACAATCATATACTTGCCTGAGTTAGTGTTATGTTTGCTTGATTTGCCAGCTGGCATTTCAAACTAAGGAAAAATATATTTAGTACACTTCCATGTGAGAATTTGCAAAACCATACCGACACACAGCTAAGCGCTAAGGCCCCGCGAGAGTGAAGCAAATGTGCAATTTGCCACTCCGAGCTCGCTACTCTCTAAGCCTTGCTTCGGCCTTCGGCCTCAGCTTTTCGTGCTCTATTGCCAAAGCGATACAAGGCTGTGAGCTTGCTTCATTATTTATACGCATGAAAATAACACACCTGGCAAAAAAACTATTAGTCAGAAACAGAATACGGAGAGTATTGTTGTGATTTATTGTTAAAATTGAAAAATGGAGCGCAGACATCTGTTGTGTTGCGACAGACTGTGATCGATGAGGCCGTGGATGTGCGAGCTTGTGGCAGATCTAGTCACCACTGGAGAGAAGAACAAGAACATGTGACAGGCCAACAGCTGTGGCTAACCTCTTATAATAACAGACCGTTGGTTCTATTTTATTCTACTTTATTTTCGGACACAAGTTGGCTATTCGCGGCTCAATAGGTGGCAAAACACGAGCGGGGCTCTCTTGGGAGGGTCCGACCGAGCACTTTTGATTTCCGCGTGTTATAAAACTCCGAGGTGTTCGTTACAAATCGGTTTCTAAGTCCTGTGTATTGATAATAAAACGTAATACTAACATCATTAATGCCCCCTGTCTGGTTAGTACCTGCTCAAATTACTCTACACTGGAGTACATAAAAAAAGAGTAGTTTGGACAATTACTGGGCAGCTTTGTAGTTGTCCGGATGTTGAACACGCTCCGTTCCTCACCAGGGGAGGTTGGATCAGATATCAACGCGGCAGCAGGGAAGGTCGCGACTTCAGCAGAGGCTTGCCATAATCTTAAAGGAGGAAGGTGCCTGAGGGTTAACAAGGCTATCCATGTCTTAGGGGTTAGAGTCCCTTAAGTGGTTGTCAGCGGCCTTGCTTGTCGCTTTCTCTCTTGATTGTCTGGTCAACTGACCCCTGTACCATTCCTCTCCTGAATCCAGACTGTTTTTTCATTCCACTGGTATAGCGCAATATGCCCGTGGCAGACGTGCGTAAGGGTACCAGTCCCTAATCACTTGACTGGGACTCGTGGCGTGGTCCTGTAATCCAGCTTCATGGAGGTCAGGTTTTGAGGATGATATAGGTCTAAAGAGGCTCAGATAGTCTCAGTGATCATCTGATGATACCCGCATCAACTCCCACCATCGTTCAGACATATCAGACCATCACCTGCGTGGTTCGGAAGTCACGTTAAGCCGTTGGTCCTTGTATTTCCATTGGTCATTGGGCTATTAATTAATGACCCATTCTAATGAAGAGTCGGCCTTAGTTTGTAACAAGACTACACCTCATAACTCATTACTACCACTCATCACACTCATCCTTCACCACATATTTGCCTTAAAATACCCTCATGAGAGTGGTCGGCATCTCAAGTAGTGATTTAGTGATCCCCTCAATCTAACTCCTAACAAAATTCATGAAAATATAAGTATTAAATTATTTAATTTTTCCCAGTTGTAGGACCTTGTGTTATTACAAGTTACCTTTTGGTGCCTGTAGATCCTACTGTAGATTCTTCTAACATATGTACATTTCGGGACTGGGGTGCCCCATCATCAGTGTACGTTCTCTATTCTAACACACTATTGTTCATTATATTAAAAAATCTTTACACTATATACACACACCACGGTCACTTAGTTTGTCTCGCGGGATGTCACACGCGGAACTCGCGCGGGCCGTTCACCACGAAACGTAATTGGGCCTATGGCGGGCGACACCGGCGGCGATGACGGAGCGACATGGTCTGCTAGACTGTGAACACGTGACTCAACATAGGGCACCTCAGTCCCGAAATGTACATCTGTTAGAAGAATCTACAGTACGATCTACAGGCACCAAAAGGTAACTTGTAATAAAGTATAAGTCTTTTCCAAAGTGTCTAATAAATTCGTGAATCAGACCTGAATAACATCAGCATGGAGGTGAAGTCCTTAGCTACAGAATTTCACAACTCTATTTACATATTTTAGGTATTGTTTGTTTACCAACAACTAAATAAAATAACATAATCGGCAAATCCAATAAAGTCTGTAGTGATTCATAAAGAGTAAACGCTCGTTGGGAACACTGTTAACCTTAACCTTTTTGTTTCTACTTAAGTGAGATCAAGGCTGCGCAGTAATGAGAAACCTGGCCGTCACGCAGCTAAGCGCAAAAGTGCCACTGGCGTGAGTGAATCGAATTTCCTTTACAATTTGAAACTCTAATTCGCTACGCTCACAACCTCGCTTCGGCCTTCGGCCTCAGATTTGACTATGAAAATTAATGTATTTTCTATGTTTAACCCATGTACCGGGATTTTATCACAAAATTGATTCAGATCTTTTTTATTAGTTTGTTTATCCCATTTAAATTTTGAATTACTAACTTTTAAAATACTGATGTATAACAACAAAATATATACATATTTATTACAAATTTTAACAGAGTGTGACGAAATTTACTGTTTTAGATCATTAAACCCCTTTTTGTAAAATTCCCCTCCCAATGGCTTCTTCTGGTGGCCCGATTTTGCTGGCTAACAAACTGTACTGGATATTTACAAAGGAACATTTGTACCAAATTTCATGGAAATCTGACAACAAACGCGACCTGCAGAGAGTACACACATAAACACATGTATACATAAATAGGGAGTTTTAAATGTCCCCACCTTAACTTTTGAACAAGGATTTTTTAACCTCTTTGGTGTATGTTTTTATAGAATTCTGAAGTTTGTTTTGACGTACTTTGTGTAACCCTCCCCCACCCATAATCCGGGAGGAGGAGAGCCTCCCATTGTTTTAATTATGCCCCCTTGTGGCACCTAAAAGAAAGGGAATTTTGAACTACACAAATTCAACGACGCAAAGAAAAACTTTTGATCTCAACTCGTTTTTTTGTTGTACCAACATGATATTAAATTTGATAATACTACTAGATAAAAGGATACCAATTAGAGTTTGTCTCACAAAATTTTACGAGTATCTTAACTTCACCAATCTTTTACGAAAACCCCTTGTAAGCTTTGATAAGATATCCACTTCCTGTACACTGTACAGTGTGAAGTGCTGATTTGTGGTCTGTGTTCCCTCCACGTGAGTTTTGGAGGGAAGTGTTGTTATTTTGGCGCGAGGGATCAGCTGATAGCCTCAGTGTTGTCAGTGGCCCAGCAGACGACAGAAGGCCCGCTTCCGCCTATCTCCTTCTCTACAGGTAAGATTATTTTGATTTATAGTCATTTTTACAATAATAATTTGTGTTAACTACTACTAGTGGTAAATCAGGTTCTGATTGCGTAACTATGCATTTATAACTAAAATTTTAAACTATAATTTATACTAAAAATAAGTTTTTATAAACTCATCAAGAGTAAAGTGGATGGTATTTTTTCGAAACGAAAGTCGAAAAACCATTGGGAGAACTACCGTTCGAAGAACTATTGGGAGTTTTTTATATAATTTCTTTCCAGCCTGAAAAGGAAGTTTGATAAACATTTCTAGGCGATGATATTTAAAATGTACCATATTCCTATTGCAAATTTCATAACCGTGAGAAAGTGGCAAACATTTGAATTTTTTAAAAGGACAAAATTATTGTATCAAATATTTTTTGTAAAGTAACGATTAGAGCACCAAAGGCGTCACGATAGCTAGGTCTGTCCAAAATTAAACCCCAACTTCCAATTCGTGTTGAGTAAAAATTCGTGATTAATTTTATACTTTTTATTGCATCTTCATTTGTCCGTTTTGTTAAAATTTTAACTTTTAGTCACGTTGAAAGATGATGTTAGTATTGTTTTCTTTGTTGTACTTAAGTAGCCTATATAGTAAGATTCTTCATCCTTAAAAAATTTCAAACTTTTTACAAGCTAGGAAATAATCCAAATTGTATTAACTTGTTTCACGGCGATTGTATATTTGATTACTTACACAAGAAAAACGAAATACTGAACATTGTTTAAACAATTTATTATTACAAGACCAGTTTCGAAGTTAACGGTTTCATTCTTTTAAAGTTAATATAGTTTGTTCTTCCTCCTGAAGATAAATTATCTTCAAAACCCTTCGTGCAGTAATAAAGTCTTCAAAGAAAACCACTCATATTATAATTGAGCTTAAAATACATATTTTATATGAAATTTTGTTAAGTTCAAAATGTTATTGAATAGTTTGTTTACAAACCACGTTAGTTTGAAATGCATAAATACCTAGTTGTTCTTTTCTTGGTAAGCGTATGAATAATGGAAACCTATTAACTTAATACGTTTTTAAAGATGGGAACAATATGCATAATTAATTAATTTATAGATATAACATAACATTTATTGTCAATGTACAATAATAGATTGTGTTGACATAATGATTAACACTAATTTTACAGAGAATTTAGAAATGATAAAATCTCTGGTACCGGAGTAGTGGCCAAATGGTCCAAAGTGAATTAATGGTAATTGTAAAATAAATTCTAAACCTATTTGAAACTATACTTATGTGTATGATTTTATTATTTTCTAATTAGTTTAGGATACATCCATAAATTCATCCACACTATAAAATGAATTGTTTAAAAGATATTGTTTTAGTTTGCGTTTGAAAGAATTAAAATTTGTCTCTGATCTTATACCCTCAGGTAATTTATAATATAGCTTAACTCCAGCTACACAAGGAAGTTGGTCTTAAATGTGAAGCCTATGAAAGTTATTCCGAAAACGATTAACGTACCGAGTATTGTGGGAATGATAAGTTATTCCGGTATCCAAATTACATTTTGCTAAACAAAAAATTATTGTTTCCAAAATGTACATGCAAGGAAGCGTTAAAATATTTAGTGTTCTAAACAATTCCTTGCACGATTCTCGATACCCTGATTTGGAAATGATTCGGACTGCCTTCTTTTGCAAAATAAAAACCCTCAAAAATCTGTGATCTGAACAAGCACCCCATAAGGAAATTCCATAATTTATATAAGGATGTATTAGACCAAAATAAGCTGTTCTCAAAATTTCAGTATTACAGTATTCGGATAGGTTACGTAAAAGAAAGATACTCAAAGCAATTTTTGAACACACATTTTCAATTTGGAAATTCCATGATAAATATTTATCAATGTGTATTCCCAAAAATTTAACTGTTTGTACTTCCTCGAGAATATTCAATTCAGGATTAAAACAAACATCTTTTGATCATGTATCACGTTTCTACTGAGAATTTTCGTATATTAAACGTAGCCGTATTAACGAAGAACCTCGTGTAGCATTTGTCCAAAAATTAGTATACAACCAACATAAGATTAAAACGAAAATAGTTCTGCCAACACATATAAAGCATGACACGGACTTGGTTAATAAGAACAATATAATTTTAAATTTATTTCTCAAAGCATCCTTTACTTGCCTTTAGTCTTCTAAAAGTTCAAAGTCACTTCATGAAAATAGTCTAAATACGTTTATTATTTGTAAATGCCTGGCAAGACTCTACTTTGATGAAAAAAGGTTTCAATTATTTTCTTTTGGTTATACAAATTAAAGACAGTTAGTAAGTGTATTTGTTATAAGTTTTATATTTTTGAGGATTAGTAGGAAGAAATCATCTAAAACCCCATAAAACAATTCTTAAGCTATAGCCAATTTCTTCTGAAAGGTCGCTGTTTCAGAGACAATATTATTTTGTCAAACTCCAAAATTATTCGTTTAACAGTAAAACTGGCGGAATATTTTAGTACTACTTTATTCAGTGTACTATTGGCTACAATATGTCTTCAGTATATACTAGAATAGCAACTCTTCGCAAAGTGTTTATTTTAATAATAAAAGCGTTAATCCGATTCTTGATTCAACCTTATATTTACTCCGAAGAGACGTTTTACATAAATAAATTCGCTGCGCTCATGGCGTTGCTAGGTGCTTCAAATAAGCTGGCGTTAATCGTTTGTATTTATTGTAGTTATGTAATGTTAATCATTATCTTATAACGCCATATCACAACATCATTTATTTTTATATTTTAGTACTTCTAGTCACTATATCGACTTTCATTCATTATATTATTTGAGAACATACATTTACGAATCTTTTAGTATGACTTTAGCCGACGTAAGACCTATACGGCGGGTGGTATAGTCGTTGTAAAACCATCCTCTAACGAGAGGTACACTTTGGGTACGTATATAAGATATTTTATGGCAAAAATTTATTTTTTTTAATTTGCATGCGCATTTTATTCGTTCTAACTTAAGGTTGGTTTTCGTGGTCCTGATAGGTATATAAATAAGTACCCGTTAAATTTGCCCAAACACACGAAAAAGTAAATTTTGACCAGTTTACCTTTAAAGCGAAAAAGCAAATTACCTATTGGAGATA
Source organism: Matsumurasca onukii (assembly GCA_018831715.1). Classification (NCBI taxonomy): domain Eukaryota; kingdom Metazoa; phylum Arthropoda; class Insecta; order Hemiptera; family Cicadellidae; genus Matsumurasca; species Matsumurasca onukii. The sequence continues at coordinate 3,514,560 of CM032063.1, read as the reverse complement.
GGATAAAACGTCAAATACTAAAGTTGTAGAAAACTTCATTCCACACTAAGAGGCAATTTTTCGTCAAATCAAAGATCCGATCACTAGTTCAGCTGCTACAGTCAAAATAGTAAACCACTGCACAACCCCATCTTCGGCCGACGCCATTAACGGCCGCTACCGCGCCGGGGGTTAAAAAAGTCGAGTTTTCAGATTTTTCCTGGTGGTTTCACACCAAGACCTTTAAAACAAATATATGGTTGAGGAGGGGTAGCTCTACTGGAAGTGCCTAAACATTTCTCTCGTTCACCAGTCAGTCACCCAAACAGCTTTATAGTATATTAACTTGATGTCGAACTCTTTAAATTGTCTACAACAGAAGAGTTTCCTTCTGTTTATTCTCCTCTCATCATCAGGTTCCCTGTATTATGCTCCACAGAGGATAGATGAAACAGGTTATAAAGTTGGCTGTCAGCTGTTCTATATCACCTGTCAGTTTTTGCATCTGTTTTATTTAGTTTACATTTTGACTGTCATAACACTCATAAATTAGCTATTTGTAGCATACCAATAATTAGTATATCTGGTAAACATTCTCTTCGTCTGCATGATCTGAAGCTAACACGTATCGGGATGATGCATTATTTCGAGAATTTAATATTTCGTCCTCATCATCATCAGTGAGACAAGGTGTGATAGTTGTAAAGATGAGTTATAAGGTGTAGTCTTGTTACAAAACTAATACCATTTTAAAATAATTATTCGAATAAAACTAATGCCTTGAATAACTTGAATTGTGAGTTATGAACAACAATTTTTTAGTGTAATTAATTTTCTTTCTAAAATATATAGAATTTTGAATATCTAATGAAAATAACAAAGTTAGTAATATTTCTGTTTTCAACCCATATGAATTTGAGGCTTAATAAAGACACATTCTAATAACCCATTAACGACAAGGGTGAATAACGACTAATTCGATTTGGACATTATTGATAATGCAAAATAACCTGTTTAAAAGTAAAAGAAAGAAAGACTATATGTATTTTTGAAATTGCGTTCTTGTGTTCTCTGTCAACGGGTCGCGTGTTTGGTTCATAATAATTAAAACCTATTTATTATCATTTAGAGGAGACGGCAAATAATCATTTACCTTTAGGCAGCAGCAAATCCGGCCTTGTTTCCCAGGTATATTGACAAAAGTTTAGTGCAATCGGGTACTTTAGGTGAGCTATAAGGCCAAAGGTACGAAAATCAAAGTTTGACAACAAACTTTTACCAGGATAGTTAGGACCCATCCTTCAGTTCGGTGCTAAATCTGACCAGTGACGCGTACAGTTAATGGAAACAGATGTCATTCTCGAGCTACGGAAGGTACGGACCCACGCGTACTCGTTACCACTTTCACATGTTGCATGGTTGGGACCTCTCCACCGTCCTTATTTCAGAAATATTATTAAAAGTGTTAGCATGCCCGGCATGTAATTTTAGACCTTTCGTAGTTTTTGGTAACAAGAAATACCTACGTTTCGGGATCTGGATTCTGACCCGTCTTCCAGGTGGAAAAGCACTTAAACACAACTACATTAGAATTATCTAATAGGGTGGGATCTGCTGTAGTAATGACACAAAGGAAAACACATAAAATCAAACAAATCACAAAAAGAAAAGAAAATCACAAGAAAGAAAAGAGAACACTTGTGTTGTTTGGTGGTGGGTGACTGGTCAGTGTGAGCTGATGACTTTTAGGCTAGCTAAATTCCTAATTTGTTATGTTTTAGGTTATTTTTTACCTGAAGACGGGGTCAGATTTTACATCCCGAAACGTTGTAATTGTTTACTAAAAACTATAAAAAACGTCCACAGTAATATTTCACCCTCAGATACTGATATATATCAAATAAATATTTAAACACAAAATATTGAAATAAGTAGAAACTATTTAACAAGTAAATATTGAATTACTGCAATGTGTTCACAGAGGCGGGGTGGTTGGTAGAGATGAGAGAATGGGGGTGGATACTGTGCTCGCCGCCACGCTGCTCCTCCACTGTCTGCACATCGCTATTGGTCAGTAGTTAGTCAGTTTAGTCATTAGTTAGTCAGTTTAATCCAGCCAATATCAGACTTTCCCCCGATCAAGACCCCAAACCAAGCAAGGAGAAGGGTACTTGTCGGTGTGTGTATATAGGCCAAATAACGTTTAATGACGTTTAAATGACTTTAATAAATTCCGACATTACATCAATCACTCGATGGGCACAAAGGAACGGACTAAAACTGAACGAAACCAAGACCCAAACCATACTGATAGGTACTACTCGTTTACGTTCACAAATCGACCTGCTCACGTTCCCAAGACTTAAACTCAACGACGTCGAACTAAACTACTCTGACAAAATCAAAAACCTTGGTCTGATAATTAACGAATCACTGACTTGGAACGAAACCGTTACTGCTACCTGCAACAGAGTCTTTGCCTGCATTTACAGCTTGAAGCGCTTTGCTTTATTTCTTCCATTCAACGTGAAAGTGATGCTGGTAAAGACTTTGGCGCTACCCCCTTTAACTACTGTGACGTCGTCACAAACGACATGACAATTGAACTGTCCGACAGACTGCAGCGTGTTCAAAACTACTGCATCCGTTTTATTTTTAACTTACGACGTGTTGACCACATTACTCCTTAAACAGCTGTCCATATTGAAAATAAAACCTCTCCGAGTTCCACATTTTAACTCTACTGTACACTATCATTAGACTAAAAATCCTACTTATCTTTCTGACCAATTCACATTTATGTCACAAATAAGTTCCGTAACACTCGAGAGAGCTCTTCTGTTGTCGATTCCTCTGAATAGATCATCAGTTTTTGGAAAATCATTTATTGTCTCATCATGTCGCCTTTGGAACGCCCTTCCTGATAATGTTAAATCAATCGAATCTCAGGCTCGCTTTGGGGCGGTGGTCAGGGACGGAATGCTGCGGGGGCTGTGGTAGGGGTGGTCGGGATCGCTGGTGTGCGTTTATGGGAGTGGATTGTATGAAAGGTTGGTGTGATTGTTTTTTAGGTTTAGTGCTGTACGAGTATATTAAATAAATTTATTTGTAAACCTTTATACACTTTAGTTAAGTTTTTTATCTCATATTTAAAATATCTAATTTTCAACTATTTTATGTAGCATATTTGTAATAAGTACGATTTTGTTGTATATACATAACGTGGTTAAGTGGTAGAGAGGACTATAAAATCCTAACTTCGCCACGTAAATAAAGACTTTTCTTTCATTTTCATTTCAAATATGTCATGTTGCAGTGCTTTGCAAGACAGAGGTGCGAGTGCTAGTGCCCCGCTGGTGCGTCGTGGTTCCACAGTCACATTTCTCTGTCTGCACAACGTGTCCAGTGACAACCTCTACTCGGTCAAGTGGTACAGAGGCAACTATGAGTTCTACAGGTTCGTGCCCAAGGACCGCCCGCCAGCATCCACCTTCCCTCTGCCTGGCTTGGAGGTCGATGTAAGTACCCTCTCAGTCATCACCTGAATATTTTCCAGGAGAAGGATAGCCAATTGTGTCTCGTGTTACATATTTTAAAGTATATGGAAAAATTGTATTACACACATTTTTCCCACAAGTCTTAAAAAATGGGTCAGTGGCTGAGAAGAGTTGTAGTACAGGGTCAAAATGGGGGCTCTGAAATTAAGGGATTGGTTTTGGTCGTAGAAGGTTAATTGGGAAACTCCGGGAATTTTTGATCGAAAGAACCGGGACAGATCGTGCGTGAATTTAAGGTCTAGTAATTGTTAGTGATTATTCCAACTAAACTCGCACGGAAAGCTTAAAAATTACCCTACGGGGTTTTGTGCTTTGCTGACACTATTTCCAGACTAAGCTCAGAGTCAAGTCCTATAAGGCTCATCGGCGAGTTATGCTAACAAGGCTAATATTTGGGGTATCCCCTCCCGGACGAGCTCCTCCTGAACGAGGTCTTGCGGGACGAGCCCATCCTGAACGAGGTCTTCCCAGACGAGCTCCTCCCGAACGGAACTTCCCGGACGAGATTATCCTGAACGAGTTCTTTCCGGACAAGCTCCTCCTGATCGAGGTCTTCTTGGATGAGCTCCTCCTGAACGAGGTGTTCCTGGACGAGCTCCTCCTGAACGAGGTCTTCCCAGAGGAGCTCCTCTTGAACGAGGTCTTTCCGGACGAGCTCCTCCTGAACCACGTCTTCCCGGACGAGCCCATCCTGAACGAGGTCTTTCCGGACGAGCTCCTCCTGAACGAGGTCTCCTGGACGAGCTCCTCCTGAACGAGGTCTTTCCGGATGAGCTCCTCCTGAACCAGGTCTTCCCGGACGAGCCCATCCTGAACGAGGTCTTCCTTGACGAGCTCCTTCTAAACGAGGTCTTCCCAGAGGAGCTCCTCTTGAACGAGAACTTCCCGGACGAGCTACTCCCGGACGAGCTACTCCTGGACGAGCTACTCCTGGACGAGCTACTCCTGGACGAGATCCTCCTGGACGAGATCCTAAAACACCCTAAAAGCTTATTCCTTTATAAGCTTATACTAGTTAACGTTGATGAATTTGCATGTTCTGTAGATGAACGGGTCAAGTGGACAACAGTTGACAGTGAGGATCCTCTCTCGTCACATCTCAGGACAGTTCACCTGTGAGGTGTCAGCGGAAGAACCCTTCTTCAGCACCAGCAGTGATTCTGCCAACCTCTCTGTCGTTGGTGAGCATCTCCCTGTTTCACAGAGCATTGAATGTATTTAACCGTTAAGCATTGAATATATTTCACTGCAGCAGTCAAAAAGCCAGGCCGACAAGTAGCTAAGCACTAAAGCGTCGCTTGCATGAGTACAGCGAATTTCCTTATTACCATAGGGGTTACGAGGCTTTTCCTCACGCTCATAGCCTCACTTCGGCTTTCGGCCTCAACTTTGCCTGCTATATGGTCACGAGCGTTACGAGGCCGTTTGCTTAACGCCGTTATAGTGAAAAAGTTCGATGTTAAGCTTACTAGTAAAAATATTAGATTTCTTCCAAGGAAATCATATGTGCTAACAATTCTTCGTCTGTAAACTTACCAATGCTTCAGACATTGGTCTGCGCAAGCCCCTGCTCTGCCGGCCAGCAGTGTGCACATGGCTGGGACTCCTCTGCAGATCAACTGTTCTGCTCAACCCACCGTACCCTCGCCAGACATCTCCTTCTACATAGACGACAAGAAGGTAACCATCTATTGCCGCTCTTAGAATATCACAGGGTTAAAAAGGTGTAGAGGTTTGTGTTATTTAATGAGGTGAAGTTTGGACTGCAAAGTTCTCTATCACTGAACCTCAACCTTTACCTAGTGATACCGCTAGGTCACTTAACACACTGTTAGTGGTGACTGCGGAGATCGAACCTGCGCCACCGGAGTAATGAGCTCCAGAGTCGCGCGCGATACCTATCCACCACGAGGTACTCTCCGTTCTCTTACGAGTATAACCAATGTAAATATCAGCACACAAGTTGAAACTTGGCATTTCAAAGATAGATTTTCGATAGCATTCGAATTTCCAGGAGTTATCGAAACCAAAGGACGGCTGTCTTGTATTTTAGCTAGTTCACAACTTACAACCATAACAACTTGCCAACTAAAATTGTCAAAACTAAGAGTATAAGGAAAAGTGTTGTCTTTACCTCGAGGGAAAACTTTAGTAGATTATTGCAAAATCCTGTTTAAGAGCCGACTAGCTCTGAAGGTATCGCCTATTCTAATAAGTACAAAAAGGGGTTTCAACCTTAAGAAGTATGTTAACAGGTTGCCAAATTTGATCAAGAGTGCAGACCTTTCCCTGTTCAGACCGTGTGACCCCTAAAGGGAACATTCCCTTGTCTGTATATTAAGCCTCTCGCTTTAGTTTATAAGTATACTCTGAAACAAAGTTGTAGTTTACATCAAACTGTCTAATACTTTACACCATTCTAGGTGGATAAAAAGCAGGTACATCTTATCAAGCCTGGACTCGCATCTATAAGAGTTCTTCAGCTATCTGAGAGAGATATGAGCCTGCCTGGGTGCGTTGCGAGGCGTCCGTCACAGGAGTGTACCACCTCAGCAGCGCCAGCATACCCATCCTGGAGCACCATCCTGTACCAGGTGAACCTTAGGACAAAACACGCTCTTCAGCACCTTCTCAATAGCCGAAAGTTAAAGTTTTTATTGTTCGCTCCTGTAAGAATGTGTAACTAACGAATTACCAAAGGACATGGAGCAAATAATTTCTATCGCCTAAGAGGATGAAAAGTCGTAGAAAAAACGCTTTGCAGTTAGGGTTTCCCAACATCTCCAGACTCAAATGGCAAAATTATGGTCGCATTTTTTCGAACTTCGCAAAATTTCATACCAATTTTTCTCTAGGTTCAACTCGTAAACCAGACAAATCACTAAATCACTATTTGAGATGCCGACCACTCTCGTGAGGGTGTTTTAAGGCAAATATGTGGTGAAAGATGAGTGTGATGAGTGGTAGTAATGAGTTATGAGGTGAAGTCTCGGTACAAACTAAGGCCGACTCTTCCTTAGAATGGGTCATCAATTAATAGCCCAATGACCAATGGAAATACAAGGACCAACGGCTTATCGTGACTTCCGAACCACGCAGGTGATGGTCTGATATGTCTAAACGATGGTGGGAGTTGATGCGGGTATCATCAGATGATCACTGAGACTATCTGAGCCGCTTTAGACCTATATCATCCTCAAAATCTGACCTTTCTGAAGCTGGATTACAGGACCATGCCACGAGTCCCAGTCGGACCAAACCGGCCTACTGGAAGTTGGAACGCCAAGAGGGGGTCTCCCCAAAAATATAATATTAAACTGTATTTATGTCCCGATTCCGATTAAGCTTGGCTTTCACATTTATGTTCCTGTACCAAAATTTTGGAAAACAACTTAGTAATTATATAAAGGCGGAAATTACTTTTTCACAGCCGAAACGATATTACTCCTTTTAGTTCCTACGTCCTATATGTTTAATTTAATTTATATCAAAGTCGTCTAATTACTTCACAATGTCCAAATATATATCTAAAATATTAATTAGCTAATTAAATTAATAAATCAAATGTGTTTAAAATAACATTTTGAGTTTAACCCACCCATTGGAAATTGAACAAGGTTTACCAAAGTCGCTTCGTTCAACGCCTGTGGAAAAGGCACGGCAAAGTACGCAATACGTACATGTAGGCACAGTATCTAGGCACGTTCGAAGGCGTTTTGCTGTGCTATGCGTGTTATTGAATTCCCTGTTTGTGGGTGACGCAAAGCACGTTCAGGATCCTATAAAACATTCCCCAGAGGGTTTCTCAAAATATTTCCTTTTTAAAAAGTTAGGGTGAGAGAGGCAACTAAAAACTCATACATTTTGTATAGCCTATATGGAAGAGTCATTCGATTCGGTCACCATTACTGTAGAAGAGTTTCATCAAATAACTACTTTCTCCCTTGTTTCAGGTGCTTCGAAAAGCTCCGGAGTTCACTGCGGCAGTTGTATAATCAGAATAACTACCTGTTTACAATTAATCACTTTTTATTTGTTAAAGTACAAACACTATTTATAAGATCCTTGAATTAGTTCCTGTTTAGCTAAGTCAACTTTAGCTTTTAACTTTAGTTGTATAGACATCAAGCTTAATTCAATGCTTTGATTGTATTATTTTTGTATGGAAAATAGTATTACTAATTTAATAGTTTATGTATTACAGTATTTTATTGTTTACTGAAAAATTATGTACCGGTACATGTTTTCCGTTCGAAGGCTGTGAAAAAATATAACTGTATACCAATAAATTATATTATGATGTTGACTCTTATTAAGTTTCTAATTCCTTTAGTATGGTGTCAATTTTCAACACTACATTATTAAGGACACATAAACACTGTATTCCATAGGCTAACAAAAAACCTGACAAAATATCTCAAAAGCTTAGATGATGAATTTTAATTTTTCATGATCAAAACCTCTTTTCCTCTAGTAAACAGGCTAAGTAGCCTTCGTGTAAGTGTTAAGAGGGCTCAGCACCGGTCGGCCATTTTGTTATTTGGCCCATGAGAACAATGTAAAACAATCATTTCTTGAGACACCTCACGCCTATAATTTCCATCGGATCTTTTTGAAATAGGTTTTATTTTAAAGAGGACAAAAACAGCAGTGACTTTGTTGACTAATTTTTTTAAGACCCTATTTGGTTAATAATTAATCAAGAAATTATTTCTTAAATCTTGAGACTTATGTCGTGGTTTTATAAATAATAAAATAGAAATTTGGGTCAACGGAGTTATTTGAACTTTTGATTTGCTTTAAAACAAATTGTATTTTATAAAAATCCTATCAAAACTAAATCATTAAATCACTATTTGAGATGCCGACCACTCTCATGAGGGTATTTTAAGGCAAATATGTGGTGAAGGATGAGTGTGATGAGTTATGAGATGTAGTCTTGTTACAAACTAAGGCTGACTCTTCCTTAGAGTGGGTCACTAATTAATAGCCCAATGACCAATGGTAATACAAGGACCAACGGCTTAACGTGACTTCCGAACCACGCAGGTGATGGTCTGATATGTCTAAACGATGGTGGGAGTTGATGCGGGTATCATCAGATGATCACTGAGACTATCTGAGCCGCTTTAGACCTATATCATCCTCAAAACCTGACCTCCATGAAGCTGGATTACAGGACCACGCCACGAGTCCCAGTCAAAATGTCAACTGTAGGAGTGAGGTATTCCAAGAAAATGCGTGTTTTATATTTCTTACGGGACAAAACTCAAGGCCACGGCCACTACTGCGCACTTCTAATTTGCAAGCGAAACACTTAAACCCCCTACTTTTACCTGCCAAATAAAACAAAAATTAGACGACTCACTGAACACAATTGGCTAAAATTGGCATAGCCACATCGCCGGACTTTCAAAGCCTGTCAAAATTACAGGTGTGACTGTCAGATCAGCGATCAGCTGTTTTGCAAACCTGACATTGCCAGCAGACAACAGACAGGTGATCACGTGCTAGTCACGTGACCTGAAGCAAGTCAGCTGATCTCGGCCACTCTCACACCAGTCTACCTTGACTCCGCCCAATCTGTGTGCTACGCTGTCTGTACTCTGCGGCCCGGGTCGGGTTTGTTATGAAAATTATACAGACTACTCAACAGCTGAAATTAGCGTGCAAATTATCGCAATTTCTTTGTTCAGAGAAACTTTGTAGCTTCCTTGTAAAGCTAGACTCCAAAATCTGTGTTTTCCTGGGTAAGAAGTTCAAAGAACTTTAAAACATTTTATATGGAGGATTTTGTGTGCCTGATTAAAAATATGAAGTCTTAAACATTGATGAAAAATTTAAACTTACTTTCTCACTTTCATTTGGGACACAAACAAATCCTAGAGAGTATTTTCATGGGAATATGGAATGAATGGTGAGTGTGATGATATTGGCAGACTGTTCCCCAGGTTGGGCTTTTAATTAATAGCCCAACAGCTTAACGTGACATCCGAACCACGGAGAGTGGCCATCGTGAAAAAGTAAGTTGTTACTGCAGCGCTGGGAGTCGAACCTGAGCTGATTTGGTGCGAAGCACGCACTTTACCACTGAGCTATGGCCACCCCCATGCAATTAAAAGATGCTTAAATAAAGAGTTTTTCCTCAGTAGAGTATTTTAAACGAGAACACTTTGTATATTATACATCGAATAGGTGTTCTAAATTTTTAATCCCTTCCCTTCTTAAGTTTAACTAATTGTCATTTCGTAAAATATCACTATCACTATTTGAGATGCCGACCACTCTCATGAGGGTATTTTAAGGCAAATATGTGGTGAAGGATGAGTGTGATGAGTGGTAGTAATGAGTTATGAGGCGTAGTCTCGTTACAAACTAAGGCCGACTCTTCCTTAGAATGGGTCATTAATTAATAGCCCAATGACCAATGGAAATACAAGGACCAACGGCTTAACGTGACTTCCGAACCACGCAGGTGATGGTCTGATATGTCTAAACGATGGTGGGAGTTGATGCGGGTATCATCAGATGATCACTGAGACTATCTGAGCCGCTTTAGACCTATATCATCCTCAAAACCTGACCTCCATGAAGCTGGATTACAGGACCACGCCACGAGTCCCAGTCAATTGATTGTCATCATTTCAAGAGTTATTAAAACCCATGTATAATACGTCATCGAATGCTTGGATTGCACCAGAGACTAAGAAAAAGGTTTCTACAGTTCCTAAATAATTTCGTTACTGGTTCATGTTCGTAGTCCTCTCTTGAACCTAAAGAATCCAGCTTGAAACTAACGATTACGCTGATGTAACCATTGTTTTATTTTCTCATCAGATTAATTGAGGGCGAACCCCAGAGGAAGAGGAGGCTGGCAGATCGTAGATTGTCTGAAAGGACCTTTTGTTAGGCACCCGTCAAGGACCTTTATACAAAGGACGGCTGATTCAAAAACAGAATCAAATTGCAACACCTACAAGTTCTTTTGTAGCTCGGAGACTTCGTACTCCCTACGCTTCAAAAACAAGCGACGCGCTTCTTATTGGCGAACTTCCTTTAGAAAAATCAAATATTCATGCCGTCAGCATGGTAAGACCCAGACCCATGCAGGACCATGAAATGATCACCAATTTTGATCCCCAGAACACGTTTAGAGCATTTTGTTCAAAACGTTATATACACTCAACTCAAAACACTTGACCCATTCTCCAAAGTTTCATGTGTGGCATCGTTTGGGCGAGTTTCACAACAATAGTCATATCGCTGACGATACTTTTGAAAACAGCTCAAACCACTCACTTTGAGCTACCGCCATTTTGCTTTTCAATGTTGTATTACCATGTGAAGTACCTTAAGTTACATTGGGCATTTTACTCAGACAATATAATTATAAAGTTTCATCTGTATTTGTACATTAGTTTTTGGGGAGAAGTATTATAACAACGAATCTTTCTACGTTAGGGACAGACAAACATTTGTCCAACGCTAATTTCGACCATTACAAATATTCTAAAATGAATTTAGACAAACCCTTAATGTTTCATGTAGATGGATAGCTAGTTGGGGAAATTTATATTTCAATTTGGGAAAATTCAGAGCTTCACCTTACCCCTTCCACCAGCCTACGTCAGCGGAAGAAAACTTATCGGCGGATTGGTATCGCGCGCGACTCCAGAGCTCATCACTCCTGTGGCGCGGGTTCGATCCCCACAGTCACCACTTACAATCCGTATGTGACTGTCCGGTGACGCTAGGTAAAGGTCGAAGTTGAGTGGACTTTGTACTTTTACGTCGTTGGACACCAGTTCAAGTACAGTACGACGTCGAGTCTCATGTTACCTTGCAGCTGTGCATGTTGTTGCCCTACACTATATTCACACACATGATATGATACTCTGTGTCCAGTTTTTGCTCTCTATGGAATCCCGCGCAGAATGAGAGGCCTTCACACGACCTTGATAACAGTGTTCACCTGCCGGAACTCCATTCTACGAAACTCCATTCATGACATCCTCCATACACCGTACTCCATACTCCATGCTCGTCGTAACACTTGCAGGCCGGTATTTACATACACAATGTAGTGGAGGTACCCTATTTGTAAATAAATAAACTGGTATACTTTGTTTGATGTTTGTTGTTGACGATGGTAAATTATTTCTGAGGTTAAAATATGATTACTGACGTTTTCCAGCGTTTTTGAGTTAACAAAAGATACACGACATTTCGGGGTCTAAAATCCGACCCCGTCTTCAGGTGAAAGGTAACCTAATACATAACACAAAACATTAGTTAAAGGGTGGCTTAAAAGTAATCAGCGCAAGCTGACCAGTCACCCACCACCAAATAACCTTAATTTTTCCCCTTTCCTTCCCAGTTTGAACTTGTTAATTTTATAACAGCTAGCCTAGAAAACAATACAAAATGTACAAAATCTTTACGAAATTAAAAAAACGTGTAGAGAAATCAAGCACGTCACGGCCAGTGACAGCTGCATACTGACTACTGCCTGACCAGCCGCCATTGGTTGGCTCGGAGCAGTGAATGACCAATCACAACCGTGAATCAAACCGACCAATTGTAACAGAGAACACAAAAATGCCTATTTGTACACAGCTGATGGAAAGTAAATTACTACGGGTTTCCACTGGTGATAGTAGATGTTTTATACACCATTAAACAGCTGATTTCTTAAAGTTTTACTTACATAGATTGGTAGCTTTTGTATTCTAATTCATGTGTTAATTAAACAACAATTACTGATTCATTGTCAAATCTTCAAAATGAAAACAAAACAAGAACAAGTTCAATGTGTTCTTTGGTTTCATGAATCCAACTCTCCAATAACAGTTCAAAGACTATTCAGAAGACGATTTAAAAGAGATCCACCAGCCATTAATACCATAAAAATATGGGTAGTTTTAAACCAGACGGGCGCCACCGCATTGGTCGACACAAGTTGAGACTGTCTAGACGAAACCTTTCCCAACCGCTGGATTGACCGTGGTGGACCAACATCCTGGCCTCCCCGCTCACCTGACATCACACCCTTGGCTTTTTCTTATGGGGCTACATAAGAGATATTGTGTATGCTTCTCCTATTCTAGACATGCTCACTTTAAGGACAAGAATCACTGAAGCAATGTCGACAGTAACAAAGACATGTTATCGAACACTTGGAGAGACATAGAATATCGCCTTGATCTTCTTCGGGCCACCAATCGGGGCGCATGTGGAGGTCTGCTGATAATGTTTTATATGTAAATAAAAACTTATTGATCACTTTATCATTTTAATAATTATGCAAATATCTGACATCATTAGTTTTCATTTTATAATCCGTCAAGGACTTTGTGGACACCCGGTATTTTAGTCAGCTATTGTTCTGACCTACAACACCTAAACAATAAGGGTAATGATATTCACTCGTTGTGTACGAACTGATAAGTTTGAGGAAACCGCTAAAGAGTAATTGTTCCTCAAATACACACCATTTGAGTAAAAACCTTGCGTACCCACGTAGATATTATCTGTACAGCAAAGGTGTTTCAAGGTCTACACCGTCAGCTATGGGAAATATTTAGTTTAATTACAGTTCTACAGAAGGAAGTTCTTTCTCAACCCAGCCAGCCTGAAAACATTGTTTTGGAAACAATCAACTTTAATTTAATCACTTTCAACATTTATTTCAGCTTATGCTTTAGCAAAAGTGTGTCTGATGGCGCAAATATATTTACAGCTTCAATGGGTTCTAAATCGTGATGTGCATTTAACGTCATACCCATATTAATTGTGTATGTGCATGTAGTGTTTTACTTTAAAACGATAAAATATTCCGAAGTAACGATTAAGGCTATTCGGATTATTTAAAAGCTAAAAGACATTACTCGATCAAATCTGACAGTTGAAAGTCAATATGTTTGGTAAAATTACAATTACGGATAAAAATTCAAAGACTACTTCCCGAATAAGTCGGGAATGGTCTTATTACTATTAATTTATTTCAAGTTTAAATACTCAGGAACATAATTATGACTGGGACTCGTGGCGTGGTCCTGTAATCCAGCTTCATGGAGGTCAGGTTTTGAGGATGATATAGGTCTAAAGCGGCACAGATAGTCTCAGTGATCATCTGATGATACCCGCATCAACTCCCACCATCGTTTAGACATATCAGACCATCACCTGCGTGGTTCGGAAGTCACGTTAAACCGTTGGTCCTTGTATTTCCAATGGTCATTGGGCTATTAATTAATGACCCATTCTATGGAAGAGTCGGCCTTAGTTTGTAACAAGACTACACCTCATAACTCATTACTACCACTCATCACACTCATCCTTCACCACATATTTGCCTTAAAATACCCTCATGAGAGTGGTCGGCATCTCAAATAGTGATTTAGTGATTTAGAATAAGACAAACTAAATTGAACATCCATATTGTCTCAAGTGTTTTTGGTTTGGTCACGTTTGTTTGGTTTACAAATGAACAAAAGATACCGAGGTGAAATGTCGTCACGTTTATTTAGCATTTAACGACTTGTAGAGAATTGCACGGAGTTACGAGTCTAACTTCATTTAAATACATTTACTTACTAATGTGTGCCTTTCTATCTTTCTTGTTCTTATTTCTTTGTAGTATTTAGCAAATTTTCTGAGGAAATAGAACTATTTATTTTTGTAGTTTTGAACTTCCCAACACCTCCTGAGTCAAATGGCAAAACCTTATATGTATATATATATATTTTTTTTTAAGAATTTGTCGTTCAGTCAGACCAAATTGGTGTCAAACATAGTTTTTTCACCGGCATCTTGGTCTGGATCTCGTTGATTCGTGGTTCAATTATGTTGGATACGTTGTCATACATGTATATACGAAAAGTAACCGAAATGAAATCATAATTACTACAGCTTTTACATCATAAAACCTTTTTTGGGGAACCCCTTTCCCCTTACGAAAGCGCAACTCCTTTGTAATTCATACGCAGGGGTGACCATAGCTCAGTGGCATAGTTCGTTCTTCGCACCACATCAGTCCGGGTTCGATTCCCGGACGCAGTGATCACTTTCCACTCTAGGAGTGGTCGGTGTCTGAAATCAAAGTATCAAAGCGGTCAAGGGAAATTAACTGAAATTCAGGCTAGCAATTGTGGCTTTTGCTACACTACCTTGCCTCTATATTTTGGAGACATGCATTTTTTCAACTCAAAATGTAATGCCATAAGAGGTAGTGACATACACTCTTATGAAACTAGAGGCAGGGACAACTACCGAACTGGGAGACACAGAACGGTAGTTCATGAACCGTTTTGATGCTGAAAGCTATTTTGATCTCTTAAGCATCCTATAGCACAGACGAGTTCTTGGCATTTAATTAGGAGACACTGCATTAACTAAGGTCTAGAGTGGTATGATTCGGATAAATGGGAGAGATTGAATCCCAGAAGTTGAACTATTATTGCGGACATTTTCCATCGTTAGTGAACAAAAAAGGATCACAAACGATGATGATCCTTTTCTGTTCATTAACGGTGGAAAATGTCCGCAATAATAGTTCAACTTCTGAAATCCTCCCATCGTCAACAACGAACTTCAAACAAAGAAGAGAGTGAATGTAACAAATCTGTATGTTTGAATGTGTTTTCGATGTTAGAATGAGTGAAAAATTTCAGCGATTAATTTGACG
This sequence comes from Matsumurasca onukii, assembly GCA_018831715.1. Classification (NCBI taxonomy): domain Eukaryota; kingdom Metazoa; phylum Arthropoda; class Insecta; order Hemiptera; family Cicadellidae; genus Matsumurasca; species Matsumurasca onukii. The sequence continues at coordinate 3,499,338 of CM032063.1, read as the reverse complement.
ATGGCTGCATTTATTGTAAATGTTCACGCAATAAAATATATTTATTTATTTTCGTCGGCTATGTTCTAAAACTCGTGTTACCTTCATTTCATTGTTTTACTTTTACGTTATAGACCTATTTCAGATTTTCTTTCCTCTTTTTTTCAAGAGTTTTTTCACATAATTTGTTTTTTCCTTCACACAATCATGTGATGTGTTGTTCTACTCTGTGTTCTGTTTGGCGGCTGGATGCCTGAACTCTCCACTGCGCTGAGGCCGACAGTTGAGTTGAACAGGTAACCTTCTGTAGGCACCACTGAGCGAGTGAGTGAGTGAGTGTTGAGGTGAGTTCAGTCTTCAGCCAAGTGCCGGACCATCACCATCACCATGGATACCGTCACCGACCCGGCTGCGCATCACATCACCATGGAGATGAGGGTACGTACCTTCACAGTTGTGTATAGAGAAAGACGTAACGAGAGTTTCTTTTATAGAACACTGAGCGTCGTACTGGTATATATTTTTAATTGCCGCCTTAAGTGAATAGGGACGAAATATATATTTTATTCGCGAAATTAAACTATCATTAAATCACTATTTGAGATGCCGATCACTCTCATGAGGGTATTTTAAGGCAAATATGTGGTGAGGGATGAGTGTGATGAGTGGTAGTAATGAGTTATGAGGTGTAGTCTTGTTACAAACTAAGGCCGACTCTTCCTTAGAATGGGTCATTAATTAATAGCTTAATGACCAATGGAAATACAAGGACCAATAATAATGTCAATACTTGTGTACCAATAATTAAGAGGTGGCCGGATAGAGTCCGGGCGCCGTTGTGACGGGGTAGGGAATTTAACATGGAACATTTTGCAAACTATGTTGTGAGTAGGAAAATGTACTAAAATGTGGATATTTTTTCTGGAAACATAGAACCATTAGTTCTGCTCCATATAAACACGAAAACGTAGAGTTCCGTTATAAAATATAATATTAATTTCGAGTGCTATTGTTCTTATAAAAATCACGTTCGATATTAAAAATTCATGTTATAACGAAATTACGTAAGTCTTGTTTATAAGCAGCATCATCAATAGAGCTATGCTTCCAGAAAGAATTTCACATTTAAGTCAGTTAACTAGCCTAAAAATGTAGTTTGTAGTTTTTATTCCGTGTTGAGCGGAACGGTGGCGGATTTGTATCGCGCGCGACTCCGTAGTTCATCATTCCGGTGGCGCAGGTTCGATCCCCGCAGTCACCACTTACATTTGTAATGTGACTATACGGTGACGCTAGGTAAAAATCGAGGTTGAGTGTTAGAGAGGACTTTGTAGTCCTAACTTCGCCTCGTTAAATAAGACAAATTTTACCTTGATTAACGCAGAATTGATCCTGCGGCCGCTCTATCTGGCCTCCTCTAAAGTGAATAGTGACGAAGAATATATTTTATATTTTTATTGTCGTGTTGTTGAAGTGTTTTAAGCAGATGTTATTAATTGCGTGAGAGCCTTGTTACGCAATCTCTCACCTGAAGAAGTCAATCACACCCATGTTATACCGAGAATAATTAAATATCGCAATACACAAACTCATGTGATGATCGGAATGGTGTTGTGTGTTCTGCTTTCATTATTGGTAAGAACCGTGTAGAAACATAATTAGATTTAAAGGTTTGATTATATTCTTGATGTTATGTAACATATCTACCAATAAACACTAATCAAATCAAATCATCTTTATTATGCCATAAATACGCGTACATATTTACAGTACATGAGCTCTCGTAATTTCAATAAATAGTTACAGCTTAAAATTGTTAAACTAGTGTAACATCATTTTTAAAATAATCTTTAAATTCCTCGACACAGTAAAAACCATTTACCATCAATATCTTTTAATTCAGATCTGAACTTTTGATAATTTTGAATTTGTTTTAAAGAAGCTGGGAGAGTGTTGTATAAATTTACTATTTTACTCGTCAAAGACCTCTCGAAAAAAGCTGTTTTATGATGGGGTAAATTTGATCGGGTTCTTAGGTCATAGGAGTTATATTCGGGGAAAAGATTCTTACGGTTTTTCATAAGGAATGACAAGGATTCAAGGATGTAAATGCAGGGGATGTTAATATTCTACTTTTTAAGAAAGTGGATTTACAGGATCAACGAGGTTTTAATTTAAAAATGGTACGAATATTTTTTGGAGTATAAATAACAATTTTGTCCTAGTGGATTTATCACAAATTGGAACAGCGTAATTTAAAAAAGGAAAAATGAGGCAGTAATATATTTCTACTAAGGTGGGAGGTTGCAGAAAATTTGAAAGACGTCTAAGTACGAATATTCCTGATGACAGTTTTTTTGCTACATGATCAATGTGTTCATGAAACTTAAGATGTTTGTCAATAATGACACCTAAAAACTTCATTGAATCAGAGGAGCTAATTTCTACGTCACCTATGAATGATTGAAGACCACTCAGTTTGCTCTCACTAATAGAAAATTCAATAATGCAGGTTTTATGTACGTTTGTTTTTAGAAGATTATTGGAAAACCACTGACTTATGGAATTTATTTCCTGAAACATATCAATCTCAAGAGATTCTTTTTCTTTATTAATTAGTGTTGCTGAAGAGTCATCAGCAAAAAGACATAATTCGGCTTTTTGGACAGAGCTGTTGATGCCATTGATAAACATCAAAAACAAGAGAGGTCATAATATGGAGTCTTGAGGAACTCCCGACTTGATTGTGAGGAATTTTGATTATGATTTCCTTTCGGCGCTGTACTTTGGTTCTTCTTCTATTCGTAGGTGTAATATATACTAATTCATCTTAAGCATTTAGACATTCTAAAAATATCTCTGAACACAAAAGTCTTAAGGGTGCATTTTTTAAGAAGAAAGCCTGGTAGTCTTAGTGTGCTTGTGTGTCTACGATGGTTCAAGCCAAATTAACGAATTGTATAATTTACTCAAACTAAGCTTTTTTCACCTATTCATTGAACACTCTCACTGTAGTCTCATCTCAAATTCTGTAGATCATTTTCATGATCTTTTTGTGGCATGGGCATCAGCTGGTTCAACGAGTTTGTTTTGAATTTTAACACTGACGTATAGTAAATCAGTGTAACAGCTGTTTCTTTAAAACAAGATAATGCAGACCGCTGAGTTCAAAACAATGTTTACCTTATTAATTCTTTATAATATTAAAAAATTATTGATATTTATTTCTCATTATTATTTTCATCATGAAAAAAGTATCGTTCATCACTCGGCCCGAAAGTGACACTTTAGGACCTAGTGATGAAATATACTATTGGACGTTTTTTAGTAAACAAAAACACACGACGTTTCGGGATTTGGAATACAATCCCGTCTTCAGGTGCAAGTAGCCTAAAACATTGGGAGCTAGCCTAAAAGTAACCAGTCACCCACCACAATCAGCATGAGTTTTCTCTTTTGTTTTTAAGTTTTTAATAAAAGTTTTTTACCAGCTGACACTCACTCTACAATTCAAACAGCTGATACTGTTGGTTGAATCGGTCAGCTGTTTGCGCACTCAGCACCACTTCCACTTGACATTGAGCCCTGAAGCGTAACGTTACAACCGCGGAACTGAGCTACAAAACACTGCCTTGCACAGCAATAAACAATGTTCAGTCTGTTGTGTAAACTGCTGCCAATACACCTTGCCATCAACATGCAACACTAGCTGACAGTACCCGTGCTACGCTACGGCATTTAAATATAAAACTTTTGTGATTATATTGATTTAAACATTTTAGAAACGTGTCTTTTTTCAAATGTAAATGCGACCTCGTAAGAAGAATTGATGTACACTCCTACGAAACCAGAGGCAGGGAGAACTATCGAACTGGGAGAAACAGAACGATGGTTCATGAACGTTTGCCCTCACAGGCAGGAGTTCAGTTCGTCAATAGACTTCCAAATTCGATCAAAAGTGCTACAGAGCCAAAGGCTTTCAAAGCTCGTCTAAAACCAGTTTGGGTCGCAGAAGAATTTTACAGTTCAAACGATTTTTTGGCACACAATTGGGATATTGGAGAACCAGACTAACAGGGGTAGGACTAAAAAATTAGAGTAAATGGAATAGTACGAATGTAAGTTATGTATGTTTGAAAGGGATCTAGATGTGGATGAATGCAAAATTTTATATCAAATAGTGGACGATTGAGATACATGCTTGTAAACATGTCAATTAAATACAATATTTATTTATTAAATGTTTCTAAAAAGATCAATGTTCGTGTTGTTCAGTGAATTGTACTGTTTCACTATCAGTTTGCCACTTTATCGTTTTAGTACATAACCAAGCCGACTCGCAGCTTAGCGCTAAAGCGCCGCTAACACGAATTTCCTCTGCAATGCGTTACACTAAATGACTAATTTTAACTCTAGTTCACTCCGCACACAACCTCGCTTCTGCCTTTGGCCTCAGCTTTTCGTGCTCTATTACCACGGGTGTTGAAAGGCTTTTCGCTATGCTCACAGTCGTGCTTCGGCATCAGACTTGTATTGATTTTACACTGGTTTTATACTACAAGTTATACTGCATCATGAAAGGAAAACTAAAGGAAGAAACAAATAAACATTAACATTGAAAAGGATGTACTAAAAAAGAAAAATAACGTTACGTGTAGGTAGATATGCTAATAGACATTTACAAAAACATTGTTTAGATTGAACGAACCCAGTTTAAACTTAAGAGTTCTTGTACAATTGTTTTGTGTATATTATACACTAAAACAAAACCTAGTGAAACCACTCAAACCAGTGTACGAGTAATATAGCCCAGCTTTAACAAAGTAATAACTTCACCACATACTAAAAAATCGTTATAGCAACCCGTGAGAAATCTCTAAATATTGGAAAATATCTGGGCATATATTACACGAACTAGCTTTTGATATAACTCGTAAAACATTCTTTTGCAATATAAAAATCCTCGCAAATTTTTCATTGGCACAAAACCTCTACATACTAATTTTGTAAGACAAGTAAGGGTACACAAGTCAGTATAATATGCCATAATCAGTACTTTTCGTGTGCAGTGGCTAGAGTAGTCCTTAATAAATACACTGCTAAGGAAAGCTTATATCATATGTAATCAACATGACTGTTCCAATCCAAGTTTTATCCAAATACACGCCTAGAAACATTGGCGTTTAAAATAATTCGCACAAAACTATTAACTATTGTATTTTAAACCAGGCCGACACACAGATAAGCCCTAAAGCACTGCTGGAACGAGTAAGCGAATTTCGTTTGCAATAGTTATTAGCTTTCAAGTACTCAAATTAAAAATACATCATCTTATCACGTCAGTTGTAATATTAGGTTTTACCTGTATATAGAAATCCATCTTGAAACCTCTATTCAGTACACGGCACTTATATCACACAATATTATTATCACTGTAAACTTCACAGACACAATATCTACTACCGATATTAACTACCGATCAATAATTACACATACAAAAACCAAGGAGAACTTGATGAATAACTTTCATGTGACGACTTGATGCAAACAGTGCTGAGGCGCAGTCAGCTGTTTCATGGATAAACAAACACAAACCACAGATAACAGCTGATATATCATCTCGGGCAATAGTTGGCTTGTAAAATTAATAATGTACTGTAATATATTTTAATTTGAACTGGTTCTCTTATACTATGCGGTATTTTATTTATAAGGGCGTTAATTTAAATAATAAATACATTTTAAATTTTGTATTATGTGATAGTTGATATACTATACACGGTTTCTAATTTAGCTGAATTCTTTTATTGTGGTGTATTTCATTTAGACGTAAATTTAATTTAAATTATGAATGAGTTTTACATTTGGCCAGGAGGCAGGGACGCCTTCGCCTTGGTTCATAGGGGCCAAAACATAATTCCCGCACTTTCGAAAATAACATAAATTGAAAGAACTATGATGTTGTTATTTAGGAAGGACAAAAGTGAGCAGAGATTTTCTTATTGGTAATACAGTTTTGAAAGCAATAAACCTTCAAGAAGCTGGCAACCAGTCCTGAAGAATTCTTTTCGATAATGTCCTGAGAGCATCGACAGTTAGAATCTCTGCTCCAATGAACGATTAGCAACTCTGTGACGAATATGAAAGAAGACAGCAAGTATCTCAGTTTCAGCCAATCAATGACTGAAGATGCTACTCCACAGCCGAAATATTTCAAGCAAATCATAATGATGTTTCGACGCGATATGAACCGGGAGAACTAGATTATAGTTATCCACATTTTCATTAAAATGTGCAATCGACGATTGAAGTATGATAAAGTTACTAGTTCATTACATCAATTTTATCATTGACCTGCACTATCACCTTGCATCTATTATTGAAACATTTGAACCCCCTCCACATAAAGGATCAAGAAGAAGAATTATTGACAAAAAATGTTGATTTAAACCCGAAATGTCCGTACTTTACAGCTGTACAAAGTTCATAGAAACATAAAAGTGAAAGGACTTGACGAAGTATGTAGATCACGTCAAGGCCACTGACGGCTGCAGTTGAATGGTTCTAAATCATGATAATGTTAGCAGCTCTTGATGTAAATCACAACACGAAGCAGTTTCCACGGACGTACAAAGCTGTTACAGCGCCTACTGTCACCTTCGAGCATTGTTCAAGAGGAAATTGTTAGTGTAAATCAAAAAGACAATAGATCAGCTGTGTTGAAAACTGCTTTCTTGGTCGTCGTTGAACTAGAAGCATACAGGAAGAATAGCTGGCTACCAGTCTGAAGAAGTCTTTTTGATAGTGTCACAGCCAATGAGAACATCGACAGTTGGCATCCCTGCTCCAATGGACGGTTGGCAGCCTTGTGACCAATAGGATGGCAGGCAGCAAGTAGCTCAGTTTCAGCCAATCAACTGAGCGTCGTTGAACTAGAAGCACACAGGAAGAATATTTTTCTTATGTAATCTCAAGAAGTAACGCATTGAGTACTGTTGATTGATTCAAAGATTTATTGGTGCCAGAGGGTCAACATTATAGTGAGTTCAGGGCAAGCAACATCATGAAAGAAAACGTTAAACATAACTTTAACAGTGTGTATTAAAGTTTTATCATCATTAAGGAAACCACCTTTAAAAAAGATGATTATTTAGATTAATAAGTATTCTTTGGGTGGTATTCTTAAAAATTATTCACCTCTATAAAGGTCATTTGGCATCTATAAACGATAGGCAGAAATTTCATGGTTATAATATTTTGGTGTAGTGGTGAGCATAACCGCCCGGCAAGCGGGAAGCCCGGGTTCAAATCCCGGTTCGGTCCAATTATTTTTGTCTTCAAATTTATCTAGTAATATTTTATGTCAGTTAGATAAGAATCTCTTTCACCTGTCCTTGATTAGTAACACATTCATTCTCATAACATATAGTCACTTGGTCACTTTGGTACACAAATCCCCCTGCCCACAGTTGTGCTGACTTCTTACAGAACTGCTCCCTTGTTATCAAAGCAATTATATGGTTAGATTGTCTTGATAGTCAAGGTTATGCTGAGCAAGTAATAAAAGGTTATTGGCTTAGCTCCTCGGGGTTTAGTTGCCTAGAAATCCCTGTGTGTGGGGTCCTCCCTTCACGATGCTGCCCCTGGGGAGGTAGGTCCCAATCCCAACCTTAGTTCCAACGTTAGTTTTTATATTTTAATTTATTGTCAAAACTTATTTGCTCAGCTCTTCCAAATGTATTTAATTTCACGATGAATACTCCCGTGGATCGGAAGTCAAGTTAAGCCGTTGCTCCATTCTTGGTTGTTGGGCTCTTAACTAATGACCCAATCAGGGGAGCAGTCGGCCCTAGTTTGTGACAAGACTACATCTCATCATCTACCAAAACACTCATCACACTCCCCACCATTCTATTTTCACCTTAAAATCCCTCAAAGCAAAAGTATGGAAAACGTCCATAATAATAGGTCAACCTCAGAAATGCTTAAGGTCTGTTCCAACGCGGTTGAACTTAAGTAAGTACTGAAGCTAATTACGATAATGGTCCTGTAATCCACTTCATGGAGGTCAGGTTTTGAGGATGATATAGGTCTAAAGCGGCTCAGATAGTCTCAGTGATCATATGATGATACCCGCATCAACTCCCACCATCGTTTAGACATATCAGACCATCACCTGCGTGGTTCGGAAGTCACGTTAAGCCGTTGGTCCTTGCATTTTCATTGGTCATTGGGCTATTAATTAATGACCCATTCTAAGGAAGAGTCGGCCTTAGTGTGTAACAAGACTACACCTCATAACTCATTACTACCACTCATCACACTCATCCTTCACCACATATTTGCCTAAAATACCCTCATGAGAGTGGTCGGCATCTCAAATAGTGATTTAGTGATAGGAATAAGTACAAGCCCATGAGGAAAATACGTCTGGAAATTCTACTTGACGTGAAACGATCAAACTCTGACAGATTATAAATAATGATAATGGTTTAAACTTGCACTCAGTCAAGAAAGGGCAGATGAAAGTGAGGCAAAGACCGGAGCAAAAACTGGAGTTAGCTTTGCCGAATGCAAACCGGCCTGGACCGGTCTGACAACGAATTTGCAAATCTGGAAACAAGAATCATTAGTCGGCGAGCATGGAAAATCCCCAAGGGGCAACACCCACAGCGGCGTCAACACAAGCCGCAACTATTGCAGGCGGATATATACTCTGATACCGACCAGTCTTAGAGGGTATTTTAATGAGTGTGATGATTGTTTTGATGGATGACGAGGTTTAGTCTTGTTAGGGCCGACCGCTCCCCAGATTTAGTCATTAATTAATAGCTCAACGACCAATAGTGCATGTAGACCAACGGCTTACGTGACACTACAGGGATTTGAACACTATCTAAGTTGTCTTTGGCGTTTAAGTAAAGTAAAGTTATCGGTTGTAGTGTAGCTAATGGACACAAATGGAACTCGATAATCTCAGCAAGGTTATATTCTGAGTTTCCTTGAAGAGTAGGTAACTTAAATTTAAGGCATAGAAAGGTTTTTCAAATTGAGACCTTGTCTTTTTTACAGTTGGTCTGCCAAATCGTGAGATCATTATGGCCATTGCAGTCTTTCTTGTCCGGATGAAGGTCTTTCTTGAGGTGTATGAGAATTATCTTCAAATCGTTACTAATAGTAACGATATAAAGTAAAGGAAGATATAGGAACTTCAAGGGAAACCGTAAGGAATCGCATACGACCTATCAGGACCCCATGCGTATTTCATGGGTTTTCTTTTAATTCGACACATTTTAAATGTTTTGTACCAAACAAAATACGAAAATGCGGCATGGCCTAAAAACTATGTCTTAGAACAGAAGGGATTTAAAATTATACACTGAACGTTTATCAGTGGAAACACAAGTAAAAACGAAAACATGAATAGACTAATAAAAATAACTCATCAGTCAAGATGAGACAGAAAAAAAACATAATGTCCTTCTTATGCTTTCTTCATCTCTCTTATGCTGCCAATTATAAACACGATATGTTAAAAGGCAACTAAACCGGTTTATTCAAACGAAGACTAACTAGAATCATCAGAAAATAGCCGCAACAAACACAGACACTGACTGTCAACAAATGGATGGGAAAGCCAAAGGGAATTATGGCCGTAAAGCCTATTTTATTGTTTACCATGTCATTATTTCTTTCCAACTACTGCATGGATGTAACGAGGAAAGTTACTTGGTATACTATTCCTTGCATAAAACCTCGCAACACTTGTATGCAAACATGGCAGTTTTGTTGACCGTTCTTAACTTCTTATGAAATTCTTGGTGATTTGAAATAAAAGTTAAAAGAGATCAAGTTTGTCTTGTGTAACGAGGTGAAGTAGAGATTACAAAGTCCTCTCGATCACTCAACCTTGACCTAGCGTTACCGTAAAGTCACTTCAGTGGTCTCTGCGGGGATCGAACCCGCGCCACCGGAGTGACGCATCTGCCACGGATCCGTTGCATAAATACACCGCATAAGGGAAACATTCTACCTACAAATACGAGAAAATTATTATATACTTAGATTGGAATTTGTATTTACATTTGGCAACCAGTGACGAGCTGAACTCCTGCCTGTTCATGGACTACCGTTCTGTGTCTCCCAGTTCAGTAGTTCTCCCGTCATCTATTCTACCTAAAAATATGATAAAATATATACTTAGATTAGAATTTGTTTTAATACATTTGGCAACCTGTGACGAGCTGAACTCCTGCCTGTTCAGGGACTACCGTTCTGTGTCTCCCAGTTCAGTAGTTCTCCCGTCATCTATTCTACCTAAAAATATGATAAAATATATACTTAGATTAGAATTTGTTTTAATACATTTGGCAACCTGACGAGCTGAACTCCTGCCTGTTCAGGGACTACTGTTCTGTGTCTCCCAGTTCAGTAGTTCTCCCGTCATCTATTCTACCTAAAAATATGATAAAATATATACTTAGATTAGAATTTGTTTTAATACATTTGGCAACCTGTGACGAGCTGAACTCCTGCCTGTTCAGGGACTACCGTTCTGTGTCTCCCAGTTCGGTAGTTCTCCCGTTCTCCAGTTCCGTACGAGTGTATACTATATACCTATTAGGAATATATCATCACGTTTAATTAAACTGTTGAGCTCAATGAGTTTTTTCAACGATCATTTTGAGGCCTGGAAATGATCTGCATCATGTACCTTCTGTCTTGCCCAGTTCGGCTGTTCACAGAGTGAGGTAGGTGAGGTGAGGCTGATCTGTGGTGCCTCCAGGGAAAGTGTCAGGCTATTTGCACTTCCAGCCAGCTGATCGGCAAACCTGTTCCCGCCAAGCCATCAAGGCCACAGATAAACCACAATCAGCAACACGTTACCAAGTATCTAACTTGCAATCATTTCATATCGTTAATTTCCTTTAGTTAATTGGCGAAAACTGACCATTAATTTCCCACTACTGGATAATACTGCAGTTCTAGATTAAAAGAAATTACATAGATTTCAGAAACTATGTCTTCCTGAGTCATTAATGGTGACATTATGTTTTGGTTACGTTGTCCTTCCTGACCTCGTGAGAGAAGTGTTGCTGATTTAAGATTCATGTAGAGTCTCCTCAGATAAGCAGGGGTCACGTCGGCTCGGAGGTCGTGGTCAAGGAACAGTCCAGTGGAGGCCATGGAGGTCGTCCCATGGTTGGTTTGGCAGAATCTCAAACTTCTTCCTGGATCGGTGTTCACACTGACTGCGTAAACGTTTGAATAATCCCACCTTTTATAGGATAATATCTTATAATCAAGTCCTTCCGGTTCTCACCACGACAAAAAATCATAATAATAAATCAAAATAATGGACGGTTGCCAGCCCTGCCACCAATAGGATAGCAGACAACAAGATGGTACTCCAGAACGAGACCGAAATATTTCAAGCTAATTATTAAGCCGCGAAAGCCTATGAGTTAAGATAATATCTTTTATCTTTTATTTGCAAGCTTTTGGTACTAAGTTCGTGATTGTTATGCGTAAGCACGTTTTGCTTAATCAAACTACCAAATATTATGTAAGAGCCCTTTACCTCAGTTGATGCAATCCCTCACAAATCTTCTTTCATCCACGGCCTTGCATTGTCGTGCTGCACTGTAATGAGGAAACTGGAGGCGAGAGTAGAGGAAAAGGAAACTCTGCAGGCGGTCAAGTTCAGTGTCCACGGCCTGGTTACGAGGTCTGCATACGCACTGGCTCATAGAGTGGCCAAACATACGTCGTCATGTCCCGCGAGGTCCCTCTTTGGAACTTGATCGAGGTTCCTATCAGTATGTGTCAACCGATCGACTATGTTTTAATCCTTCTTGTGTGTTGTACTGAGGTATGGAGACTCAAGAGGGAACTCAAGTAACATGGTCAAACATCAAAGTGTTTTTGAGACAAGAAGATAAACAACATTTGACATGACACTGAGTGGTTCTCTTAAAGTCATATCCTTAGGTCCGCACCACGCATACCGAGGAATGTATACTTAAAATTGATTGCAAACATAGAAGCCGGTGGATATATCTTTCCGTGTATTAAAAGGGACAGCTACAATGGAGTCTTGCAGACCAGCATTCAAAAATTTGGAACTGTTGACATTACCCTGCCTGTACATTTTGGAAACTTGCTTTTTCAGACAAAAGGCAAGAGACTTGCCTTTTTTGTGACATCTTTCCTCTTAAGAGGGAGTGATATCCACTCTCACGAAACCAGGGACAGGGAGACACAGAACGGTAGCTCATAAACGTTTGCCTTCACAGGCAGGAGTTCAAATCGTCAACAGGCTACCAAATTCGATCAAAATTGCAACTATGCCAAAGGCATGCAAAACTCGCTTGAAAAACTTTGGTCACAGAAGCTTTCTATGATATAAACGAGTTTATGGTGACTGTGGGGATCGAATGCGCGCCGTTGGAGTGATGAGCTCCGGAGTCGCGCACGATTCCAGCCCACCACGGTCCGCTAAACGCAACTACGGTATATCCGTGGGTTTCGCTACTAGACTTCAATCGTATGGTGCTCATACATTAGAATTCTAAAAATTAAATTCCGCCAGTGGCCTCCGGAGTAATGAAATGGTTATACACCCACAACAATGTGTGCCAACCTTCCCAATACCAAGCGGGGCCACGTCTCTGGTATGAGAAATAAATTCCACTACTCTTATATTTGTCACGTCTTTATTCGTTTATATGGACGACAAATAAATAATATATTAAACGCTATGACTGGGACTCGTGGCGTGGTCCTGTAATCCAGCTTCATGGAGGTCAGGTTTTGAGGATGATACAGGTCTAAAGCGGCTCAGATAATCTCAGTGATCATCTGATGATACCCGCATCAACTCCCACCCTCGTTTAGACATATCAGACCATCACCTGCGTGGTTCGGAAGTCACGTTAAGCCGTTGGTCCTTGTATTTCCATTGGTCATTGGGCTATTAATTAATGACCCATTCTAAGGAAGAGTCGGCCTTAGTTTGTAACAAGACTACACCTCATAACTCATTAATACCACTCATCACACTCATCCTTCACCACATATTTGCCTTAAAATACCCTTATGAGAGTGGTCGGCATCTCAAATAGTGATATAGTGATATGCTACATTTTTAAGTATTGAATAAGGATAATTGTACGCAAGTGGAAATATAAATACCTGTAAAATAGATATTTTCAAAAAAAGATATTGTCTTCTATGTTCTATTCTCTGTCACTGCGAAAAGCACATGGGAGTTATTAGCAATGCTGTTTGCGGTCGCAGCCTCAATCGAGAGGAGAAAGCTGCTGTAAGGATGCTGATCAGATAATTACGATCAGTTGCTTCAGCTGACTTCAATTCTGATCTTAATCAAATTCGCAATATCATGATCATAATCATTTATTTGCACCTTATACATCAAACTTACATTGATTGTGATAAACCTTGTGTTCTTTGATACGAATGGTCTTGATGACCAACCTACTCTCGGACACTGTTTTAAGAAAATTGAAGAGGCTTTGAAGAATTTAGAAGAGGTCTCATTTTTCAAGTGATTGGTTAATTTATTAACTTTTGCAAGAATACCACGGTGATTTTTTTCTTCAAAAAATTGTTTGACGACCAGGTTACTGCAGAAGAGCGGAGTTTTAAGAAACAATACTATGTACGTAGTTTCTACTATAAAACTGTTCTGGGTGAGTAAAAAACAAAGAAGAGATTTGAAAATACGTATACAGTTAGAAGGGGATCTTATCTTCACATAACAGCTAAGGAAAGGAAAGAATTTCTAACTGCTTGAAAAGAGCTTCAAGCAGTTTGTTTCAGTCTACAGGGTATCCTGGATGGTGATTTTGTCATGAGTCTTATGATTTTCTTTTGCATTTTTATTATCCACATGTATTTTTACAGCTCCTCACGTTACGTGTGATTTTGTAAAACAGCAAGCTTTTACAAAAATGTTAAATAGTCCTTCGGCATTTTAAAATCTTTTCCTTACTCCTAAGATATCAAAACTACTTCTCCCCTTAGAAACAAAACGCAAGAAAATGCTATGTTTAATGCTCAACCTCAATTAAAATCTCTCGTTTAATACTTATTAAAACTACAATACATTATCCCTTAAAATAATAGCCATATGTGTTCAACGCCAACGAAAAAAGCAAGGACGAAGAATGAAAAAAGCTAATGAACGTAAAAAGATGTGACTATCAAATCATCACTTATTTGCAATATGACTTGATGTCTCACAACATATTTGAGAATACAAACTAGACTTTCCAGTTCTCACAATAAAGCGGTCCGTTTCACTATCACTATTTGAGATGCCGACCACTCTCATGAGGGTATTTTAAGGCAAATATGTGGTGAAGGATGAGTGTGATGAGTGGTAGTAATGAGTTATGAGGTGTAGTCTTGTTACAAACTAAGGCCGACTCTTCCTTAGAATGGGTCATTAATTAATAGCCTAATGACCAATGGAAATACAAGGACCAACGGCTTAACGTGACTTCCGAACCACGCAGGTGATGGTCTGATATGTCTAAACGATGGTGGGAGTTGATGCGGTATCATCAGATGATCACTGAGACTATCTGAGCCGCTTTAGACCTATATCATCCTCAAAACCTGACCTCCATGAAGCTGGATTACAGGACCACGCCACGAGTCCTAGTCAATTTCCACTCCCACATCCGCAGTTGTGTGAAGTGGACAATGATTGGCCTTGAGACAATCATAAGATTACTTACCTTTGACATTACTTAAGGAAATCCTGGCTTCGAGTTGTATTCACACAGGAAAACCTACCTCGTTGCCATAGTTGTTGTAACTCTGAATGTTTTGCTACTTGACTTACTTAGATGCAGGTTGCTTGGGGTATTTTTTTGACGATTTAATAACGCTTCTCGACTTCTTGGAGCATACTGTAATGAGATTTTCTACAAACTGCAAATAGCTCATGGACATCAAGAAATATATTATGAGATTTAGCTCTTAGGCTTTCGCGGCCGGTGTCGGGACTATAATCTAGTTTGTTTGGTTCGCACTGTGTCAAAACATCATTATAAGGGGTTTGAAATATTTCGATCTTCCCGTGGAGTACCATCTTCAGCCACTGATTGGCTAAAACTGTCACATCCAATTAGTGACTGAAGATGGTACTTCACAGCGAGACCAAAATATTTCAAATTATTATGATGTGAACCGGAAAAATTATATTATACAATATACATGATGTAGCTGTGTATAAATACCCAACGGTAAGAAGTCAATTCGTCATAAGATTGGGCGTAGTAGAAGCCATGAAAAATACCTGCTATTTGGCCAGTCTATAAAGCGCTTAAGGAAATGTACACACTTGCTTGAATGTGTCAATAAAATAAATAAGTCATTATTTTAATGTAGTAATATATCTTGAAATATCTATTAATACCACCAAAAACAAAAACTCGTAACAAAGCGCACAAAAACGTCAGACAGTTCCATAATTCTTTTTGAAACACGCAGAATAAGTCCTAACTAAATCTTTACGAAGAACAAGAAAATTACTCAAAGAACCACCCTTTCCTAGAGTCAACGATATTACACTATTATTTGTAGTGTTGTTTATATTTTATTTACCTGCGCCTCAGGTGTTTCCACTGATAAACAGCTGATTGAGTTAGTCACGGAGGCAGTTTCCACAGCTGACCACCTGCAGTTAATTGATAGGAAGGTTACAACAGTGATAACAGTGTAGGTTAACAGTCCGGCAGAGTGCATTCGTAAGAGCAAGACATTGTGTTGGGAATTTGTTAGAAGAAGTACTAGACAATGGTTTTTATTTGGATTGGGGTGAGTAAAGATGCATGAGAAAAACTTCTCCAAATAATAGGGATTGAGTTTTACCTGAGTTTTAAATAACAAACAAATAGTTCTCTTCTTTGCCTTCTTTTATTTTAAAAGTGTCAAAAGTATTGAATTATTTTAACCGAAGGAGGGCGAATTCGATTAATCGACGTCGATGCTGCGTCCATTTATAAGGTACACATTTTTAGCGAAAAGATTGAATGGTCTCCCATTTTTAAACGGATAAACGGATCTTGCTGGTCAGCGAACTCGACCTTCAAAACGCTGAAAGGAACATTTCTGGCAAATCTCTTCAAATTCTGATGGCTCCTTGGGTTTACAGACCTATAAATATATAAATGGTTATGATGAACGAACATTGTTTTGAGGTCCAAAAGCCCTAAACGAATTTTTACTTCTTAGATCTAAGTGAGTACCATCGCTACAGCAATTTTTCCTTTCGGAAATTCACTAAATCACGTAGTTTAACTATAAGTAGACAACATGTTCTATACGATTTCAAATGTTGAAAATCAGTTGTTTTGTGTTGTAGGATAACAAAATGGCGCTGCACGGAACAGACAACTTGGCCATGGTGTGGGAGAGCTCTGAGCAGCTGAGCAGCAAGCCTGTGGACAAGCCTGTCAAGCCCGTCAAGCCCTTGGAGGAGAAGCCTGAGCACAGACCCTCCGTGGAGGGGCTTGGACACATGCAACGGCCCAAGCATCCTACCTCGTACGTAAGCCAAGAAACACGCTACCTATAGGCAAATATTGTGTTATGGTAGGTAGATACCGCAAAGATTGCAATGGGCTGAGGCAGAAAACCCAACATAGTTGCGGCAGCCCAAGCACAAATAGCGCTGCTAATGAATTCTCAAATAGAGCCACAGAGGGACGTGCAAGTTAGTTCGTTCTCGAAAATCGCAAGATTTGGTCACATTTATGTTATTGACATCGGACAAACTCGAGCATTTACAGCCGAGGGGGAGAAAGACGGCAAGAGATGGCAGCCCTCGCAGCGCTATCTGTGCTTGGGCTGCAGCAACTATGTTGATTTTGCTGCCTCAGCCATGTGGCATCTATGCTCTATCTGCCTACCATAATATTATCGTTGCTACAAATGTAATATTAAAGTCGGCTACGAACTGTCAGATTTTTCCCCGATCCAGACCAGTCGCGAGCTTCGAGAAGGGAGTAGGAAGGTGGAAGGGAGCTTGTCCGATAGTGTGTATGAGGTCTGTACCCCGAACCAGACGTCGGATCGGACGTCGCCTCGAGCAGGGAAGCGAGCTCTCTCGAAGTGATCCCGGACGAAAGATCAAAGTTATCCCTGCCAGGCCCGATGTTTATTATATAAATTACAATAATTTATAGTAATCATTTCACCATACTAAATGATTGTATAGATCTAGAATCTAGACTGAGTGCTTTTCGCATCCAATCCACCAGACCGATGATTGACTTTGGGCAAAGTTGTTCCTTGACTTTTTTAACACTAATATCATTATCTTGTTTATAAATCCGTTGTCGTCTCCAACCACAGATACCTGGAAACCCTGGCTCACCTGCTCAAGGGTAACATCGCCTCCGGCATGTACGCGATGGGGGACGCCTTCAAGAACGGAGGTCTCCTGCTCGCTCCTGTCCTTACCGTCTTCCTTGGAGTCATCTGTGTCTTCAACCAACATATCCTGGTCAGCTGTTTACTTTCAACTTTTTAATATCACAGATTAACACGTATTATAAACTTATTAACTAAATGCAACTTAGTTCATGGTGAATTTATCTACAATTACTGAACCAGACAAATACAGTTATAGGGTGAATTGTCATAGATAGTACCAGAGTGGAAGCAATATTACTTGATTAAACAATGAACTGTCCCGGTTCGGTCCAAACATTTTGCCTTCAAATTCCTTTAATAATATATTTTCATCGTTGATGAGCCAAATGACTTTTTCGTACACCATATAATAGATTTTTGTGGGCTGTTATATTTCGTAGTGTTTAACTACGTTTTCAAACAGTAACACACATTTAAAATAGAAAACTTATATATATATAATGTACATATTTATCAATTATTACATTACATAATTACATTTAGATACATACGTAATATATGTACATTTACATATAGACATTACAACAACTTTTTGGGGTAAATAAATAAGTTGTTTTACCTTCATTTATTATTAGGAGCAATACCTTGAAATACTTTATGGGAGTATTAAAACACCCGCATATGTTTGTAAACCCTTGAAGTAAACAAAGCTGGTTTTGGTGTCCAGGTACACTGCGCCAACATCATGAGGGAGAGGAAGAAACTGAACTACTACCCAGGGTTCGACGACACTGTGGAGTTGTGTTTTGAAGATGGACCGCCGATTTTCAGGAGATACGCCATTTACGGCAGGTTTGTACAACCAAAGATAATGTTATAATAGGTAGATGGCGCATAGATTCCGAATGGCAGAGACAAGAAAATCAACATAGTTCCGGCAGCCCGAGCACAGGTAGCGCTGCGAGGGAATTTTTTAAACGTCTCAAGTAGAGCCACTGACGCAGAGCGAAAGTTCATTCGTTCTCGAAAATCGCAAAATTTGGTCACATATAAGGCATTAATGTCAGACAAACTCGAGCATGCGTGATACCGAAGAGGGAGTAAGACGGCGAGAGGCAGCTCGTTGTTAAAATAAGTGGTCGTCACTGTGCAATATTTACTGGAACTGAATGTTGTTTATATTTTATTTTATGGTATGGACAAATGATTAAAAACTTGTTTTGTTTTCAGAAAGGCCGTCAACTTCTTCATTATAACAGCTCAGCTTGGTTTCTGCTGTGTGTATTTCGTGTTTGTCACCAAAACCACTCACCAGGTTAGTGTTATTCAAAATCTAATTTTTAAAAAGCTGTTTAACGCATTTATTTATTTAGAGACTCCAGGAAAAATATAACTATTAGTTTTTTCTAGGATATATAGTTTATTATTTAAAATACTTGATGTAATAAACTTGATTGCAATTAGTAATTTTTTATTTTAGTCTATCATTCGATCACTGCGTGTTGAAAACGGTAATCAGTACAATTTTGGTTGCAATTAATTTCTGAGGTTAAAATATTATTATTACGGACGTTTTCAATTGTTTTTGAGTGAACAAAAAGTGCAAGCCGTTTCATGATTTGGAATCTGACCCCGTCTAAAACATAACACAGAACATTAGGAAAAAGACTGCCAGGCAGCCCTATTGGTTGGCATGGAACAGTGAACGACCAATCACAGTCGTGAAACAGTCTGACCAACTGGAACAGAGAATACCTGTTATGCACAGCCAATGGAAGTGAAATTCTTAAGATACACTACTAATGTGTTGTAATTAATAACTTACAGCAAACTATCTATAGGGAGATGTCTAACGTTATAAGATGAAGTACATGTTAAATTAACTACAGTTTAACGTTTGTAAACACTTTTGTCAATAGTGTTTAATCACAAAGGAATTTTCGAAAATTTGATTAACTTGCTACTTTATCTAATCGGTTAAAATCTATCTTATAGCTGAAAAATATGCTCGCCAACGTAGGTATCGTATGGGTCATAAAAGTGGAACAACCCATTACGTATAGGAAGTGCAGATAAGTAAAATTACTGCGCAGGCACGATCTAATCATGAATTGATGGAACGATGACATGATTTACAAAAATGTCTCCAATAAACAAGTAAATTTAACTTTACGTCCTAAATATTAAAAATAATTTGCGTATAGAGACATTTAAGTAGACAGTGGTGCAGTTTTAACTATAGTATACATGGGCTGGTCCGCAAGATTAGATTTTGAATATATACAACTGTCCATTCCTCAAGCACTAAGAAGACATAGAGCAATTCATTTTGGCCACTCAAGTTTCAAAAACAACTTTATAAAAACACATTACTCAGCGTATTTTTCGCATTTGATTGATTAGGAAAATTTTAAAATATTTTCCTCCAAACCGGTTTTGTTTGACTATGGCGTGCTCAAGTTGCTCTTTTATTCCTAGTAAATAAAGTTTTTTTTATCTTTCACTCCCTAGGGTCTAAAAGCCTGTTTTGCCCGGTCTTATACAGCCCCAGTGGCTGGCTTGGAGCTGCGGACGACCAATCGCAGCCGTGAATCAGACTGACCAATTGTTACAGAGGACACAAAAAGTATACCTATTTATACACATCCAAAAGAAGGGAAATTCTTTAGAGTTTTGACCAATAAATCAGGTTTTCTAACAAATGACTGGGACTCGTGGCGTGGTCCTGTAATCCAGCATCATGGAGGTCAGGTTTTGAGGATGATACTCGTATAGGTCTAAAGCGGCTCAGATAGTCTCAGTGATCATCTGATGATACCCGCATCAACTCCCACCATCGTTTAGACATAACAGACCATCACCTGCGTGGTTCGGAAGTCACGTTAAGCCGTTGGTCCTTGTATTTCCATTAGTAATTGGGCTATTATTAATGACCCATTCTAAGGAAGAGTCGGCCTTAGTTTGTAACAAGACTACACCTCATAACTCATTATACCACTCATCACACTCATCCTTCACCACATATTTGCCTTAAAATATCCTCATGAGAGTGGTCGGCATCTCAAATAGTGATATAGTGATAGTGGTATAGTGAAAGAGTTAAAATTACTGTACTAACAAAACTGTAAAAAATCCTTACGCGGTGTGTCACGAAGACTGATTAATAGGCTGATCGTTAAGTTTATAAATTTTGGGCACACACACGCATACATATGTGTAGGAACTACATGGATCTCACTATGCTTGGAATTACTAAACTTTAGCATTGGAAACTTTACGAACTATTAGAATCCTAACTTTAGTATTACCACTAAACTACGAAGCTCTAACTTCAGCTTCACGCTCTCCGCGTGTTCCAGATCCTCCACTACTTCAACTTCGACATAGAGATCCACCTGAACATGGTGATCACTCTGGTGTTCATCCTCGGGTTCATCCTGATCCGGAACCTCAAGTACTTAGCTCCTGTGAGCCTGTTCGCCACCTGCACCATGGTGGTGGGAGTTGTCCTCACTCTCTACATTTCCTCTGAAGATCTGCCCGAGATGTCCTCTAGGAACTCCGTGGCCTCCCTCAGTCAGCTTCCGCTCTTCTTCGGTACCGTCATCTACGCCTATGAGGGAATCAGTTTGGTGGGTTTTATGGGGGAGTTTGGCTCCCATAAGTGCTTAGTGTTAACTTAGGGCATCCTGTTTTGAAAACCGTAATAGATAGTCATAATGTTTTGTGTTGTTTAAGGAATTGGTTAACACCTAGTTCCTATCAGGGGATTTTGGGGTACTTCACACAAATATTCTATGATTTTTTCTGAAAACCTGTTTTAAAACATAAGTTTTCTTCAGAATATTTTTAACTAGAAGAAATTAAAGAAAACCTTAATGGCTGGAACTAGTATTTCGTGCAATAAACCTTTCGTAAAATAAAGTTAATACTCCTAGTAGTTTCTTAGATGACACCAACATTTTCAAAATAAACGTTTCGAGAAATACTACATAATAAAGTAGTAAGAGGGTACTCTCATCTGAAATCCTTGACTAAATGAGGGTGCAGATGTTTTCCATTTATGTTTTGACCACTACCTTCTGTCAAGATAATAATAAATCAACGGAAAGGAAAAATTCTAAAATAGGTCCTTACGTTTGAATTAAAGTTTTTGTACCAAATAAAATTTGGTTCCATATGCTGTATTTTCTGTGTTGTTATAACGTGGTAATGCTGATAAAGCAAAGTACATCATCTTCTTGAATGAGGCCTGATTCTCAAGAACTAGTTGTATTTTAGTGCACCCCCAGAGAGATATTACTGCGATAAAACAATAGCATACGTTTTTCCGAATATGCTAATTATATAAGATCGAAATGTTCGTAAGTTACTGAATGTATTCCCCATAATTATGTATATAAATGTGCTACATTTAAGTATCTCTTCGTTACTATGTTTTAAACGTAATGTTCCACTATATAATTACAGTCTAAAATCCCACAAAGATATTTGTTCCACTACCCTCATTTTGTTTTTATGAGATCTAAAAATTGACCGAAAGAAAATATGAGTTGTCCAGTCAAATTCATTCCAGGGTTATTTTTCTACTATATAACAATTTTTGGTTCTCGTGTTCATGTATTTCTCATCAATCACCTTTGTGTTACAGGTGCTCCCGCTGCAGACAGAAATGAAGAAGCCGGAGCAGTTCAACTCTCCCCTGGGGGTACTGAACATCGGGAACCTGATAGTGACTCTGCTTCTGCTCATAGTCGGGTTCATCGGCTACCTCAAGTACGGCGAGGATGTAGAGGGCAGTCTCACCCTCAACCTGCCTGAGGACTATGTGTAAGTCGATCTTCAATTGGGGTAAATTATAAAGCTACTCACTAGAACCCCATTTCTATAGGTAGGTTCTTGGCTACTCAGTACATTTCCTTTCTAAGGGTCAAGAGAAAGGGATTAACTGGAGGTGTGCTAAAGAAGGTTCACTCTGAAGAGCCGATTGGTTGGAAGAGACTCTGAAGAGAGAGTGAATACTATTGGTTACCTATGGTTTGCATCTAGAACACCTCTGTGAAGCAGTTTGAAGACTACTGGTTTAAGTTGATAAGGACAAAAAGCCAATGCTGTCATCCTGGTCGAAGGTCAGATCAGTCGTCCAAGCTTTATGCTAGCATTAGCAGATCCATTCCCTTAGACCCTTACTTACCTAGTTTCACATCCTTCAGCACTCAAAGCCCGAGACTGGCCAAACCGATAGTCCAAACACAATTAAAACAATCCATACAAAAGCACATCAGGACACTTTTTAAGCTCAAACCAGTTCAGAATTCACAACGACACAATAACGTGAATGTTGATTGTTTCAGCCTGTCTCAATGTGTCAAGATCGCTATTGCGATAGGAGTGCTCTTGACGTATCCCATCATGTTCTATGTACCAGTGGCACTCCTCTGGCCCGCTCTGGTGGACAAGTGGGGACCTTTCGACAAGCCAATCACGTGCGAGTACATCCTCAGGATAACGCTTTGCCTCCTCACTTGTAAGTAGACTATTGGATAAGTCATTGCAATGCCTACCTGGGGGTAGTTTTGTTCTATATCCGTTTTCTTTGGCGCATTTCTTTCCCTTCATTTCCCTCCTTCTCTTCCATCCCTTCCTTCTCTTCCTGTCCCTTCCTTTTTCCGTCGCTTTCTTCTCTTCCTTTCCCTCCCCTTTCTTCCTTCCTCAACCTCCCTCTCTTCCTTCCCTTTCCATCCTTTTCTTCCATCTCTTCTTTCCCCTCTCTTTTTTTTTCCTTTCTTTCCTTTCCTTCTTCTTTCTGTCCTCCTTCCTTTCCCTTCTCTCTGTCTTCCCTTCTGTTTTTTTGTCTTCTCTATTCCGTCCTACTCTTCCTTTTCATTACCTCATTACTGTTCCTTCCTACCTCGAGTTACCTCCCTCTTCCTTAGCTCCCCAAGGTTTGAACTTTTTTCTTTTGATTCCATTTCTCATTCCCTTTTAACCTAATTACCTTCTTTGTAGTCTGGAGATCCTGATGAAACTTAGATGCTAGATGTGGTGCTCATCAAGTTTCATCAGGATCTCCAGGCTACAAAGAAGGTAATTAACTTCAAATAGGTCCTGAAACCGGAATTCATAGTCCCTTTTAACTGTTCTCTAATTTGGAGAGTTGTATTACGTCAGTGGAATATCATGTAATATTCATTTCAATACCTCTAATGAATGCTGATGAGACTTCCTTTATTGCTTGTGTTGCCTATTATCCAACAAAACTCAGCCACGATGATGTTTTCAGTTCTGCTGGCGGAGGTGGTGCCTAACCTGGGAGTGTTCATCTCTCTGGTGGGAGCAGTGACGAGTACAGCTCTCGCTCTCGTGTTCCCTCCCCTGTGTGATCTCGCGATGCGATGGCATGACCAAGACTTCGGCTTCCTCTCCTGGCGCAAGCACGTGGACTATCTAACGCTTGTCGTGGCCGTGTTCGGATTCTTCACCGGCTCCTACTTCAGTTTCGTCGAAGTCATTCACACCTTTCAACATCAGTGAGAGGGTTTTGTTTTTGAGTACTTTTTTTGAGGTGTACTGTAAATATTTTGTTGATTGTAAATATGTATTTTTGTAAATAGTGATAGTTTTTAAGTAGCTTAAGTTTTAAAGTTGACGTGTAAAATTAAAATACTGGTCGAAATTTGGAATTTAGCAGAATACAAAGCAAATGTGACCTCAACATTGTTTTAATTTTTGCTCAAAATAATGTTTTGTACTGGTTTTTTATTTTTGAACATAGTCTGATTGCTCAAACTTGCACTATATTGCATGGAATCAAAGACAATACATGTATTGTCTTTGATGGAATCTTCACTCTGTTTGATTAACAATGCAGACAAGTAAATCAAACGAGAAAAGAAAATATTGTACATGAAGCAAACTGCAATACTTTTAGGTTTACAATTAAAAAATACTTTGAACTCTTGTTACAATTTAACCAATACACTTACAGTAATATTGTTTCATAACTGGGATATTTTTCAAAATATCTTTGCTGCATATGGTTGTCTATGACATCCAAGTATTCATTATTCAGCCGTAATGTATTGTTATTTTGAATAATACATAGGTATTTTTAACGTAATAAATTGTGTCTTCCTTTTGATGTAAAATTATTTCTATACACATGTACTTCATTTTGTCTGTGATAATGTGAATGTAGGAGTAATAAGTTATTTTAGTTCTAATTGTTTTATTTTTAAGTCCGGTGTTACAGCTGTGTTTTAAATTAGTGAAATTGTCGTTTTCCATCATTTGTAAGGCTGGAAAATTATTAAGTTTTACAAGCCTAAAACATTATTCATAAATGGTAATATACGTGCCATTATTAAAGGCGCCATTATATAGTTGTTATCAATTTTATTTTTGAAGTACATTCTTGTTGAAAATTATAAATAATATTCTCGTTAAATTCAATTTGTAGATGTTGTATTATTGACACTGTGTAAAAACTATGAGTTTTCAATAAAACATGAAACGTTAAACTAAGAGTTTCTTGTTTTAATTAACCTAATTTCTTCAAGTATAATGTATACCACCTTATGTAATATTATACAAAAATAGTATTCATATTATCATTTGTATTGTATATTAGTTCAGTTACAACAAAAAATACCTATTACAACGAAAATCCGATGAAAATCTGAACCCAACAACCAAAGGCTTAAACCACTTTTCCCAATTTTTTTGAAACCTGACAAATTGTACATTTTTTAACCACTTTTTTGTTTTTATACTGCATTAATTTGGTATAATAGCATTAAAATTTCAATTTCTTACACCTTGACCTCATCATTTCAAATTGAATTTTCATTTCTCAATAAATTTGAAGACAAAAATATTTGGACCGAACCGGGATAAATTTTAAATTGAATTTTCAGTAAGATGAAAATGAAAATAAATACTAACATGTATAAATATAATAACTTTTTAATTTCATAGGTATAATAATACATATAATTTTATACAAAATCTAATAAGAAGAGCTTCAGTTCTCCATAACAGAATACGTAGTGTTAATCGTAGTCATATGATAAAAACAGTTAATTCAGGAATGGTTTTAATCTTTAGCCTGCTGGGAAAATTCAAGATTGTTTTAAGCTACATACAAAAAACATACCGTGTCCATATTTCCTGCCTCTAGTTTCATAAGAGTGAATGTCACTTCCTCTTACAAGACCGCATTTTGATTTTAAAAAGACAAGTTTCTAAAATATAGAGGCAAGGTAGTGTCAACAATTTCAAATTTTGAATGCTGGTATTTTAGCTGTCATCGCTTTGGCCTCAGACTTACAAAGTTTGTTACTGTATAGGTTATACTATATAAAATGAAAGGAAAGAACATCACTACTTACAGGGAACACCTGAGGAGCCTTTTGCTGGATGAGAGTGAAGACTACCACCAGTTGCGTTGAAGTGTCGGCAGGGATATCTTCCGCAGCAATCACCTTCTGTACGATCTCCTCTACGAACGTGTTGCACAGCAGTCCTGCGCAGACGACAACAGTGGTCACTGGTCACTCATTACATAGCATCAACAGTAGGCTACCACTGAAATTCAGGCTTAAAGAATATTTGTTAGTCACTTTAGGTGGGAGCTAGCAACTTCAAAACTTAAAAATTCCCGGTTTTGTAAACTATGTATCGATTATTGATTTGATGAGAATATCTATTAGGTGATCACATGATTTTGTTACAAAAAATCTAGTCCAAATTAATTCCAAAGCTTAAGGGAAATTGTGAACAACCTTTCATTCTTCTATCCACTGATGACATATCATTCAAAGTTCAGAACCATACAATTGAGGGTTTGATTTATTTTACAACTTATAACACTATAAGATCTCAATTTGTTACAGTGTCAAATATTAACTCTTCCGTTTATCTCAGTACTTCAAGCGTTCCTCAAGGATCAATTTAGGTCCTCTGCTGTTCTTAATATTCATTAATGATCTTCCTAACTGTTTTTCTGATAGCAAATGTTTATTATTTGCTGATGATTTAAAATTTTTAATATAAAGTAATTTGGACTGTCAAGCTTTACAATCTTCCATTGATCAACTTAACTCTTGGTGTTTAGTCAACAAATTGCATCTTAATGTTCAAAAATGTTTTGCTATGTCATATTCAAGAAAAAAACTGTCGACAGAACCCGTTTATCGCATTGGAAATACTCCGTTAAAAGTAGTTCTTAAAATAAAGGATTTAGGTGTAGTTTTTGATAGTACTTTGAGCTTTAATTATCACGTTAATCTTATAGTAGGTGATTGTTATAAGCTGCTGGGATTTGTCAAGAGAACTACTGGATCTTTTCAAAACATAGATTCTATTTTGAATTTATATCAAAGCCTAATTAGAAGTAAATTAGAATACTGCTCTGTAGTTTGGGATTCTATTCCTAGTACTGAGAGTAAACAAATTCTTCAAAACAAGCTAATGAGATATTTATATTTTAAACAATTCCATCATACTTGTCCTTTTGACTTTCCATCTTCTAACCTAAGAAACATGTATTTGCTACCAAAATTGTCCCTGAGAAGAAAACTGTCGTTAGTGTCTTTTACATATAAAATAATTAATAGCTTGATTGACAGTGAGTTTTGTTAGGGAATATTTATTTTACATACCGTATCGTAGCATTAGATCTTTAATTTATTTTCATTACCTAGATGTAGAACAGTGGCTCATTATAATTTTCCTTTGTTTAAAACACTAAGATTAGTCAATACTTATGAATCTGATCTTGATATTTTTAGTGATGCATTTAAGTTATTTTTGAAGAAATGTAGCAACCTTTTGTTTAGTACAATTAAGATAATAATATGTTTATAATGTTAAGTTATTCATTGTGGAGTTGAAACTTTAAATTTTGTTAGAGTTAATTGTTGTTTATATAGCCTATTTATATGTTAAATAGCTGCCAGCATGTTTTATGAAAGTCGATATGTTTAGTTATCATAATGTAAATTATTATATTTTGTTAAGATAGCTGTTTTGGAAAAATTTTCTGTAGCTGTCGTAAATAAATAAATAAATAAATAAAGATAAAAAATTTTTTACACTACAGCTATACACCATATATTATAGCAACAGCTCATTGCAATTATTGATTAATGTTTATACTCAATACAACTTAGAACTACTGTACTTTGTTATAATGACACTATGTGCTAAGTTTTTTCAATTTAGGAAGAAATTTACTACTACAAAACTCATTAGCTAATTTAGATAAAATTACTACGCAACAAGCAGGTGTCACTCATTACATAGCATCAACAGTAGGCTACCACTGAAATTCAGGCTTAAAGAATATTTGTTAGTCACTTGAGGTGGGAGCAAAGCAACTTCAAACTTATCATTCCCCGGGTTTTGTAAACTATGTATCGATTATTGATTTGATGAGAATATCTATTAGGTGATCACATGATTTTGTTACAAAAAATCTAGTCCAAATTAATTCCAAAGCTTAAGGGAAATTGTGAACAACCTTTCATTCTTCTATCCACTGATGACATATCATTCAAAGTTCAGAACCATACAATTGAGGGTTTGATTTATTTTACAACTTATAACACTTGCTATAAGATAACAACCCGTGTATTAAACTGCTTGAATTTTCCGATATAAAAAAATCACCACATATTTGCCTTAAAATAGCATGGTCGGCATCTCAAATAGTGATTTTATAGTGATTCACTTACCGAGAGCCTTGCAGTAGACGTTGACGGGCAGAATGTGTTGCCAGACCGTCTGCAGGAGTGCCAACTGTCGCAAACACTGTCGAATAGCTTTCTCAATCCCTTCCGGAAACTTAGGGCTGTCACTGGCGTCACGAGACCTGGAAACAATGCTCACGTCATCAACTACTCGGTTGGGAGGCTACATTTTATTATCGAAGTCCAAGAAAAAGTTACTTCATTACATTAGCATTATGGTAAGAAAAGTGTCATACAATATACCTTAAGAATAGCTAAGGTTATTAAGGTTACATTAAGTTAAAGAATTTATTTAAAGAATAAAAAGGGTAGTCTTGAAGCCAGATTTTCAGATGTTTTTTCTTTTCAAAACAATCAGTCTCAGCCAGTCAACCAGCTACTGAGGATGACTCTCCACAGCGAGGTCGAAACGTTTAGCTGTATTTGTTTTCAACTGTGACGCAGTGTAAACCGGAAGCCTTAGATATTAATATGTATGTATTTATCCCCCCTAGCTATTTTTAGTTGGGAAAAAATCTAAAACAGGTTTACAAAATTATATCATGCACATATAAACATATTAGAAATATTCTCTATTAATATTAACACAAATGTATCATATAAAATGCAAAAAAGAGTTAGATGGAATTTAGATTAAAAAAACATGTATATATTGCAAATTGGAAGAGTAGAATATCTAAATACTGTTTTTTTAAACATTCATAACAATAAATAACTTATAACAATAAATAATTTTAAAACAATAAATCATTTTATAACAATAAATAAATACATTAGCTACAAGTGGTAATTTATGTATATATAAATAGCTATAAAATATAGTTATAATAAGTTATCGAAGATCGGCGCAGAAAACTAAACATAAATAATACATCTTACATAAGTAATAACGGTGATAATAATTTAACAATTAAAAGACTACATCTGAATTTAACACACAATAATTATAATAACACATAATAAATAAAATTTAAGGAAACAATAACAAGTGTGACATTAAAAGTCTAAGTAGGGAATTTTGATTTTTGAGGAGAGGCAGTTGGTATCTCTGGCCTGAAACAGCTGTTGAGACGGAAAAAGCTCGCTGTCTCTGCGGACCAAAAAAAAAACCCAGACCACTGATGGGAGAATTTCAGAGTTTAAACTATTATTGTGGACATTTTCGAAAATCTTAGTAAAGTTTAAAAAAATGGGTGCAATTTTTAATTTAGGGTGCATTGCCTTTAAAATTGTGTTAAAACCGACGCTTTATTGAAACTAAGTCTTCAGGATGCCATCACGAATTACTTGCAATTCTTCACCATTTTTAGGCAGAGGTCCTCCTCCTGCTGCATCTTAGACTGTCAATCCTAGGACAAAAATGTCTGCTCTGTCCTAATGATCATACTCTTCTTTCAGGAAGGAAGAAGGAAGGTTGAGGAAGGAGATTGTTGCTATTTTTCTTGAGAAGTTGGTAGCTTAAGACACATCACTAGGCTTGACGACGTTACCAAGTTTACGTTACCAAGGCTTACCAAGTTTGAAAGTGATTTCTTCTTCAACCTTCTCTCCATCACTGTATCCACCATCTGAATCAATGCTCCCTTCCCTGGTTTTGTCAATCGAGAAGATAATGTTTTCCGGCTTATCTGCAGATGAAAGGGCTTGCTCATATGGATATCGTGAGCACATATGGATATACATGTGAGCAAGCCCTTTCTTCTGCAGAGAGCTTAGGGCACTAGCCTTTTGGATGAGGAATCCTCGCAGCAAATCTTCCTTCGTTTTATGGTCCTTGATATATTGGTCAAAGCATTCTCCATTGCAATACTTATTTTGAATAAACACAAAACCATCTTCCTTCCAACACGAGTACTTTCATACAATGTTAAGATGATCTAAAATTCTATGGGCGTGGATTTTCTTCCGGACAAAGCGCTCCTGAGTGCTGGATCAAATGGGCTTGATGGTTCTCTCGACGGCAGAGACACAGCCATTGATCCTGTTGAGGCACTTAAACACGCCTCAACAGAATCAATGGTTGAGTCTACGCCTTCATGATATGTAATAAAACTTGCACTAAAAGACCAAGTAAATCTGAGGCCGAAGGATGTGAGTTGAACAAAGAGCCTTGTAACACCAATGGTAATAGAACAGTCGAATACGGAAGCGAGGCTGTGAACAGCGGGAATTAAAATAACAAATTGCAAAGGAAACTTGATTCACTCATGCCAACGTCGCTTTAGCCCTTAACTGTGTGTTGGCCTAGTCTATAAGGTTAAGGGTTTAACCTAATTAAAAGGGGAAAGGCCATTTTGAATAACCTTATTTTTTAGTTTTTTTATAACAACAATGCAACTCACATTATTGTAAGGTGAGCCAGTGGACCAAGTAGTCAAAATCGTAGACTCTTCCCACCTACTTATAGCACTTCTATTGATTTGACATTGTAGTAAGAAACAACTCACTGACAAGCAATACTGAAAATCAGACAATAAATGGGACCTAAAAGGGTCAAAAAGAAAGTTCCTTTTTTTTCCACATCATAGCGAATCCTCTAAGCGCCAGTTGCCAATTTAGCTTTTCTTTCTGTTATTTTTGCCTAACTCTGGCTTATCTTACAATGGTTAGATATAAACCTGAATCACGCAGGATGTCGATGATGTGTTTCTTCTGCCTCTGCAGTTGCTCGGTGAGGACGTCGCTGGCAAGTCTACGCAGTGGGTCGACCAGGTCGATGAAGGTGACTGTGCGATTCTGAAGCACCGGGGGAAGCAGCGGCGCGTGCTTTGCGCCCAGGAATATCAGCTGGTGAGCGAGGTACATGGCGTTGTTGTGTAGAATGGCTGGAATAATTGTAAAAATTATCAACAACCAAAACTGTTATTTTGCTACCTACTGAATAAACGAGCTTTTTGTACGTTTTAACCTCCTTTAGCAATTCTTTTATCGTGGTGAACGAATCGTTTACTGCGATGAATGATTTACCTGACTGCTGCGGGATGGAGTCCAGCAGACGACTGTGGAAGTGAGGCACGACATCGCAGTACATGATGAACACGTTGCGCGCAGCGTAGAACAGTTTGACTGCACAGGTGTCCGTGTTCTGCGGAATCTCTCTCAGCATCTCTTCCACCAATTCCAGGAGCTCTTCAGTACTCTTGCTGCAAAATCCGTCAACTGTTTATAGTTTAAGATATAACATATGAATTATGTAGGCATTTTTTGAGAAGGGAGGGTTCGGACTTTTTGGGCAGCTGGTATTAGAAATCTGAAGTGAGTTGAAATTTTCCATACAAAGTTTTTCATGGGCCATGTTGTATTTGTATAAGCTTAAACAAAACATTCTCTTTAAATAACTCTCCCCTCTTTTCCTTTTCCATGATAAAAATCTGCGCTTACCTGATCTGACAAGATGGGAAGTGGAATGTGAACGGACTGAGTTCTGAAAGGTGAACTGTTATCTCTAAATCTTCGGGTGCGTTGCTATCCACCTTCAACCATATAATTCAACATAAGAATGTGTTTTCATAAAATATATCACAGACTAATAACTAACGTGTTTTGTTTCAAAATCAAATTTTTATAAACATTAATTTACCTCTATGTTTTGGTATAGGGGTATAAAATTATATGTAAAGAGCATCATTTATGTGTTTAAAACGATGAGGAACTCGCCAAAAGTACACAGCTGTGAAACGGCACTTACTTTTCCAACCTGTTTTATATCGTGTAGATCTTTCTTCATCACATTGCGAGCTGCGGCTAAAAACGCTTCACACGTTTTTGTAGCAAAGAGCTCTTCAATGTTACAAGCATATTCACCGATTGAACCATCATTTTCACCCAGAAATCCTGTGAGAGAAAAATATTTTGTTATCAATTACAGTTCATATTGCTATGACTAGGTATGATTAGTTCTTCAATTTAAGGGAGTGGCCATAGCTCAGTGGTACAGTGTGTGCTGCGCACCTAATTAGCCCGGGTTCGATTCCCGGGCGCAGTGATAACTTTTCACGATGTCCACTGCCCGTGGTTCGTTGGTCCGTTTCATTGGTCGTTGGGCTATTAATTAATGACTCAATCTAGGGAACAGTCAGCCCTAGTTTGTATCAAGACTACACCTCATCATCCATCAAAAAACACTCACCCTTCACCCCATATTCACCTTAAAATACCCTCTAGGAGTGGTCGGTGTCTCAAATCAAAGAATCAAAATGCTCCTAAACATGAAAATAATACATGAAAGTACCTTAACATACTATTTACGCTTTAGAAAAACTGTTTTCTGAGTAAAAATTTAATAAAGGTATACATCAAAAGAATTTCTGAAAGATAGAAAAATATAATACAACTTTAAATGCAAGAAATTAGAAACCGACCATACAATTCAAATTACGGTAGCCTAGTTGTAAAATACTTGCTTAGAAGTAAATATAGAAAAAGATTTGGCTTATACCATACCGGTATCTTTCAACAGGAGTTCAAACGCAACTATTTCTTCAACAAGTGTTTTGTACGCTTCTAGCTCTTCTCTTCTCTTGGGCACAGCCAAAGTGAGACAATTCGTCACGAAATATCGGCAGAACTCCTTACTTATATGTTTACTACACTCATGAGTGAAGCTGACTCCTTCATCTGTGTTTAGATTCAGTTGTAAAGTTAAGAAATTGAAGACTATGGTCAAGTTGTTGATTACGTTAAGACAGAGCGGTTTTTTAGGTTGAGAGTCTATTTTGACGACAACAGCATGGTTAGGTTTGCCTTCATAATCGACTTCAGTAACTTTGTCAATAATAGGGCACAGCATTTTGTTCAGAAGTTTTTCTGAAAAGTCGTGCATTTCACTGCCTAGAAGATCGTGATAACTCAACGCTTTGAACAGTTCTTCCTTATTGTTGTTCGCCAACGTCAATGTAACAGTTTTTTGACTGTTGTCCGCAACAGTTTCACTCCACACCAAGCACTGAGACCACAGTTTCAATGTGTTGTGAGAATGTTTCGCCTGTTCGAACACAATTTCTGCTTGCAGAGCATCGAAGATCTGCAAACACTCTAAACCACCCGACTCCTTCTTCAGGTCTTCTTCTGCAGTTTTCAGTTGTTGTGCTGTTTCGAGGAACTTGTTGTTGTTGTTGACGTTTCGAGCAGCTTCCAACACAGTGTGGATTGTCAATAATCTGTGTACCAGGTCGTAAGATAGTGTAGCTTCTTGGAAGGCCTTAGTCAGGATGTCGATTTGATCTTTTGAAGAAGCCAGGTCTTGCTTGATCTGAAAGTAACAAACACTTTTGTTAATACTGAAGTAAGATACAGCACCCTAGACCACCAGATATTTAATGTTGCAAGTTTAATATGGCTAATTAATTTGAGCAGTGCTGTGTGTCCTCTTGTTTACACCTAACTAATTAAGAAAAGGGTGTGGCTGAAAATTCTCAAATTCTAGCGATAGCCTACCTGACAATCAATGCGATCCTTCACATCATTCACGAGTGCCGTTAGAGTTCTCATCTTATTCATTAACAAGTTTGTATCATCTAATAAACAAGTATAATTGATATAATCATCTTCCATTGTCACAATAACTTCTTCTTTCAATACACCAACGCATTTACTGATCTCTTGAATCTTTTCATTTAATTCCTCCGCTTCTGCCAAACCTAAACAGTAAAATTAAAATTACTTACAAATAGTATTAGTTTGTTAGTGATATACACCTAGTTGTTATTTACTCAAATGCTATTCTGTCATTACATAATGATGATGAGTTTAAAACTGTGAAAAAAGCCTCAGCTTTTCTTAGAAGGCCCGAGGCTGAGATAAACTTTAGTTGTTTTATTTAGCAAAACGGCTAAAGCACACTTTCTTCGGTGCCTAAAACTCCGACCTGGTTATAGGAAAGAGGCAAGCTATTAAGTGAATAATACAGACTTAAATGAATGAAACACGCTTAAAGTGTAAAAGGTTTGTTCTTAGTTTCATCCATACACCTCAAATTAGCAAATACCAGCTTATAAATCAAACTTGTACTGTTGCCTATCTTGCACTAGTGTTAGGTCAAATCTTGGGGCCAGTTCCTTGTCGCAGAGTCTTGGGGCTTGGAATCAGGACCGAGAACTCTTAGGAAATCTCTGTCCTGAGCCAGGTTTCAAATCCAAGGCCAGATCCAGGCCCCGAGTCTATTCAAGTAGGATAAGATGTGAAAGTACAATAGCTAACAATACATCAGGAAATAGTATTAACCTATCACAGTTCATAAGAATTCCAAATGTTATATTGGTCACTCACCTTTTGAAACTAAAATTTCCTCTAAGAAACTCATTTTGTCAGCAGTAGATGCTCTATTTGCAGATGGAACAAAATTGTAGCAAATCTCAGCACTACAAACAGCTAAGGGTGTAAGCAACTAGCCAAGGATAGGTTACAGCCTAGGCCCAACTACAAAAATGACATTTTGTAACGCCCCAGCAAGAGAAAACCACACAAGTACACAATGTTCACTAAAACAAAACTGTATACTACAGGATATTATAATACAACTATAATTTATGGAAAATTAAACATGCATAGCCTCCTTTATAAACTATAATGTTCAAAAATTGTTATTTTCAGGTTGTATTGGCAAGACCGTTGACAGCCGACAAAAGACGAAACGTATCTACAAAACTCAACACAACAGCTGACTTATAGCGGGAAACCCGTAGATAAATTCACAGGGCAAGAAATACACAGACTACTAAATCACTGGTTGGGATTTTTGGTTTGGCCATTGATTTTATGTCTTTAGAATGTATATTTAAAGTCAATGGTTTGGCCTTTACTAAAAATATATAACACGAATGTCAGGTTTACTTACAACAATAAATGGTGTGATTAAAATCAAAAATGAAATACTGTATATTAAAACAAAAATAAAACAATACCAAAATACTAGCCCGAAAGTGTAAGTACCATCTTGTTTGAATATTCAGGCAATGGGTTGTATATTTTTTCTTCAAAATACGAAGGAGCTTCTTCAATGCAGGGAAGAGCTCGCAATTCAAAATCAACATTTCTGGTGAAGTAAACTTGGTGTTGGGGTTTTCTTGGGAGTTCTTTTTTGTTTTGAAAAAGAGCTCACATCTGTCTCCAATTATTAATTGCCAATATATTAAAATATATAATTTTCCCAGTTGTAGGACCTTGTGTTATTACAAGATACCTTTTTGGCGCATGTAGATCCTACTGTAGTTTTCTTCTTACAAGTGTACATTTCGGGGCTGGGGTGTCCCATCATCAGTGTACTTTTCACTATGGTTCATTATGTTAAGAAATATATACACCATATACATACAGTCACACACAAACGGTCATTTAGTTTGTATCGCGGGATGTCGGAATACGTGGCGTTGCACTGGAATGGATGGCATCATACCTCAAGGCAGGAAGCAGTACGTGGAGCTGGCAGTGGATGAGGCAGGATATGTTCGGCCCTACACTTCTGAAGAGACCACAATCGTGAGGGGAGTGCCTCAGGGCTCTGTATTAGGCCCTGTCCTGTTCCTATACATAAATTCCCTATCATCATGCATAACAACTGCCAAACTTTCCTTGTTCGCCGACGACACTTCCCTCTCATTATCCAGCCCTTATATCATATCCTGGAACAAACTTCCTTTTCGAGGTCAACAACCTCATCCAACAACCTCACCGTAAATTCCGACAAAACTAAATTGATAAACTTTGCTTGACGAGGGCGGGCGAACGGCTTTAGTCTTTTTGGAGGAAACAGTGGTTCATCAACTCACAGTGTCAGTTTCTGGGGCTGGTCTTGATGAGAACCTGTTTTCACGGTCACATCGAACAAGTTTCAAAAGCTAAGCTCAGAATCTTTGTGCTACGTAATCTTAGGAACGTAACAAACACTGATGTCCTTGTAGCAACTTATTACGGAATCATCTATCCCCACTTAGCGTACGCCGTACCTATTTGGGGTTATGAAAAATCAAAAACGAGATTCTTATTTAAACTGCAAAGATGGGCCAGTGAACTATTTTTTCGCTGAGCGCCAATCCTGCAAAGAACACTTCCAAGCAGCAAAAGATGCTCACTTTTCCATCCATTTACATTCAAACCTTAACTTTCGTCAGGCAAAACTTATCGCAATTCAACCTTTCTATTCCAACTTCCTATAACCTCCGTAACGTCGAACAATTAGCTATCCCAAAACATTCAACAACCGTTTTCAAAAAACATTTGTCTATAACGGCATAAAGCTGTTTAATAGCCTCCCCACATCTCTCAAATCCGAATCAACCCTTCAAAATTTAGAAACATGCTTAAAACCGGCTAATGAACCTCTCATGTTACAGTGTCCAAGAGTTTGTTGAAAGTGTTGGCTAAATTTGTGAATTTTCTGTGTGTATGTATACATATTGTTAAAAATAAGAGCTATTTGTGATAATTTAATGACTTGGCTAATGCAATTGTATTTGTTAATGTTTTGCCCCATAAAATGATTTCTGATTTCTGTCACATGCGGAACTCGCGCGGGTCGTGCACTACGAGACGTATTGACTATGGCGGGCGACCGGTGGCGATGACGGAGCGACATGGTTTTACAGGGCTGTGAACACGTGACTGCGAAATTGAGGGCGGCGGAGGTGCAGGTGTAGGGGTGCTTTGTCCTGGGGAATCCCGGGTGAACTGGTTCAGTGTGGTGGCGCTGACGTCTGCTTCTCTAATTGTTTGCCGAAATTGTAGATGATGGAATTCTTTACGTCTTCTTTTTTGTTCAATGGCCCACGAGAATTACGAAATTTTGAAACACATAGACAAGTACACTGATTCACTCTTGAACTAACAGTAATATAACACTAATACTAACAATAATATAAATATATAACAGAAAACAGAAATTTTCTTTGGTAAAACATATTTTGTATATAGACATTTTTGATTTGCACTTATGATAACATTCATGTTCTCAGAGGCAAAAATGTCTATGAACAAAATATTTTTTCAGTGGTGTTTACTGTTGCATATTTATATAACTTTAAAGGCTTTAATATGATTATATAACTTAAAAATGAATTGATATTCAAATGTTTTCTTTGCTTCGTTGTATTCGTGTCAAAATAATTACTTTCTTTTGATGTGCCACAAGGGGTTCGCATTTGAAAATTTAGGGGCCCCCAGTCCCCTCCGTTTTCTGACTGATGTGGGGGGGTGACGCAATGTAAGTAAAAACAAACTTCAGGACCCTTTATAAAAACCTTCCTCAAGGGGTTTTCAAAATGTTCCCTTTGTCCAAATTTAGGGTGGGGAACTTTTTGAACACCTTGTATTAAGTATTGAGTTTAGGCGATTTTTGTATTGCGAAGTTCTTAGAATGCATGTGATATTCTTGGAACTGGATTGAGTACCGGTAGGTTAGACTTGTGTTTGCAGTTTGTTGTAGCGTAATTGAAGTGTTGTATGACATCACTCACTCATCACAATAATTGACACTCGTCAAAATTGTCATGTTGTTTTAATTTGTCTGAACCGCCCAAATAAAGCTTAATTTGGATGAACTTTGGGAAACATGACCATTCACTATTTATAGTAGCCTGTCTTTGTTAATTGAATTTAAAGTTTCAATCAAATGTTATTTCGTTGTTATTATTAGGTGGGATCGTGGGATGATCTATTAAGACATGACTAGGTAGTATTATTTTATTTGTACATTTATTTGTATTTATATATTTTAATTGTTTGTGTATATTATTTTGTTATATTTTGTACTGTGGTTAAGTGGAAGAGAGGACTTAAAATTCCTAACTAAGCACTAATAAGACGTTTTTCATTTGATTAATTTTCTCAGTGTCAAAGGCCTGAAATCAGTCGATGTTTATCGTGAGATCAGGCAGTGTACGGAGAAAACATTATGAGAAGGAATGGTAAGAAAATGGGTTAGGGTGTTTAAAGATGGCCGTTCCAATGTTCATGACAAGGAAAGTCAAGTTCAAACAAACGATGTCTGTCCAAAAAAATCATGCACAGTGTTTTGGGACAGGAAGGGGGTGCTTTTGGCGGCGTTGCCTCGTGGGGACACAATTAGTTCAAAGACCTACAGTGACACTTTCCTTGAGCGGGAGTTTTGCCGCTATCCAGACCAAGAGGCGAAGCAAGTTGACTAGCAGGTCATTTTGCTTCATGACAATGAAGCCCACATGTCACAAAGAGAACCCAAGGTTTTATGCAAAAATTTTGTTGGGAACAACTTGAACACCCTCCCTACCGTCCAGATCTTGCGCCGAGCGACTTCCACATGTTCCTTCACTTGAAGAAGCACCTGGGCGGCGTGCGCCACGACGACGATGACGAAGTCAAAACGGCTGTGCTGAATGTGTTGTAAAGTCAGGCGGCAAAGTTCTCTGACATCGGAATTTAAAAGCTAGCTGGACGATATGATAAGTGCCCCAATATTAATGGCAATTATGTAGAAAAATAGTTTAAAGTACAGGCTTTCATGTAAAATAAAAATTATTATGAAACTTCTGCTCGTTATTGTTTTATTTAAAAACGGTACTTACTTAAAAAACACACCTCGTATATAAAAAAATAATGCTTTCTATTCATAGTCATGTTACTTACTGGTAATGTAGTAAGTTTAGTTACAGTTACCTTGGTTGAGGGCTCCGTAGATCCTACGGTGGATTGTAGTCTAAACACGTGTTTCGCAGCGCTTGTGCTGCATCATCGGTAGACACACTAAGTCACTATTTACATTGATATTAAACTAAACACTATTAAAACTAGAAACTTAATTAGAACTATTTACATGGTCCACGGTTAGTTCAAATTTCATCAAAATCGGATGAAATTTACTGTTTTAGATCATTAAAACCACTTTCGTGTTACCAAAACCAAGGGTACTTTCGGTAGCCCGATTTGCTGGCTAACGAACCTGACCAAGATATTTACAAAAGGAACATTTGTACCAAATTACTATGCGAATTGACAAAAGTGCGACCTTGTAGAGATTACACACATACATTCATTCATAGTTCTAGGCCAAATTTAACACACTTGACAATGGAATTATTTCTGAAACTAGTCGTGAAAATTAAAATATTTTCAGGGTACTTCCATGATTTATTGTGTATAGACTCACTAATAATTCATATGCTGATATGCATATAATTAAGTTTTGAAAAATCTCGAAACGTGTTCTATGTTAGATCGGTCCACATTTTATCATGGACCTAACGATGCGGTCTGCATGAATATCTCATTTTTCCAAAGGAAATTCAAAACAATTTCAACCGCGGTGACAGTTACAAACTCCTGCTAATAATCTCTGTTTTAATCAAGCTATATGCGTTGATAATCTATTCCGCAACTTTGTATTTCTCAAAGGCCAAAACTACATCTGTGAGCAGATGAAAGCTGAATGCCGATGTGAATTTGTCAACATGACAACCGCACAAGAGCTTCTGTTTACATGTGTGTACAGTTCTCCCACGAGGCCTGAAGCGGCACTTGCATCTCGGGGAGTAAATGGGCCTTGGGCAGCTTGAGAGAGTGTGAAAAATCACCACTTGGAGTTGAGACATCGACCACTCCTAGAGAGAATATGGGATGAACTGTGAGTGTCTTGTTACAAACTAGAGTCGACTGTTACCCAAATTTAATTTTAAGGGTCCGCCTCAGCTGCTCGGGAGAGCGTCGTTGCAGAGGTTTGCGAGAAATAAAGTGGCAACTTTAGTGTTCACACTTATGCTTATAGTTAATTTTCCAAAATGTATTTTAGTTTTTATGCTACTAACGGTTAAAGTTAGAATATATAGAGTGTTTTGAAGACCTTATTTAAGAAGCTGAAAATAGGCTTATTAAAAATCTAATCACACGCAAACAGATAAACTCTTTCTCTGTCCATAAAAATTAACATATCCGAATTTAACCTTCATATAAGAGCGCTATCTACTTTCTACGAAACCCTTGCAAGCGGAGGGTCTGACAATTAAACCGTATCAGTTGAAAGAAAGCCCGTTGTTTAGCCCGTTGTTACGTGCGTGGTGTCATGTGTTCCTTGGGCGGACGAATTCAGTCTTTCTCTGTGATGACCACGGAGGTGGACTCTTGATTAATAGCCCCATGGCTAATGTAATGGACCAACAGTTTAACGTGACTTCCGAACCACGGAGAGTGGCCATCATGAGGTTGTTATTGCAGCCAAAGACTATTGATTAGATTCAATGCGTTGGGGACGTGTCCCCCTTCTTCTAGCTTCCAGGAAAAATTGTTTTAAAGTAACATTTTCATGGAAACCTCAGTTTATATAGACACTAAAGTAAATTCACATTGTTTGCACTATCATTGAAATAAGAGTGATTGAGAGATTGCAAGTGGTCGTACCACTAATTTAAACAGGGTGATTCAAAAATTCACTACCATAACATTTTTTTCTGTTTTTTGTTTTGTTTTTGTCTTTGACGTATTTGATTTGCTAGACAACAAAACAAATGCACACTTTTGTTTAAAAATTAATAAGACAAATAGAGAAGTTGAGAACGGCCAATGACAGCTGACTGACTTTTTGTTAATATACCTGGCGTCTGGATTGGCTGACTTGGAGCAGCAGACGACCAATCACAGCCGAGAATGAGGCTGAACAACTGTAACAGAGAACACAGAAATACCCATCTATAGACAGCCAATGGGGAAGTTCTTTAGAGTTGTGATTAATAAAACAGGTTTAAAGAGGAAAGAGTTAAAATCACTAACAAGCCTTTAGAGCGTTTCTACACGGTGAATCATACCTGTTTATGCAAAGCCAATGGAGGGTAAATTGTTTGTGGAGTTTTTATGAAAGACTCAGCTTTTCCTAACAAAGGTGTTAAAACCACTAACAAGCCTTTAGAAAATTCCTTACAACCTGAGAAATCGTCAAAAACAAACTTCAAAGAAAGTTCATAAGGATGTTATGAGAGCATCGCCACAAAAGGTTTTACAATTTAATTACAAGCAATCAACTTTGTTGTTGAGCTAGTTTTACACAATTACAACAGGATATTGTAACCTTAGATATGGTACATTATTCTTTCAGAATGCACAAAAACGTGTTTCACGGGTTATATTGGTCAAATTTTCCCCGAGGGAAGGCTCCCGCAGCCCGCTTTCCTTGGGAGGTATGAAATACGCACATACTCTTCAGAATGTTAGCTCCCTCGAATATAACTATCCTATGGGCGCCCTTTTTGACTCACCCAATCCCACTATCCAATCCTTTGAGAGTTTCAAATGTCCAAGAACTGTAATAATAATAATTTAATTTATAATAATTTATTAAGTCAGTGTACAATGTAAATTGTGTTGACTTTGATGAAATCCATATTGAGTACTAGATATAATGTTATTTTGATCAAGAAAAGAAATAAGATAATAAGGGGTTTGTAGTACAGTTTTCAAATAGTTTACCTAATATTGATGGTAGCAATGAAATCGGTCTATAATTTCCCATTACACTGGTAGACCCTTTTTGTAAACTGGGATTACTTTAGCTTGTTTACAAAGATCTGGGAATACCCCTTCTTCAAAGGACTCGTTAATTATCAAAGTTAGAGGTTTAATAATGTGTACAAAACACTTTTAAGTAACCATTGCGAAATACCATCAGCAATGTCTGTGGATCTTTTAGGAGGCAATTTTAGGAATAAACCTATCATTTCTGGATGGTAACTGGCTGTAAGAACATTGTTCCCAAAATGTTCCCATTATTTGCAATATTAAATGTTGTATCTTCAAAAGCGACATTGAAACAATGGACGTAGCTATAGAAGTTCAGAGTTGCCAGTGAGTGGACCCCCTCCATCACTCACACTGAGTGAGACCGAGTGGAGTGTGGAGTGTGGATCAGTCACAGTGTGAGAGGACACACGAGACATCAGGTGAGTAACAGCTTTCCCCGTTCTACATCTCTTCACTTGCTAATCAGCTGAAACAACTCATTACGCTACCTAATGTTTACATGAAATACTTTTCAGTAAACCTCCATTTTCCAAGTAATAAATGAGCATTGAAAATTCAAGCTGTCAAAAGAAATTACTAAACAAAGTACCAACTATGTATTATTATTGTAAAGTGGATTTTCGTCAATAAAGACATAATTGAAAAATTGAAAGCCGGCAGGTAAATTATAAATGTGTAAATTAAGGGACTAAAATCACCAATGCTTACCAATCATAGTGAAAATCTATTAAGAGTGTTTTTGTGAGATTGTACATTCGTAGTTTTATAAAGAGCTTTTCTTATTAAAACCACCTTCATTTGCTGGCAAAGGGATTAAATACATATAAGGGGTTTGTTGAATACATTTGGGAAGGTTGTTATTTTTCCAATAAAAATCAATAACGAACGAAATGTTATTTTAGAAATTTTAGCAGTCAAGAAATACAAATGACATGGGAAACAAACCAATTTAAATACGAGTCATAGGCGCTACAGAGGTGTCATAAACGTCCACATTAGCTCTGGGATATTGATATCAAAATCCTTAAAATACGAACAATATCCAAAGAGTCTGATTACTACGATATAAACACTCGAAGCAGTTATGTACAGCATCCTTTTACCAATTTGCTCTCATTTCAGTTTCTGTAAACTACAGTTGCAGACGAAACAACTTTTTGTTTGAGGTTGTCCTTTATGTCGATACTAAACTTAATTGTTAGAATAAATGTATGATTCTACTGGTTTGAAACTGTGTTCTAAATCAGAATATGATTTGGAAGGAGCTGAGGAGAACTTCAACTCAACTCTTCAAAAAGCAGATTGGGAATAAACACAAAATTCATTCAACATTGTATCTAAACTCAGAAACTACCCCGTGCATGTAAAGACAAATTAGCTGAAAAACGTAAATTCCGAGTATTTTGGCAGAATAGAAGAAACCCTGCTAGAAACCCAGACTGTAAAAAAATACTTTTCAAAGTAATATTAAATACTTTAACAAGAATTCTTCTTCCGGAGGTGAACCCCCGGACCCCTAGCTTTGTTTTTGGGGTTTTCTATACCCCCCGAAGCTCTGTGGCACCCCATTCCACAACCCTATGCACGCCTATGGATGCGATAAGAATACAATCGACGGAAAGAACAACTCCTACAAGGGGTAACCTTTTTCTAAGTTGCCCAATGAACCTTACGTGATGAGCATGAGAATTGGTAGCTTTACTTTTTACTAAATGATAACAAAACTAACTGTGGTAAGCCCTGAGTAACCAGAACTTTAAGAGTTTATCTTTACAATGTTAACGTATTACCACACATGTTGCTTCCTAGAAATACACATGGGTGTAGTTCCATTTCAGAACGAACTTGTACACCTAATGGCGTGTCAAAAAAAAAAATAATAATGGGTGTCACCAACTACCCTACGTTTAATTTAAATTTCAGTTTGTTTAAAATTTAAACTTTTTATCTTTGATATTCTTTTTACAAGAATTTTTCTGTTGGTCTACTCCCAAAATTTATTTTGCGTAACCGTGTAAGTTTTCTTGAATAAACGAATAGCATCAACAAGCCGATGCTGTTGCCTTGCCTACGATGATTCAAATCTTAAATGTTGCCCAAACTAAACCGGTCTAGGACGCCCACACTACACAAAATCAGCGTCAACTTTTGCCGGGCTTCCTAAATTTATAGTGGTGACACTAAAGCAATTCAAAACGCCCAGTGTCGGAATTTGTATTAAACATAATTAATAGCAGCAATTTAATCCCACCTATCAGTTTTACAAGTCTTTCAATGTAGGCATATAAAACAAGTTTTAGATATGATGAAACTATACATAGACCTGGGTCAGCTGTACAACTTTGGAATGATTTGAAGAAAAAATGCAAATTTTCTTAAAGAAATACGATGATTATTCTTGCATTGTAGGCCTATTGTTTCGAGCAATGTGTAGATCTAACGGTCGGATGTCACCTAGCTTCTATTGTCTTTGGTTTAGTGGACAAACTGGACCTGATTTAATGAGGCACTTATACTGTGATTGTCAGTGTGTTTTTTCAATAGTCAGTATTATCAAATTAACTGCATTTGTTATTAACATGCATG
This sequence comes from Matsumurasca onukii, assembly GCA_018831715.1. NCBI lineage: Eukaryota > Metazoa > Arthropoda > Insecta > Hemiptera > Cicadellidae > Matsumurasca > Matsumurasca onukii. The sequence continues at coordinate 3,455,140 of CM032063.1, read as the reverse complement.
ATACTAATTTCATCCAGCGGTAAAGGTAGCTGTTGTTGTTAAACTCATTAATGAGCATTGTGTTTACCAAAGATAGATAGATCCATAATTGCTGAGGCAGGAGCATCAAAATAGTTGCGGCAGCCCGAGCACAGATAGCGCTGCCATCTCTCGCCGTCTTACTCCCCCCTCGGTCCAACATGCTAAAGTTTGTCTGATCGATGACTTAAATGTGACCAAATTGTGCGATTTCCGAGAATGAATAAACTTGCGTCAGTGGCTCTACTTGGAACGTTTGAAAGACTTCCCTTGCAGCGCTATATCTGTGCTCGGGCTGCCGCAACTATGCTAATTTTCCTGCCTCAGCCATTCGGCATCTATGCGCAATCTACCTATTGTAACATAATCTTTGGTTTTACTTAACACCCTTAATTTGTTTTTAATTTAACTGCAATCTTATTCAAGATTTTAAAAACTCATTATTTATTTATTTTATAGTATTACATAATTACTTTTAAACATTGACATTGATTTAATAAATTGACATGTGAAATTTATAAATACTGAAAGTTATTATACTTTCCTTGATTGGATGTACAGGATGTCCGGCACGCCGCACACGGACGAGGGGGAGAGGGAGAACCATGTGGATCTGCTGCTGGAGAACACAGAGGGTCCTAACACAAAACTGGACGTGAAAATCATTAAATCTTTCTCCGACGTGGAGAAGCAAAAAGAGGCCGAGCCGGGAGGGGATGGCCACAGCCTAGGCGTGCGTCACCCGACCACGTGAGTATAAAGCCTCATTATTTATTTTCACAACGTTTATTTTTTACTGTAGTTTATTTTTTGACTGGGACTCGTGGCGTGGTCCTGTAATCCAGCTTCGTAGAGGTCAGGTTTTGAGGGTGATATAAGTCTAAAGCGGCTCAGATAGTCTCAGTGATCATCTGATGTTACCCGCATCAACTCCCACCATCGTTTAGACATATCAGACCATCACCTGCGTGGTTCGGAAGTCACGTTAAGCCGTTGGTCCTTGTATTTCCATTGGTCATTGGGCTATTAATTAATGACCCATTCTAGGGAAGAGTCGGCCTTAGTTTGTAACAAGACTACACCTCATAACTCATTACTACCACTCATCACACTCATCCTTCACCACATATTTGCCTTAAAATACCCTCATGAGAGTGGTCGGCATCTCAAATAGTCATATAGTGATATTTAATTAATTACAGTACCTCCATACTTACTGAGGTACTTTGTTTGTAGTCATTGTTGTTGACGTGGATCCGATATTAAAATATAATTACGGACGTTTTCCATCGCCTTAAAGTTAACAAAAAAAGAACACTACGTTTTAATTTGGAATCTAACCCCGTCTGCAGGTGAAAAGTGACCTAAAATATAACACAAAACATATGGAAATGAGCTGGCCCAAAAGTAATCAGTGCAAGCTAACCAGTCACCCACCACCTAATAACATAATTTGTTTCCCTTTTTGTGTGATTTTTTCTTTATATTTATTTGACTTGATAAAAACTAGCGTAGACAACAATAATACATGCACAAAAATTTTGAACAATTAAAAAGACAAATAGAGACATCAAACACGTCCTCGGCCAGTGACAGCTGCCCATTGACTGACAGCCTGGACAGCCACATTGGCTGGCTTGGAGCAGCAAACGGCCAATCATAGCCGTAAATCAGACTGACCAACTGTAATAGAGAACGCAAAAATACCCATCTATGCCCAGCCAATGGAGGAGAAATTCTTTAGGGTTTTGATGATTGAATCAGGTTTTCCTAACAAAAGAGTTAAAACTACTAAAAAGACTTTAGAAAATTCCTTGCACGGTGAATCACGAAAACTGAATATTGGCCTTAGCTGAACGTTCGGTTTACGAATTCGGACCTGAAGACGGGATCAGATTTTAGATCCCGAAACGTCGTGTCCTTTTTGACACTCAAAAACGATGGATAACGTCCGTTATAAATATGTCTATGCATTGTACAAACAATGCAGACCTTAAAGTTGCGACAAAAATAGCAAATAAAAGATGAACTTCGAATAAACAAACACAATTTTATTATGAATGGACACTGTTAATGCAATATTTAACAATCCAAAGCTTATAACAGGTCTAATGATCTAATTACCAGTAGTGTGTTGAACAACTTATCTTTGATTAGTTTAAGTGTTATAATCCTTTGTTTATCGTCTTCTTAAGACTAGTGCTGTTTTACAGCCATTTGCTCATTACTTTTAATTGTTAGATTGATCTAAATAATGCATTTTATTACACAAATTTGCAAAAATTTTAGGGACGTCCATTTATTTGATCAAATAGTGAAACACGTTTTAGACCGCCATTTGAAACAGGGACATCGTAAAATTGTTTTAATGGTATCAATGAATTTTTGTTTTAGCCCTTTCAAAAGGGGTTACATGATGGGGTAAATTTAAAATTTCTAACCACTACCCTTATTTCTGGTGGGGAAAACACTCAAATACGCCAAAAGTATCTATTTGAGATGCCGACAACTCAAGAGGGTATTTTAAGGCAAATATGTGGTGAAGGATGAGTGAAATGAGTGGTAGTAATGAGTTATGAGGTGTAGTCTTGTTACAAACTAAGGCCGACTCTTCCTTAGAATGGGTCATTAATTAATAGCCCAATGACCAATGGAAATACAAGGACCAACGGCTTAACGTGACTTCCGAACCACGCGGGTGATGGTCTGATATGTCCAAACGATGGTGGGAGTTGATGCGGGTATCATCAGATGATCACTGAGACTATCTGAGCCGCTTTAGACCTATATCATTCTCAAAACCTGACCTCCATGAAGCTGGATTACAGGACCACGCCACGAGTCCCAGTCAAGTAAGGAAATTAATTGAAGATCATGCCAAAACAAAATTGCCATTCATTCCAAAATCAATGGAAGATTATGCCAACACAATATGTCCTACATAACTGACATTAATATCGCTCAAAAATACAGTTTGATCAGTTGATGCCCGTAGGTACTGGGAGACTCTGTTTCATCTGATCAAGGGCAACATCGGCTCCGGGATGTTTGCTATGGGAGACGCATTCAAGAACTCTGGGCTGTTCCTCGGTCCAGTGCTCACCTTGTTCCTTGGAGTCGTCTGTGTGTACGGCAATCATCTTCTAGTAAGTGTTCTTATCATCATTCATAGTTATACAACCCTATATAGTTATGACTGGGACTCGTGGCGTGGTCCTGTAATCCAGCTTCATGGAGGTCTGGTTTTGAGGATGATATAGGTCTAAAGCGGCTCAGATAGTCTCAATGATCATCTGATGATACCCGCATCAACTCTAACCATCGTTTAGACATTTCAGACCATCACCTGGGTGGTTCGGAAGTCACGTTAAGCCGTCGGTCCTTGTATTTCCATTGGTCATTGGGCTATTAATTAATGACCCATTCTAAGGAAGAGTCGGCCTTAGTTTGTAACAAGACTACACCTCCTCACACCTCATTACTACCACTCATCACAATCATCCTTCACCACATATTTGCCTTAAAATACCCCCATGAGAGTGGTCGGCATCTCAAATAGTGATTTAGTGATTTATATAGTGTCGAAAATATACTTTGATCATATACACTACCGAAGAACTACCGGTCTGGAAGACACAGGCCGGTAGTCCAAGAATGCTTACTCTCTCAGGTGTTGGTGTTCATCTCATCAACAGATTATCAAATTCGTTTGAAAACGCACAAGTGCCCAAGGCATTTGAAGCTCGTCTAAAAATGTGTTGTTCACTCAAGCTTTTTAGAACATAGACGAGTTTATGGCGTTTAATTGGGAGACATTGTGATTGTTTGACCGACTAGGAACTAAAACGGGATAATTCGAAAATGAGAGAGATAATAGAATAATTGTTTGTATAAAAGGAACTTAAATAAATAAAAAATTCCACCAATCAACTTTTTTGACAATTGCCATGCATTGTAAAATGTTTTGTGATAAAATGTATTTATTTATTCATACTACTAATGAAGCCAAGGGCGTAGACAAGGGGATGGGGGTTTCCAGGTCATGACCCCCTCCTTCCCCATGACCATTGATAAAGGCCTTTTTGGAATATAATGTATAAATAGTAGAATTTATTTTATGGAAGTTTTGTTCAACATTAACTATAAAGCAAATAATACTGTTTCCAAAGCATAAAAACTACTATTAATAGTATTTGTTAGCAAATAAATATGAAAATGTTAAAACGCTGAGTATGGCGAGAGTAACTATGACTCTTGCAAGGTAGCCAAACACTGGAAAATACTGATCTAGTTTTCTTATGTGCTGGGCATTGTTTAATTCGCGACCAGTGATTTAATTCTTGGTGTCCATCTAGCCTTGAAGTTACATTTTAACAATGTATGTAAACATTTCAAGCGTGTATTGGCAAATTAAAAATGTGACAAAAACTGTATAAAATTTAACAGTAAGTCAAGCTAGTGTATACGTACCTTAACCGTAAAACCTATTTCAACACAAATAATAAGAATACCGTACTAAAGAATCTTAATTAATCTAAAATATGCATTTGGTAAATGTCAGGCACTGTAAGTTCTTCCAGCGTGGTTATGAAACGTTTGGTTTCAAAACTACTTCTGCATTGATACAAATCAACTTACTAAATCTTCAGATTGCAGGGAAAAATTTCACCCAAAACGCCTCAAAGCTCAATATTATGGATCAAAATTTAGCAAAACTTCCCAGGGAGGGCTTCTGGTTCCCCCTTTAAGGTGGGGGATATTCCATACCCCCTCCCTCTTTAAAATGGCCTCTTAATTCTGAAAAAAACCCTCCCATACAAAATCCTGGCCACACTACTGATTAATGTATAGGAGTTATATTAATTCTATCTTAATAAACCAACATAACTGCTATTTGTGATAAACTTGTTATCTATTTTATTTTTAGATAAAATGTTCGAAAGAGTTGGGCAGACGCAAGAAGCTTCCTTTTTACCCCACATTTCCCGACACTATGGAATGGGCCTTTGAATCAGGTCCAAAGACGTTTCAAAAATATTCCACCACTATAAGGTAAACAATTATTGATTTCTTTATATCTTAGAATCTAACAACGAATTATGTACTCTTATATATTCTGTATATACTACAGGGTGGTCGAAAAGAAAGGTACTCATCAGTATTTCTTTTATTAGCTATACACAACTGACTTTTTTTTTAGCCGATACCTAACATTCTTGAGGAGAATGTTTATTAGAACTGATGTATTCAAAATCTGAAACAACATATAACATCATTTCTAATTGCTATCACTCCTCGAGAATGACCAGGAATGGTTACAAACCTGTTAAGACGTATGGACTACTATGGAGTATGCCATATTCTACGGTGGAAAACATGTTGAGCATTTCGTTTTATAATAAAGTCAGTTTTGTATAGCTAATAAAAGAAAATATACTTACCTTGAAATACATGTACCTTTTTTTGGACCACCCTGTATTATGATAACACACAGTTGGTCAATAATAAAAACTAACATTGCATATTGTCATTTGTCAGCATTTCAATTAGTTCTTACCATCAACCACTTTAATTTTTAGTGTCTTTGAAATTTAAAGCCCAGCATGTTGAATTATGAGACTATGACAGTTTCAGAGTCTAATGTTTGCAGCCTGTTTACACACAGTCTGTTAAGAGGCATAAATAGAAAGAGTTTTCACAAATAGACCACACAGTAGTTTCTTATCTTCTTTCACATTCTGACATCAAACCAATTCATATAGTACCTCTCTATCAGATCTCCTGGTAGCCAGTTGGCATGGGGCTTTTCTTCCTTCAATGGAACAAGATATCTTTTGATTAAAAGAATACATTTGTCTAAATCACTTTTATCATAAGATGGAATACTATATTAAATAAATTTCATATTTAACACAGGTTCAAGAAAATATTTTGTTAAACCTTTGTATACAACACAATTTGTGAGTACACAATGTCATGATGAACATAACTAGAACTACCTTAAGTGGCAAATAGATTTAACTAATTTTAGATTTGATTGGTAATTAGATAAATTCTTTACAAATCCCAATGTTTGATATGATTAAGAACTGAAGAAGATAATGCTAAACAACTTTAAATGATTGCCTCTGGAATTGTGGATTGACCCTAAGAAAATGGTAATCTCAAGAAACTAGCTCTGTAAGGTTATCAAGTCCATTAAAATAACCTCCAACAAATTAAAATTTTGTTGATTGATTGTTATATTTTTTAAGTTCCTGCAAATATATTTTTGAGTTCCCTATTTACAATCCAACAGTCCGGAAAAGTTTGCTTTTTAATTAAACTGTGCTGTATTTTACTTGTTCACCAGGAATAAGGGAAGGGGAGGGTTTCGGCATTGAAAAGCAAAAACTGTCTTTAATTTATTCCCTTTCATCAAAATAGTTTTCATAACATGTTCGTTTTTATTATTTATCAATCAGATTTGACTTGTGAACAATTAAAGCATTTTTCGTAAAACAGTTATTTTTTAATACGGCTTCTTGGTTTGCAGACCTCTCCTTGGTGAAGGTGGATAGTTATGTCTTTTGTCTACGTGTACTACATAGTTGGCGTAGGTAACTAACAGGCAAACATAACACTAAACTTTATAGCCACACTATAACATTAAACACAATCGTGCGAAGAACAGGTACGTCAGCTAGGAAACTTTAAGCCCACTTTCAAAATGAAGAAACAGGTGTAAGGATCGGTAGTTTGATGCCAGTACCCGAGCATCTGCCTGCCCTTGTATAAAAAGACTTTAGAGTCCATGATACTATAATATTTTATCCGTGGCGAAGCACGGTCACACAGCTAGTATTACATAAATTTTAGGTCTCTGATAGTTTTTCCAAATTGATTTATTTCTAAGTTTGAAATCTGGTTTCAATTTCAGATTCCTCGTTACTCTCTTCAACATCATCGCTCAGCTGGGCTTCAGCTCTGTGTACTTTGTGTTTATATCCTCCACTCTGCACACAGTAAGTTTTTTCTTCAATTTCAAACAATATTCTTTCTCTTCTAACTTGTAACATTCTACAAAGAACAGCTTAATACTTAAATGTAACATTGTTTGCTATATAATCTTCATTTAGGAGAAAAGAGATGAAAATTATCTATGAGTAATGTCATATAGTACAGTGGGAACTCAAGATGGTTCGACTATTTCTGGACCATAGGGGTGTCAAACTATAGATATTTAGAACCATCCAATACACATGGTTTCAGAGAGGTATTGAAATAACGTATTAATACTCTTTATTCAATGAGTAATTTGTTACCAAACAAAAAACATTTTAATTTATAATATAGCTTGTATATAGGGTGAGTTTTAAATGTCACTCCCCCAACTTTGAAAAATGGAATATTTTTAAAAATCCTCTTGGGAATGTTTTTATAAAATTCTAAAGTTTGTTCTGATGTACTTTGCATCATCCACCCCCTATCCAAAAACCAGGAGGGAGGGCCTCCCAAATTTTTTAAATACAAACCCCCTCTTGTGGCACCGCAAAAAAAAGATATCTTACAAGTTTCACATTTCAGCTGTCTTGTTGATCACAGATTCTAAAGCGATACGGCTACGACGTTGACGTCCATATTCTCATGGCATTAATACTGGTTCCGATGGTGTCCACGGCGATGGTAAGAAGTCTCAAGTTCCTCGTGCCGTTCTCAGTGCTCGCCAATATCTTGACCCTGCTCGGTGTTTGCTTGACAATGTACATCTCCATGCACGACCTGCCTTCAGTAAACACTCGGTACGCAGTTGCCAGCTGGGACCGGTGGCCACTGTTCTTCGGCACTGCCATTTATTGCTTTGAAGGCATTGGTTTGGTTAGTATTAAAAAATGTGTTTTTTAATCCATTGAAATGGGTGTAGGGAGTAAACTCTCTTCTTATCTGTTAAAAAGTACAAATACTGGTTTTTAGTCTACTTCAAAATAGTAAACTTTCAATATTTTTTCAAGGGAGGACTCCTTAACTTAAGACAATGAGTCCGTCCGCTGAAACATTTCACCATCTTTGACGATGATATATTTAAGTAAAATTAATGAATGGAAGAAACAAACGATAATTTAATTGTATTGGCCAAAACTAACTGTAAATTACCCCTAATTCTACTACAACTATTATATACTTTAATTCTGTAATAGAAAAGAAAGAAATATTTAATATTGCCCTTTATTTAAGTTGCCTGTAGCTTATATTTAGCCAATCCATAGGGTATATATATAAGATATAACACATAGCGACAGGTGTTTATGTAGATCCTAGCAAATTTCTTAAAATGGAGTAAAAATTACACCCCAAGTGCGTTTTTCAACCCCCTGAAACCACCTTAGAGGTTGTATTTGTGTCCAAATTTCTCAAAATGTGGCAAAAATGTTCCTTATTATTAAATCCCTAGTTTAATTTTGTTAACCAGTAAAATAGATACAATGAAATTGACCTTGAAGGGGGGCAGCTTCCCCATAATGGGGTTTTCACACAATAAAAACTGTGATTTTGTTCAGATATAATTAAAATTTGTATAAATAATTAACCGTACCCAATATGTGTATCAAAAATCAACTGAACCCAATCAGTCAGACAAAGGTTGCGGTAAAAACCGGTGCATTTTATATCAACTTGATAAAATATATAATTAAAAAATTTTAACATCCAACTCAAAAAGTGCTGGGAAGCTATAACTGCAAACCGTTTGTTCTACAATGGTTCGCTTTCTCTGACTATAGACTATAAATGAACGCTCTACTTCCTCTAAGTCCTAAACATTATAATGTTGTCCAGGTTCTCCCACTGCAGAGTGAGATGAAGCATCCGGACAGGTTTGCCAGTAGATTCGGAGTGATGAATGTCGGCATGACCATGGTCGGAGGAGTGCTGGTCTGGATGGGCTTTGTGGGCTATCTCAAGTACGGAGAAGACGTTGCTGGGAGTCTCACCCTAAACCTGCCCAAGGACAGCTTGTAAGTCAGTTTCAAATATCATGTATATTCAAATGATTAAAGTCGTCCTACCAATTATAATTGCTCAGACTGTTCACTAATTTAACTCTTTCCACGCTAACTTGAGTGTAAATATTCACCACTACATTGAACTTATAATAAACTCTGACTTTTTGGGCCTCACTCACCTTAAGGTTAGCGGAAGACTACGATGTCTTGAAGATTGTAGATCTTCACGTCAAAAACACACACAGACCACGCACACATATATACAACAGTCTTCCGCACTTCCGGCGTTTTGCGGCACTACAAGCGTACAGCGTTCTCAGGGCTTCGTCGGTCTTTTACGCGTGAGAGCGACGAACCACTTCTCGAGCTAAGACTAATGGCCGTGACATCCAAGACTTGAGTAATATTCAAAAAACTTTGTTGGTCGAGATAGGATTTTTACTTGGGCTTTTTGCGTATCATGTTGATTTTAAAAATATTGTAATTAATAACTGACTGATGTACCATACTGTGGTGTTACGTTACCGGTGTTGTTGTGCATATTTCCTTAAGTGCTCATATCACTAAATCACTATTTGAGATGCAAACCACTCTCATGAGGGCATTTTAAGGCAAATATGTGGTGAGGATGAGTGTGATGAGTGGTAGTAATGAGTTATGAGATGTAGTCTTGTTACAAACTAAGGCCGACTCTTCCTTAGTCATTAATTAATAGTCCAATGACCAATGGAAATACAAGGACCAAGCGGCGTGACTTCGAACCACGGGTGATGGTCTGATATGTCTAGCGATGGTGGGAGTTGATGCGGGTATCATCAGATGATCACTGAGACTATCTGAGCCGCTTTAGACCTATATCATCCTCAAAACCTGACCTCCATGAAGCTGGATTACAGGACCACTCCACGAGTCGGTCAACAACAACAACAATATGTTTAATGTCAAATTAATTACAATACAATTTTTTTTGACAGTAACAAAATATACTATATACCACAAGAAAGACCTTGAATCGTAATTAAATAATATTAGTATAGTTTTCAATATTCATAAATTCCGCTACACTATAAAATGAATTTTGAGCAAGGAATTTTTTAAGAAACCACTTCTGATTATTGAATAAAGACAATGACCTAGGTTCACTGAGGTGGTTCAACTGACAATAGCCGTCGGTCTGCTGTTCTCCTACGCTCTTCAGTTTCACGTAGCCGTCACATTCGTATGGCCTGATTTCAACCGCAAACACGGACCCTTCAAGAACCCTGTGTTAGCAGAGTGTGGAGTGCGACTAGGCTTGGCCATGATTACATGTAAGTGTATTACATTTAACGACAATAAACAATTCTATAACATGTGACTCAGAGAGCGAGGAAGACACTGACTAACAAAAGGCTAGAGCGGAATAATTTGAATTAATAAGATGACTGAATGTTTCTCTTTGATTAGAATCGATAGAAAACTTTAGCTATGAAATAAAACGTTGACAATACGAGTAGAGTAGTAAACAATAATTGTTAAGTTGATGTATTTTCAAAGATTCCTTCTTTAAAACCATGCACTGAAAATTCATTGCTCAGTAGTTTGCAAGTTATTCAAGTATTTATTAAACACAACAATTATTGCTAACAATCTACAACTTTCTTTATAAGAAACTGGTAAAGGACACCAAAACCCCTCCTTTCGACTTTCTTGCAACTGGTTGGTTCTTAGTTAAACATTTTCTCAGAGTCAGATGAACCAGCTGACTCACCTTCTATTTTTCTTGTTCAACTGTCTAATTAACCAAATTCCTCTTCCTAACCAACACAATTCAAATTTATAAACTCAGTGATGACATGCATACAAGAAAAATAATTTTAAGGAAACAGAATATGGAAGCTTCTGTAGAACAAAACCTGTTTAACATATATTATAATTTACTATCGAAAGGAATAAAAAGGAGAGTACTTTATCACCTGGATAAAGTAGAGACACGCAAGAGAACACAAACTCAAGTTTTCGGCCCAACTGGGGCCTTTGTCAAGACAACTAGAGGGCACTTAAAAAAGATATGTTGAATTTAGGGAATCTAACATAAAATATAGTATTATTTCATCATAATTTGTTAGACCAGACCTTGAAGACTAAAAAGAGCTTGAACATATTCTTCTTCAGAAATGTTTTTCATGATTCAGATTTACATTATACATTCTCCTCTCCACATAAAAATCAACATTGTTTTGGTTTGTCGCAGTTATTGCAGCTGAAACTGTGCCTCATCTCGCTTTGTTCATCTCTCTACTCGGCTCTGTGAGCAGCACTGCTCTGGCACTCGTGTTCCCCCCACTCTGCGACCTGGCGCTTCACTGGGGGCGCAATCCTCCCCCTCACTACTTCTTCGACACTCTCTCCCTCATCATTGCTCTCTTCAGCTTCTGCACTGGCGCTTACTTCAGTCTGAGAGATATCATCAACACATTCTTTATTTCTGATGTATGATCACATCGGAGAAGTTGTAATGAATTATGAACGTATGTTGTGAAACAGTACAAAGTTAAATTTGTATGATTCGTGACAAAAGAAAAGAAAGTGAATACAAGAATCAAGTGCTAACTGAAAGGGAACCTTTTGGAGTCATAAGTGATTTGTTAAACCTTGGTACTGCCGGTATTGTTTAAATGGAGCACAATTTTGTCGTTTTAAAGTAAAAATATGAAACATTTATTTTCTTTAAAACTCATATAATTATGTGCTATTAAATTCATCCTTTAATAGCTTCTTTTTGACACAGCTCATTTTAACTTTAGCTAGTTTCAAAAATGGGCAATGTAAAACCCTGTATAGTAGTTACATTCATAACATTGCAGAGATTTTGCAGTTAAAGGAGGAACACAAATAATTGACAGACAAAATTTAATTTCCTTTCGAGAAATAAAAAGCTACAGTACTATAAATAAATTGTACAAAATGTATTTCAGTACCTATTGACTAATGTTTATTGAACTAATAAGACCTAAAACTTTGCTACCAAATTTGTGAAATTAGTTTAGTTCCATACAGTTTAGTCTAGAAATAAAATCCATCCTTAATTTATACTTAGATTACCTATCTTATGTATGTGTATTATCATAGTATTATAATTGGAAGTACGAGTAATTCATTGAGTTTTTCTCTTTTCTACTGATTGGGACGAAATAAGTGACCTACTCCATGACTCTTTTCTTTCTTGTTATTTGCCCAATTTTTTACAGATAAACTTTATCCTAAATCTAAACATATAGCTATATTTTAAAGATCAATTTGATTTTTATTTAATTAAAAAGAAGTTTGATAAGTAAACAATCAACTAAAATAGCAAGTGAAATACTACTTAACAATTTAGAAAGTGATTATACACTTTTTTAGATTTAAAATACCAGTACAAATTAATTACTTACGTTTAGTTTGTATTATTTATTTATTTTGTTTCATACAAATAGATTTTACTAATAGCTAATGAAAAAATTAATTCATTAATTAATAGCTATTAAATTTGAAATTAATGATATAGCCCTAATTCATGTCATTGAAATTTATAGTTTGAAAATAAAATTTTTTGAACTATTACATTAGTGGTTTTACTTTTTCCTACAGTCATCAGTTTTGTGTACTCAGCCTTAATAATTAATAATTATTCAGAACAGAATTCTACATATTTTGCAAAATAATTACATTGTAAGTAATAAATTTGAAAGGTAATTCATTGAATTGATAACTTTTCAGGATAAGTGTTAATTTACAAACGTCTTCGGCAGGTGATTTTTATAAGAGCTTTGGTCTCACTTAAAGAGTCTCGACAGAAAAGAAATTTAATCAAACGTTGCCCTTTTCTTATCATCACCTTTAATGTAGCAGCTGTAAATGTGTCATTTCTCTGTGATAAGAATCGTTACTACCCAGGTATTAATTTAGTTGTCTATTAAATCTATGAAGTTTTTGTCATAAAATATGTGGAACTAGGATTATAGGGATTTGTGTTAGTGATGTGCATTTTCCGGCTAGACGAACAAGAGGGTACATGTCCAACACAAAAGCTTCTCATTGTCACTTCATCGTAATCCAAGGTAAAAGAACAAGGTGGAACTGAAGATATGAACCATTATGTTAAGAGGCTGCCGGATAGACCCCGTAGTGGCCTCTATCCAGGATAAGGAATATAACATGGGAAAATTTGCAAACAATGTTTTAAGTAGATTAACGTACCGAAATAAAAAAAGTGTTTCAATAGAAGCATACAGCCATTAATGCTGCAACATGTAAAAGCATAAAACTTCCTTGCTAAACAAAATATGTATTACGATTATTCGAGTTCTATGTTCTCATGGGAAAATCATGTTTTAATCAACATATTTAATAATTAATGGTTTGACGAAAGTACAAGCTTAAGAGTTTATATGCAGTAGCTTCAATAGTTTTATGCTTCTATTGAAATATATTTTTGATTTAAGTATGTTAACCAGTAAAAAACATTGTTTGCAGTTTTTATAGTCTGCATAATCACGGTGTTATAAGCCGCCCAGAGTGGGTCTGGCGTCAGCTATTCCGCAGCCTCTTAAGTGTTCTTCTGCCCAAATGAAGTGTAATAATGGACTGGAAGGTTTAAGAATCAAAAGTAATTTTAGTAGTTTTTGCAACTTAGTAAAATGTAAGATCCAGCCAGATATTATACCTAGTTCAAATAGTTAATCTCTTAAAATTAATTATTAGTTTTGAAACTAATATTACAGTAATACCACTTAAAACGTTTAAGATATATTATCCTGAGCATATTTTGTAATTAATCAAAGCTCTCTAAATATTTCACCAGGAGTACAAAGTTTAAAGAAAATGAACATAGTACTCAGTTTCAAAAATGTATTTTTCTCGCAATCGGTTTCGGCTATAAAGAAAAATTCACCGAGTGTTTTTAGAGATCTAAAATGTTCACTAGTATTGAAATTAATTTTTATTAGACTTTGTTACAGTATAATTATATATTTTTCTAAATGATAATACAAATTGACATTTTTATACATTCACAAACTTAATATTTTCGAGTTATTAAATTTAAAAAAACTATTATAGTAATTTGTATGTTGAATTACTTCTCAAGGGTTTTGATTCTTTTGACAGATAATCTTTCTATTTATTTCTAAAGCCAAATTGTATGTTATAGTATGCATTTATTTATTCTTTGTATTTTCAATTTAGTATTTTTTTCATATGATCAGCCAATACTCTGTGCAATCAGCTGTCACTTTGACTGTTTATGTTTGTGTTCAAGATTTTAAAAATGTCTTTATACTTTGATTTTAATAAGTGCTCATTTAAAGTTAATAATGTAAAGAGCTTCTTTTTATTAATGGTTACCACAACATATTACATAGTTGATTGATATTTCCTTACTAATTCTTCAGGAGAGTGAAGAGGGATGATTCAAAATTATATTTCAATACATCCAAAGGCCTTCCTGTGTTCCGCCAAAGATATAAAGGTTAAAGAAGTACCATTAAATGTTGTGGATTTATCAACAAACTCAATTAACTATGTTGAACAGCCTGTTCTGCTGGATGAAAAATGTGACATTTGTGTCTCTCAGAGAACTACGTAAGTACTTGTTTAATTGTCATTAAAATACTTACTATCAGATTTCCTTAGGAAAAATGAGATATTCGTGCCATCAGCATGGTAAGACGCAGGCCGGGGACCATGAAATGAGCACCATTCATGACCCTCAGAACACGATTTGAGCATTTTTTTCAACACTATATACATATGTATATATGTGTGAACTCTTTAGAGGTTGCATTTTTTATCCGATGTTAATGAAATTTAGGATAAATGTTCCTTTGGTATAAATATCTTGGTGAAGTTTGTTAGCCAGGAAAATTGAGCTATTGGTCTCTTACATCTCTTTTGGGAAGGAGTTTTGGCCAAAAACTGGTTTTAATAATCTAAAAACAGTAAATTACATCTGATTTTGATAACATTTGAAAAGGATATGTAATTTGATGGTATCCATCAATGTGCCAAGAATTATGAAAATCCATCGAGTCATTTCAAAATGGCGGCAATAAGTTTTGCTATAACAACGTTACAAATTTGAAATAGATTTTTTTCATGACATGTTATAAAACTTGCAGTAAAAGAATATGTAAGTCTGAGGCCAAAGGCTGAAGCAAGGCTGTTAGCTAAGCTCAATTTGTTTTTGATTTTTCTGTTTAAGATTCTTGCGACTGTTTTAGATACTTTCAAACATTATTTCACCTTCTTAAATGCCATCTTGGTTCGGGAATGTTTGCTGTTGGGGATTTTTTCCATAACCATTCAAGTCTCCTCTTGGGTCCAGTCTTGACAGTGTGTCTGGGGATTGTTTGCATTCTCGATAATCATATTTTGGTGAGTAAAATGAAAGATAATGTTATGGTAAATATATAGCACATAGATGCCACATGGCTGAGGCAGGAAACTCAACATAGTTGCAGCAGCCAACGCACAGAATGCGCTATCTCTCGCTGTGTTTCTCCCCCCTCGACTTCTCATGCTCGAGTTTGTCCAAGGTCGATGACTTAAATGTGATTTAACCTTGCGATTATCAAGAACGAACAAACTTGCGCGGTTGAGTGGTTCAGTGGCTCTACTAGAGACTCTTAAAATAATTCACTTGCAGCGCTATCTATGCTTGGGCTGCCAAACTACAGTATGTCGATTTCCTGCCTCAGTCATGTGGCATCTATGCGCAATCTACCTTTTATAACATAATCTTTGGTATTATAAAGATATACCTGTTTGTGCTGAGAGATCATCGTACATTTTGTTTCTTGAACTACAATTTAACATGATTTAACGCTATAACCATATTGTTTTGATTGAACCTTAACATACGTCTATTTCTCTTTGAATTTTATTCAAATAAGATACAATTTTGACTCTTAATATTTTTACTTGAGAACTCAGCGTGTTAGGGTACTACTAGCTTGCTTGACGTTTGAGTCTAAATTTAATTGGTTTGTTCTGTTTAGACAGTAGCATTGTTATAACTCTTCAAATGGTAAATAAAATAAGCACACAGGAGTAACGTTAATGGCATAAAACAAATGGTTGTATTTCTGATTATTTGAATGAATGTGCTTGGAAGGCTAATGATGGAACGTCAGATAGAAAAGTGGTTTTTATACAACTAAATTATGTTTATTTAAACTGATTTCTGATTTATCATATTTTTAGGCTACTTGTTCAAAGGAAATCAAACAAAAAAGAGACCTCCACTCCTACCCTTCTTTGCCAGACACTATGGGATGGGCTTTTGAATCTGGACCACAACTTTTCCAAAAATGTTCTCGTGCTATCAGGTAAATTTTGATTTCCTACTTGTTCCAGTTCAAAGTCAAAATAACAATAAATGAGTTTCATAAACATATTTGCAAATTTTTCTTAAAGGGGGAAAAATAGCTGGGAGTTCTTACAGAGGTTAAATCAAACCTTCCAATCTGATGATTTCCAACCTTTGTAATCTAGACCTCAATTTATACGGAACAGAAAGTTCAAGAAAAGAAAAACTTCAACAATCTTTAGGACAGATTGGGAACGCTTCTTTAAAGTTTAAAGGTGTGTATTTACATGCAGGCCATCTCTGAAGAGTTTTATCATAAGAACTTTCTTTCGGTAGCAATACCATAAACAGTAGACTCTCACTTGGACAGACTAATGTGACAGAAGGGTCGTCCGGATCTTTACTTCCTTCCTGTTCCAGATTTCAGAATTTGAGTTTCTGAATTTTTATTTACACGTTTGAATAAATATTTTTTATAATTACTATTCCAGGAAGCTCTGCTTTGTTTACATTACAACTATGTTTTGCTGTGAAGGAGGAGTCGGGGAGAGACGAGCACAAAGTATTAAAACTCATGAATGTTTCAGAGAGATCGTCAAGGTACTGAATCTAGTCACTCAACTGGGATGCTGTATTGTTTACTTCATTTTTATTTCATCGGCACTTCAATCAGTGAGTAAATTGTACATGATTCAGTAGTTGTCTATAATCTACTCAAAAATGTATTGAGATGTAGTTGATGACACTTCATTCTACTTCGGTTTACTTTGACATCCAAATTTCTCGTTAGCTTCTATTGTTGATAGGTCGGGCTGTTTGACATCAACTACTTAGGCTAGAAGTTTTAACCATCTTCACTCGCGAAAGATGTTATTTGTAATTAAAAAGGCTTGTCCGGAAAGTAAGGACGGTTGTTGTATAGCCAGCAGGCGAGTGAAACTAATGTGCAAATAAAACAACATCTGATAGTCTGATTCATTGTGAATCCAACATTTTTTTTGCCTTGTTATGCGGCTCTCTCAACGTGGAACAAAACTATCTGTACGAGTAATATTCCCGCAGGTTAAATAAGGCATTCAATTGAATTTTGTCTTTAACTTTAAAAAGTGTAATCTAGTGTTTTTGAATTGAAGCTTTAAACTAGCGGCCTTACATTAGAGAGAGTTAAAGAGAATGTCATTCAATAACATACCTTATGCCTTGGTTGGATAAGGGCTGCAAATTTTAGTAAATATGTCAAAGTTTAGGTGGAAAAATGTTCTTTAAGAAGATGAGTTAACATCTTCATTTTTACTAACGGTGTACATTTTATTATTTTTGAACGGAGTTTACTTTTAAAATATTCCTTGCATTTACTTCAGGCAGTTTATGATTCTTACTTACCACTGTTTTTGACAGTTGTTGCAGATGCTAGCCAGGCATGGGATTGTGATGGACGAACACTTGTTGATTGTCATCCTTCTGTTCCCGCTGGTGCTGACAATCTTCATGTCCCACCTGCGTTTCCTTACCCTGTTCTCCGTGTTTGCCAGTATATTAGTCTTCTTCACGGTCTCCCTCACTCTCTACGTCTCGTCTTCTGATCTGCCACCGGCCACTCCTCGCCCTGCCATCGCCCACTGGTCACAGATCCCCCTCTTCTTTGGCACATCCATTTACTGCTTTGAGGGCATCGCTAAGGTTAGTTGAACTAGTCCGTATGGGGCGGGGCTCCTGTCAGAAACCACCGACATAATATAATGATGACGCAGTAGAAATTTACGGATTTGTAAATTTGCCAGGACACTATGCTGTCTGATCATTGAGGGAAGTTCGTATTGACAAAACACTGAGTTAAATAACAATGTAGATCTTTATTCGTCCTCCATGAGATGAAAATAAATTTTAAATCTTGCTTATCACTCAATGTACCAATTATGCCTTCCACTGCTCAGAGTAAAATTTCTAGTTCTAAAACTATCATTACTCAAAGGTCATTGACTTTTTAAAACTGTTAATTCATTTATATGTTTCCAGAAATTTTTGGCAAAAAATACATTTTATTAGGTTTTTTTCTGAAAGCTAAATCCTTTTCCGTGTACAATAAATTGCTTCAGATTCTATTGACTTACGCAAATACATGTCCAACACTGTTTCAGACTTTACCCTGGCACAAGGAAATGGTTCTGCCGACTCGTCCTGTCCGACACCTGAGTCTGTTGATCGTGATACTCGCTGCCGTCGGCTCACTATTCGTCATCATCGCTCTCATTTGCTTCATCAAATTTGTCGATGAACTAGCCGGAGAACACTTTGCAGAAAACCTGGTGTTTAGTCTTACGCAAACCTACTTGTGAGTGAAAGAGTGTTGACGTTAAAATATTAGTGGTTTTTATACACTCCTTAATACTTGACCGCTGTGGGCACTGACCACTTTCAGAGGGTATTTTAAGGTGAATTCGCGATGAAGGGTCAGTGTGACGAGTGTTTTGATGGATAGTTAGGTCCAGTCTTGTTACATCTGTAGTTTCTAAAACCGAACTATCCGACAACTGTTCAAATTGAGACGATAAGAGACTATCATAAAAATCATCTTGTTATCATAAGCTACTTAAATATTCCATTCTGACACTCTGAAGTTAAGCTAAGTAGAGAAATTATTTTGTCAAATGAAAATCTTCATATTAATAAAACTTCTAAATAGTTTGTCTTGTTAAATGAGGCGAAGTTAGGAGGACTATACAAAGTCCTCTCTAACACTCAACCTCGTCCATCACTGTATAATCACGTTGCGAACTGTAAGTGGTGACTGCGGGGATCAAATCTGTGCCATTAGAGTGATGAGCTCCGGGGTCGCTCACGATACCAATCAGCCGCGGATCCCCTTTTCTAACAACAGCTTACCAATACAGAAACTCTATATTGAATTAAACTTCTATAAATACTTATTTGGTACTTAACCAAATGACTTCGGACACTGACAACTCCTAGAGGGTATTGTAAGGTGAATATGGGATAAATGATGAGTGTCTTGTTGCAAACTAGGGCTGTCTGTTCCCCAGTTTTGGTCATAAGTACGATCTCACGAATCCGGCCCTATATCGGGATCGGAAGCGCCGGATTAGTGGAGGTTCACTAAAAAAGACTCAATTTGCCAGAAATAAGCTTTCTTAAGTTAGAGGATGATTCATTACTCTCAAATAATGAGTCAATATCATTCTTTTTTTTCCTTATGGTCACATATTTTGATCTTCAATGTTGAATTCCTAAGATAGAGTATAGCTAGCATATCACCACTTCCTAATCTTTTTAAAATCATGTACTTTTTATCTATTGTTAAAGTAACATGTTTACGTTTTTGCGAGGTCTCACGGCCCGTACTGAACGGAAGCACAGATTAGCCAACAACAATTATCTGGCTGTCTGCAGTGAACTGAAGTGATCGATACAGACCATATACGTTACAGACAAGAAGGGACTTGAAACGGGTGGTTAGTTGACGCGGTCACAGCGGATTACTGGATGAGTCGGAGTGGTGAACAAATGGATTATAGAGACCGACAAATGGAAATGAACCGACAACGAGATTCAACTCATGATTATACTTCCAAAATGCTCATCAGCTGCGACAATGTTTCAGATGTTCAGAGATTGTTCACGTGACGATTGCGCTGTGTTTGCTGTTCTCCTACACCCTACAGTTCCACATCGCCCTGATGCTGGTGTGGCCGGAACTCATCTCAGAGCACGGACCGGCCAAGCACAAGGTCCTGGCAGAGCTGGCCGTGCGACTCCTGCTGGCCACCTCCACTTGTAAGTTACACTCAGTGGTGGCTCTAAGATCTACTCACTGGTACACAGTGAAAAGAGCGCTGCCAACTTGCGCCACTTCAAGTAATTTATAGCATTTCGACTAACACTTATTTCAAAGTGACCACTGAAGCCTGAAAATAAAATTCTCAAGTTTGTCAAGGTCTATAGGCCCTGAAAGGCTAATTTTCAAGGTTGAAAGAACTGATTTGGAACTTTTAAATAATTATAGTTACTCTGGCCACTTGTTTCAAAAGTCATAGTTACTCCTGCCATTTGTTTAAAAAGTCGTAGTTACTTCGGCAACCATGTGTGTTTTTAATCCCGGAACAGCTTCCATGCGTTATTTTATTCTTGCTTCAGCCTCTTGAGTACTGTTTCACTCCCCAACGGCTTTCGAGTGCCATTTTTTGAATGATTAAGATTCTATACAAATGTCTAGTCTAACCTCAATTTTCAGAGTTTGACCTCCTTATTAAATAATGTTCGGTTGTGTATCGTATGGTTAAGTTGCAGCTGTAGAGGTGGTGCCTCGCCTGGGCATGTGTGTGTCACTGACGGGAGCGGTGAGTGGTACGCTGTTGGCACTACTGCTTCCCCCACTCTGCGACCTTGCTCTACACTGGGACAACCACCGTCGCCCATGGAAACACTGCTTCGACTTTCTCTCTATATTTCTGGCTATCCTCGGCTCCATTGCTGCCATGTTTTACTCTTTTTTGATAATCGTTAAAGAGTTTCCTGAAGATATAGTTTCACGCAGATAAAGAAATCTTATTATTTCACCCTACAGCAATTTGTAGTGTTTATATAATTGTTTTTTCCCCTAACTTATTTTGCTCGTTAACGTTGCTCGTTAATATAAAACTCTATATTTAGAAATTTACATTTCAAATCATGAAGTATTATATCAAAAATCTTGATTGTTCCATTTTTAGGGTACAGTTTTAAATTGAGCTACCTTAATCGCTCTAAATATTTTGAACTATAATAAGAAAAAGAGTAATTTTCAATACAAATATTAAATATTTTATTTACATTACACATAGATACAACACAATTTTCATCAAAATATATAATAATAATTATTGTGAGTGCTTAGAAAATAACAACAACCGTATCACTTGCCGTCTTGTTTCGGGAAGAATGTAGATGTTTTAAATGTGTGCAGAGGTGTGAAATGTGCCGGGTCCTGGCTTTGAGAAGAAGAGTCCCCTTCCGTTTTCATCTGAAAAAATATTAGACTTGCAAATACAGTAGACCCTTGATAGAACGGACTAATGTGGTGGAAGGGTGGTCCGGATTTTGAAAAATCCGGATGATCGGGGGGATACCGATAAGCATATCCTGGTGCATTAGGATCGATAAAAATAGACTCAAGATGACGTAATTTGAGGTCCAGATCGGTTACTGACGTGTTTAGCTGAGCCACACACCTTAAAACCACTCACTCTCGTAGGCAGTACTCACACTGAAGGTCTTACAGAAATAAAAACACATTTAAAAAAGGTTTCTAATTTTAACTCCATACTGAATGAACACTCTCTTGCTTTTTGTCCGCCATCGTAATCACACAATTTAATCACCGACACACTAACACAAGTTATCACAATACAGATATCACATCACGAATCAGCTGCAGGTGACTCACTGTTGTTTACATTTGTGACAGTGCAGGGCGGGGAGTGACTTCGCCGTCGCAGTAGATAGCCTGACATTATCGATCCACTCCTGCTCCAGTCTGCGTGTATCCTGACAACCCCAGCATCGATTCACAAATTCAGAACTCAGTTGCGTTTCTGCGTAGCTCGGTATTGTTAACGTGACGTTAGTGCACTATATTGTCATTAAATATTGTTTAAATTACTAGCGTTTAACATTGATGTTAAAAAATACTGTATGTAACAAACAAATATGTTTTTCGTTTATTTAAATTTTAATTTTTGCAGTGGTCGGACCATCGAATCGGTTGGCGAGGTCTGTTCGAGCGAGCGTCTACTGTACCAACTTAAAACTCATTTACTCATTGATATAGACTCAATTAATATACTACGAGTATAAAGTCGGTTGTACAGGTGACTGACTGGTGACTGAACGAGTAAATGTTTAGGCACTTCCCAGCATGCTACCCTCCTCAACCACATACATTTTTTGAAGCTCTTGGTGTGAAACCTTCGGCAAATATCTGAAAACATTCTTTCTTAAAGGCTCTGACAAGTTGGCCGCCAAAAAAGATGGTGTCTAATAATCTGCCCTTGTACTTAGCCGATGTTTTGCATCATAGCGGTAAAACAGTTAAGAATGCCCCCAAAATACGAGCCCGCAGGCCGAGTCGGGGCTGTGTCCCCCAGAGAGCCCAAAGAGCAAGTTAAAATGTAAAAGTATTTATAATATTTAACTTACAAGAGTCTACTGAAAAAAGAAACCCTTACAAAAAACAGTGGTTTGAGTAGGTTCTTGATTTTGCCCTCGGTACTGCTGATGAGCTGAGCCTCTGCCTGGTCCACAGACTCCTCCATGGCCTCGACGTCCTGCAGAACTTTCTTGGACATCTCGTCCAGCTTGTGAATCCGCTGACACAGCGCATTCAAGTTGCATCTCGCCTCTGAGAAGTCGTACGAACCAAACTTTTCCCTCTCGTTTTGAAGCTGTGTGTATAAAAACTGTTAAGCTTTTGTTTAGGGGTGGACAAACCCTGAAAATCAAAGAATTCCTGGCAAAAAATATAATCCTGGAAATTGGTGAAATTCAAAAACGAATTTTGTTGGGGAGGGATTTTTGGGAATGTTTTTGTGCGGATGGGATTTTGGCAAAATGGAAGTTCAAAGGGAATTTTTTGATAATTTTACTCTGATACTATTATAAAAGTATATATATTTGTAGTTTCCAATATATAAAATGATTTAATTGTCAATATTCCCCATGGGTTAAATGCAACTTGACAGGATTGTCTATGTTTTAGTTTGGCAATCATTCTAACAGCTGATTTGAAAGTAATGGTCATCGTTGAAGAAATCTTTTACCACATATAACTTTTAAAGAGGTGAAGAATTGAAAGCTTATAAATTGACTATATGGTACTTACCATTTTTATACCACTTTCTAATTCTTCTAGTCTGGTTAAGGTGTCTTCAATAGATTCATCCAATTTTTGCATCTGAAAATTCAGTACAATGTAAATAACTATTAGGAGAGCAAAATTGAGCAAGGTTGAGAAATTATTAAAATTCCACAAATAGTACAGCATTTGAAAACAAAAGCCTTATTCAAATTGGGTGGTTTAAATGCTGTTTTAGGCCAAATAGATGTTTTTCAAGACCTTTACTTTTAATTTATAACATAAATGTAGAAAAGAATTCATGAAATTATTAAGTGCATTTTACTTATTGACTTAACTACCTGAAATGGTCACATAACTTACGAAATCTAAACAGCGTTGGCTCAAAGTGGGTGGTTTGAAGTGTTTTCCAATGATTTGGCCATTTTTGCCAGACTTTCACTTGAAAACTGCTGCAAATATGAGGATACTTTATGAGCCAGTTAGGTGTATTACCTAGAGTGATTCAAGTCATCTCAACGCATTCACTGCAATAATCATGTTAAAACATGAAAATTTGATTCTGTGTAATTATTTTGAGTACCACCTGGCGCTGTGGATGCATTAAAAGATGGCTAAAAAACTGGACAGCTATAGAACGAGTTAGTAACAAGAAATTAACAATACAGTAATTATTGACTACTGAGAAGACCCCCACTCAGAGTTCTAATAAGATGAGAAACTAATATGTAAATAAATTAGTTCAATGTAAATTTATTACGGAGTGTTACGACGAGCTACTTGGAACCTTATCCCCACAGTGGCGCAGATTGGATCCCAGCTATAACCACTAAAAATTTTTAAGTGACTTAGCAGTAATGCTAGGTTAAGGTTGAGCTTGATTGGTAGAGAAGATTGTGTAGTCCTAACTTTGCTTCGTAAGATCAACTTACAAACTTTACCTTTTACCATATATATAGTCAGTAGGCAGGGTGGCTATAAACAGCGAATGGAAGCATTTTTTTTAGGCTTTCCCTATAGTTTAAATTATTTTTGTGGATTCAGCTAGTGCTTTTCGATATTTTAGAGGCTATTATTTCAATTAGGAGAGTTACTAATTGGCTAATGTTTAAACTTACTTCTGATTGATGGTTAACTTTGATGTAGGAGGAGTAGGTTGACGCAAGTGTATTGGCTGTATCATCATTGCTCATCCTGAACTAATTTAAAACTTGTGTTGTTGTGAAACTTAATTGTCTAGGCTAATTAGTGAGGACTTACAAGTGGGCCTCTACCAACCCTATTTGATACTACTGGTAGTTACAACATTAAAATTTTAAATTTGAACCAACATTATTACTCTAGAACATAATATTTAAAATATTGAAAAAAGGGACTTAGGAGAAATCAGTAAAATCTACAACTCTCCACCTTACAACACAACACAACAGTCAAGTGTCAACTGTCAACACCACAGCACTGTGCACTTGTTTTTTTCTGAACCATTTACTCTTCTTGGATTGGCTGGCATGCTTCGCCCCTTGAGAGTCTAAACTGAGGACGAATCAAAATACTTCAAGGCAATAAGATTGATTCTATATATTATTGGTATAAGGGAAAAAATAAACCTTGGTAGGAAAGGCTAAGAAAGAATATGAAATTATTATGAATATTGGTTATTTGGTTATAATAAATACTCTATGGCCACAGCCTTTTTCAAATAAACATATGTTTGACGTTTGGTTTATTAACACATCGAAGTTCAACGAACGAACGTGTTTTTAAAACTATTTTGCTGGTTAAAATGTTCGAAAACAGCTACACGCTCAAATGATCGAAAATTTCGGTATTATAATCAGCCAAATCGAATGGGAATTTTCCACATATTATCCTGTTAACCTGTGAAATATTTTCCTCTACAGAGCCATAAAGTACCCGATCAATGCTCAAAGTAGGTTAAAACTTGGATATTGGAAATTAGTAGGTAAAAGGTCACAGAATATTTATTTATTATTTATTTAATTATTATATAGGCTAGTAGCTCATATATTTCATAATTTATATTTTCTTGTTATTGTTTTTATTCCACACAATTTTATATTATTCGAAATAATAAAGATATAAATAAAAGATTTTTATAACAAAGTCAGCGTCGGTTGTCATATACTACCTGTGTGGGGAGTTATAGACTAAAGGCTGTGAGGAAGATTACTGTCCAATTTTCTTCCCTCATTTTAATTATTGTTAGCAATCTAGTCGAATATAATTAAACCATGAACATTTAAGGCTCATGTTATGCTGTTTGTAATGGTTTACCTGCGGATTTACAAACTCTAAAAACGCTAAGATTACTGAAATGGACATATGGGGATGTTTGGTCGAGTTCAAGACATGAACGCTGACGCGCCGGAATGGCGGGATTGAATTATTTGCTGACGTTGAACAAAGCCGTGGCGCGAAAGATATGACTAAGATATTCCGGTTATTTAGGGCCATTTTGAGATGTGCATTTCGCCTTGACGCCCCTACACGGTTAAAAACAAGAAACAAATTTACCGCAGATATGACGGGCAGTTTTACAGTTTAATGGGCAGGCTAGCGTGTTATGCGCATGTATCAGCGTCTTTGAAAACGCTGGTTCATTATTAAGCTTATAAAGACATAATTTGGAAACTAATTTTTATTTATTTTTAACAACTCAAAAAATTGTATAGCATTTTTCACTAACAGTGTTTGGGATTAGGCGGATTTTGGATAGCATAGTTCAGATTGTGGAACTTTAGTGTAATAAGGATTTTCTATCAGCAAATCCTTAGATTTAAATCTTTTTGAAATTTGACCAGGTTAATATAAACAAACCTAATTGAAAGGTCAAACCTAAAGCTATGTTTCCTAGCCTCCCCACATCTTTCAAATTGAATCAAACCCTTCAAAATTTAGAAATATGCTTAAAACCCGGCTAATGAACCTTTCATGTTACATTGTCAGGGTTAGTTGAAAGTGTTGGATAAATTTGTGAATTTTATCTGTGTGTATGTTATATATTTATATATTGTTGATTTGATTGATTTGATAAGACTAGATTAGCAACGACTGGTTGTGAAACAATAAGTAGCACTATGTAAAATTATATTATCGTCCCACTGACCCCTCTTTGACGAAAAAGATGCTAATTTAATGCCAATAAAGCTTGCTCTATTTTTTAGTTTTCTGTATTATAATAATAACACCAATCCAATCTACGGGTCATTTTGAAATAAAATATTTATTTTCTACGTTCGCACTGGGGAAGGGGCATGAAACAATGTTTAAGAACACAATTCTAAAACTATTGTTACTGACTTACAAGAAGGTTGAAGGGGGAAGGTTATTTTTATACATAAAATAATGTCAAAAGCACCAAATTATAGCGTACAACACGTCGGCTTGTAGCTCAACATTAAAACATCCATATAAATTTCACAAGTACTGTAGTTTTATTTCAAAATGCAGCCCACCTATCTAATATGAAATAAACATTCCAGTTCACCAAATAATTATTTTACTACACATCATTCAGAATATCAGAACAGGTTGTAGTAAAATTAAATCCAAATTGCAGCACAATCCTTCTTCTAGTAATGTAATTGTGGTCAAAACCAGAGTATATAAGTGTGTTGGTGCTCTGTCATGATTGTTGTTCAATTTAAAACATATGTAACATGTTTCCTTTCTTCTCTTGCGTTGTTTACTAATTAATTTTAATTAAAATGAATGTTGTGAAGTGCAAAAAGTATTTCTCTTAATCTTTATAATTATATTGATAAGGCCAGCTACTAATAAGGTATAAATACTCTAATAATTAATTATCTCCCCTACATAGGGAAACATTTTATTTGATGTAGGCCTAGGCTTAATCTAGGCCTATCCTTGAGACGGATAGATGAAGGGATTAAGTGGTTAGGGTCTGTTTACCCTTACGCAGGTCTACCACGTCTGTTGGGCATTTTGTGCCCCTAGGCAGTAAATGGTCAGAAAAATTTGTAATGCTGAGTAAAGCAAACCAAGCGTTAGTGGATTGAAATTTAAGAAGGTGACAGAGTTGACCAAAGAGCACAATAATGTATTAAGTCTAAGGCATGGTTTGATAATATTATATATTTTTTTTATTTATTTATTATTGAATATTTTGATAAAAAAACATACTAAATATAATACTTTTAGGCTGTATCGGAGACTAGTTCTCATAGCATCATTAGCCATGGCTAAACTAGCTGCAATCACGAGCATTTTGTTAGCACAGTCCGCTCTGCATGGGCCTGGAGAGAGGAAGTCGTAGTGTACATGAGCAGGTAGTGTGGCGAGAAGAGCAACTTGTCTAATCATGTGTGAGCTCTAGTTGCTTCCTTATACAATCTTTACAGATTAAGAAAATATTTTGTTGTTTGATAATTTTGAACTAAATTAATATTAAAGTCTCCTGTTAAAATTAAATTAGAGGGTTATTTTTTACTTATATTTTCTAGGAAACTCTCAATACACTGAAAAAACTGTCCACATTTTATTGTGGGGTCCTATTAATAGAAACAATAACAACATTTAACTTTGAAACAAAAATAGCGATACTTAAAAATAGTATCAATGTGTTGTGTAATCTGCAAGGCTAGTGACCAGGCAATACAGAACTTTGTGGAGACAAAACCTCTAATAATGATCTACCTGTATTTAAACCTAGTTCCATGACAAAAAAGCATTGAAAAAAGTCCATTTTAAAAAAAAATGTAAGTAAAATGTACCATTAGAAGCTATTAGCCATAAAATGTGTTTGTGCTATCAGAGACACTGAGGTGAAGATGTTGGCAGTATTTGAAATAATTTCAACCAGTAAACTTATTTAGACTTGTGTATTAATCACAATTGAACATAAACAATTCACCACTAAAACATGAGTATTATTTTTAACAGATGGTTAATTGTTATGGTTTTATGTTAAACCATTTCCCTTCAGAACAGTTCATCCGGGTTGAGTGGTTAATTAAGTCTTCCTCTGGAGGACGTGGACCCTGGCACTTTGAACACGGCTAATGCGTTTTGTTTTGTCTGTGTTTGCTCTCACGCATTTATTGGCCTGAGACAGATCCGGTTAGCAGAAACTCATCTGCACCAAACAAACATTTTCTGAAATTGCTGTGGTAGCAAGTCAAGTGACTTCATTCAGCGTCCATCTCTTGTGATGTTCAAATACATGTGAACTAATGGCGGCGTTACGTGCACATCACTATTCTCATTTTGGTGGTTTTAGTCTTAATATACCTTACCGCGGCTGAGGGCATGGCTTGATAAAATAAGGCCACTTTCTGTGATCTAGCATTGCTCGCCTCACACGGGTAGTGGCTGCGTTAAACTTGGCCATGGTAGCTTACTGGAAGGCATCATTTGCTCGACCTACCGCCTCGCCAGAAGGCCGTTCCGGCAGCTCATGGTGACTTATTGCAAAGAGCCTGAGTGGAACGCTGACAACGTATAGAAATAGGTTGCATAAAATTGTTTTGTAGTATGGATCAGTAAAAATATTACACAACTATTTAAAATTAGTTAATTCAAAAAATTTACATAATCGGGTCATGTGAGCAAGCATTGGCGCCGCGTGGGTCTACTAGTGATCCAGCGACTTCCACCTGTCTGCCAAGCTTCACGCAAGTGACGAGTTTGAATAACGCATATTCTTCTAGGTCAATTGTTGCTATAACACAGAGGCCCTTTCCTCCCCTCTCAAAGCCTCTATCCTACCTGTTGAACGAAGCCTCAGAGCTGAAGGTTGCACAAGCTCTTCACCCTGGGCTCTGGTCATTCAACCGCGAAGCAGCAAGTGCCAATCATAGGCATACTAACTCTGTGGCAGCTATTGCTGAGGCAACCATGTCGATTGTTGCTGGCGAGTTTGTGTCGCCTCATTGTCGTCGTTGATAACTATTATCGCGATCCGCGGACTTTGAAGCGGATTAATTAAATGTTAAATTTTATATTTTTCCTTCTTAAACATAGGTTAAGTGATTCTTCACCTGACGAGCCGCCACTGATCTGTACCTGTACTAGATACTTTAGTCACTCTTGTTAGCAAATCAACCAGGTATCTCATATTGTGACTTTTAAGCATATTAATTGTCCAAGCATTTGATGAGTGAATCTACCAATACATTCCATTTTATGTGTGTTTTCCAGAGATGCAAAAGTAGTGTAGCTGCTGTGTACTGACTTGTGTTGTGTTGCAATCACCGCCATTCTCGCTTACGGCTGTGATGTACCAACCCGACAGAGGCTGCCCGCCCTCACGATGCCTCACCGACGCCTATTCTCTAGGCACTTACCGGCTGTGATGTACCAACCCGACAGAGGCTGCCCGCCCTCTCGATGCCTCACCCATGCACATTACGCAGTTTTCATCACCAATTTGACCTCTGTAATGTTTCAATTGTTTTATTGAAAATCTGTAAAGTCAGCAACAAGAAATGTGATAGTTTTATATTAACGAGTTAAGTTTTAGTAGGGTATCTTGGTGAATTTTTATTCTGGTGTATCTTGGTTTGTTTTTAAAAGTTTGCAAACGGAAATGAATATTTAAAACATAGGCTATCTCAAATTCTTGAGAAGTTGAATCTGTTTATCGGTTACAACTGAAAGTAGTGTTCAAATTTGTCCGATTTTCATACAACGGTACAAATGTTCTGTTTGTAAATATCTTAATGAGTTTGTTAACCAGCAAAATTGGACTACCGGAACCCTTTTGGGAGGACTTTTCAACAAAAAGTGGTTTTAATGATCTAAAATAGTGGGTTTTTCAAATTTTGATGAAATGAAATAAATATGTATTATATTGTTATACATCAATAGACCAAAATTATAAAATCCATCAAGCGTTTCAAAATGGCTGCCAAAAGAGTAAAGGTTTGTCACAAGACAACTTTTTTTAACCAGACATATGACACATTATTTTGATCCGCTCGTTTGCCCTGAACACAAATCTTCAAACCGTTTTAAATATCTTGTTTCGTTCAGAAGTTATTCCCAAAAATCCTGAAAACTGGTTCGCGCCGCTAATTTTTGCTAAAAGTTTTTTGAAAATCAGACATGTGATACCTTTTTAACACCTTTATTGACCCAAAACAGATCTGCGGTTTTCTTAATCTTGTTTCGTTTTGAAAATTTAAAAAAACAGTCTTATTGAAAAAAAAAATGTATTGTAACCAAAAAGATTTTATTTTTAGGAAAGGCCTTGTCTTGCTGAACCCAAATCTGATTTTAAAAATTTTTATCTTGTTTCGTTCGGAAGATATTCACGAAAAACAGAGCCAAAAATTGCTCCGACCTAAGGCTTAAACCTTTGGTTTTTTCGATTAGCAAAAAACTTTACGTCTCAAATCTGACATATGATACATTTTTTAACACCGCCTCGTCCCGCTGATTATGAATCTGCACTCCGTTGTACCCTATCTTTTTTTGTTCAAAATTTATTCACGATTAACTGCCAACAAGGGGTGAAATTTTTTTTTCCTAAAACCAAACATATGATACATTTTTACACCGCCTAATGGCTGAACACAAATCTGATTTTTAAAATTTTTATCTTTTTTCGTTCGGAAGTTATTGACGATAAACCGTCAACGCTTTAGTCCATGCCCGTAGTGGGACCCCTGATCGTACTCAAGTCCTAGGGGCCCTATTCTTCTCTGTATTTGGTTTTAGATTAAGTTTTGTTTATATAATTATATTATTATTCATTGTATTGTAAAAATTGTGTAATAAAGAATATTCAATAGGTTTCCTAATTAAACAAAAAGCTAAAATTGTTTTTTTCCCCATTGTGTAGCATTAGTCCTCTATTCAGAAGAATAGAATATTATTTAAGGTGAGTAGCTAAAACTGGTTTAAAAAAACACAATATTATGCACACTGAAACCAAGCTGTAGTCAAAATTAAATCCTTGGTACCAGGGTCGCAGAAATTGTCAGGAGACCTTGGAGTAAGTTGCCCCAAACCAAGGAAACCCCTTGCCAACTTCTGAGGTCCTAGTGAATTTAGGAAATATTTTGTTTCAATCAGTGGCGAAACAAGATAAAAACTAGTTCCTAGTACCAGGGTGCAGAAATCCAGGGAGACCTTCGAGTTGGACTTCTTCTTGGAAGGCTGAAAAATCACCAAATTGCTTGTGACTGTTGGGTCTCCTGCAAACTTCTGAGGCCCTGATACCAAGAAAATATTTTTTGCATTGAAACCTGTGTAGCAAGGCCTTAGAGCAGCAATTCACCATTTTGCAACCTTCTGTGTAACAGGATGAGCAACTTACCTGGGGAATACCCTTACCTTTGGGCAAGGCAGATTTTAAAAAATCTACCAATATTTCTGCGTTTGTTTAATCTTGGGGAAGGGGGGGAAAGGATAGTCACACACATTTCAGTTGTAATAAAGAGTTTTATTGATTTAAAAACAGGAAACTTCCACTATTAAGAAATTCAATGAGAGATATTTCACAAATTACATGAGATAACAGCTCTATGATAACTATGGAATAAGAGACAAGTTACAAAATAAAAAAGTTAAGTTTGTCTTATTTAACGAGGTGAAGTTAGGACTACAAAGTCATCTCGACCTTTACCTAGCGTTGCCGTATAGTCACATTACAAATGTAAGTGGTGACTGCGGGGATCAAACTGCGACAGCGATGTGAAACCCGAGTCGCTGTTCTAACCATATACTTGTCCGCTACAAGCAAGAATAAAAAATATAAGTTTAGCAATAGCTGTTCTTGTTCTCAAATTCAATTAACAACTTCTTCAATTAAAAGTCTGTCTCAAATGAAATTGACCTACTTCTCATACAATTAGAAAAGGTGTAAAGGTGTTACAAAGTAAAGCTACATTGGACAGTTTTCTCACCATTAACACATTAGCTAAGAAACTTGACACCAAATATCTCTTATATTCTTGATCCTGATCTTTGGTTACACATACACAAGTCTCCTCGAGCTTGGGAACTTTAAGACAGAAGGGCACTCTGCACTTTTACTTAACTACTTATAACATTACGTTTGTTTATCTCTAAAACTACCTAGTAGTCACAAGATTTGCTAAGATGACGTGTTGAAGCTGAAAGTGGTACAGTCAGCGTATATTACCGTGGATAAAAGAGTTTATAAATCACAGTCTGTAGATATCTATACAGTTGCGGCAGTTCTACCGGACAAGTTCTCAAAACCATTTCTATTTACAGCAGAACAATTGAGAGATCCTATTAAATTACCTAATGAATTTATTGTGAGTTTTATTTCTAACCAAGGAAATACCAAGTCAAATGAAAGCAACAGACTGCATTTTGGACTTTAGCAGTAAGTGTTTCCGGGTGTATTTGTAGAACTGCCGCTAGAAGACTGTGAACGATAAACATTACGAAGATAGAGATGACAGTGCTGACAATACGATAGAATACAAGATAACTGCCGAGGCTTTGCCTTACGTTATGTTGTTACACTTAACTAAGCCAACTAGTTGCAAACAGTATTTACGTGGATGAAACTTAACATGTAAAGGTCAAGTTGCTCGACAAGCTATTGATGGAAATAAACAGTTGGCTCCTAACAGGCTCAATTGTAATAAGCATAATGTTTGTTAACTGTTGGGATTTTCAACACCAGTAGATTTTTATTGTACAGGTTGACTCGTATGTTTTACAAGCCTTTGAGATATCACATTTGAAAACACAGTACTGGCAGGAAAGACAAAATGCTTCTTTTTATGGTCCAAACACATCTACCTTTTTCTAGATTCTATATGATTACTGGTGAGGAAAGTCCCAACAATGAATCTGACAAACTGAACATACAATTCAAGTTATACATAAAAACAATCTTAACATATTTAGAAGCACATTTCACTTCTTAGGAACTAGTTCTAATTAGGACATGTAATTTTCAGAGCAACAGCTTTCGTAAAAAAATTACTTAGCACATGTAAACAGTTTGAATGTTATGCGGTGGAAACTCTTGCTCGTTGCGTAGTTAGTCGACCCTGGAGTCGGTCCTATGTCACCCCGTGTCCAGCAACGCCAGCTCTACGCACACAAACACAACCATTACAAAGAGTATCCAAAACATAGATTTTACAGGAAGTCTTAATCTATTTGAAGTCTTATTTATTCTCAAAACATACTTTGTCTTACACTTTACCTACTTGTATTCAAACACAGGAAGCCTAGTATTCTTTTTAAACATTAATGCAAGATATTTTTATAAATCCTAATTTATAAATGACTTAAAAACGGCTGTGTTAACCCTCGGAGTGTCATCGGCCAACAAAGATGAGTATAAGTAGCCGCTGATGACATCAGACCAATAGAGCTGCTATGACTCATCTTTTACTAAATTCACTATGATGTTTTTCCGAG
The DNA here is from genome assembly GCA_018831715.1 of Matsumurasca onukii. NCBI lineage: Eukaryota > Metazoa > Arthropoda > Insecta > Hemiptera > Cicadellidae > Matsumurasca > Matsumurasca onukii. The sequence continues at coordinate 3,421,569 of CM032063.1, read as the reverse complement.
TGGTCATCTTTCAGTGTACAACTGTAGTGACTATGAGCAACGGGCCAAAAACAACAGAGTTTATCATTTGTTTCAGTGTCGGCTTCACAGAGGAGGCAACGGAAGCCTCCCTAACACTCTCAGATAAAAAAGGGAAATATAACTTATAGTATTTTCTTTAGTATTTGGATAAGAACACTTAATTTAAGTACTATAATATCTAAGTTTTGTGAGGAAAGCCAATGAAAAGTCATGTTTAACGTCTCCACACTAGCATGCCAACCATCAACGTGATACGAGGTCGCACTAGAACAGGCTTACCTGTGTACTGATTTTTTTTTAAACATAAAAACCGTTTTTGAGTGTGTGTTGTATTTTGTTTACTATGCATTATGGATGTATCCCTATCTCAACAGATGAGTAACCTTAAAAATGTTTTAGCAAAATGGTGTCATTTTCTAAACGGAATAACGATTATAGGGGCAATATACCCGCCGCCAAAACCATCCATATCGTTAAAAGCTATAAGGATCGGTATAGATATTTTTGTTCTGGTGGTATGACCGTACAACCAAAATAAATGACTGTGTGGTTGTGTGAAAAATTGAACACGTACAGAACGTGTGATCTGAAATACCCACTTGTTGGTCTTGATCTTGGGACACTTGCAGGCCAGGTTCTTGATGGGTACCCAGAGGTGTTGGTGAGTCTAAGGTCTCTGGCCGCTTGAACACACTCTGGATCTGCAGAGAGAACTTGACACAATCGTCAACCGTCTCACGCTCCATCTCCTTACCCAGGATAGCTGCAACACAAACAAGTGACCGTGTTAGTATGCTCTTAGGACACAATGTGGCACTCATGGCAAAAGGAAAAAGCATGATCGAAAATGTTTTTAAACCAACTATTTCTCAAACTACTCTCAACTAATCAAAGAATAGGCTTAAACAGAATTTCCCATCAACCTAGGACTCCCAACCTCGGTTCAAACTGATCTCATTGCAGGTAATGTTAGAGGCCTCCACTTTTGAGGATATTCAAGAAATTAAGAGCATTTTGAAGGGGAAGAGTTTAGCTAGTCCCATCACTGTGTTATATTTCGATACAAATCCTAATTTTTCTAGAATATAACCAATACTCGAAACATTACCAAAAAAACTTTTAAAAGTCGATAATACAAGGTAGGCATTATATTCTCAAATATTACAAAATAATATTAAATTTGTTAGGTAAATAATCATAACCAACCACTCCATATTCCACAGCTAAGTTCATGGATAGTGATGGAGGGGAAAGAACTAAGCGAGCTTAAAAAAAAAAGGGTTTAAGTTACCTTGTTGAACTGTCGAGTAATCTTTATTGTAGAATTTATGGGTACTACAGCTGTTTGGCTGACCTAGGATGGCCCAGGCTCCAGTTAGGACTGTTCCTTCATGCGAGGCAGTGTGCTTAGCAGCTCAGTGTTTTAGTTTTTATAACTGTTTTAAATGTCTCTTCAATGTGCGCGTGTCTATTTATTCTTTTATTTATTTATCTATTTTAATCAACTTGACAACCTCTATGAGTGATAACTACATCGTCCTCCTACCTGAAGCGGCCTAGGATGGCCATGAGAAACAGCTATAGTACCATAAAGTCTACAATAAAGATTACTTTCGACAGTTCAACAAGGTAACATAAACCTATATATTGATTCATAGTAATCTGGTGGCTATCATCATGAACTTAAAAATTATATAGGCTACTAACTATAAAATTATACGTGGTATACATTTATGTTTAAGCTTACTAAATTAGGGACAATTAAACCTTTTTAAAAAATGTTTAAATGGCAAAGGTTTGGCTGTAAAACCACCCACAAAAACTCACCATTGGGCTTCAACGCGCACAATTTTCAGGGAGTGGGAGGTTCCTGGTCCGCTGTGAATTCATAAGGAAGTATTCTTTACCCTTTTACACCCCTTGCCCTTTGGTGGTACTTGCTTTTTTAGAAGAATGTCCTAGTAGGGAGCAATATGTGGTGGTATTTAACTTTTCTTCCTAGTGTGTCTTTTAACAGTAGATTTCCTGGTTGTTAGACTGACATACCTCTTGAAAAGGATGACTTACACTAGTATGAATTGGTTTTTCATATTTTAATGTGTGGCATGCTACCCAAATGACGGTAAACTCTGAAGTACACAGCAACAGCGTAGGCCACTGATAGAACCCCCACTCTTGCTTAATACTCTTTTTAAACTTTGGGCCTGTTTTTATCTAATTGATTTTCATTTTAAGCATTAAAAGTAAATGAATAATGAATTAGAACACTCTTACTAATAATACTTACTTGTAATACTTGAAGTCTCGTCGTTGACCAATTAATTGGATGACTGTGTCAATATGGTTAAATAACTTTATATACATTTATAAAAATACAAAAAGATGGTGGATAGCGATTACTGCCTAAACAGTGGTTCCTCCTCCAACTTGAGCAGGGAGTATAGGTCTACTCCTCAAACAGTCTCTCAAGCACTTTCCAAAGCTCTTTGTGTCAAGTTCAAGACTCTGGTTGGTAAAGAATTAAAGTTTAATTGCGGAGCAGCGGGTAACATTTAAGTGTCTGCGCAAGCCAACATCGTGGCAGATCCAGTTGTTGAGCTACGGTCGGTGGCTGAAGAGATCACTCCTCCTCTCCAAAGTCTCCTAGGGTGCTCTTAATTTGACCTAGGGAGCAGAAGATGTATTTGGTTGACAACTGTCAATACTCCTAGGCTACCAAACAGAGGCCTACAGTGAATCTCTGTAACCGGAGTTGGTAATTACCCGTAGAGCTGTCTTTGCAGCAGTAAAATATCCTGCCGCCACTTGAGTGACCCCAGACTATTCCTTATGAGATGACACTTTGGAAAAAGCATGGTAGCCGTCACCAGAGCGATTGATTTAGAAGAGGCCTTAACTTTCTCAATATGTGAATGACCCTGGAGAGTTCTAGCACACCTGTTCTGTGTGATGTTGCCAACTCAACTTTGGGTCGATCCAGTATCCAACAACTTCACGGCACTGTCTCTCTCTTCTACAGTCTCAGAGTGCAGAGTAGAGTTTGGGTCTTATCCTCATTCACTTTTAAGCGGTTGATGGCAAACCACTGTTTGGCTTGTTCAAACAACACAGCAGAGTCAAGTTGGAGTTGGTGCAAATCTGCACATCTGGACAGGAGCGTTGTCATCTGCAAATAACAGCGTGCTTCCATTCAGTGACAAGTCATTGATCATTAAAGAAAAAAGAATAGACCCCTGGGGAACACCATACTCGACATCACGCCTTTTAGAGGAGGCACCATCAATTGAGACTTCCTGGCTTCTATTTCTCAAATAATCCGAGAAGCTATTCCTCACTGCACCATCAAGACCGTAATGTCTAAGTTTAGATAGAAGGATGTTATGCGAGACGATGTCAAAGGCTTTGCTTAAGTCGCAAAGGCTGAGCTTTACAGACTCTTTATTTTCAAAAGCGTCACTGACCATATCTACAAGAGCAAGAAGAGCAGTTGTTGTGGAGGGACCACTTCTAAACCCGTGTTGGGCGTCTATTAGGTTTTATTTTGGTCTAAATAGCAAATCAGTTGACGTTTCATGACGGTCTCAAAGACCTTAGAGATGATAGGCAATATAGAAATCGGTCTGAAGTTTGACGTCTGGGCAGTATCACCCTTCTTGTGTACGGGAATAGTCCTCGCCACTTTTAAAACATCCGGAAATGTACCACTTGCAACACAATCATTTAATTTTTTAGTTAGAGGTTGCACAACACTTCCAATAACGTGCTTCAGAACTCACCATAGCTCCTCTTGCAATAGGTTAAGTCTTCGCGTTCCTGCTCTGCATTTGCCACATTGGTCTGAAGTAAGCATCGCTCAATTGAGCAAAAATAATGTTTATCCCCCCAGTTAGACTATTTGGAAAGACTGAGCATAGATATGAAAATAGAGATGATTCTCAAAATGTTCACTTAAATTTCTTTTAAACGTCATACAAGATAGAGTGCGACTGACAGTGACAGCTGAATTCGATCAGGAAAAAAGCCGTTGGGTTTTGCTTTTTTCCTTGTCTGGAATAGACAGAATAAAGGAGAATAGCGAGAGATAATCGATACGTTCAGTAAAAGTTTCTATTCCAACAAGTTACAATACGAATCGTTAATTGTCACATTTTGTACAGTATAAATTGTTTCTATGACAAGGAAAAAAAGAAAGTGAAACAAAACAATAAAGACAAAACGAAGTTTTAAATAAATCCACAAAAAAGCAGTACCTACCGCGTTACTGTAAAACTGATTTGGTTCTTTGCGAGCCTACTAGCCGCACATTTTTATAACGGTTTAAGATGCTGAAATTACTGATGCTAGTCACGGCTTGAGTATGCGCAGAGTGACCTTTTAATCCTGACCTGAGACGGCTGCATTGGATTCTGTTTAATCTCCCCTTATGTATTAAGAGAATGGGGGCATGGAAAATATTATACTGTCTTTGGTACAATAAATTTAACTTGTGTATTGATAACTTTCAATAATTGAGTACAATTATTGTATTATTGATTTAAACACTATAACATTGTTAAGGCTCGTCAATTTTTTATTGACGTTAAATTATAACTCTTTTATTGAGCACTTTCAATAATTGAGTACAAATTAATTGTATTTAATATAAAAGAATTTTTATACGCTTTGCACTAATATACTCTTTGGGCTCAGAAAGGCTGGTTTCTTTGTTACGTTAACATTGAATGTTACGTTGACAGGAGTAACGTCATTAGAAAATAGAAAACTAACCTCAAAGATGCTGTAGTACTCTATGGCTATATAAAAGTAATAGTACTGTGTACAACAGAATTGATTAAATGTAATATTTATGTCTGAGCAGTGAGTACAGCAATTAAAAGGCAATTCTTAGTTGGTTGTGGATTTCTAAGTTTTACAAGTAACCTTCAATACTGGACGAAAATTGATATTAATTTGTGAAAGGCTTACATTGTAGTTGGTAAACAAACTATAGACGATGGTTACAGGTACAACTAAAAACAAATATTCAATCCTTCTACCAACGTATAATGAAAGGGAAAACCTTCCTATAATTGTATATCTGATCACAAAGTTCATGGATCAGAGGTAAGTGTTCTACAGCGTTTCACCTATTGTCCATCATATGTACCATATAAATCACTGAGCCTTTTTTTGGTCCTGACAATCTTATATGGTTTTGGTAAATGTTGTAGTCTTTTTAACGCAAAGTAATACTAGCAAAATTGTTGACAGAAGAGGACTTCAGGTAGGCCTAAACTCAATTGTCTGTTCTGTCGGTTACCTGTACACTATACTTACCTGTTCTGAGTCACTTCAGTAAATCTAGCCTTATCTTCTTGATGACTAGAAGTTCTGAAACTCCCGTTTGCTTTGCATTGCTTACAGAGTTCTTTAAAGCCTACCTGCAGCAAGTTAGGAATGAACAACAGTAGTTCATCACTCCTTTTCCCCAGTTTTTTCTTTGTATATTTAACTAGCCATTCAAAGAGAATTGTGATATATGGTTTAAACCTGGGGCAAACATAGAGCTCATGGAGCACTGCAGAAGAAGTCAACCCCTACATTGCCTTTTATTGCTAGTTACAATGGTTTCAAATAGGCCAGAAGCATAATCATATTGTAATTGTAAATTGGGTTTCTCGTTGATAAATTAACAATAATCTATATGAAAGATAATATTAATTTTTTAATGTTGAAAAGATTGCCTCCATTGGGGCTCCATGCTTGATGGCTGGTACATATGGGTATGTTGAGAGAGAACCAATTTACAATAGTCTATTAAAAGTGGTAAGTGCCAGCTTGTGTAACAAACTAAAACTGCATAACTTGAATGATAGATATTTTCAGTTATATAGTAGCACCAAGTGAACAGTGTAAGGTCCAAACGATGACATTTAAAACAGCCTGCAGTTTTTAACTGACGTAAAAACTGATTTTTTCTAGGTGTAAAACGAGAGTTTCGATTTGTTTCAGTGGCTGCGATTATGAGATAATTGTAATTGATGATGGAAGTCCTGACGGTACTCTTCAAGTGGCTAAACAATTGGAAAAGATTTATGGATCTGAAAAAATTGTAAGATTTTTGAACAAATGCAACTAGTTGATATGATTATCTTGATATAAAAATAGTGCAAAACTCAGAATTCACTGTGAGAAACAATGAATCTTTCTGCGGCAGTTGATAATTCTGCCTGCAAAGGTGATAACTAAATTTAGATAATGCAATGAGAGAAGCAAGAAAAGTTTTCATTAATACAAGTATTTTTTAGGTTTTGCGTCCGAGGGAGAAAAAACTTGGTTTAGGCACCGCTTATATACATGGTATCAAACATGCCACTGGGGATTTCATTGTGATTATGGATGCTGATTTGTCGCACCATGTAAGTATTACAATTATTCAAGACATTACTTTTTTAATAAAAAAACTGTGATAAACTAATGTGCCCTTAACGTTTCAGTAAGTTACATCATGACATTTTTTAAGGAGAAGAATCACATTCATGTAATTGATCAAGGTTTTTTCACCTGTGGAACCTCTCTGAAAACCTAGGGTGTACAGTAGAACCCCTCAAATTTGCAAATCCGATTAAACTAAAATCCAAACAGGCCATAGCCTCGCCCCAATCAGTTAGGATTTTAAGATTTTACGTTTGGTGAGTATTATTAACTCTCTGATGTGTATATTTGAATTTTTTTAAATAGTTGGGAATCAGTTAAAAGCATTTTAAATATGTAGTAGTCACAAGTTAAACTTTTCAAAATGTTTTCCAATAAAATGTTTCTTTGTTAAGGTTGTTTTTATGGCATACCGTACCTTTTCTATTTTTAGTGTTTTATATATATAACTCCGTAAAAAACATTCTTAAACAACCCTGATTTCTCTACTGAGAACACTTTGTCTGGTGAGTTAGTTCTTAAAAACAAACCTTGTAACAACACACACACTAATATGTCTTAATTTTTAGCCCAAGTTCATTTTGGAAATGATAGCGCTGCAGCAAAAGGAGAATCTGGATCTGGTGTCGGGAACACGTTACGTGACATGGGCACTGGAGGGGTTTACGGTTGGGACTTCAAGCGCAAACTGATAAGCCGAGGTGCTAACTTTGTCACTCAAACGTTGCTGCGTCCGGGAGCTTCGGATCTTACTGGGAGTTTCAGGTGATTTAGAAAACCTCTAGCATTGTACGCAGTACGTAAGATTTTACTCAAATTATTATTTATACTAGTTGTGGACGGGATTGGAAATTTTAAGGTGGAATAAAAAGCTGACCACGCTATTTGCCAAAATTCCCTGAAAATCCCAATCTCTTGGGAAAACATTTGAAAGTTTGTACTCGGTCGCGTATCTGGAGGAACAAATGTCTCCAATTTACGTTAGCTACATTAAATAAGTCCTTTACAATGCGTTAATTAAAAATTACAGCAATGTGCATACATGCTATTAGGAATGCATCGGTAATGATTTGATTAATTTTACTTTTGGCCTTCCATGTCAAGTTGTAGATTATCAGTCGGTCGAGGGTTTCGAGAACCCACCGACCGAGGGGAAAAGGGCCAGCATTTCATTCGCTTGTAAGTTGTTACATTCACAGTCATCTTAGAAAAAATATAATTGCCGCACTGCATGTGATAAATATCTAGAAGCTATTATATTATTTTATAGCTGACTTACGGTTCCTAGTACAAAAAGTTGTTTCTCATTTAACACTATGAAGCCGAAGCCTGAGTCCTGCTCGGGCCGTCTATTGAAGTAGTTACCATGATTTCTTCTAGAGCGCTAGTCGCGACCAGTTTACTGAGACGACAGCTCTACTAGGAGTGAGAATGGACGTGTGCGTCAGCTGACGAGCTGGCAATGTAGGTCACGTGGTAGTCGCAGGTTCAAATCCTTCAGCAGGAGCGATTCATATTAACTTACTTACATGTGGTTTAGAGAGGCTCCACCTTAAATAAACACTGACCGGCACAAGTGGAAGTTGACGGCGAAAGGAAGTTGAATATAGATTGCTCAAAACACCTGTTTTGCTACTTTTTGCTTTGTACAGAGGAGGACGACATGTTTCTTATTGTTTTTTGGATTATTACATTTCTAATAAGAGATTGCAATGTGTGTGAGAGAAAGTCACGGCATAAGTAAAAAAAAGGAAAATGTAATTTTAAAAACATTGGCTTAGGCTTCAAAGTGTGAACAATTAAAAACACAAAAATAAACTTGTAGTTAATGGTAATATCGGACCAAACATAGGTTAACCTCTTGTTTGAAATGTTTCAGATTGTACAAAAAAGAAGTGCTGCAAAAACTTGTAGAGTCTTGTGTTTCTAAAGGCTACGTTTTTCAAATGGAGATGATCATTCGAGCCAGACAGCTCAACTATACAATTGGAGAGGTGAGGTTTCCTCGTTTGATAAATTCACAATGAGACTATATTAACCCTGCATTGGACGTCACTGGTCTAAACTAATCTGTGTGTGAACCTTACCGTGTATTCTAGTAGCTGTCATTTATTTTGGCCTTAAAATTTTCAGAATGGCTTCAATTGAATGGGTCCTCATATAACGTTCTAACTGACAAAACTAAATTTTTCAGGAGGGCCAAAAAACTGTGTAAATAATATTGCACTCAATATATATTTTTTAAACGTTAAACTATGTTCTTATAGCCCATTTTAATTGCTATAAAATTCTGTATCTTAATTGCTACTTATAGCAGAGATACAGAGACTTTACCTCAAAAGCGAGGGAAAAGCGTTCTAACTAACGTTGGTTGCAGCGTTATTCTAATAATATTCTACACTGGCGTTGGGTTAGAGCGTTGTTCTCAATATAGGTAGGCCTAATAGATCATAAACTTACCACATAATCTAATATTGTTTATAACTAGCTGGTTATGTATGCACGTTTTAGTCCTATGTGTTCAATGAGAAGAGAAAGATGCGCTACTGTAGGCAGTGACTCGCGCAGCATACCAAGCCTGTAGAAAAAGCGTTATTCTATTTACATCTGCAAGGGGAAGATTTCTGGCTCGTGCTTCTTTTTTGGAAAAGTATGGTTGTCGAATTCCTCATAGCTTTCCTTTTCTTCTCTTGCCATTCTGTTACTTAACTTCGTTTTTGCCCTGGTTTAACCGTTTTCTATCTCCGGCGACAGAACATCGCTCGAGTCAGAGGCACATCTCTGCTAGTTAGAGCGTTATTCTCACGCAGGAGCTGTATTTCCGCCACTTCCAGCTGTTCAGGGCTACCAACATGAAAATATTGACAAACAAAATTCACCACCACGATTTAGAATCCCAATTAGAGCGTTATTCCTAAAACATCAATTTTGAAAAAAGTCAGTTAGAGCGTTATCGTGGGACCCATTCAATTATAACATAAAAGCGGCTCAGACCTTTCTGTTTATTTTTTTCATAGTCCAAGAAATTATTATTTTCAAATGATATAGTAACTCCTGTAACTTTACTTTCCAATCATACAGTATAGAAATAATTATTGAAATACTGAAAATGTACGGAATGTCTTAGCTCAATATTGGTAGATAGATATGATTTTCTTAAATACTTATTTTAACAGGATTTGTTTTACGTTATGTTACAGGTGCCAATTTCTTTTGTGGACAGGGTTTATGGAGAGTCAAAACTTGGTGGATCAAAATATTCCAGTTTGTCAAATCCCTACTTTACCTGTTTGCCACAACATAACACTTCGAATGAAAATAGTGGAAATACATTCCTTCTTCTACCACTACAAAATGTATTTTTAAATTGTACATTATAAAAATATATTGGTAATAAAACTGCAACCGTGTTTTTTAATATTGTGATGTAAGTAGATCAAGTTATAAAGAATAAGAGGTTTAGAGCCTATGTTAATCTACTTACAGCAGTGAAACTTCTAAACTTCTGGATTGACCTGAAGTTAAGTTGGTCCTTCCGATCTCCCAAGTATGTGTCAAACTGTCCGCGGTATTACATCTATTCAGAAAAACTAAGACCTGTCCTACCTAAACAATACTTAAGACTCATACCTTTGTTCCACATGTATGGATTTCTGATGGGGCCACTCAAGCTACCCAGGATATTTTTAGTTTTAAAAAAGGCTGCTGGGAGAATTATATCCCTCCAAATACCTTCAGACCATTGTCTTTTTCAAGAGAAGGAAATTCTCATAAGTCAATATGCATACAACATCTTATGTTTGCTCAAGGACAACATATGGGATGAGCTACACAGTCATGACACGTTGCCAAGGACGGATTTCACTGCTGATAAGCCTAAACTAGTCTTATCCTGCTATGCATAAAGATTTAACTCTGCCAGCAGAAGTGAAAAATAGATCGTGTTTTGCGCTTGAAACTTAGGTTTATTTTAATAGAACCCTCTACTCTTTAAAGCTAGGAGGCACTGTTTGGAGTCTGCTAAACTTCCGCCTTAGCTTCAGATAATGTGAATAAAAAAATTTTAATAATGCTACAGTCTATCCAGAATACGGTCAGCGAATGATTCAAATAGTAAATACTTCATCGTTTGCAAATTTTCCCATGTTAAATTCCCTACGGTAAAGAGGTGTTCGAGCTCTATTCAGTCCTCTCAATTGGCTTCAATTCTGCTGAAGGTTTAAATCTGGGACAAAGTAATTTTGTCAGCATTGTTTTATAACATAAAACTGCATTTTCATTAGTAATAAAAATATATGTTTACATCAACATGCTTACCAAACTACCTTTTAGGTTTTCCCTTTTGATTTTTAAATGAGCTAGCAGGTTTTCCTTTTGATTTTTTAAGCGGCGACCAGGTTCCTTGTTTTCAAATGAGTTTTGAGGTGTGCCTTTTTGCCAAACTTGTCTTGATTCTGCTGTTTACGCCCTGTAACAAAGAACAGTAATCAATACAAACTTCTCTGGTCTCGTTTATACATTTTAATTCATATGTATCACGATGAATGAATCATTATAGTCAGCATTTTCATCGCGGTTTGAAATTAATCGGCTTTTAGAACAAATAACACATGCATTCATGATCTCCGCTATAGTATATCATATCAATAAATTAATAATAAATAACACATTCTAACTATCATAAGTAGGAATTTAACTATAAATGAAAAATACTAATTTTATAGGGCTGTGTGGGAGCAGAATTTTGGGTGTGGAGCGGAGGAATTTTGCAAAAAATCGGGATTAGAGCAGGGAAAGCTGTAAAATAGAAATATTAACTAAAATTGAGTTTCAATCAAATTATTTTGTTTATGATCATTTGGTTTTGTGGCTTTATTATCGTGTGATAATCTATAATCTACACAACACAGTGCAGTTTTAAAATTTAAAAAACTCACATCACAACTATTACATAACCCACTCACCCTCACCCATTTACAATTATTTACCGACTCATATAGCCCCATTGCAAAAAAATTGGGGCTAGTGGGAGTATGATCAAAAAGGATCGTAAATCACAATGAGGTTTCTAATGTAAGGAGTAAGAGAGGGGTTGTTTACTTACAACTGTTCGGCTACTAGTTCTTTATCTTATCTCCACCAGAAGTACACACTCCACACCACAACACTTGGGAGTACAAAACCGAAATTCAGTGAAAAATGTTTCAGTGTTTTGAAGGAAACATTTAATACATCAGTAGTTTTACTTCCTGTCCCAAAATTTCGGTACTAGGGGAGGATGGGAAATGGTCTCAATCCCGGTACCGGAAATACAGGATCCTTGCAGCTCTAATTTTGTATCACATATAATCCGTCCTTGATTTTTCCTATCATATGATATTATTTATTCTACTTACTTTCTAAGTATCTCAGGCGCTTCACCCCTTCTTGCTGGTATCGGTGAGGTCGCGCTCGAACGAGGACACTTTACGCTTCTTGTTATCTAAAAAAAAGAAAAGTTGTGTTTCAACACATTGCAAAATATCCTTACTATATTTTGTGCCAGGAAATACTAGAAAGCTGTTATAGGTCTTTATGCAAAGTCTTGAGCGAATGTTTCCTGTGTCAGAAAACTAACACTTCAACTGTCAGACGTTTCGCCCATTCTGTGATTTGGCATCCTCAGCAACTGCACAGAATGGGCAAAACATCTGACAATTTCAGTGTTAGTTTTTTAACGCAGTATGATACCGGAAGCCTAGATTGTAGTCATAGGTCTATTGTTTCTAAATGGATAAACAAAACAAAAAGGGTGTTACAGGAAAGTGTTTTCTTCTTTGTTGAGTAGACATAATGCAATTATAATTCAAACAAATGAAAGCATTGGAAGAATTTTGAAACTATTGTAAAATAGTTCAAAATTTAACATTTTAATGGGATTTTTATTGAAAACATTGTTCAGTATTAGCTGACAGACAATTTTGACTTATGAACAAATTGAGCAAATACTATAAATTAACTGCTGAATTTAGTCAACATTTGTGATACAGCATTTTATTTAAAAATAATGTATCAGTAACTACAGTTTTTTTATTTTCTCATTTTAGATTAAAACTGAACCTTGACTCATGGATTGCTCAGCGTTGCAAGTTCTGTTGACTGACTTGAACTAACAACCACTGCTTGCTCAGGCCTAGCTACATCTGTTTCTTTAAACAATTATGTGGTAGCATACATCCACTAATAAAAGTGTTAAATTTACTTCTAGAACTTTCTTTTTAATGAAACTCACTGAGTTGAGCATCAGGGTTGTAGTCCACAACACTCCTGAGCTTCTTGGGCTTCCGTTTCTTCTTGGCGAGCCTGGCTTGCGCAACATCACCTTCTCCATCTCTCCTGCATCGGCTCCCGAGTGTCTCCTAACCTCTTCTTCTTCTTCTTCATGTCGGCGGGGTTGTTTCTCTTTCACCTCATTTGGAGCCTTTTCTTTTCCATTTCGAGACTTTTCAACTGGGGCTTTGGCTTTAGCTGGTTCTTCCTTTAACGATACTAGTCTTAACCTATCTGGAAAAATTATGCAAGAAAAGGTTTAGAAAACTCTAAATTAAATAGTCTAATACAAAAGAAATGAAGCGAAAATATCATTACTTTGCCTCCCATGAAAAACTCATCTGATTAATACAAAACACAATGATTTTTACGCTAGAAATATCTAAAAGGCATATATAGTATTATGTCAGGAGAGTTTCTGAGCTTAAAACAACAATATAATCTAGATAAAAAACTTTTAGGGGATCAGCAGTTATTTCTCAGAGAGAACCCATAGTATCCGAGGATAAATATTATTACAGATGTTTTCCATAGTTTTTTAGTAAAGAACTGGCGTTTCAAGATCTGGAATCTGTCTTCAGGTGAAACAAAAAGATGAAGTAAATGTACTAACTCAAAAATAATCAGTGTATGCTGACTAGTCACCCCATTAAAGCACTCTTGCTCAGTTCAAATCTAAAATCAAGAGCATAATTGAGGCAGACCTCTCTACAGCCTCAAGGAGATTGAAGAGAGTTAACCTTTATTTCACTGAGAGCATAACATCATACTGACACAATCACCAAGTAAATCACCAAAAAACTGTTTTCTTTTATGTTTTTGTCTTAATTTATTTAGGGACCAAATAAAAAAGCAAAGGGTAAATTTCTCTAGATTAAAGTTTTTGTTTCTCCCAACAGATTATGTACCAAACTAGCCAAGATGTATGAAATTGGTACCTTTAAGACTGTTAAGGTAACTTAAGCCTTTAAGGAACTCAGGGTACTGACAGTAATTTCACTCTACATCCTGGAAACAATACTCTACACTGTCAAGTTAGGCAAAACCAGAACAGGGGACCAACACCATTCCAATACAAGACACAGACACATTAGTCTTTTTGGAAACCTTCCTACCGTGGAGCAGCTTTCTACAACTGCCTGCCACATGAATTGGAGATGCTGCCGAACATAAACTTTAAGAAGACTTTGGCGGACTGGCTTACGGAGAGATCATTCTACTCTATCCAAGAGTTCCTCAGACTTGAAGAAAGATGACAACAAAACCATTTGATCATAATTTTGAATTTATGCATTACTCTACTCTATGTATATGTAAATAAAGATCATTTGTGTTTGTACCTTTCTCCTCTTCCCGCTGCTTATGACTCTGGAACCATGACCGCGGCATCTCTGGAACTTTGCCGTCTCGCTTGAGTATCTTCTCTGCTCGGTTCGCCTGGTTCTGAGTTCTCTGGAGCACACGTTCCTCCCACTCCTCGTGCAGGATCTTGTTAATCTCGTCTTCCAACTTGCTCACTTTCTTACGGTACTTGTCTACAATTTCTGGAATGAATAATGACTATTAACCTTCCAGAGGTCGCATCACAGAGGTTACCTCCGGGTGTATTCTGCGTTTGTCCATAAAACCCCTACACACAAGCCCAAAGCCTGTAAATCTGTATACCTTCCGGTTTTTTGTCTTAGAACACTATAAAATATAAATTAGCCACTTACAGCGGATGTAATTAGTTTTTTACGGTTTGTATTAGAGTCTGGAGGTAACTTCCGTGATCGCCTTCGGCGTTATGCTCTGCTACAGGTGAGCATTCTGGGCCATTTTTGTAGTTTTATAGTTTTTGTGTGTGTTTTACATGACCTATTGTATTTTATTCTGATAGTGTTGATAAAAATGTTTTGCCATTTTCAGTAGTGTTTTAAAATTAGCCCACCTGGAATTAACCTCCGGTTACGTTTTAAGCCCTTACATCTCAATAGGCTTATAGGCTTGTGGAGTAGGCATGCAATTTTGTTCTGGCTTAAAAATAAATTAACTGGCAATTCAAACAATCAACAGACTGAATTGGTATACAAGCAAATCCTATCAACACTTCTACTAGAATCTCCACATTAACTAAATTTAAAAAACAAACACTATTTTTTAAAACAGTGGAAAATTTATTGCAACTACACTAGAGTCTTGCTAATCCAAAACTAATTGATACCAGACCTGTTTGTTCAGATTGGCAACAATTAGTTAAGCAGTTGTTGGCATATATTGATCATTTATTTTTATCACTTTGAATTACCAATACTTTAAATGTCATTGTAAGCAATTATGTATTTTATCCTGTAGTACACTGCAATAATAAACAGCCGAAGTAGCGTGCATGAATGTGACGGGCATTACACAGATGGCTGTGGCAGTAGGGCCTCGATGGTAATAACAGGACACTGAACTTTCCTCCAGCCCTACCATGGCCTAAACAGTAACTACAGTACAGTCATCCGTTCTAAAACAAACGATGACTCACGTGTCATACTGTCAGTGTGTAAACACCTACCGAGTGGATGTGTTTTGTTCAAAGCTATTGTTTGTCGCACACCTGCGTGTATAGTCGCGTCATTGTAAGTAGCTGGTTATGTTATTCAAACATACAGTATGACATAACTTAAAACTAGTTTTACTCATTTTACTATTCAAAATTTTTATACATTTTTGGATTAGCGAGACTTTGTGAGTTCTAGGTACACAGATCTAGGTAATTACCAGGAGGGATGACTCTACTCTTGACCGGGTTGCGAGCTCCTTTGATGACTTGTTTCACCAGCTTACGCTCGCCTTCTCCCGCCAGACTCACCGACACACCCGCTCTGCCTGCTCGCGCCGTCCTGCCTACCCGGTGAATGTAGTGCTCCAGTGTCGGTGGGAGCAAGAAGTTGATCACCTGTAATCAGACAATCATTTAGGCCCATCTAAAAGGTGTTTGCTTCATGAAATTAAAATTAACAAATTTAGGACTTAGCAACTTTAACATTAATCAAAGTTTAAGACTATTTTATTTACATTTCAGACTAAAAGTTGAGAACAATCCTAAACTTATTCCACAAGCTTAATGACAATCAAATGTGAAATGTTTGATTTCTGATTTTAATGTAAGGTTTCTACTGTTGTTTTGCAGTAACAGTGTGCATGGATAGCGGCAGACCAAGCACAGATAAGCTGCCATCTCTTGCCATTCTCCGCTTTCGACCGACAAACGAGTAAGGTATGTCTGTGCCAATGACTTAGTTATTATTAAGTGTGTGAGATTTAGTCTTGAACTTCGTCAGTGGCTCTATTTGAAGCTCTTAAAAAGGAATTCCCTCGCCAATGCTATCTATTGCAAGGGCAACCCTACTATGTTTACTTTCTTACCTCAGCTATGAGGCATCTATATGCAATCTAGAGGCTGTAACGGGATCCCCAGTTCGATGCCGAGGCCCGAGTTGAGGAGTCATTTCGATCCTAAGCCCTAGTACTGCGAGAGAAATTTTGGGAGAGGAAGAAATAATAAACACTACCCTCTCCTCAAAATTTCGATCTCACTATATCACAAGCATACAGAGAAAATGCTCGGATTGGCTATGTAACCCGCCCTATGTGGTTGCCTAGCAACAGCTATTGACATAGTAGACAACTGATAAGAGGTACAGCTGTCTGGCACAAAACGGGCACCTTCCCCCTGCTCACACACCAGCTGTTGTCTCCCCTCTGATCTCCTTCTCTTCCTTGTCCTTTCCACCTGTCATCTCTTTCTTTGCCTTCACCCCTCATCTCTGTGCACTGGTAGCTGGACATTGATTCCTTCTCTCTCTCCTCCTTGCAACTCTACCAACTGTTTTTGCAATGTTTGGGCTAAGTGATTGAGTGTTATTCATTGTACAACATAAAACAGGATGGTGGGTTCTGTATTGATAGTATGATGCACTTTGAATTTTGATTTTAAAAACTGCATGGTGTTGTATGAAGCCATGTATCATAAACAAAATCAATTTGATTGAAAAAACTCAATTTTATTTAATATTTCTTTAATGTCTATTTGCCAACTTTTCCCGTTCGAATTTTTAAAATCCCTCACGTTCAGGACCCAAAATTCTGCTCCCACACAGCTCTAATGCAATCTAACTCCTATAACATAATCTTTGCTAGTAGGTACTTACAGTTTTAACTCCACGAATGTCTAAACCTCTGGCTGCCACGTCTGTAGCCACGAGTACATCTATTTCCTCGTCCTTGAACTTCTTCAAGGCTTCTAATCTCTGCGGTTGTGTCAGGTTACCGTGGAGTTCCCCTACCTGCGCAAAATACGGTAATTTTGCAATATTAGTTGTGATGGGATCAACAATCAAAAACTTTACTTAGAGCAGTTTAATAGTAAAAGTGTGCTACTAATGCACTCAAATTTAGTTCAAAAATCGATGGTATTTTCATTTGAATCTTAATCCATAAACTGTAGCCTTTGCATCAATAATAATTATAATAATGATAGGCGATGTCGATAGGAGCGCAGTCGATACCAATGGTATCAACTACCGCATTCTTGGTTAGATTCTATATGGATATTGTTTATAAACCTAACGCTAACCTAGTATATAGATGGAACAATGCCCAAGGAACAATATACCAAAGTATTATCTTGTATATTGGAGATATCCTGTTGAGACAATTCCACCGCACTAACCTTGACACCCAGAAGGCCGAGCAGGATGTGGATTCGGTGAGCTTGTTTCTTAGTGGTCACAAACACCATCGTATGGTCCCGGGACGTCCTGCACACCAGTGCAGTCAACAATGCTTCTCTGTCCGTTTCCTTCTCCTTGCGGATCCTAGCACAGTAACATACCACCTTGAGCTTATGTACACAGCTGACTATTTTAAATTGTTTAATATGCGTCATTAGGGGTGGACGGGATCAGATTTTTCCTTTTGGGTGGAAAAAGCGGGCAAAGCACTTGTTTTGCTAGATTTCAGAATGATTTACAAGTGATTTTTCCTTAAATTTGTATTATTATGTATAAAATTACCAGAAATAAACCATTGCAGTACAGGCAATTGTCAACATTAAATATAAAAAACTTATCATCTCCTTATTTGTAACACTCACAAGATTACTCCTGCAACACTTCAAGCTAATGGTATGGATAGAGTCAGATACCTGATATGTTTTTACCTCATTTTGTCATGATTCCAATGATAAAAGTTGTTTGTCTAACAGAGTTAAGTTAGGATTTACAAAGTCCTCTTTAACACTGAACCTTCATCTAGCGTAACAGAAAAGCCACTTAACAAATCATTGTGATGAGTCATTTGCTTGAGGGTATTTCTTGTTGGGTTTTGTTTTGTTTGGCAACAAGTTGTTGCTTTCATTGATAGTGAAAACCCTTGCAGCTGGACTGTACTGGGCGGAACAGTATGCAGTGTGAACGCTGATGCTCTGGTTGGTGAGTAGTGCACTGCAGAGGGCGAAGAGATAACAGAGGGAGTCTCTGTGTGTCCAGGCAGTGTGTGTGTGTGAGGAGACCACAAAGTGGCCAGATTAGGTGGCTGGAAATTAGAGATAGTGGTTGTGGTGTAATAGTGAATAGTGAGTGAAAAGAAATGTTTCTTGGGTGATTTGACCCGTACTGTCCTTCTAGCACATTTAGCTATCACTATCTGAGTTATTGTCGGAATATAATTATATAAATAGGAACTGATCTGTTGTAGCAAGTTTTATATTAAGAGGCGGCTCAGATCTGGTTATAGACACGACATTGAAATATATAAATAATAATAATTAAATAGAGAGCCAGTATCTGAATAATATTTTATTTTTAATATAATATTCTTTTAGGCACTATCAATGAAATCGATTATTTGGGCAAATTGTTAAAGTTTGATTAATAAAGTGGCCTCATTATCACCCAGAGCTTCTCCAAGTCATACCGGCTACATATAGTGGGCAATACATTGAGGCCCCTATATTGATTGTTTTGGGCAATATAAATATTATTAGAGGATACTTGGGGATTTGTTTGTATTTGCTTTCAGGTTAGCTAGGTGAATTTTTGGCTTAAGGCGCATTGGATTGCAGTTAATCACGTAGCTGGGCAGTGTAGAAGTCCATTTCACGAGTCCTAGCGTGGTGAGCTTAGGCCCGGCGTGTGAAAACAAATAATAAGCACAATGCAATAAACTTGCAGCATACTGGGGACTGGTTTTGTTGGCTGTTAGCGGTGGGTATTATAGACCCCACGTGGCCAGCATTCTCACCAAAGCGTTAGGCGTGCAGTGACCAATTCTGTCAGAGGTACTGTGCTACGCCAATTATCAGGTGATGTGGTGTTTTGTTGTTTACAGAGGTCCTGCCGTAAATACGACAACCCTGGAATAATACCCAGCCAATAGTAGGCTACAGTTGTCTGTGGCAATAAATTTATTTATGCGGTAAACTTGTTCTTAGAGAAAGTTTGTGCGCACTGGGGGCTATGCGCCACCCGGGTGATGACCTGGAGTTCGCGTGCATAATACCAATCAGCCATGGTGGATAAAGTTAAAAACAGACACACTTGCAGACAAGCTCTTGCAGATTGAAGGCGCAACATCTTGGTTGTTGTCGTACACTTGACCGGCTTGTCTAGCGCCACGGCTGCGGTGGATTGACGAGTCAGTCATCTGGCGGGTTAACAGCAAGCGTCTACCTTGACAGCACACTGCTTGATGATCTCAGTCATCTGTTCTTGGAAATACTTCGTCAACATGACAACGACCTCTGTAGTTTAGATATAGCCGACGGCTAAAATAAGATCTTTGTTACCTTCAACAACGTACAAAATTGCAATGGACAAGTCATAGTTGTTTCTTTATAAAATATGAAACCTAAATTTATATTAAAAACTCAACAATTTCTAAGTTGCATTTAAGCACATTTTAAGTTTACATCAATTTAAGATTCCACATTAAATTATTTTACATAAAATTCATCTAATTAGAAATAGGATTATTTGAATTTGGATATGTGATTGTCAGTCATTAAATAAAATTGTGGTAAGGCATCTGATAACCCACCTCTGCGTCTTGTTAAATCATTACACAAATAAGATCTTTATTTACAACAATGTACAAAATTGCAATGGACCAAGTCATAGTTGTTTCTTTATAAAATAGCAAACCAAATTTATATTAAATAACTCAATAATTTAGTTACATTTAAGCACATTTAAAATTTACATCAATTTATAGATTCCACATTAAATTATTTTACACATAAAATTCATCTAAATTATAAAAGGATTATTTGATTTTGAGGACACAGCTATGAGTTTGGCAATTATTAAATAAAATTGTGAGTAAGGCATTTTTAGATAATGTAGGCTGCGTCTTGTTAAATCTAAATTACACATATTTAAGCTCTGATGGTCATGAACCATATTTCTTTTTGGAAACTATTCAAGTTTCTCTTAACATATGAATGTTTCGGTTTAGATATGAGTCACCTACTGGGACAATTTCTGCAGTAAAACCTTTTGATAGATGTATTTTCAAAACATTTAAAAATATTTATTTGCTTTGCATTTTTCTGAGTATTCCTATTAAAACTAATTGTTGTCGGCCTCTAATAGCTTGGCAAATTGAAGTTGAAGTTGGCCAAATTTCGTTAACTAACCCTTTCTTTAATAACTGCATGTTTTGGTGTTTTAATTATTCTAGAGGTAGAAGATTGTTGAACAGTGTTGCTATTTTCATTTACATCTTTTTATTTACATGCAGCGTTATCTAGTGCAGTAGTGACTCTTGAATCGAACCAGCCACCACGGTGATGAGCTAAACATTGCAAATCCACCACAAACCCTAAACATGGGGAGTAAATTGTTTACCTGTCAGCCTCATCCAGGATTAAAACTTCTCTGAAATGGTGCGAGCAGAAGGAGTGTTCTTGAGGTGGTCAATCAGCCGACCAGTGGCAATCACAGCGTCAGGGTTCTTCATAACACTGACTCTAAATTTGGAAAACAAATTCTTGTTTACCAAACAAAGAATCAGGAACAAATAAACAATATCACTTTTTAATATAAAATAAAACTTTTAGTGGACCATAAAGAACCATTACAGTACTACAAACAAGATGTTTTGTTTATGCTATGATAATGAACATCATACTAAAATGACAAACCACATAAGTTTAAAATCCAAAAT